>CM069918.1:43880321-44480321 GCA_036172225.1 Cryptocoryne crispatula var. balansae | reverse complement strand
GGCCCGGAAACGACCCTGCCGGGCCGACTCCAAGCCGGCCCGACGGGGGGTCGCGCGACCCAACTTTGGGTCGCGCGACCCGGCGACCTAGTCGGCCGGGTCGCCCGACCCCGGGGCGACCCGGCCTATGTCAAATTTTTTTATATTATTATTATATACTTAAAATTTTTTTTTCTTCCTCCCCGTTTCCACCATTAAAAAATTCTTCGGGGGCGTTGCCCCCGATATACTCGACAGCGGGCGCCGCCCTTGACCCCCGCGATCTGACCGCGCAGGTCGATCCGCGACTACTCTGCGCCGCATTTAATAATAGTATAACAATAATTCACTATCATTTATATCATCACATATATATAAGATTTATAATTATAAATATTTGTTATATACTTACCTTTTATAAAGATCTATTTTAACTCTTTTCTCTTTCACACACATATCAAATTGTCAAGAATAATTATTTTTTGAGTGTTCCATTTATTGATTGTACAATAATATTTTACTATCATTTATATTATTATATATAGTTAAAATTTATAATTCTAAATATACGATACATCTTAAAAATTATAAATTTATTTGTTAAATATCTTTACCTTCTCACTTAAGATTAACTCTTTCCCAACATATATTAATACAACATAATCACAAAAAAAATCATATTCACTTGTATACATAGATAAACACTCATATTCGATTATAATATAAAAATATAATTATATTTATGTATATATTTTATGTATACATAAATATATAATATAAAAATTATTATTTCTATTTGTTTCTTATTTTTATATAATTTTTTATAATAAAATAAAATAAAATCCGACCCGTCCGACCCCGTCCGACCCGGGGTCGCGACCCCGTCCGACTAGGTCGGTTTTGGGGCCGACCGACCCCGGGCCGACCCCGACCCTGCCTTCCTTGGTTGAAGTTTTATTTATTTTCATGCTCACTGGTCTTTTTATAGTATGTTTTGCTATCATGGAAGTACATCATATGTACGTGCAGTCTATTTGTCAGAAATTATTTGTCGTAGCTTGTATGTTCTTTGGTAAATCCTTGTATGACAGTTCTAGTCAGTAGTCACACTCTCCTATCTGATGTATTATTTGTTTTAATGGTACTAAGAAGGCTAGCGTTATTTGTCCAAAGAAAAAGAAGATGTTATATGAATCAACATGGCTTTAAAGATTAAAGACTCGCAGGGTGTTTAGTTGCACAATAAATTTTTATACACTTTCATGATAAAAATTATATTAAAATAAAGTGTGAGCTAAACAATGACATGAAGTTATCACATTTGGGAAGATACGATAATAAAAAAGAGTGGATACCATATATGATTGAACAAGGTGAGCACTACAAGATAAAAAAAGAGGTGACACCCTCTTTTTTGTTCAAAAAGAAAAACACTTAAAAACATAAAATGACAATGATTGCCAAACATCTTTTTTCACCAGTTTTGTTGCAAAAACATAAAAATGTAACACATACCCAATTTATCATGCAACCAAACACCCCATTGACTATTGAAACATTTGAAATAGTGGAAAGGACATGGCCCACTTGCAAACAAGAGATAATGAAGGATTAATTACATAATGCCCTGTTTGGTTAGAGTTTCATTTTTAGAACTATATCAATATTGATGTTAATATTTTCAAATGTTGGAGTATCAATATCAAAATTAATACAAGTTGACATTTGTATTACATAATATGCTTTATTTGCACTACAGATACAACTAACCAAACATCTCTTAATGGTTCATGTCAATATCAATTTTAAAATTGATAGTGATAGAGGTACCTAATAATGTTATCAAACAGGGTGTAAGGTAATAAAAAGTATAAGAAAATAGTACAATGTACTATGTAAGTGTCATAACCACGAGGTTACAAAGCCCCCAACCGGTGACGGAGTGGACACCCGCCCCACTTGGTGGTGACCCTTGTTCGATCTTGGGAGAGTTGGTCGCGATGGCCGGAGCGCGTGGCCGTGACTGCAATGTCAATTTTGAAAAAAAAAGGAAAAAAAAGAGGTTATGAAAAGTACAAAATGACAAAATGTAAAGTAAAAAAAGGTTGTTAGGTATCTAAGGTGGGGAGAGGGGGAGATGTGGGGATATTAGCTAATCGGATGTGGGGATATTAGCTAATCGGATGTGGGGATTCTAACCCGAGTTCCTTTCCCGTGAGAGGATGGATGTCCACTGATCATAGAACTTGTTTTTTTCTCTTTTTTTTTGGGAAAGAGTGATCGCAAAGGTTGCAACAGTCGTGTGAACACGCATCTATGCAAATTCGAACTCACATTCTCCATCGGGAGATACAACATAGAGGCCATGAGTGTTAGGGATGGGAATTATTCGGTTCAAACCGAAAAATCAAATCGAACCAAAGACTTCGATTCGGTTTGATTTGGATTGGAGGCCTGGGGTAAATGGTTTGCCAAATCGAATCGAACCGTTTAAGATAAACGGTTTGGTTTGGTTTGGCTTCACACGTAAACCAAATCAACCCGTTAAATCGAACCAACCCGTTAAAGTTATTGGTATAGATTGGATTTAGTTAAATTTGTGTGTTTGTGATAAATTTAAATATGTTATATGTTTGTTTAGTTTGTTGTCTATGATTGGGAAAGATTTAAATAGGCTTTGTTTGATTGTAATTTGAACTTTGATTTTAAAAAGTCATGTTTACAAATTGTTTACGAGTAATTCTATTTAAAATTAAAATTTTTTTATTAAATAAAGTAGAGCATGCCCATTAAAGGCCCAAACCGTAGACCAAACCGAATCTAGTTCGGTTTGGAGATTTTACTGTTTGGTTTGGTTCGGTTTTAAAACTCAGTCCGACTTGGTTTGGTTTCCGAAAAAAAATTAATAAATCAAACCAAATTAGACTATGCCCATCCCTAATGAGTGTCCCCCGTGTTACAAACAGGATACAAATGAAAGTCAAGACTTCCGCATTGCATCACCACTAAATTAATAAATGTTTACCTATGTATATATATGCATAGAGAGAGAGAGAGAGAGAGCGCACCTCGGTATCTACTAAACGTACGCATCAAGCTTACTTCACCGGCAATTAGACAGTGTGTAGAGTACACATGAAGGAATTTGTTCGTTGCATGAATCATTCTGCTTGCCGACGTTGGTTGGTTCAACATGTTGGTAACAACATCTCGGAACCCAAATTCCATACGGAAGAACATATATATGTTTTCTCTATCTTGATTGATTTTGTGTGTGTTACGTTATTGAAATAAAGGTGGCAGCAAAGTTTATAAGAATAATATAAGAATTTTAACTCCTGGCTAGTACTATACGTACCTTTCAGTTTCATGTGTGTTGCCATGCCCATCAGGAAGTCGACATTCACGCCATATCATTTGAATCCAGAATTTCTAGCAGTTGTGTGGGTACTGTGACCCCGAAATCCTGGTATGAAACTTGAGATTCGTCACAAGGCATGCATTACTCGGAAGACTCTCTCCACTAAATTAAGTTTTGAAGTCTTTCATATAGTATCAGAGCGGGTGGGCTCGGACCGTGTCTCTCCTGTGGGTCTGTTTCTTATTTTCGCTTGGCCCTGCTCCATGTATTCCTTTCGTGACTCTGACGGTGGTGGTTGGTTGAGAGGGGGAGTGTTGAAGGATTTAGTCCCATATTGGGTGCCGGAACGAGTATTTCCATATTTATAGGCCTGGTTCCGATTATCTCAATACCTAGATTTTGAAGTTTTCCACATAGTATTAGAGTAGGTGGACTCGGGTTCTATCCCTCCGGTGGGTCGGCCTCCTATTTTTGCTCGGTCCTACCCCGTGTATTTCTATCGTGGCTCTGATGGTGGTGGCTGTCCAAGAGGGGGAGTGCTGAAGAATTTAGTCTCATATTGAGTACCGGAGAGAGTATTCTCATGTTTATAGGTCAGGTCCTGATTACCTCAATACTTAAAATTTTGAGATTTTCCACAGTTTTTGTCTCTCTATTTATGTGAAGAGACTGACTTGAGGACATCCAGTCTCGTATATATAAATAAATTTGAGTAGAATCCAAAGACACCATCATTCATTTATATGTATACACACACTTGTATTTAATGCGACCATGAGCTTCACTTAATTAATTAAGATATATGTTTTGAGTGAAAAAATCTCATATCATATATATATATGTTTTCAGTAATGATCTTCCCCCTCTTGGACATCCAGTCTCATATATATAAATAAATTTGAGTAGAATCCAAAGACACGATCATTCATTTATATATATACACACACTTGTATTTAATGCAACCATGAGCTTCACTTAATTAATTAAGATATATGTTTTGAGTGAAAAAATCTCATATCATATATATATATGTTTTCAGTAATGATCCCCCCCCCGGTCGCCACCTGGCCGCTGGTCCTTGTGCATCGCACCTAGCCATGTATCCTCCGCCCTGTAAAAGTTAGAATCCTAGATAATTCCAATTAGGTTTAATTAGTTTATGTTACCATATATGTTTGAATTATGTTTAGAATAGTGTAATTATTTGTTTGGACTTCGGATATTTAGAATAGTGTCAAGCGATGTTAATGTTAATTTAATATAGTTAAATTAACTTGTTTAAATGTTAATTTGTTTCTTCAAAGCAGCGAAGATTAGCTTAATTAGATGTTTACGTGTTATGGGGTGTTTGGTTGCATGATAATTTTCTGTACACTTTCATGATAAAAAATTATATTAAAATAAAAAGTGAACCAACTCATGACATAAAATTATCATATTTGGAGGGATGTGATTATAAAAAAGAGTAACTACCACACATGACCAAACAAAGTGGGGGACCACAAGAAAAAAGAAAGAGGTGAGACCCTCTTTTTTTGTTCAAGAAGAAAATCACTTTTAAAACATAAAATTGTCATGGTTACCAAACACCTCTTTTAACAAGTTTTCTTACAATTTTTAAAAATTAAAATAAAAATCTTCATTATCATGCAACCAAACACCCCATTAACCTTTTTTTTTCTTGATCTAGCTTAAGAACAAAATGTCTAAATAGTTCCTTTTTGAAGCATTTTTTTTCTTGAACGGAAATCAAACCAAAAATAGAATGGAATTGAACCAAATCATATTACATCAAAATAAAATAGCTAATCAAGATTAATGTTAAGTTTATTAGTTTATTTATAGTTAAAACTATTTATTTAATATTATTTGGTATACATTTAAATTGATACGTACAATATTAAAAAAAAGAAAAGTCGACTGGGTATGGATAAATGTTAACAAGTCTTCATGTTGACGTGTATGAATTAAATGTTAACAAGTTTAAGAACGTATATGAATAATATTATACACATCTATAATTGTTGACTCAGTTTAGACAAGGTGTATGCTAGTTAATCATGAATTTTCAATGTTGCGTAAATGTGAGATAGGATATGAACCTCATGTACATTTGTTATTTTAGATTTAGGTTTATTTCCTTTTCTATTTTATCATTATTTTATTTTCTTCTCTTCTCATCTCCTCTTCTTCTTCTAATTTCATTTCATTTTTTTCAGATTTAGTGTTTTTTATTTTTTTCATATTTTTTATTTTTTCCTTTTTCATCTCCTTCTCCGTCTCCTTCTATTTTAATTTCAGTTATTCTTTTAGATTTATATCTAGATTTTAAACATCGTAGCTATTAGGGATGTCTCTAGACCGTTTATAAATAATTTTATTACTTCACAAAATGTTATTTAGGGCAACTCAAATAAAGTTTTAACGACGTGGTTGATATTAATATTGGTGACAATTTTATTTGATAGACAGAAATATTACGGCAACTTCCTTAGTCAATCGGTGAGACAACTCATCTTGTTCTCCAGTTGGAAGATATAGAGGCCAGATGGAACTCAAGAGCGCTGCAATTAGGGGCGACAAGTAACTCGAAGTTCAGCTCCATAAAAATTCGACTCAGCTAGTTTATTATGTTAAATGAACAAGTTTGAAAAAAATAAAGCTCGATTCATTAAACAAGTCGAGCTTGAACATACTACGGCTCGGCTCGATAAACTTGCGAGTAGTTCGATTGAATATTATATTGTATATTTATTCTTAAAAAGTAAATTATGACTATGAATAATTATATATTGTCACTTAAATATATTAAATAATTCAAAATTTGAGTTTAAATTTAGATCGAGTTTCGTAAACGAGTTAAATCTAAAGTTTCAAAAATGATTTTTCATTGATTTTGAGTTCTATAAACGGATCTGGGATGTGAATTGAATTTTAGCCTAACTATTACTCGAGTTTGAACTCGACTCGGCTCTATTAATAATCAAATCGAACTTGAACAAGAGTTTAACGTATTCGCTAAAACTCGAACTCGAATTCGAACTCGAATTCGAACTCGCGCAAGATAATCGTGCCGCACCTGAACATCACACTGCTAACTGCAACCCCGCAGCAGCAGCAGAGCTAGGAAGAACCTCTCGATCTATCTCTATCTCACTCTTCCCCTGCTGGATTCGATTTTTCCCCGTGAAGCGTAGGAGAGAGAATCTTATGGGGTGTTTGGTTGCATGATAATGAAGGTTTTTGTTTTAATTTTTAAAAATTGTAAGGAAACTTGTTAAAAGAGGTGTTTGGTAACCATGATAATTTTATGTTTTGAAAGTGATTTTCTTCTTAAACAAAAAAAGAGAGTCTCACCTCTCTTTTTTTTCTTGTGGTCCCCCACTTTGTTTGATCATGTGTGGTAGTTACTCTTTTTTATAATCACATCCCTCCAAACATGATAATTTTATGTCATGAATTGGTTCACTTTTTATTTTAATATAATTTTTTATCATGAAAGTGTACAAAAAATTATCATGCAACCAAACACCCCGTTAGGCCCCGCGCCCTGCCCTCTTCTTAATTCTTCCTTCTTCCTGTACGCACGTCCACGCGCCCCTTCTTGCATTCCTGGGCGCCTCCAACCGGAAGACCGTGAAAGGGTATCTAATTCTTGAAAGGACTTGGGGGTGACCGTTGACCGGCCTAAATGACTTGTATGTGATTTTTTTTATTCCTTCTATTCTCGGAGCGGTAAGCCGACAGATGGCCAAGTCATCTGGACACGTCGACTCTGTATCCAATGGAGAGCGGATCACTTCAATTACCGGATGAAGGAAGAAATCTCAGTCGCTTAATGGCCACGTACTCCCGTCGCTTAAGTGGCGGTTCAAGAATCGGTTCGGCGAACCGCTACCGAAAAGAACTGAACCGCTACCGACGCCTTTGTAACTCACTACCCATCGGTAACGAGTTAGTAAGACGTCGGTTGCGGCTAAGCTCTTTTCGATAGCGGTTCAACAACGGTTCAGTAACCTATCTTGAAAGTCTTGAACCCGTTACCGAAAAAGGCTGAATCGCTACCGACGCTTTTGTAACTCACTATCCGTCGGTAACGAGTTAGTAAGGCATCAATAGGGGTTCAACCTTTTTCGGTAATGGTTCATCGAATCGGTTCTTGAGCCATCACTTAAGTGATGAAGGTACGTGACCGTTTCTGAAACAGAACTAAGACTTTTTTTCTTTATTCTGGGACTGAGATGATCTACTCTCGATCTAACGAGGTAGGGAAGATTTATATATATATATATATAAATATTTATGTTGGCTTCCCACGCTGACATCGATCCAACCTCGAGACGTGCAGGCGTGCGCAGGCACTCGCACATGGAGGCGCGCACGTGAAGGCCACTCAAACTCCGCCACCCTGCTGTACCGCTGACCATGTATCTATGTATACGTGCATGGCCTCGGATAGTATCATTTTTGATAATACTCTAACCAAACAGACTACTAACTTTGATGACAATTTATTTGACATCGCTTGTTTTTATTAGTATTATTTAAATTGATGTTAATTAATATTGGTGTTTGACTGTTAATATTAAGTTTAAAAATTTTTCATGATACGTAGGGATCACAAGTATATATATATCCACAAGTAACCTATGTATATACATTCAATCCTCGAGACATACTGTCAATCTCTACGTACCCACACATATATAGGGCATAAAACTAACCTTCGGACTTGCAATGTACACAATGACGTTAACTTAATTCCAGGGTGTCGTCTTGATTATTTTACCGAGTTTATGGGGTGTTTGGTTGCATGATAATGAATATTTTTATTTTTATTTTTAAAAATTGTAAGAAAACTTGTTAAAAGAGGTGTTTGATAACCATGGCAATTTTATGTTTTAAAAGTGATTTTCTTCTTAAATAAAAAAAGAGAGTCTCACTTCTTTCTTTTTTCTTGTGGTCCCCCACTTTGTTTGGTCATGTGCGGTAGTTACTCTTTTTTGTAATCACATCCCTCCAAACATGATAATTTTATGTTATGAGTTGATTCACTTTTTATTTTAATACAATTTTTTATCATGAAAATGTACAAAAAATTATCATGCAACCAAACACCCCATTAGCTCCTGCCCATTCCCCCTTTTTCTTTTTTACCCTATCTAAATTAGCTAACTATATTATAGTTCAAAACAACTTGC
The DNA here is from genome assembly GCA_036172225.1 of Cryptocoryne crispatula var. balansae. NCBI lineage: Eukaryota > Viridiplantae > Streptophyta > Magnoliopsida > Alismatales > Araceae > Cryptocoryne > Cryptocoryne crispatula. The sequence continues at coordinate 44,471,780 of CM069918.1, read as the reverse complement.
GTATACCCTGTTTGATAACACTATCAAACATCTTTATTGTTATCAATTTTAAAATTATTATTAATGATAATTACTTAGAGGTGTTTAACTAATAATATCGATTTTGAAACTTATAGTGTAAATAAAATATGTCATGTAATACTAAGTGTCACTTTGTATCAATTTCAATATTGATAATCTAACTTTTAAGAATATCAAAATCAAAATCAATATATTAATTATCATTTTTGATATTCTAACCAAACAAGTCATTAAGTATTCAATTAATTACTTAATATACTTAATGGTCATAGGGTGTTTATTAAATATACTATATATGTTGAAATTAAAATTAATTCAGCAAACTACTTTAAATTTGAGCTGCTTTAAGTTCACAGACAGTTGCATTAATACCCTTGTACTTTTCATAACCATGCATGTATAACCACATGGCATCGGAAACAAACAAAACTTTCACTAAACCTTCAGAGTTGTCATATACAATATTTCCAACATCGTCTTATATATTAATTAAAGGGTTTAGCTCCACCCTATTTTTTGCATGAGTTTATATCTAATCATCCGTTCCTTAATAGAAGATAAAGCAATTAGTTGATCTCTTTATGAAATCACAACCAACCATTCGGTTTCTTGAGTTGGTTGGCAAACTTTCATTCTATGATCCGACATAAATTTGAGGTGGATGTTAATATAGCACATATTATATATTGTAGAAAGTTGCTATTTTTTCTTTTCTTTCTCTTTTTTATATTTAGAAGGTATGTTATTAGAATTGTGGGGATAGTCCCATATTGACTATTTGAGACTTGATATTGTGCTTATATATCTTGGGCTCTTCTACCTAAACACCAATGATTTTAGGGTTTGTAAGATGGTGTCAGAGCGGGCACTTATCGATCTTTAATACTTGTTTATCTTATCTCTTATTCTCACTGTGCCCATTTTGGCAGTGAGGGGGAGTGTTAGAACTGTGGGGATAATCCCATATTGACTATTTGAGACTTGATATTGGTGCTTATATATCCTGGGCTCTTCTACCTCAACACCATGATTTTGGGGTTTGTAAGATATGCTAATGATTGTTCTACTATTCTTATAAGATGTGTACATGTATATATTAATAGCAATTCACTCTTGCATCGTCACGGTGACAAAAATCAAAGATGAGGCACAACCGGTTGTTGAGGTAGCAGTTGAGCAAGCAGGCGGTGTTACTGGCTTAGGTCAAGTCTTGGATCCAAAACATATTTAGAGGTTTGGATTCAATTGTTCTTTAATAGATTTGGGATTGGATCTTTTTAGATTCAACACATTTACATGTCTACACTCGACAGGTAGATAAAAACTTGACCCACAGCTACCTCTTATTTGTGTTAAATGAAAAAACTAAATTCGAGCACAAAGTGCTAATGAGTCGAATTTGGTAAATTTTGCTTGGCTTGATAAAGTTTATGAACCACCTTTTAAGCACTCAGTTAATTATTTTATTAGTTTTTATTTAAAAATTAAAATAATTGTATTTTAGAATTGTATGATATTAAATATGTTGAAATTGAGCTAAATGGAAACAAGTTAATTTAGATATAGGTTTTATAAACAAAACCAAACTGAGCTCCAGTTTCATAAATTAGCTCAAAATTGAGACTGCTCATCTATTCTAGTTGATGCTCAAACTCATTTTAGCAAATAAATGAGAAACTCAAAGGGTTAAGTTCAAACATGGCGAGTTTTTAACAAGTTGAATTCAAATACAAGTCCAACTTGTTGGTAGGTCGAGGTCGACAACAAATGAATGAACTGAGCTTGGAAAACAAACATCTTGAGTTGGCTTGGCTTTCTATCAAAACAATAAATAAAAAGACAAGACCTGGCTTCTTCGCGCTTAATTAATTAGCATCCTATACATCCTTTGTAAACATACGAAATTAATTGTTGCAATCAAGATCCCCTCAATCACTGGTTATCAAAAAAAAAAAAAATCTTCCAACCTAAAGGCAATTAAGCCGGGTTAACATTTCTTATTAAATTATGATGCAATGCATTTATTAGTATCCTCCACTAAGGGTGCATTTGGATCCTTGTAAAATGGGTTATATGTATCAACTTTTCCCGATTTACTTTGTAATATGTTTATTTGGTTTCACGTAAAAGGGTGGTCCACGGAAAATATGCTCCGTTGACTGCGTTGAATTCTTGAGTACGGCATCCGCAAATTTGGGTCAGATGCCGTTTTCCACCTGTTACCTGACGTAAGACACTATGGCGTTTTGAACATCGAAGGTATAAAGTATAAATGTAATGTTTATATTATAATTTGTATTTATATATATTGATTAAAATAATTTATAATATTTTGAAATATATCTTTATATAAACTAAAAATCTTGATAAATTTTTAAATCTCTTTTATTAAAGATTATTTTTAATATGTAAATGTCTTTAAAATAATATTAGTATTTTTTGTTAAAAATATATCTTTATAATATTCTATCTCCCTTTTCTTTTGGTATCAAAGATTATCTTCACAATTTAAACATATTTAAATAATATTAGTTACGATTTTTTATTTTTTGTTAAAAGTATCTCTTTGTATTATATTTCTTTTTTCCTCTGACATCCTCTAAGTGAGAAAATTTGTGAAAAAAATATCAAAAACTTAAATAATAATAATTTACATATTTTACGTGTAGTATTTTATTTTTTTAAAAAAGTATTATTTTAATTATTTTAAACTTTAAAAATTTTGTTTATAAATAAAATTATAATTTTTATATAAAAATTTTATATAATTTTAAATAAAATCACTATAAGATTTAAAATATTAAGATGCCAACTATTTTAAGAATAAAAAGTAACACCATGAAATTTTTTGTAACTTTTTTGGGAAATCATTTTCAGGTGAACCAAATAAGATATTTGTAAATCCTTTTCGCTGAAAACGTCTTTCTATGTAAAAGATTTTCATAGTTTTTTCTTTTACGCTGAACCAAACGCACCCTAAGTAGAACCGCTCTCCCTTGCTCCATGTCACCGAGAATTTATATTAAGATGTATGTCCTCCTCCACTCTGCATCGGTCCATCCACCTCTATCTCATGCCCCCCCTTTCCCGTATTAATTATCAATAATTAAGAGCCCTAGTCAATACTTAATGGCCTGTTTGATTAGAGTATCAAAAATGATACTATATTAGTATTGATATTGACATTTTTAGAAGATAGAGTATCAATATCAAAATTGATACAAGTTGACCCTTGTATCACATAACATATGTTGTTTGTACTACAAATTTTAAAATTGATACTATTAGTCAAATATTTTAAGTTGATTACCAACGATATCAATTTTAAAATTAATAATGATAGAGATGTCTAATAGTGTTACCAAACAGGACATAAGACATTAATCGATGGGGATATGTTAACAAACAATCAGATCATTAATTAATCACCCACTACATGAAGGCATCATCTCCGCCACTGGGCCTGTTAATTCTGGTGATTGCAGACTCAGATGGAGGGCTCTCCGTGAGCACATCTATAAAACCGATCGATGACCTGGCTGGCCATTAAACTACTCTCGGCGGTGTCCCCGTCTTGTCTAGGGTTTCTAATACTCGATCATCCATATTAAAAAGGATGGTCTGCCATGGCAATTTATCTTGCAGGTAGTACGCCGATCGATGGCGAATCATGGGGGTTCTACAGGAGAGATCGGTTGCCCATTGACTTTCGGTATATATATATATATATATAAAAGTCTGGTTGACCGGATAAAACTATAGCAAGACCTACGTACACGTCCTCGGTGGTCCAACCTGCTTCTGCGGCCGTCGCCGATCTGTGTTGTCCTCGTCGCCGGCGGCGCCGGCGGAGCTTCCAAGCGGCGGCCGACCTGCGTGAAGTAGTCCCGCAGGCGGAGGCCCGGCCGGATCGAGTTGTGTTACGAAGGAACTAAAATGTATGGTCGAAGTTATTTAGTCTGATATTAGATAGTTGAGAAGAGATTTTCGTGTTTAAAAATCTGTACCTCTTTAATCTAATGTCAAGACACGTGTTAAAATTAAAAGAGAGTTTACACGTGAAAAGACGAATCAGATAATCTCACATTGAATAGTTGAAAGAAAATTTTCGTACATAAAAGTTTGAGCTTCTGTGATCCAACGTTGCGATTTTAGGTCGGTTAACAAACGGCTGACTTTAGACTTTGGCAATAGATTTTTTTTTTTTGGTTACGAGAGTACCATGTACATATAAAACTTCGACATTCCGAGGATAGCTTTGGACTTTTTCCTTCTATTTATTGGCAGTATCGTGTAACCCATGTAACGTTTTAACAAGTTCTTCCGGCTGACATTACTAATTTGCATGGCTTCTGATGAAGAATATTTTCTGTTCAAGCTTTTGTTCAGTTACCATCAAGCTATATGTATATTGCAGCGATATCAAAACTAATAATAAGTATCCTGTACGTAGCTGGTATATCCTTTTCCGGAGAATTCAGATGATCCGTTTCAGCTTTACGGTTAATTAAATAATTTTCTATACTTTTGACCTTTTTTCAGTTTTAATTCTTAAAAAATAGCTGGTAAGAGTAGAGTTGACCTCCATAGATTAATTTTAATTTAGACTCCGGCCGCCGCCATTAAATAGTTTGCCATCAATTTTATTGCGTGCTCCAGCACAGTTTTTTTTCTTGATGGGCGATCGACGAGACAGACGGCCTCCATTTCAGGAGATAAAATAAGGATCTAACTTATGTGTGCCCTTCTCTTGTTTGATTTTCTCTTCATCACTGTCTGCTACACGTCTGATTAAAAACTGGTTAATTAGGAGCCTTGATCAAGCGCGTCAGCTGTGACCGGCGTTCCATCTCTATCCATCTCTCGGCAGAATAATTAAATCTAGGTGGAGATCATACATTATCGTGTTCGAATCTTGCCTGTGAAGTCTGGAGGAATATGGAGAGAGTGCTGTGAAGAAGCTGATCAGGAGAACCTTTGGATTCCATCGCCAGTGCTCGCACCCTCTGTTTAAGTTCTCCATACATATACATGGATATGTAGAGACGACAGAGGGAAAGAGAGAGGGAGAGAAGGGTTTGGTCTTCTGGCCGGCATCAACGTCTGAATCACTAGGGTTGTCTCCAGCTGGTTTCTAAGATGAATTCTCGGAGCGTAGATGGCCAGCTTCACAAGTATGGATCGCCGCCGCACAGCTCCCGTTTCGAGTACCTTTGCGCCGTCGCAGAGAACAGTACCGGTGCCAGGCGGCGGTGGAGCACGGCGCCGCCGCTCCCCCCGGATGCCGTGCTGTCAGGCGGCGATCCTCGGCAGAACTATTTCTGCTCGCCGCTGTCGCCGGTCGCCGTTCCCACCGGTGAGATCCCGCTGCTGCAGGCTAGTCACGTACTCCAGTCAGGCCCCACGCCGCCGCCGGGATCAACACGGCCGTCCGCGTTCTACGCGGCCGGGCACCACCAGGGCTTCTCCCGGTTCGATCACCAGGTCGGCAACCTTCCCCTGTTCGCGCCGCCGATGATCAGGCGTTCCTCGGAAGCTGCCTTGCAGACGGCTGCCCCGGGATTCCCTGCCGGCTTCGGCAACTCTCAGTCGCACGAGCACGACACTCTCGAATCGGTGGTGAAGAAGACGGCGGCGGCGCAGGGAAGCCATGGCTCCGGAGCCGAGGTAGATTACATATTGGGGACGACGAATAACTTAGGCGCTTGTACGCCCACCGTGAGTATAGATATATATATATTTCTCTCTCTCTTAATCACTCTCGCTCTGAATCTCTGAACTGATTGAGCAGACGGATATATCATCTCTTCAATTTACCTCTCCGTTCCGTTCGTGCTCAGATGGGCTGCTACGACTCGAGCACGCCGGCGGCGGAGCAAAACCTGCAGCTTTCGCCGGACAGTCGACGTCACCGGCGGCCTCCCACCGCCGTCCATGCAAACCCAGGCGCTACCCCGGCGAAGACGCGGATCAGATGGACGCAGGAGCTCCATGAACGATTCGTGGAGTCCGTTGATCGGCTCGGAGGTGCAGACAGTAAGTACAAGTACAACTGTCTGGTCGGAATTCTCTCTGATCTGTTCATCTGCTTCAGTCCCGAAAAGGGGGTTGCATATGCACCTGCGTGCAGTGTTTTCTGATCTGTTCTGCCCGCCTTCTTCGTGCAGAAGCAACCCCGAAGGGAATATTGAAGCTGATGGGCTCAGAGAGATTGAACATCTACCATGTGAAAAGCCATTTACAGGTTATTATTTGACCAGAAAATCAGAAGGGTCGTCTTTCTTCCCACTGAATTAAGTCTCTCCCATGTTTGCCTGCAGAAGTATCGTATTGCCAAGTACTTACCGGAATCCGCAGAAGGTGAAATAAATTATCTTTTTCACTTCTCCAATCAGGGATACGTTCGTTTTTTTTTTTGGGTTCCATGTTCAGAGTAGGTTGTTTATCCGATGAGTGAAGATATATACGTAGCCCAGTTGTTTATTTTTCCTGAGAGAAGGTCATTTTTCAGTTCAGGTTATACACAATAAAAGATGCATGCCAACATTTCGACCAGAATTTGTACCACCATTTTTATATATCATACGAAGCAAACAGAGCATTTAGGCCCCAAAATAAATCGAAAATTTAAGGCTATCTTGGTTGAAGTTGCATTTATCTAGGAAAAGCATGACTGAAAAGAGGCATGCCTCTCTATGATATATACTTAGCCGTCTTTGTACTCTGCTCTTCTCATGCTTTGCCATTAATTTCCTTTGATCTGCAGGCAGAAAAGATAGAAGAGGCCCATTGAACGATTTAGATCAACTTGATTCAAGAACGTACGTATGATATCTCCACATCACTTCATTTCAAAATGGCATCAACGGATGTTTTAGCTTATGCCATGTTTGGTTAGAGTATCAAAAATGATAGTATATATATATATCGATTTGATATTGATATTTGTACAAGGTGGAGTATCAATATCAAAATCGATATTTGTATTACATATCATGTTTTGTTTGTACTAAAAATTTCAATGTTGAAATTGAGAACCAAACACCTATTGATGATTTCTATCGCGATCGATTTCAAAATTGATAATGATAGTGATAGCCAATACAGTTACCAAACAGGGCCTTAGCCAAAGTGTTTGATGGTTTATAATCTCAATCTTTTGGATGCTGCTTTCAGCAGCGGAACGCATATAACAGAAGCACTTCGACTGCAACTGGAACTGCAGAGGCGTCTTCATGAACAGCTAGAAGTAAACTACTCTTCTCTGGAAGCCATTAGCTTCTTATAATTAGCATCATAGCCTGCAATTCTAATGGCCTATTCATCCTCCAGATCCAACGGAACATTCAGATGAGAATTGAAGAACAAGGTAGGCAGCTCCAGAAGATGTTCGAGCAGCAGCAGAAGGCAACAAGGGACCTGCTTGCAAACCAGAGCATGGATGTCTACCAGTCTGATGAAGAACCAATCAGCTTTGGAGACGTCCAGACTTCTGGTGTTGGTGGAGAAGGTTCTGAGAACACCCATTTCTCTTCAAAAATCAGTTAGTTCCTCAGGCAGATGAGAGGATTACTGAAATTGAATGTGAAGCAGCCCGAACATCAGCAATTTAACTTCTCATAAACTGCTGATCTACAGCAGAATGCTGACACTGCACAGCATAAATCTCTACATTGGTAAGAAGACAAAAGAGAAACTCGACTTGTTCAGATCAATCGCCTATAGGAACATGGAATCTTGAATGGCTTGATTTTGAACAACATAATTTGTGATTCTTTCTTTTTATTCTGTCTAGAAAAATTACACTTGTTATTTCCCCCTCGTAGTTTCATATTTCCAAAATCATCCCATCCGATGTAATGTAATCCTGATGAAATGATGAAGGTATACTGCAATTCTTTTTCCCTTTTTTCTTTTTTTGTTGGGTTATCTACCCGATGTCTTTTATGATTTTGCTAGAATTCGGGAGGCAGGTCTTTCAAGTTGGGTAGTGTAATTTTTTGCTGTAAATAGCTATATTCTGAAGTACATGGTGATCTTTGGTCGGTGCTTCTGCCCATTGTAAGACACTGCCCAGTATGTCCCTTTTGTGGAATAATATATCACATCAGTCAGGTGTATATGGGAATGTGTCAAGAACCATATGTTTGTCTTCTTATTTTTAGTTGCAATGTGATGATGCATGGGCAAGACTGCACTGAGAGCCCTGACACAGAGTAATACCGGCACCATTCCTACTGATGTTTGCATTTACAGTCCAAGGCTATATAAAAACCATGCATTGTTCCTTTGGAGATGTCTTTGGAAGGTCTCTTCAAAGAAAGCATTTAAGTGGCATCGATCAGAATAAAACAGTATTTCTTTCCTTTGGTGTGAAGTGATAAAATGCGGTTTCACAGTCCATCTGGTGGGCATCCGATGCTCATTCTACAAAATTGGTCCAAAGCTGAAGCTGGAGATGTATTATTGAACATGTTATGACTTGGGAGGCAGACCCATCTTTATTCTCTTTGATTGCAGCATATGAAAAAAAGGAGGTTCAAGAACCTTATAAATGCCCCTTTTCCTTAGTCCCCTGGTGTCAAACTAAAAGGACCTACAGAATCATACATTACTTATCCAGCATCTTTATATTGGACATACGCAATAAGAATCACAGATGCAGAAGAAGGGGGGGGGGAATAAAAACAAAACATAAAGATTTGAGAGACAATGCATTACTCTACATCCACGGGGAGGGGGGTGGGGGAGAATAAAAACAAAACATAAAGATTTGAGAGACAATGCATTACTCTACATCCACGAGGCCCTCCTCTTGTTTGTACTGTCCATCCGTTTCATTGAGGAAGCTGTAGTTATGTTGCTGTCTCTGCTTCAAAGATGCTCATGAACTTGAGAAAAATTGTACACTTGGCGGCGGACCTCGAGCATCAAACCTGCTGCAACATTCAGCTGTCATGATCATGGTAACCATATAACCTAATCCGGACAAAAAAATCTTTTGCATTCACCTGGACCATCATGGTGGAGATTCGCAAAGTAATTGAGAAATCTTGAAGTCGAGGTTGCAGTTGTACTCAAGGATGAAAGTTGTAAGTGAACACAACTCTACCAAGATTATGGCACAAAAAAGTAGCAAAGGTTAGATGATATTCCACAGGATAACCCAAATCATGAACTAGAATTTATTTTCTTATAAAATACTAGTTTCCACAATTTCAGCCTCAATAAGAATGTTGACTGTTGACTTTTTCACAAACACTGTCCCCACCGGCTGCCCTCACCAATCCATCTCAAAAGACCGGACTGGTTTGAATCCCTATTTATTGTTTTTGTCTGGATTGAGTAATCTGTCATCCCAGTCTACATCAAAGGAATGTTGTGCCTTGACACTAGTTTACACTGTTGTCTTCCAGAACCTGAGGCTACCGAAAGCACCAAAAAATTTGAGAGGTCTATGAAATCTTTATCTTTTTCAGAAAGTTGATGGAAATGGTGTGTTGTGGAAAACCGTATACGGTTGATGGATATTTAGAAAATTATTCTCTAAATTATTTATTTTTATTTAATTTATAAAAATTGAAAATTTATTTTTCACATCATCCTCTAACTGCCCAACTCTACATATGGGTGTCATCTCTGCAGCCATCAGCCACCATTTTCTACCCGGTGCAAGTCACTATCTACTGCTATTGTTAGAGTAGAGGAGGTTTAGGAATCTTTCGATAGTTTGAGTTAGAAATTATTTCATTTTCAGCTTTAAATGATTAGCTAGCTGCGGTACTAAAAAGATTGTCCACGTGGTTTTCTAGACATAACATAACATTGTAAAATATTCTAAGAAAAAATTAACTTCCGTGGACTTTTTTGACTTAAAATTAAATCCCAAAATCTCGATCATTGTTATGACCTTCTGAGAGAAAGTTGATTCCTACTGCATTTAGGAATTGGAAATTTTCTTTCCCGTCCATTTATGAATTTGTAGTCCTTTTGACTAAGAATTTATCTTACTCTCCCATCATCTGGTGACTTGCTATTAAGCCTTGAAGTATTTTTCTTTTTATCAATTCTCATTTTATGCGCCGCCCCACATTTATCCAGTGTTTGGTTTTATATTAAAAATGATATTTTATTATTTTATATTGATATTTATATATGATAAAGTGTCAATAACAAATTTGATATAGGTGGACATTTGAATTGCAATTAAAGATTTAAAATTGTTATTATAAGCCAAACACCTTGTCGACTAGGATCTTTCTCCTGTCGTCAATGTCATAACTACATTGAAAAATGTTCTTCTCATTTGTTGGGATTGGTAAGAGGTATGTTTATTAATTCATTAAAGAGTTTGTAAATTATGCATTTGTGGTGAGTTTCATTTGCTGAAGATCACTGTTTCTTAAAATATAACTGATGTGGAACATTGTGGGTGGACATGGTTGGAAGGTTATGAAAAGAGCATTAGAATGCTCAAACAAAATTAAAACGGATTGAAACGAAGCACATCGAGTTTAAACTCGACCAAAACGAGCCCAAAATGGCCTCAAAACGACTTGAACAAGCTATTGTGTGTTGAACCCGACTGAGAGTGTTGTGGCGTTGTGAGGAAGGCTATGTGTGGGCTCGTGCACGACAAGGAATCTGGTGGGCCTGTCAAGGATGTATGCGCAAAGCATGCTTCATCCCATGGGGGAGTGGTAGGCTGGAGCTGGCCACATGTGATAGCGTGTGAGGGGAGGCCATGGCAGCCTATGTAGGGATGTCAAATGGGCCGAGTTAGCCCAAAGGCCCGTTGGATAACCCGTGATGGGTTGGATATGAGTCTTCATATTTAGGACCGTTGAACTTTTCTATTAGATTTGGACTTGGGTTTAGTGGATTTGGGCTTAGATGAGTTTGGGTTGGGTTAACCCTAGCCCAACCCATTGGCACCAGTACACTTACATGCATATATTTAAATATATTTATTATTTACATAAAGTGATAAAACTACAAGATAGAGAAGAATGTAGAAAAAATGTAAAAAATAAAGAGAGACAATATTGATATAGAGAGTAGAGAGAGAGTGTGTAGAGAGGAGAGAGAGAAAGTGTAGAGAGTAGAAAGAAAATTATATAGAGAGTAGAGAGAGAACATGTAGAGTGAGAGTAGAGAGTGAAAAGTGTATAGAAAGTAGGAAGAGAAAGTGTAGAGATGGAAGAAAGAGAAAGTAGAGAGAAAAAATGTAGAGAAGGTAGAGAGAGAAAGTGTAGTGTATAGAGAGAAAGTTTATAGAAAATAGAGGAAGTGTAGAGAAGGTAAAGAGAGCAAGTGTAGAGAGTAGAAATAGTAGAGAGAGTAGAAAAATAGAGAAAAAGTGAAGAGAAAGAAAATATAAATAAAGAGTAGAAGGAGAAATTTATAAAAAGTAGAAAGAGAATTTACAAAGAGATTATAAATAGAAAGTGTATAGAAGGATAGAGTATATAGAAAATAGAGAGAGAAAAGAATATAAAAGTAAAGAGAAAGTGTATAAAAAATTTATAAAGTGGAAGATCTCAAATACTTGTAAATGAATAACTTGATGTTTAAATTTGTCGAATTTATGAAACAAATTATATAAATTAACAGGTGATACATATTCTAATGGGCTTTCTTAGACTCAATGGGTTTTCTTGGGCTTGGGCTAGGCCAGCCCAAGCCCAACAAGTTTAATTGGGCTTGGGCTAGGCTGCCCATTTAGCTAGGAGGCCTATTTGGACTCGGACTGGGAGGGCTATTCTTAGAATAGGCCTATCCCAGTCTAAGGATAGGCGGCCCAAGTCTAAGGATAGCCTATTCTCTACATTGGAATATAAGATTTGATAAGATTGAATCTTATAATTTCATTTGGAATGAAGAAGAATCTTGTGTGCATAAAAATGCTAATGGGAGTGCTATTGTATTTTAGTCATTTTATATTGATCGCGTACTACTCATTATGAATGATGTAGGTGTGTTATCATCAGTGAAGCCTAACTATAAAATGAATCATTCATAATTATTTTGGGAGAAACTTTCTAAGGATTTAGGTCTATGGAGATAGATCTAAAAGGGATGCTTGACTTGACCCATTTGTTGTACATAGACACCATTGTCAAAGGGTTTGACATGAAAACTTCTATATAAGTGTCTTGCCTATAAGATATGGAGTTTATTTTTTTTAAAGAGAGATATAATACATGAATATAGTCTCTTATGCACTAGTCATAGGGTCTATCATGTATATTACGTACATAGCCTAATATGATGAGTACTCTAAGTGTTATGAGTAATCATCAGACAAATCTAAGTGGGAGTCATTGGATAGTTAAGAAGTATATCCTTAAGTATTTGAGAAGTACTAAGGATGCATTTCGAGTATGGAGGATAAGACTGGAAGTTTGAGTTAGACTTAATCTTCTAGTTACATATGACTGGTAGCTAGGGTACATGTTTACCTAGATGGTGGTGTAGTGAGCTGGAAAAGTTCCATGCTATAGACACTATAGATTTTAGAAATTATAATTGTTGCCGACTACTCATGAAGTAATCTAGATGAAGTAATTCATCTTATATAAGGGAGTTGTCTCTAATATCTCTAATAATGTACCATTATTTTGTGAAAATGATGGATTATTACTTTTGTAGTGGAGCCTTTGTCTCATCAGAAGTTTAAACACTTATGTGGCAATACTACTTGATCAGAGAGGCTGCAACTTAAGGAGATATGATTAAAGATAGAGTATCTTAAACTATAAACATTGCAGATCTACTAACTAAGGCCCTAACTCAAAGTGTGTTTGATGGTCACCTTGGGCTAATGGAGATCAGACATGTGGGTGATTGGCTTTAGTGTAAGTGGGAGATTGATAGAAATGTATGCCCTACAAGCCAATCATATGTGATATGATTTTACATTTCTTGTAATATCTCATTCAGTATAAATGGCATAATCTTTATTACTTGAACTATCTAGATATGTCTATTGTAATGAAGTCCTAGGCTGCATGCAAAGTAACAGAAATCGGCAATTTTTTAAAAAAAATCTTTTAAAATCTGATTTTTTATCGCCGATCGTTTTTCCTTTTTTTACCGTTGTTTTGAATAAATCATGTTGTACGCGATTAAATCGTTGATACGTGATGTAAATCGGCCGATTTAAAAAAATATTATTTTTTAGGTCAAATGCCGTTCGGCCGTTTCTCCCTCCATCTGTTCAACGACCCAGCGGCATGTCGGCGACTGCGAGCGCCGCTCTCCATCTCCCAGAGACACCCTGCACCGTGAGGTTCGTGAGTCCGTCCGTTAGCTCCAGGTGGCTCCCCAAGGACTGCGTGGGGCGGCTAGGCGACTTTGCGAGGACCACTTGCGGGGCCTATGTTTGTTGAGTTTAACTTGAAATGTTTACACTTTTGTTGATGTTATTTTGTGTTTAATCTTTTGATCAAACTTATTTAGAGAAAGATGATACATTTAAACTTCATGTTATAATTGAATCTACTTGTTGTTCTCCTTAGATTGTTTGTTATGTTGGAAGTTGAGTCTATTTTATGATGTTTTTTAGGATAATATATATCATATTAAACGTTTTATTTCTGATGTTTTTCAGAATAATTACGATCTTTATACTATGTTAGATTTTTTCATCGCACCGAATTTTTCTCGTATACCGACTTTGTTACTTTGGTTGCATGCAATGATGATTGAATCATGACGAGATCATGATAATGAGATCAATCATCTAGAATCATGTACTCTAAATGTTCCTAGTCGTAGGATCTTTGAGACGGGACATCAAGGATTCAGTAAGACTAGTGTATATGATATCTTCTCATATGATGAGAATGACTGATCTCATTGGTCATCAGTGTGTGGACACTGAGATACATGTACAGGTGCTCATTAGAGGAATGAGTTCACTGAACTGACCAGTATAGAATCCCTGAATGGTATCTTATCAAACTGTCAATCAGGGTATTCTATCATCACGGTTGGATCTTTGACCTGAGTCACCAAAGATGTCTTGCCGAGCGTACCATGTACTTTGACTATTGACTTATATATTACTTAGTATTGTGATCCTGTATAGTTAATGGATTGGGTATATGGGAAACCCGATGGAGGCAATTGAGGGGGCAGTTGGGGATCGTTCACTCTCGATAGGAGAGAGAGAATGTCCTATGAATAGTACTCTAAATCTTTGACTAAGGTAGATGGGATAATTGGAAAAGAGTTTTCCTATTGATCTAATTATGAGTACAAGATTCCATAATGTCAGTATATTAATGAGTTGACAGTCAATGCCGTACTCCTATCCGACCGGGACATTGGATGGACGAAGTTTTATAGTTGTGTGATAACCGATGATGGAAAGGCTCTTTGGAGATGAGTTCATCCCCGAAGCTGTTTGGGATCATAGGATGTGGCTTGTACCCTTTATGATCGGTAGGTCGTTAAATCTATTATGAGATAATAGATTTAATTTAAAAGAAGTTGTTCTTTTAATTAGGCATTAACTAAATGAGCTATTGGGCTTAGTAGGTCACACACATAAGGGCTAATCCATAAGTTTGGGGGCAAGAGTGTAAATATAGATAAATGAGGGGTTTTGTGAAAAACTCTAAATTCTCTATATAATAGCGAATTGAGCATGAGCCCCACAAGCCAAGGCTGCAAAATTCATCCCTACCTCTCTCTTTCACGTTTTCCCATGCTGGAGGCCATCAAGAGTCGATGGGACTTCATCTGGGGCGAGTCGGAAGGTCCAACGCGAAGGGGAACCTGACTATGGAGGTGGCTCGTGTGGATACGACTAGAGGCTGCACACTTGAGTGGCTGAACGAGTGTGAAAACGCTCAATCTTCTCCGGTCTTTAGGGATTATTTGAATCCCGAAAAGGTACATGTTCAAAACTGTTTCGAATACCGGTTTTGGCAACATCGTTCGATTTCGATCGAGACAAAGACAATGATATACGAGGAATCGAATATTTTTCGCTGTGCCAATCTAATTGGACCGATTCCCAACATATAGTTCATAGAAAAAGGCATTTGATCTCAAAATAACTAGTAGATTTTTCATTTGTTATCAGGAGATGTCAAAAGGGTACAAGTTTTATTATCCTTTCTATATGCCTATCATTATAAAGATAGATAAAGTAAGGTTTCTTAAGGATGGTGAAATCAATAAAACTGGGACTTCTTGAAAGATTTCTTTTGAGAAACTGTAGGATCAGGATGAACCACCTTCATCTACTGTCAGCCATGTTCCATTGTTCATTCCTCAAAATGATAATTTAAGAGAAAAAGACATTGAAGTTGACCAACCATTTGTCCAAGTGGATCAAGGGCCAATATTGTGTCACTCTGAGAGAGTTAGGAGACATGCAATATCTAATGATTTTATTGTATATCTACAAGAGGATAGTGTTGATAGGGGTAACATTGCATGTCAAGTGAAAAGTCTAGCTATTGGTTTGAAGCTATAAAGGATGAGCTTGACTCAATGGTTAAGAACCAAGTCTAGGATCTTGTTGAATTGCTAAAAGAGTCTAAATCCATTCAATGCAAATGGATATTCAAAACTAAGGTGAACTCTAATAGTAATGTTGAGCGATATATAGCTAAAAGTTTCACTTAGAGGGAGGGCATTGACTACAACACGACTTTCTCTCTAGTTTTTACGAAACTCTCATTCAAACTAGTCATAGCTCTAATAACTCATTTTGACTTAGAGCTACACTAGATGGATGTGAAGACAACTTTCCTTGATGGGGATCTAGATGAAGAGGTGTATATGGAACAACCTCAAGGGTTTCATGCTATGGAGAAAAAACATTTGATATGCAAGTTAAGAAAATCCATTTATAGACTTAAGCAAGCCTCTGACAGTGGTATCTCAAGTTTAAAAAGATAATTGTATCCTTTGGATTCAAGGAGAACATTATTGATAAGTGTTTATACCTAAAGGTCAGTGGGAATAAAGTCATTATGTTGCTTTTATATGTGGATAATATATTGCTTGCTACTAGTGATCTCGGTTTGTTGCATTAAACTAATATTTCTGTCAATTAACTTTGAGATGAAAGATTTAGGTATAGCCCGACATGTCTTAGACATTGAGATCATTAGGGATAGGTCTTCAGGCACCTTAGGCCTTTCTCAGAAGTCTTACATCTTAAAAATTCTAGAAAGGTTCAATATGCAGTCTTACGCACTCAATAAAGTAACCATTGTAAAGGTGATAAATTTATTAAATTATTGTGACCCAATAATGACATAAAAAGAATCAAATGGAGTCCATTCCTTATTATTTAGCTATTGGCATCATGATGTACCTAAAGACTTGTACATGTCCAAATATTGCTTTTATTGTGGGTATACTCAGCAAGTTCTAGAGTCACCCAGTCATGGATCACTCAAAGGGTATAAAAAAGGTCATGCAATATCTTAAAGGCATAATAGATATTATGTTAATATATAAGAGGTCAAATCAGTTAAAGATCATTGCATATGCCAATGTAGACTTTGGTGATTGTTTGGATACCCAAAAGTTCACTTTGGGTTATCTTTTCTTTTTAGTAGGAGGTGTCATGCGATGGTGCAATGATAAACAAAGCATTATAGTTACTTTCACTATGGCGAAAGAGTTCAATGCATGTTATGAGACTAGTGTATAGGCTATTTGGTCAACTTTTTGCCTTTTGTGGACTTTTTTTGAGACTTATAAGCATCTACAATGACAATTTCGTTGTAATTTTATTCTCTAAGAACAATAAGGTGTCTAAGGGTGATAGAGTCTTAGACATAAAGTATTTTTTCTCTTAGAGATCATGTGGGGAATTAAAAAGTGTATATTGAACATATTAAAATAGGTCTCATGGTAGTGAACCTACTTATTAAGGGCCTACTGGCTAACATCTTTTGTAGTTATGTGATTCAAATAGGTCTTATTAGTTCTCTTGGTATGTTGTAATCTAGTTGACACTTATTTAGTTATAATTGATTCATTCTTGTTGTTATATTTAGCTTAATCTATTTGTGCACATTTTGGTGATGGACATCAGGTATGTAGAATGTAAGCTTAAAGTGGTGACCAACGAATAAACATGAAATTTACATTTATTCGAACAACCATTTATAATGTTCATTTATGAGAAAGTTGGTGACACATGGTACATGGAAGGTGGTGTGTGAATTAATGTATTTACCACCATGACCCTTATCATTTGACCTATTATAAGCTTGGGCAATTCAGGTTCCATCTGCTAGAGATATTGTGATGGTTTTTTTTATCGCGTGCACACATACCGATTTCTCATTTTAGGTCAAAGCATGTGACATCAAATCTTCTAGAGTAATTTTAAAAATTATATATATGTTATATGTATAGTTCAAAGAGGAGATTTAGTGTATAAGAAACAAGATGGATCAAGTGAGAGAATGTTAGGTTTATTCCAATATTTTATAGTGATCCACTTGTTGATTGGGCTTGACAAGCACACTATTAGGTCTAGAATATAGATCATGGCTTATTAAGCCTTATATTCTATTAGGCCCAAGATCCAACTATGGCAAAGATCTTAATCCTAGTCAAACTTGAGCGGGTCCCTCTTCTCTATATAAGCATAGACAAGGCTGTGACTCCCCATAAAGTTGCACCATACATGCTCAATATAGAGAGAAAACCAAAGGGTCAACTGGAGGAGATGGGCATTCCCTATCTGGTTGATCTTTCTCGATTTCACCTTTTACAATGCAATAGAGTTTGAATTTTTGTCAAGTATTTCATATTTCTAACAATCGAACCAAGGTGAAGGGGGAAAAGAGAAAGAACAATATAGAGGCCAAGGAAGAGAGAAAGGAGAAGTGGAAACCGACCAATGCCATCTGTGAAGCATCTAGCAAGGAGATAGTGGAGGTATCCAATGTAGTGCTTATGCATGAGGAAGGAGTCGTGCCGGTGAAGGTTGGGGCAACTTTGTCTTTTTATGTTCACCCTCTCGTCTTGTCTGGATAGATAGATATGAAATCTATCATGATTCATGATGATGAGCTAATTTAGGGCAAATTAGAATAATAGTACATCTTTAATACTTATTTTCGGTGAGACCAATAGAAAAAAGTAAAATCATTAGTTGAAAATAGAAAGATATAGTTAAAAGTCAAAGAAGAATGTCAAGAAAATGAAAGTTCAAATAAGACATCGGATAATTCTTCTACTTTCATGATGATGGTAGGTGGAAGAGGAAATACAAAGTGTGTTACATATAATGCAAATGTGGAGCTTTAGAAGCTTCAAGTGTCTCAGTCAATGATTTACTTGTCTTAAATATACACTTGTTGGCATTAAATACTATATGCATAAATCATAGTATTAGCTAAACATATATCTTGTGGTATTAGATACTACCTATATATATATATATATCTTTTATAAGATACTATACATGCATCCCTTGGTATAGGACACTAAATATGTATCTTATGTTTGCAAAGAGTTGCAAACAATGACAAGTGAAAGAGGGCTTAATGGAGAAGATGTTGACATACATATGAAATGGTGCAAAAGTTACATCATTATTAGTGGGAGATATAAATCTTTAATAATTTTTTAAAGATGTCTTAATTATTAAGATTGCTACTATATCCTTCTATAAGAGGTAATGGGCTAATAAAAGATCAATTTATTATTTATCTTAATATAGACATGGTCATATAAGATGTGTAAACTTTCTTGATATTTGTGAGAACTCCTCTTAAGAGGTAATGGGTTGATATAAGATCAATTTATTATTTAGCTTAATATAGACATTGTCATATTAATGAGAGACAAACTCAATGAGTTCTATGAAGATGGATGTATAATGGTTAACAATTTTGAATCATTAACCATATGTGAATTTTATCCTATTAAACAAAATGACCCATTGTCCATTTGTAAGACATGGAGAAAAGGCTAATGAGTTAATAGAACTCATACATGTAGGTTTATGTTGGCCCATGTAAATTAAGGCTAAATTAGAATATGTCTATTCTATTATTTTTAAAGATAATGAGATAATGTCTATAGATATAGATATATGTACTTTAAGAAGTAAGAATTTGAGACTTGTGAGAAATTAATGAAAATTTAGAATGAAATAGAGATACTAATAGAAAGAGTATTAAAATGGATAATACTTTAAGTATGTAATTCACACATAATTTTAAGGATAATAATATTTAATTTTAATGGATACCTCTTTACATATTTTAGCTTAATTGAGTAGTTAAAATGAGAAGTCATATTGTGGAGGACATAATAGGAAGAATGACAACTTTATGAAATCTTCTTTGTCTATTTAAGGCTGAGTACTTAACATAACCACTTTATCTTAAATGGTACTTTCTAAGTCTATTCCAATCACTCCATATAAGATGTGAAAAGGGATTAAAACCTTGACCTTAAGTAAGTTAAGATTTTGAAATGTCTAGACCAAGTGAAGATGTATAACCCTAACTAGTTTGAATATAAGACTATAAAGTTTGGTTTGTGGGATATCCTAAAAAAGTTAAGGACAATAATTATACCACCATGATGGATAAGGGTACATGTTACTGAGCTCATTACAGTTCCAGAGATAGAGTTCCTTCTTAAAAAAGATAGTAGGAGCAAGAGAGATCTGGAAGAGATTCTAATCTCACAACTGGAGAACAGTTCTACAAATGTACTAGTTAAGAGTAACATACGAGCAATTCATAGGTGTTGACTTATACCCATTTAACTTAAGAGATATGTGGGATATAACTATGATAGAAAAACTGAGGTGCAAAATAGTGAGGATGTTGATACAAAGGATTATGAAGAATTAATATGTGATATTGGTTCTAAAATGAGAGGAGAAAATTGAAATCCAATAAAAGTGAGGTGCAAAATAGTGAGGATGTTGATACAAAGACTTATGAAGAATTAATATGTGATATTGGTTCTAAAATGAGAGGAGAAAATTGAAATCCAATATAAATTTTATCTATTCTAATAAGTTTAGTACTTGATAGATCCAACTGAGTGTATAGCATCTATAAGATATAAATGAATCACTAAAGGACATATTGATGGTAAAAAAGATATTATCTAGTCAAATAGTTAACTATAATGAGATTCTTTTACCAATGACATGGTATAATCTATTTAGATTTTGATTGTTACATACGATGACTGCAAGTTACTTCAAATAGATGTTAAAGTAGTATTAGTCTATGGTACTGTAAGGAATAGGTGTAGATGATACAACCCTAGAGAACAAAATCCTAAGAACATCCAAATATATTATATATGTTGTTGAGACTATTAATGGACTGAAATGATCTTCCTATAGTTGGTTTAAAATGTTTAATAAGATTAAAGCTTATGACTTTGTTAAGAATGAAGATGAGTTTTGTGTATATAAGAAGACAAGTAAGAGTGTGACAATTTTATTAACAAGTTTATATGGATGACATACTAATCCTTAAAAATGAAGTATGTTATCATCAGTGAGTCTAGCTATCAAACTAATCCTCCAAACATAAATTGATTAAAACATCCTATAATTTGGTATCAAGATCTATAGAGATAGATCTGATAGGTAAATCTATAGAGATAGGTTTGAAAGAATGCTTGGCTTAACCCAATTGACATACATAGATACCATAGTTAAAGGATTTAACATGGTAAACTTCAAGATATGTATCTTACCAATAAGATATGGAGTTAATTTTTCTAATAAGATGTCCTTAAAGACTCTTTGAGAGATAGAGAGAGCACATGAGTAGAGCCCTTATACTTTAGCTATAGGATATATTATGTATGTGATGCTATGTGCATGGCTTGATGGGATTAATGTTCTAACTGTTATGAACATTCATTAGGCGGATCCAAGTGAGTCATAGGATAGATAAGTGATGTATCCTTAAATGTTTGAGAATCACTAAGGATGTATCTTTATGTAATGGAGGATAAGACTTAAGTTTTGTGGACACAATCTTCTAGATAAATGAGTTCAATAACAAGTGAATATAATGGTGGTATAATGGTCAAGAAGAGTTCCAAGTAAAAGAACACTACAAATTTTATAGCTAATGTAAAATATAATACATAATAGTTGCAAATTGCTTAAGAAGTAGTTTAAATGAAAATGCTCATCCAAGATATGGGATTATCCCAACTATATGTGAAAGTATACCATTATTTTATAAAAAATAATGAGATAGAGCTAATGTCTCATTAGAAGTTTAACACTTCTACAATGATACAATAAAATCAGGGAGATTATAGCTCAGAGATGTATAATTAAAGATAGAATATCTTTCGTTAATAACTAAAGCAGTAACTCAAAGAGTATTTGAGCATCACCTCAAGTTGATGGAGATCAACCAGATGAGTGATTGGCTTTAGTGCAAGTGAGAGATTGATAGAAGTGTGTGCCTTATAAGTCAATCATATGTGATATGATTCGACATTTTTAGAAATATCTCATTTAAGTAAATAAACAAATCTTCATTACTAACTTTTGTTAGATTCGTATATCATATAAAGTCTTTGGTCATATGCAATAATGTTTAAATCATGATGAGATCATGATAATGATATCAATTATCAAGAAGTATATGATCTAAATATTCTTAGTCATAGGATTTTAAGATGGGATATTAAGGATCCGAATAGATTAGTAGATGTGATGTTTTCTCATGTAACGAAGATGACTGATCTAATTGGTTATTAGTGTAGAGATATTGAGATTCACATACAGGTGCTTATTAGTAAAATAAGTTTATTGAACTAACTGAATTAGAAATCCTAAATGGTATCTTACTAAATTGTCAATCAGGATTTTTTATCATCATAGTTGCACGGTTGAACTTTTGACTTGACTCATCGATTGACTCATTGATGATGATTTGTTGGGCAGATCCTGTGTTTTGACCATTACCTTATTGATTACTGATACAAAGGTTTAGTATAGTGATTAATTTGGTATAAGAGAAACCGATGGAGGCAAGTGAGCTGACAAAAAAAGATCGTCCACTCTCGATACGTGAGAATGAATATCATATGGGATAATACTCTAAATCCCTAGTCAGGATAAATAGGATAATTGAAAAAGAGTTTTCTAATTGATCAAATACCAAGTATAGGATCTCATAGTGTTGATATATTAAAGGGTTGACAATTGATGTCATATCCTATTCGATTGAGACATTGAATAAATAAGGGTTTATATCTGCGCAATAAATAATGATGGAAAAGTTCAATAGAGATAAGATTATTCCCATAGTTGTTTGGGGTCGTGGAATGTGACTTATATCCCTCATAATTGTTAAGCCGTTAAATCTATTATTTAAGTAACAAATATAATTTGATTAAATATAATTATTCTATTTTAATTAACTCTCAATCAAATAAGCTATTGAGCTTAGTAGGTCACACACATGGGTTGATCCATTAGTTCGGGGGTATGAGAGCAACATATAAAAATTAAAATGTTTTTGTAAAAAAATAATTTCTATAATTAATAAAAAATTGAGCCAAATCCCATTAAGTCAAGAGTTTCAATTTCATGTTTTACTCTTTCCAGCATCATCTCCCATGGTGGCTAACTCCAAGAGGTGAGAGAAAGCCAATAAGGATGAGTCAAAAGGTCTCATATGTAGGAGAACCCATCTAAGAAAGAAGTTAGTGTGGATACCACTTAGAGACAGTGCACTTAGATAGTTTGAAGAGTTTTAGAAATTATTTTTTCTCTTCTTCAAGGGATTATATGAATTCCTAATAGGTATATTCGAACTCATTTTATTCAATAATTAGTTTTCATCATTCAGTTCTGATCAAGATTAAATCAACGTGAACACATAGGAATTGTCACGTACGTTGCACCAAAGTTTACAACGCAATTCCTTACAATGGTATCAAAGCCAGGTTCAAGCCTCGTCTGAAACCAACATTGAATCAATGTGATTTAATGTATTTTATGTTTTTCTGAGTCTATGAAAATATCTATTTTGAAAAGGTTACCATAATTCACATGTGATTTTAGAGTCATTGGAACTAACAATTTCTAGTGATATAGGGTTTTCAACACCTCAAATTGTTAGAATTTTGGATTATTGGAAAGTGTGATAGGTGGCCCAAAAGATGGCTATTTTTTTATGGAAATCACCATCCAAATGTGGGGATTTCGTGAAATCTACTTCCATAGAGGGAATTGAAGCTTTGTGAAGGATTTCTAATTGGGTAATAAGGTTACCCGAGGTTTTCCTTTGATTTCCTGCTTCGAATGGTGGCAAAGGAAAAGAATTAAGGGTTTCTCGAGCGGGAGGAACCCAACAACGTCGGTGGCACCTTCCCCTTGTAATTCTTTTTCTTCTTTTGGTGAGGATTTAGGGGATAAGGGTGATGAATCCTGGTTGGACTAGGATTATATATAATTTTTTTATTTTCATTATCATAAAGTCCAATTTTGGATGGGATTCCAATTCGGCCCACCATACACATCTGCTCCGCACTTATTGGACAGGGAAAATGTGTTTAATGCGGACATGGAAGCTACTAGAGGTGTAAATGGGGCGGATCTCGCCTGATCCAAATCCAGATTTGATTAGAGAAGCGTATGACCCGATCCGATAACATTTGTCCTGAATCTGAAATAACATTTGAGAATAAATGATCCTCGGGTTCGGATTAGCCCCGATGTGCCCGAATGTGAACAGGCGGGCGGCGTTCCGCTGCTCCTCCGCCAACTGAGAGGGTTGGATCTTGTTCACCACTAGCATCACCGCCGTGGCCGCCGAGTACGTTGGACACGGAATCCCGGAGCTCGTCGACCGCGTCCTGCAGCAGCATCTTGCAGTCGGAGAGCGCCGCCCGCTGCATCGGCTCCACCGCCGTGGTGTCACCGAGGGCCTTGGCCTTCTCCAGGGCGGAGACGGAGGCGTTCACGGTGACCTCCATGGCGGCCTTGACGATCTCCTTGATGCTGGCCGAGCTGTTGTGGCCCACTCCGAGGCTCTTCTCGCGGGCACTCTTGTGGTCCGTGGTGGCGCACATGGCGGAGAGGGACTTGGAGGGGGTGGCGAACCTGCCGGCGCCGCCGGGCACCGCGAAATCGTCCCCGACCTTGTGCTTGGAATGGCCCATGGCGGCCACGAGGCCGAGGCCGACGGCGACGAGGAGCACCAGGGAGACGCCGGAGATGACGACGTTCGTCCTCGCACCCATCTCTGTTCAATCCAATCCACCCGCGAATGCACGCAGAGGGCTCGTCGAAGGGGATCGCCGGGAAAGGGGGATCGATTGAGGGGGTGACAAATCGATGGGGGCAAAGACGCAGGGGAAGAATCCCCCTTATTCGACACCCACGGAGGGGAGGAACGCTGCGGCCCTCTGCGCTTTTATATATAAGCCGGCCGGCCGCCCGGCCCTCTCGTCTCTACGCCATCTCCTCCTCCTTCTCCGTCCACGGCGAGCGCAGCAGGGGACCTGTGCGGTGAGCCGCTCCAGCTTCCGTCAGAGGATATCGGGTGCCCGACAAATATTTCATCTGACCCGAAATACAATTACTTGAGCCTGAACCCAATACTGCTTAGTCGGGTTCGCCAAAATCCACTCTAAACCCAATAGTATACATGAAATCGGGTCAGGTTAATGGATATTCCGAATCCATTTACACCCCTAGAAGCTACATTGCACGTGGATCCTATCTTAGATGGTGATCAACTATCGGTTTGACTATTAGTGCCCACACAATGGTGTACAAGGGCACAA
Organism: Cryptocoryne crispatula var. balansae; assembly: GCA_036172225.1. Lineage (NCBI taxonomy): Eukaryota > Viridiplantae > Streptophyta > Magnoliopsida > Alismatales > Araceae > Cryptocoryne > Cryptocoryne crispatula. The sequence goes on along the minus strand of CM069918.1, from coordinate 44,446,973 downwards.
TGGTTGGCACACGTTGGCTCACCACATGAAGCGAAATATGCTCGTTATTTTTTGTTGAAAAATTTTAAATTGTTTTAAAAAAGGTTAAATATCAAAAAATTTAAAATTTTTTTGAAAAATTACACATTAGGTTATTGAATAGTTTAATGATTTGCTATATAATTTTAAGCCCTATTGTCATAGAATCAAACATAGTTAAATTTTAAAATTGTTTTAAAGATTTAACTTGTTAAATTAACGTTTTAATTAATTATATTAAATGGGATTATGTAGAATAATGATCATGGCATTAATTTCTTATACAATTTTTGAAATGCATGAATGTTTTAAATAGTTTAAATATGTTTGTTTGTTTGTTTTATATAAATTTTTATATGTTATTTTTCATATTATTTATTTCACGAAAAATTATGACAATCATGAAATTGATAGTTCCAAAAATTATGAATTATATATTTAAGTTATAAATTTTATATTATGTGAATATCACATATTCACTCTATATACGTGATATTTGATAGTGTGAATGTTTAATGATCATAGACATTGGTTTAATTATCATGTGATAATGTTTAATTTATGCAGATGTGTTTAATAGGGCTTGTGTACCTCCTCTACTTCAATTCTAATTATGTATTCTATCTCTCTCCATTAATGTACCCCTTGATTAAAACTAAGGTTTCTTATTAAATTATGTATATTTGTGGGTTTGTGTACCCTTAAATCGATTGCAATGTCAAGAAGTCAGTTCATAGAGTAGGGGAGATTGTGACCACTTTGATAAGCGTTCTTCTGGAAATGAAGACACACCTACATTGGCATCAAATGCTATCTCTTTTAATTGCATCTCGTTCTGGCTCAGATGTTACATGTTTAGAGTTAAGTTCATAATCATCTATTTAATTGCTTGCATATATGATATGTTCATGTGTGTTACAAGTTATACCATAGAAATATGATATTCCGAAGGTATACATAAATTAAGGGGTTTTTGTGTAATGTTTCAATTCCTATAAATAATAGCAAATTGAGCCAAATCCTATCAAGTCAAACGTTTCAACTTCATGCTCCACCATCTCCAACACATTCTTCCATGATGGCGGGCTCTAGGAGGTGAGATGAAGCCATTAGGGATGATTCAAAAGGTCTAACATGTAGGAGAACTCGTATGTGGAGGAAGTTTGTGCGGACACGGTTAGAGATTGTGAAGTTGAATGGTTTAGAGAGCTTGAGAAGTTCTCTCTTCTTTTCTCTGAGAGATTAGATAAATCCATAACAAGTATATTCAAACCCATTTTATTCATTATTTGATTTATCATTTGGTTCCGATTTAGACAAGGTCAACATGAACATATAAGAATTTTTGTTTTCACTATACCAAATTTTATAAGATGATTCCTTACACACCAAAATCAAGCAAACAAAGGGCACAAAATATGACCAATATATTCTTCTAAACGCAATTGCCATTGTTAACTGCAGGCACCTAAGTTGGAGTAGGAATAAAAGAGTTTATTTTATACTATTTAAATATCGCTAGAACAAAACATTAAGACTCTTTTTTTGAATAACATTTGCCCTATATATAATCCTTATAAATCTTGGATGTTGCATTGTTTGGCTCTTGGGTAGTCTTTCTCGTAACTTAGGCGATAATGACAAAGCTCTCACTTGGGCCACACTTGATCACGGGTGCAAATGAGTCAAGTTAAATGGTGTTTAAACTCAACTCATTTGTTTTAGATGAGTTCGAGCTTGAGTTTGAGTTCTTGTTGTTACGAATATGCTCAACCCTTGTTCAAACTTGACTCTTTACTTAATCCAGTCAAGCTCGAGTTCAACTGGTAGCTTGGCTCAAAGTTCAATCCATATTCTACTTCAAACACATTGTTAACTTGTTTATAAAATGTAAAATCAATCTACACTCATTCTTGAGATTTTAATTTTAACTCATTTATGAATCTTGATTTAAGTTTAGACTCGAATCACATTTTATTGAAACTTATTTCGTACATTTAAGTATAAATATATAATTATTAATACTTATAATTTATATTTAAAAAAATATTCTATCACACCCTTATGGGAGGCTACCGCCAGAGTGTAAATAAAATTTGAAATTTCGTAAATATTTTTAATTAGATTCAGATAATAAACAATAATTATATGTGAACTGATTATAGTATCCTAGCTAAAATTTATCAAAATTAGAATCAAATATTTGGATATATATGTAGTATGTTAAAATTGGATTCAGTCAAATATGTATGCATTTTCCTGATTTTTGATAAATTTTAAAATATGTATATCAAAATATAATGTTATAGTAAAATAAAAGTGGACAAGGTATAGAAATTATGGCATATAAAGTGATAAAAATATAATTATTATACAAAAAGTTACTAGTTATATGTGTTTTATTAACTTAATTTTAATATATTTCACAAATTGTCAGATTGGTTTTGAAATCACAACATTTCAATTTAATCAAATTCACTTAACTTTTATCGAAATAAAAATAAAAAATAATTTTTTTTTATCGAATCCAATCTGTCTGGTCGATAGGAAGTGGAGATGGCTTGAAAAGAGAGAACAAAAGAACCGAAAGATGGTACAGAGAGAGAGAGAGAGATGGTAATGACAACTTCTTGGCTGTCATTACTTCTCACAGGAAGAGCCAAAATAAAAATATATATAAACATGAAATAATCTCACTAAATGAAGCCAACCTAGCTAAGAGTTACGAAAGTGCCTAGAGGTAAACGACATTCGTGCACTTAGACAGCCAAGATGGGTGCCTTTTTGAGTGGAGATGTAAAGGGGGTGAATATGGGGCGAACAGCAGCGATATTATACTTACGTCCTTGCATCGTATAAACCATGGTGTGTGGGGTCGGCGACCCGGTCGACCGACCCACCTGGTTTTTGGGTTGACTGACCCCGACCTGGCCCCACGACCCCGACCCGGTTAATATATTTAAATAAATTTTTTTATTATTTTTTCCGATCCCGACCCGATCCCTGCCCGACCCGGGTCACGACCCCAACCGACTTGGGTCGATTTTAGACCCGACCGACCCGGTCTTAACCCCTGACCCCACCTTCCTTAGTATAAACAAAGGTGTATTCTTCATGTTAAAATTAAAACCATTATATCACCATATTGATATTTAAACCTGCATCGAAATTAACTTAAAATTTATTTTTGCATCTTTCACCATAGTCAACTTTTATAATTGGATAGTCAATGATTAACTGTAACTACTGGGGCATCCCTCATGACAACTATAGTGCCGATCAAGTTCTTCACCGGCAGCAACCTCCAGCATGGTCTCGTATGTAGTTCTTGCAGTCCAGCCAAGATCAAGCGCTCCTCCCCCTGAAAAGCTCAACTTGCAGTCAGGTTGATGTTGCTACTACCGGTGTTGTTACACTGTCTAGCTTCATGTTACCGTCACACTATTCGTGTATCTGATCTGCCATGAGAGCTGAGGAGGTAGATCTGGCAATTGCCGACGAGAGAAGTAAGATAATTCCTCGGCAAGGATATCACAAGGGTTTTTCTATTTTTTCCTTCTTTCTTTCTTCCGCATAACTATTTTACAGCGTTGACATGGTAATTAAGGAGACAGAGATGGGAGGAACAGCAAAGCAATCAAGAGGAGCAAGAGAGCATGCAGACGCCTGGTCGGTAGGCCCAGGCAGGCGGCAGCCGGGCGTACTTCTCCATTCCTGGCTGTTCGTCGTAGGGCTTCTCCATGACTCCGAGCAGCCTGCGAACCTCGCCGTAATCGCCCTGCTCGGCGGCGTCAATGGCGCTCTGACACAGATAATTCCGCAGTACGTACTTTGGGTTTAAAGAATTCATGGTGGCCCTTCGCTCTTCGTCCGGGACGCCACCAGAGACCAGCTGCACGAGGAGGAAGACGGCATGTGAAGGCGAAAATGGACTTTTTCCATCATTCATCACGACGACAAACAGCCTCTGATGAATATTCATCGTCGCATCAAATAATCAATTATTTAACTGCGAACAAAGGATGGATTTAAGCGGATTCCTGGTCTCAAGATCTCCATAAATGTCCCAAGATCTAACATTAGAAAAGCATTTTAACACGATCGATCGAGATTGATTGATCGAGAGAGAGAGAGAGAGAGAGAGAGAGAGAGAGAGAGAGTAGTACATAGGGAATCATATGTGCAAGCAAAATACTCATTGAGGGATTATGCACAAAAACAGAAGGAATTAAATTAAAGAATACCTCTTGAATGTAAGACTTGACCCAAGTGATCCATGCTTCCTTTCTTTCCTTCCCGATGTCTAGCAAAACAGCCTTGAGGGGAACCAGCAGATCGTTCTCAGCTAAGCTAGTATCCGCTTTGATGTTAGACAGCAGACGGAAGAAGTTTGTGTAGTCAACCTTGTCCACCGCCATGTTATTGAGAAGCTTACTGATAAGATCCTTGTTATACTTTGGCAAACCAAGCTTTTTGGTCATTAAAGCCTTGTAATCATCCATGAATCTGATTCCGTACCTGGTAATTACAACTTCAAGGTATCAGTATGTTGGGGCATCTCCTGATTATGTGCTCTGTTTGGTCTGGTTTTGAGCTTTTTTTTTCTTCAAAACCAAAATTGAATTGATCCGATTCAATTTGATTTGGTTCAATTTAGTTCCGTAAGAAACTGAAAATTAATTAAATAATTAAAATAAAATATTAAGATAAATATTATTCTATTATAAAAACTATATAAATATCATTTTTATTAACAATATAGTAATAACTGTATCATACTTTGACTTGATCAGTTTAATTGGTTTGGTTTGAGAGATCTCCAAACCAGTTGAACAAAATTAGTGGTGCAACCTAAACTGAATCAAACTGAACCAGTCGACAGTATAAGCCATTTACTGCACACCTCTACCCTAGATAAACATAAAATGCAAGAGAAATAAAAGTTACCGCTCCATGGCGTAGTTTGCTTCGTCCTGGCTGATCAACTTGGCAGCTGATAAAGTTGTTGTGAACTGTGCAATGTTCCACAAGCAAACATCAGGTTGATTAGCAAAGCAGTACCTCCGTCCAGGAAGATCCGTAGTGTTAGGGGTGTAGTTTGGATCAAAAGCGTCCAAGAAGCCAAATGGTCCATAATCAATTGTAAGGCCAAGCAAGCTCATGTTGTCTGTGTTCAGCACGCCATGCGTAAAGCCGACCCCCTGCCAGCGGGCAACCAAGGAAGCTGTGCGCTCTGCAACCTCCACCACCCAAGCTGGAATAGGCTTGACCAGGTCAGATAATTTAACTGGTAATATATGTGCAGACGTATTGAAAGGAGGAAAAAAGAATTCTCACCAGCATACTTGTTAGATGTCAAGTCCACCATAGAACTCTCCACGCCAACCTCAAAGGATACATCTTCACTCTTGTTCCTCTTCTCAAGATGAGGAAAGTGGTGCCGGATAGCATAATCGGCCAGGAGACGTACAATGTCATGATGTTCGCTGCCCCGCGAGGCGTGTATCTGGTAAGAGCCAAAACGAAGGAAAGACTGGGCAACCCGGCAAACAATTGCTCCAGGTTCTTCCTTTGGATTGCCACTGCAAGCAAAAACTAAGGTTTCAGAGGATGTGAGATGTGACAACTCACGTCATAGGACCTAGTAAAATAAGGCATAATCTTTATAACGTCAATATGGGCTCAAATACAGAATCTATAATAGATCATGAATTTCAGGTGTTGCAAATTTATAGCCTTGGGATTGTAACCATCTACAACTCTTGGAAGTTGGCAGGTAATGGTAATCCATAACAATAAAAAAGAATAAAAAAAGAAATTTTCATGTAATGGCCTTGATAAAGCAGACTTTTAAAAGAGCAGAAAGATCTGAATGTGATGCAATGGAATAATTACCAATTCATAAAAAAAAACATAAGAGAACATCCGAGTCACAAAACAACAAAGGAAAACAGCAATGAAGGTATATCGAACCTAATGTGCTAAAAATAAGATAAACCGTAGTTCCTATACATCAGAAATCTGATCTTTTAAAACGTCTCAAGCACCCAGTGTGTCAAATACAACATTGGTGAGGATGGTTTGTGGATAATAGACTTTAGAGACCGAAGCAGAATCTCAACTATTTGGAAAGGTATCTTGCATAACTAGGATTTATTTTATTCTACGAAATGGGGGATTGTAGAAGAACTTTTTTGACAAGATCACTGGATCGGTCATGCTCTGCAGGCTGTAATTTTCCCTTTACTCTTCAGTTTGTGCAACAACCAGAGTCTTGGGTCAGTGAATCGTAGGATCAGCAGGTTAAGTGGTCTTTATCTTTTAGGAGGAATCTCAAGGATGAGAAGATTCAACAACTTTTTTAATTGCTAGAACTCCTAGAGAAATGGGAGTGCTTTCGTACTTAACAAGACATTAGTTTGGTTTCCTTGCGATAATTCTTTTTCAGTGCGAAATTGGCCCGAGACAGTTACCTATATAGGTGGGGCGGAGACCCATTGGCAGCATGTTATCTAGAGGAATCCAGTTCCTACAAAGATTAAGATTTCCTTATGGAAGATTGCCAGACAACGCCTCCCCAATGGGTGTCAATTGCAAAGGATCTTACAATCAGCATTTTTTGTGGCTTTAAGAATGAAAGCATAGACCATCTTTTCATTATATGTGGTATCATTAACCAAAGAAGGCCGGGTAAGTCAGACCCAAACCCAACCTGGTCGGATTGGTCATGAAATTATTTTTTAAAATAAAAAATAGAAAAAATAAAAAATACCAAAAAAATTATAAAAATAGGTAAAATGACTCAGAAAAATTAATCATTTGTATTCAAATATTACATATTGTTTTTCTTCTACACAATGAAAATACTTTGTCCAAGCCATTTGGGAAGAGTACGTTTAGTTGGATACCACTCTGCACTCCTACTTTCGACCACTTTTAGGTAAGAACCCCAGGATCCACCATAACTTCCATAGGTGAAAGTGTTTGATGAGAATTTATAATTAGGTTTTGTCATCCAATAATTCTCTTAGTCATAACTAGGAAACCAAGAGTCTTGAGATAATTGAATCGCCTTCTATGATAAGGCTCGCCGTTTATGATTGCCCTTCATCATGATGGGGTGATATTTCAACCGGAAAATCCCCTGTGCGTTATTTTTTCACAATATTTACATTAAACTTTCCTTTAATATAGCCAAGACGAATTGTTCCGGATTATACCAAAAGCTTGAGTTTCATGACTTAGAGAAGACATAATGTAAAAACTAAACAGTTTTAAAAAAAAAATAAAGATAACACTTAAAATAATAGGTTGATAACATTATTAAACAAAAAATGACCTTTAAGAAATCTTGAGACGAATCAAAATGAACTATCTAGAAATACTTTAGAGAGAGACAATACACTATTTAAACACTTAAAGAATGATTTTTAAGTGAGAAGAAAGTTGAGTGAGAGTGAGGGGGTGGGGGCAAGAGGCCTTGCCCCCCACCCCCACTCCAATAGCTAGTGCCGATCCCGGCCAAGATACAATGCCAAACCGTGCCGCGGATCCCGGTTGGGACTGGACCAATTGCCTGATTTCCAAACCAGGTCGAGTGACCCGGCCCAACCTGGATCCGATCCGGCGAACCATGCCACTAACTACTTATGGCAAGCTGTATTCAAATGCTGGAATATTGATTGTTTTGGATCAGGCAACACACTTTCTCTTCTTCTAGCTTGGTCAGGATTGAATCCCTAGCCATCAGATGCTATGATATGAAAGTTGGTTCTCCCAACCATGTTGAGGTCTATTTAGCACAAGAGGAATAACTGCATATTTGAAGAACAGTTTAACAACCCGAAGCTGATTCTTTACCAAATGCGTATTTATGTCAACGATTGGCTGACGGCACACTCAGGCCCTCAGGATTTACAGTCTTAGTCTTTCAGAGATAAATTCCAGAAGCTTAGTAATTTCTTCTTGTAATGTGTTTCCACTCTACTACTTCGGTGGTAGAGGTCCTTTCTTTTTTGCTCTTTTTCTTTATTTCTTTTCTCTTTACCTATCTAATCGCCTTGTGCAATATTTTTTTTATTCTTAATACAAAAATTTGGTCTTCTGTTCATTTAAAAACAAAGTCGTTATGGCTTCATAAAACTATGAGACATCTGTACCAAGTTTCTTTTTTATCTATAAATCTCAATGTGTCAAATTCGTTTTTCCTCTAAACAGTAGGAGTCCAGAATGTTGCACACATAAAATATGTTGACCAATATTCTACTTGTCCATAAATGCCAATCATGTATCTGATCTAACAGGTAAAAAGTATATCAAATATATGTGTATCACAATGATTTTATCAGGATTCTAAAATAGCAGGCTCCTTGTTTTTTTAATTAAATGGCACAAACCCACCCCTGGCCCCACTAACTCGATCCCCACCTCAGCCACAACCATACGCAAGTTATCTTAAATTTGGTTTACAACTCCGCATTTTCTAGTTCTTGGCAATGAACATATTTTATGTGAAAAACAGGGACTGTGAAAAACAGGGACAAGTAGACCAAGTCTAAAACACCCAAGCTGAAACCATGGAAAATCAGGTCGGGACCTAAATAGAGACTCAAGCCCAACCCAGTTGGAAAATCGGGCAACCGGCCTAACCTCAACCCGGTTGGAGCGACCCGAGGGCTGGGTGCAATGGGGTCACGGAGTCACACGACCCAGTGACTGGGTCACGACCCAATTGCTAGGTTGTGCAACCCAACCTACAACAGTCACTTGATCATTGCCCGCGCAGAGGCTTTGAAGCCCCCTCTTCTTGCCCCTTGGGGGCTTGTACATAGACCCCCAAAGAGCCTCATTCTCCTCATCTCACCTCACTTTCTTTTTCTTGCCCTCTCATTTTTAAACGTTCTTTTCTTCTTTAAGCATTTTAGATTAGTTTGTTTTAATTAGTGCATTCGTCGTCTAATAAACTAATTTTGTTATTTAACATCTACTTTCGTTGTCTAACTTAGTAAAATTCATTAAGTTTATTTATCTTTCTCTTATTGTAATTAGTTAGTAGTTTTGAGTTTAGTTAATCTAATATTTTTTAAGTCTTAATTATATATTTATTTATATTAATTAAACATGTCTTCTCTAAATCACACACCTCAAATTTTCAGTAAGACCCGAAATGATCCTACTTGAGCACATTGTCACTTGTTCTCTACGGCAGAAAAAAAAGTTCAATGTAAATATTATGATAAAATTATATTTGTAGAAATTTATCGGTTAAAATTTTATCTTACAAGGATAAAGGGTAATGTTACGTCTTGCACACAGACTCCACCTGAAGTAAGGGCCTAATTCCTTATGCAACTAGAAGCCATGGAACAAGCAAAGGGAATTTCCAAATGGCATAAGGAGACTATCCAAGATGAAATATCCCGACCAGTGAGATGCTTCGTACACATTTATGAGACTGGACAAAACCGTCCAGATAATCCCCGAGACCAAGAGTTTGACAATGGTACATTTTTATTACTAATAAAATTAGTTGATTACCTTATACAATTATCAATAATTAATTTTTTAAAATAAATGACCTTTTATGAGTGATGGAGACAAGTTGGAAATCCTTCGCCGACAAAGATCTCTATCGACGCACTGGTTGAATGATAAGTCAAGAGTCGAGAAGTGGAAGTGGACGAGGAAGTGAAAGATGATCCAACGACTAACCGGAGGAGGATGAGATCCACGATCTCACTCGAGATGATGACTTGGCAATGGGTCTCGTGGATCGACTCATCACAAGACCACAACAACATCAAACGGCCATCACAATGACAATGAAAAACCTAAAGATGAGCAAGGAGAGAATTGGACGAGTAACGTCAAGATGGTTCTTCCATCACATCATATCGGTGAATGCCGCCAAGGTATCATACTACAAGAACATGATCGATACAATTGCCGATGTCGGTATAGGAGTGTGCTCGGACCAAACATGAGAGAGATATACAACGTATATTTTCCTATAGAGGTGGAAAATAAAAATAAATATGTTAAGTCATTTGAAAGAATTTAGGACGAGAGCGGTTGCACCTTAATGACAGACGGATTGACCAATAAGTTAAGGTCTTTGTTTGTATACTTTATCTTAATTTTTTTGTTCGTAAATTTTATCTTAATTTTTTGTTAGTATACTTTTCTCAATGTCTTCTTCTCTACGGATACTTTTAGAAAGACAATGATCAATATCTTAGTTTACTGTCAAGCTGGTACCATCTTTTAGAAATCCGTCAATACATCGAGAAAAGTAAAAAAGGCTGCGTACTTTTACAATTTAATAGATGGAGTTATTTAAGAGATAAGAGAAGACCAAGTTATCTAAACAATAACAGACGACGCGGCCACATATAAATCGGCTAAACAAATGCCAATGGTGAAGAGACCTCACTTGTATCGGACATTGTGTTCCGCCCATTCCTTAGACTTGATGTTTGAGGATATATACAAGGATCCTCAAATAGATAAGAAAGTTAAACTAGCTCAATTTATTTCCTCATTCATTTACAACCGTAACTACATCCAAAATCTAACAAAGGAGCATACCAAGGGCTGAGAGCTCTTATGACCAGGTGCTACCCGATTCACCACCCATTACATTTCCTTAAGAGAGTTAGATGAGTCAAAAGAGACCTCTGAGCCATATGGTAATCTCACCGAGATGGGATACTTGAATGGTTAGAGCTAACCCTTCAAATAAGAGAAAATGAAAAAAAGTATAGGAGACGATAGAGAGTGGGGACTTTTGGAAGGCTGTAAAGAAGACTTTACAAATAGTCCAACTTATAGTCAAAGTGCTTAGGATAGTTAATGAAGATAAAAAGGTAGACATGTGCTACTTATGTGATGTAATTGATCGAGCGAAAGAAGAGATATTTAAGATGGTGTCCAACTTCAACATGTGATGGGACATCATTGACCGCCAACAGAAACATATCTTATTTCAACCCATACATATAACAAGTATATTTTCTTAATCATTTACTTAATTTGTGCATATTTCACATACCATTAAGTTCTTTACTAGCATCTAAACCTTGTCAAGTTACCTTTTCAACCCACGATATTACTACAATCAATATTTCAAGGCAACAAACAAGATACTTGATGCCATCAAGTGCGTCATCCGATGGATCCTCGGGGATGATGATCAGTCTATTATCGCATGCAACAAGATATATGATTAAAGAATGCAGACATTTCACTTTGGAAGGATTAGAGTGAAGTGCATTGTAATGCTCCTAAGTCTAAGCACATATCATTAGATGCATTAATTTACATTCACATCAATTTGTAAAAATTAATTATCTTTTAACACATTCATTTTATGCAGCCGATTGGCGGATGGACCATGGAAAGACACTAGGCTATGAAGACTTGGCGGATATAACCATACGGGTCCTAAGTCAAACTACCTTGGCTTCGGAATGTGAGAGAAATTAGTCAACATTTAGTCTTAACTCATACAAAGCAAAGGAACAGGCTGATATCTCAAAGACTTCAACATCTCGTTTATTGTCACTATAACATAAGACTAAAAATGAGAAATTTAGAAAAAGTGAAATAGAACCATAAGGAAGAACAAAGGTGGACATCAGAAGCTTCGAGACGATAGACCCAAAAACCAACAATTCAAGAAGAGGATATTACGAGTAATCAACTTGAATGATATGGAGAGAGTACATAAGTTATATAGAAAATGTAGATCATGGAACATTAGAATAAAAATCACGAGTTAATTTTTCCGATCATATCCCTTATCTTTTTAGATTTTTACTATTTTTTCATTTTTTTCATTTTTTGGATTCAAACAAAAAAAAGTCCAACCGGATCACGACCCGAGTCGCAACTCTCGACCCATTTTGCCTTGCCTAAAACATAAACTACAATCTAGTTTACAACTATGTGCATTTTCCCGTTCTTGACAACGAACATAAAAGCAGGTCGCAATCAAAACTAATATTGCCCTTAAAGTAGTGTATTATGTGAAAAAACATCTAGCAGTGTAAAAAAAATCTAATATTCCAAAATTTCGATTTGATTCCAATAAAAATTAACAGATTTGAAACTTGTTTTCGTATCTATAAGCTATTAGAATTGGAGACGGATATTTCGATAGTTTGTCGGAATAGGAATTGGAATAAGTTTATTACGTTTCCGTTTATCCGATTTCGATAAAAAATAAATGTATATAAGTAAAATTAATTTAAATAAGGTTAGATAAATCATAAATTATAAAATATAAATTAATAAAAAATAAAAATAAAATTTTAAAGATAATAAATCATAAATTATAAATTATAAATTAATAAAAAATAAAAATAAGATTTTAAAGATATTATATCAAATTTTAGTAATAATATGTAAATTGTTAACTTATTTTTGAATAAAATTAATATTTAATATATATTTTAGAAAATATCGAATTCTATTTCGATTTCGATAACGAAATCAGAATTGAAATCGGATCGAAATCGGAACATAATGATTATGAAATTATCAGAATTAGAATCAGACCCCCTTAACCCTTATTGGAATCGGATCCTGTTGATTCCACTACTGAATCCGACCTGTTTACAGCCCTAAAAACATCCAGCTTGAATAATAATAGGGTGTTTGGTTGCACAATAATTTTTTACACACTTTCATGATAAAAAGTTGTATTAAAATAAAATGAAAATTAGCCAATGACAAATTGCCATGTTTGGGGAGATGGGATAACAAAAAAGAGTGGGAGCCATGTATGACCAAAGAGGTGGAGGGACCATGGAAGGCAGGGTCGCCAACGGGCTGGGCTAGGCCGGGTCGGGTAACACTGTCAGATTTTTGCCCGATTGGCCTGGTGGCGACCCACTCGGGCAGGCCCGGTGGCCAGCCCAAATGGGGTCACATGACTCGGCAACCTGGTCAGCCAACAATATCATGACTTAAAATAAAATTTGTCATCCCGAGTCGCTAATAATACCCCCTACAAGGAACACTGCCCCCATGACCTGAGTCACCTGACCATGCAGGTCAATACACGATTCCTAAGCACCCATTTATTGATAGTATAACAATATTAAGCTTAAATAAATCATAAAATATGATATATAAATTAATAAAATAAAAAAATAAAATTTCAAAGATATTATATCAAATTTTAGTAATTATATGTGAATTATTAACTTATTTTTAAATAAAAATTAATATTTAATATATATTTTGGAAAACATCAAATTCTATTCCGATTTCAATAATGCAATCAGAATCGGATCGAAATCGGAATATAGTGATTCCGAAATTATTAGAATTAGAATCAGGCCCCCTTAACCCTTATCGGAATCGGATCCTGTTGATTTCGCTACCAAATCTGATCTGTTTATAGCCCTAAAAACATCCAACTTGAATAATAATAGTGTGTTTGGTTGCACCATAATTTTTTATACATTTTCATGATAAAAAGTTATATTAAAATAAAATGAAAACTAGCCAATGACAAATTGCCATGTTTGGGGAGATGGGATAACAAAAAAGAGTGGGAGCCATGTATGACCAAAAGAGGTGGAGGGACCATGGAAAGCAGGGTCGTCACCAGGCTGGGTCGGGCAACACTGTCGGTTTTTTGCCTGATTGGCCCGGTGGCAACCCACTCGGGCCGACCCGACGGCCAACCCGAATGGGGTCATGTGACTCGACGACCCGGTGAGACAACAATATCATGAATTAAGAAAAAAATTTGTAATTTTGATTCGCCAATAATACCCTCCACATGGACCACTGCCCCCACGGCCTTAGTCACCTGACCATGCAAGTCATTACACGATTCCTGAGCACCCATTTATTGATAGTATAACAATATTTTATTATCACTTATATTATTAGTTAAGATTTGTGATTATAAATATATAATACATATTTAAACCTTAAAAAATTGTTTCTTGACCATCTTAATCTCACTTCAGATTAACTCTTTTCCAACATATACTAATACAACATAATTGCAAAAAAAATTATATTTACTTGTATACATACAGATAAACACTCAAATTCAATTATAATATAAAATATAATTATATTTATGTATATATTAATATATACATAAATATATAGTATAAAAATATATTTTTTCTATTTTTTCTATTTTTCATATAATTTTTACATTTTTCTATATTTTTTAAAAATAATAAATCCAACTCCGTCCGACTCACGACCTAGTCTGACTGGGTCGGATTTGGGGCCAACCAACCTTGGGCCGACCCCCAACCCAACCTTCCTTGGGAGGGACCACAAGATGAAAAAGGAGGGCATCATTTCTTTTTTTTTCCAAGAAGAAAATTTCTTTAAAAACATAAATTTGTAATGGTTATCAAACACCTCTTTTAACAAGTTATGTAACAAAAATATAAATTTTTAACCAAAAACTCAATTTGTCATGCAACCAAATACCCCATACACTACGGTCTGCTAAAAAGTAAAAACAGGCTCAATGACTCAATCCTCTTGACATTACAAATCCATATAAATGATATCTAGCCGTACTGCTTCGATTTAGGACAAACGGTAGCCAGGATGTTCTGAACCAGAAGAACCATTTGTTTTATCAACTCTGAACATGTTTACACTTCCATGCAATGAAAGATAAGATTGATGATGAAATAGATTATTCAATGACTTATGCTCACCAGATAGAATTGAACATTATATCACATACATTGACATTACTTCTCGGCATGGTAAACCACATCAGAACATAGCTTTACTGATATATTTGTATTACTGATCCTTAAAATAAGTAATCCTAGTCCAAATGACAGGCATTTGACACTTAAATTGATTGCTTGGTTATCTTTGATGCCTTTTGCCTCTAAATGGTGAGCATGATCTTATCACTTGTACAACTAGCAAAGTGAAAAAAATGAAAATGAGACTCAAAATATGTACTGATGTCATCAGTGATATACTTTCAAGGAAAGCAAAGTCAGGATCAGCACCTGGATCATCCAGGGTCAATCCTTGATCCAGTCTGATCTGATCCTGGATTGAATCATCCAATCCATCAAACCAAGAATTGGCCCAGATCAGGCAGATTGAGCCTTGACTCAGGCCAACTTGGTTTTGACTAGGTCCCAGTCATGCCAGAATTGGCCAATTTAACTGAGATCATCGAATCCAAGCTTTGGACTGGACAATCCTGGGAGATCTCATATTGGAAGGGACATGTTTAACTGGATCGGCCCATCCAGGACAAAAATGGCTGATCCTGGTCAATTTTGGAAGATCCATGCTGACTGATTCCAGGTGGAATAGGATCCAGCTCGGCCCATTCAAAGGTTTCCAGATTGGCCCATGGATCGGCCAGGGCCTATACTGATCCTGATTGGGACTTGATCAGCAGGCTATTCGAGGGAAGAAAAATCTATCCAGGATTGGCCTGGATATGTTCTTCCAAAACTTGAAAAAAAAATAACAAAAATAAAAAATAAAAAAATCAGTATAAAACAGATCTGTCAGAGCCAGATGTTTCTGGATGACTGATGGAGGGGAAAAGGGTAGACTGGCAGAGTGGCAGAAGATGGGAGATAGGTGGCTGGCACCCAGCCACCATCCCTGCATGTGTTTGGGTGGGGAAAGCGAACTTATTGGGTCCCAAAAAACCACCATATTCAGATCCCCTAATTAAGGGTTCTGAGGACGGTTATACTTAAGTTTAAGTTGTGGTTCCAGCATTATTAGGCCCATGGATCCAAATAAGACCTGTGGATCCTTGTCTTCCCTGCCCAAAAAAGGCAAAAAAGACAGGAGAGGCAGGGGTGGTGATCACCCTCCACGTTGACCGAAGGCAATGGGAGGATTATGGGTCCAGAATTGGTTGATCCAGACGAGTCTAGCCTGACCCTAGTGGGAGCTTCTTCCAAAATCAGCCAAACCACAGAGTCATGAACCCATCAAGGCCAGATCAGTCGTAGCCTATCCCAAATTGGATCAGACAATTCTGATCTGGATCAACTTATCCAGCAAATGATCTATAATCATGCCATTACTTGATGACCCAGCACCTTCCAAATTAAGAAAAAGGTGATAAATAGAAAAAAAATAAAGAACATTATATAGTTAGTTTAACTTTCAACAGGATCAAAGGAGTATATTTTATTTAGAATCACTAAGCAAGCACCAAATACACAAGCCTTTAAAGAATGTAAAATACATACTCATAAAACATGTCTCGTACAACATATTTTCCGCTTGTAACAAGACAGAGGGCTCGAGTTGTGGGAATCCCTAGTCCATGCATTGCTTCACTGCATAGGAACTCACGAATGCTGCTGCGCAAAACTGCTAGGCCATCAGCAAATCGACTATATGGTGTCTTCCCAGCACCTTTGAGCTGCAATTCCCATCTTTCACCACGAGAATTCAGCAATTCTCCAAGAGTTATCGCACGACCATCACCAAGCTGCCCAGCCCACACTCCAAATTGGTGGCCCCCGTAGCATTGAGCATATGGCATCCTAGAAAATGAACATAGTATCTAATTCTAAATGTTTTAAATATCCAGCAATAACAGATACATAAAGAAGTCTGACTTACCCTCCCACCAAAGGCGATGCCCCAGAAAATAAAAGTGGAAAATCTGGTCGATCAAACCTGCATGACAAGAAGAGGTAGTAAAGGTCCAAGTCAACTGATAGCAAGAAATGCTCATAAATGACAATTAAGTGATTTACAAAAAATCAAGTGATACATCAAGCATAGTGGAGCAATAAACATCTAATAAAATCTTTCACGCAAAGAATATTATCATTAGATAGTTCTTGTAAGATAGATATGTATGATGATGTAACCACTAATGGATACACAACTGGAAAAGAAACATGAGATTTTCCTATTTCAGTTGACTTACATCAAGGCTCCACAATAAGTTTGTACCTTTTTGAATTAATTATGGATGAATTAAGGAACACTATACAAGACGATATAGCATCGTATATGATGTTTGAAGAAGATAGTCTTGATGTATGAGACCCAAGGAGGTGTAAATAAGAAGTTAGAATTGCGAAAAAATAAGAAGTTAAAAGTAACTTAACTACTGAGATGGTAGAGGGGTATGGGGCTACAAAAGAAAAGATTTAAAAGTAAAGAATACATTCCTAAAAGAGCAAGTGTCCACCCAAACCCCAGAGTGAGCAAAACATGAATCTTTCACAATACTTGACAATTAATAGAAAATAAAAGCCAGATTCTGAAATTGATCATTGAAGATTCGTTGGTTTCTTACACACCAAATGGACCAGAGCATAGCATGAAGAATGAGATTCCACAAGTGCATATTTGAAGATCTTTGGTTCAAACATGACCAATCCTAAATAAGTGAAATAGGTTATCAGCTTCTATCCACTAAATCTCCCAGCTCCTTATGTTCCATAAATAGTTAATGGTCCCACACTAGAAAAATAAATGATTCATACTTTCCTCTTTGCTGCCACAGAAAACACATGAAGTAGAGTCAACCAAAAAGATCATTGGGAGATGGCTTCTTGTAGGTAATCATTGAATGTCAAGAGGGCATGAGGCTTGATGATCAAGATTAGATAACAGGAGGGATAAGTTAATAGGAGGAATCAAGACACACAAAGGACGGATGATCATTGGTAATAAAAGATACATCAATAGGTTCTAGCATAGATCTAGGTTTTATTTCTCAAGCAATATCAAAAGAAGATATCCTTGAAAAATTGACAGATTGTGTGATAATTTGAATCACCTACGTATATAGTTATATAGAAATCTTAATTTATAAAATATCATAGAAACGAGTCAACAACATCTTCATGAAGAGTTATTAAAAGTAGAATTTTCATGAAGTCATATAATTGAATTAATAATAGAAAAAAAGATAATATGAATGATATAGACAATTTGTATTAGTATAAAGCTTGAAAGTAATGACTTATCTATATATGATAAAAATTAAAAGATAATAGATATTTATAATGATCTCATTTCTCGGAGACATGGAGAGACATAGATTCTTAGGAGATCTCGAGATATTCTGGGGAGATTTCATTCTATGATCCCAGTTGGACAAAATACCTCTCTAAATACTAGAAACTCTCACATTACCTCTTAAGTCTCGGATCCAAGGAAGGAATAGTCGGGGGTCGGCCCCAGGTCGGTCGGCCCCAAAACCGACCCGGGTCGGGGTCGGGTCGGGGTCGGGAAAAAAAATAATAAAAAATTCATTTTAAAATAATAACCGGGTCGGGGGGTCGGGGCCGGGTCGGGGTCGGTCGGCCTAAAAAGCGACCGGGTCGCCGACCCGGCGAACCATGCTCGGATCCACAGGTCCCTTAACCTGATAACATGCTTAAGAGCAAACTACTTTATTCCAAAGTGCATATCTATTGTTGTTTAATTTCCACAACCATTTAGATAAATGGACATTTTTGATGGCCTCTAGCGGGGCAAGGCCTACACCTCCTTTCTTAGTATATTGACAAACAAGATCCTATTTAACAAGGTGAAGGCCTTTTTTACTATTGCCATGAGAAAAGAACCCGGCTCCGATACTTTCCAATTTCTTATAAATTCCCTTGGGTACTTTCATAATAGAAATAATATAGTGGAATATTCTGTAATACAGCCTTGGATGACAACCATCTCTCACACAAGTAGATAACATTCTACCTTTCCTTTCACATTGCTAATCTTTACTATTGGTACCTTTGTTTGAAAGTGGCATGCTCAGATACTTAATTGGTAGCAAGGCATGTTGAAAATATTATGCACCTGGTCCTGCTGAGTTCCACTTAAGTTTATACGAATCAATTCGCATTTCTCCTTGTTGATCTTCAAACTGTAACACATTGCAGCAAGAAAGAAATAATTCTCGGGTTAATGCATTAACTAAATACAAGAAGGAGAAGAGTAAGCACCTATCCCAGAGACCTCCAGCACAAGTGTAAAACATGGGATTTTCTCAGACAGCTGCACTCCCTATGACTGAACCCCCAGCATCTTCTATATCTGAGATTGTTGTTGCAACTAGATGGCAAATGATCAAACCATAACAGCGACCACCAGAACAGCCCCTCCACTCACCTCCATGGCCCTCCGAGACCACCTGGCTATAGAACTTCCTTCGGGCATAGGTTGCTCCGGTGGCAAAGACGTCCTCCACAGAATGGATCCAGGACCCTGTCCCGAAAGCCAAAGGCAACCCCTCCTAATGCAGGAGACACGATATCATGCCCTCCATCGCCAGAGATCTCCGAAGACTGCCCCATTCTGATGATGCTGCCAGCAGAAACCCCTGGGGGATCACCTCTCTCTACTCCACGGACATTGAAGTTTGACTTCCTCCCTCCGGTGAAGTCCTGCGGATGATGAGCACCACCTCCCTAAAAGACTCTGGAATTGCCGGAGCCTCTTCGGATTTGCACCATGAACCCTCCTTTCTATACCGGCATTGGCGCTTCTATCCATACAAAATCATGACCCCACTGCCTGTCGCACCTCGCGACATCGGTTTTCCCACTGTTCAGATGCAGGCTACTGTTCCCAACCATGCCAGTCTGCTGCCTGCTAATGTGTGGCTCCCCTCCCCCCCACCCACCCCCCTCCTCTACAGCCTCAAGCAGCTTCAGCCTACTCTCTTCACCGGCTTGGTCAAAAGGTCTTCATTTGCTCTTTCTTTTCTTTTCTTTTCTTTTAAAGGGGAGAGGGCAGGTCGGCTTACAACCATTATCTTGAGATCAGCAGGCCATGGATGAATTACAGAAACATGTTGGACTTTCACTCGTACAGTACATATATTGCACGTGAACCACTTAATATTTTGGAAGAATCTGATAATGATGTAAGTTAATTTGCTCCAACTTTCACACCATACAAAAGCTTTCAATGTGAGCTTCAGACGGTGTGTTTCAGCAATACTTAAGTTTCCATAATAATGTTGCACAACGCAGAAAATGGTGATTTTATTTTAATACCATTGTTCAGTATGACTAAACAGTAGCATCCTCAGTCTTTTGAGAAGCTGCATAAGCAATATCATCCATAAAACAAAGAAAACTGACAAATATATGGTTCAAGACTCACTCTTCAGGATCCAAATCCAGTAACCCAGCAACAGATTCTGACCAAGCAACAAGATCAGGTTTCTCAACTTCAACAGACGGGGACACTTTTGTGTAGCAAGCACGTAAAACCTGTAAGACAAGAATCACAAATTTTTGACGTTAAGACCTAGGCTAATACTGACATTAATGACTTGTGCTAGCAAACCGTCAACTATGGAGCAATAGATTTTCTGGAAGTAGCCAGTACCACAGTAAATAACAAATATGACAGAAAAAAGACCATACAAGCAGGGCTTAGATGACATCATGACAAAAAAAACCTAGGTATCCATGAAGAGGGGAGGCACTAAGTATTCACCAAAAGCACATACCAAACAGAAAGTGCAGTGTTTTATACAGCAGATTGGTTAACTGCTAGTAAACATCCAATAAAGATCACCAACAGGATGTGCCGTGTACATGGCTGCTACGAAGGAATTTTCCACATGAGAAATCTTGGTCACATAATGACAATCATTCGTTCATTTAAAGATGAAGTTTATGGCACTAAAAGTAAATTATCTGTCTAAACTGCATACTCTCAACAGTCAGCTGGCATCATAGATTACGGAATCGGTGGAATCGGACCGATTCCGACCGATTCCGGAATCGGATCGGTGGTTTCCGATCCGATTCCTGGCGGAAGGACCGATTCCGGGAATAATTCCGCGGAATCGGTATGAATCGACTGGAATCGGTCGGAATCGATCCGATTCCGACCGATTCCTTGTGGAATCGGTCGATCCGACCGATTCCGATGGAAGACCGGTCGAACCGATTCCGGCCCTAAAAGGGCCGGAATCGACCGCCGCGGTCGATTCCTTCGATCCCGCGGCGGTAGGGCTCGTCTCCGGCGATTCCGCGGCGACTCCTCAGCGAGTCCGGCATCGGTCCGGCGATCCAGGCGGCGCTCCCGGCGATTCAGGCAGCGATCCGTCGTGCCGGGCGCGGGTCAGCACCGAGTCCGGCGATTCCAGCGATTCCCTGGGCGATTCCGGCGATTCGAGGGATCGGGACCGATTCCTTCAGCCGATTCCGCCGATCCAAGCTCCGATCCGCCTTGAATCAACGTCTTCTTCGATCTTTGACCAGTTTTTGGTAAGATTTCTTCGCCGAACACTTCGTACGTCCATTCTTACGCGTTTCCGACGAGTCCGAGCGTCGTTAAACCTTGTGATTTCCGACCGAATTAGTCCGTCCAAGTTTTAAACTATCCGTTTAAGTTCATTTTGCACGGGAAAAATTCCGGATATCCCGTACGTTATTTTGCGACGATTTCCGGCAACTACGTAACCCTTTAAACATTAATCTAATCAATTTTAGTGCATTGTTTACAATTTTTGCAGATATAAGCAATGGCCGATCAAGCAGCACGTGCTTCCGACGTGGGTTGGGAACACGGGCATATGGTAGACCTAGTCACCAACAGGGTGCAGTGGTGCGGGAAGGAGATGAACGGGGGTGTTCCGGGCCGAAACAACATATTGCCGGAACGGGGTGTGGAATGTAAAGAAATGTGACAAGGTGCCCGGGGAGAAGAGTGAGGAGATGAGAGGATACACGACGGGTAGAGCCTCTCAACGGCGTGTTCGGATCGAGCGAGAGGGAGGAGTTGCGGGGACGAGCTACTCGAGAGGAGGAGGGATCGCGATTTGCCTACCTCCCGAAAGGGAAAGGCAAGGGGAAGGCGGCGGTGGAGCCAGAGAGCGAGGACGAGTCCACGGACTCCGGGCTGAGACGTGCTAGGCACGCTAGCAAGCGTGCATCGGCTGAGGAGGAGGACAGGAGGCGGGGAGCAGGAGGGTCTGGGTCCAGAGTTGACCCAGCTTTGGGCCGATCCGCATCGGCTCGCCTGCTCGGGGACCGAGAGCCTCGACCCCGGTGAGACAGGAGCCCTACCGCCGTTCCACTTCCACCGGCACTCGATTTACACCGAGTGACGAGTATTTATTTAGGAAACGAGTGCGGGCGGACGGGGATAAAGCGAGCGATGAAAGGGGTGAAGGCTACGGGAACGGCCGCAAAGAGAGCCGTTCGCCACATTGTCAAGTGGTTTTTACATGCGAGTGTATCACTTTTTAAATTAAATTTGACATTATGCTGTTTCATTTACTAAAACTTAATTTTACCCCGATCCCATTTTTTTTAACTTCGATGTAGGCATCCCACATGCGCACCAGCCCCTACTTCCGGACGATGGTGGATGCCGTGGGTGAGGGCCGGGCCAGGTTTTGCGAAGCCGGGCGGCACGGAGCACGTATACGGCGGGGCCTCACAGATGAGGAGGTCCGGGAGTTGAGGGAGTGGATGGACGGGTTCAAGTTGGTGTGGAAGGAGAGGGGTTGCACAATCACGTGTGCGATGGGTGGACGAGTATCACCAAGAGGAGTATGATAAACTTCTTGGTGTCTTGTTACGAGACTACATTCTTGAAGTCGGTAGATGTACGGGAAGATTAAAAATGCCGACTTCATTTTTCTCCGATGGATGGAGTGGTGGAGGAGATGGGGAGGAGAATGTGGTTCGAGGTTGTCACCGACAACGAACCATCGTATAAGGCGGTGGGAGGAAGTTGATGGAGAAGAGGAAGCACATCTTCTCGGGTGCCCCGTGCAAGACATTCCATAGATCTCATTTTAGAGGATATAGGCAAGGAGGAGGGTGTATCACACTTGTCGGTGCGGCGCGGACCATCGGTTCCTTTATTTATTCGCATCCCGCCTCCTGCACATATCGTGAGATCTCGCGCAGAGGGCACGATCTTGTCGGGCCCGGTCCGACACGATTTGCCACGAACTTCATTGCGGCGGAGAGTTTACACCGGCACGGATTTGCATTGGTTAGGTTCGCCCGAGGAGTATTACAGCTATATGGTGGACAACTCGTACGACAAAAAGAGCGATTGGAGATTCTTGTCGTCCGAGAAGCGGATCAGCGACAAGAGGTTTTGGGAGAGGATTGCCTACTATTTGGCAATCATTGAGCCAACCGGTAGTTGTCTTGAGGTTGGTAGACTCAGATGACAGGGACCAGATGGGCACACTGTATGATGCTATGGACCGGGCAAAGCTGAAAATTAAAGAAAAAAATCCCAGAGGTTACAAAAAGTGGTGGAAAATCATTGATGACCGATGGGACAAGACCTAGCACCACGATGTCCACTGCAGCAGTAACTTGGTTCTTAAATTATTTTTGATGTATAATTATCTTATATGCGCGGTGTTAACTAATAAAATCTTGCAGGGATACTTTTTGAACCCCCGCATCCAATATGGGAGGACAGGGTGAACGACAACGAGGTGATGCGGGGTACACTTGCGATTATCCGGCCGTGCCGATCTCGGCGGGAGACGAGGATAGAGAGGCCGAGATAGAAGTAAGTTAGAGTTCATTAAATACCTTGGACTAGCATTAAAAGGTGCAACTAAATTTTTTATTTAAATGTTTCGGATGCGAGAAGTACGGGATGAGGGTCGGTGTATACTCGGATGCGACTGAAATATTCAGTTGACAAAGTGTCACTTGGTATAGTAATAGTTTGATGAGCAATTTCTTTTCTTTTCATACAAGTTATTCTTGATGATGGGCTAATTGTTTTCCTTTTCTCTTCTGTGTTTTTAACTGCAGTGAGTGGTGGACTCGGTGAACACCGAGAGTGGATGGAATCCACTTGCGGCCATCGGTATCGAGTTCGAGCCGAGCACGCGGTTCCTCCCCGCGAGGAGGAGCGGGTACATTCAACTCGATACATACCAAAAGCGAGGAACAGGTTGACCTCGGACCGACGGAGAAGGTTTGGTCTTCCGTCATTATAACGAGGCTGCGCATAAAGAACATCGGGGATCGGCGTAAGATCGGGCCGAGGGAGCGATTTGCACGGTTCGCGGGTGGCCCGTACGAGCAGAGGCATTCCTCCGCCACACCACCACCCGAGGAGGTGGACGTGGACCGAATTTTCCGGGAGGAGCATGCACTTGCCTCCTGGATAGAGGAGAGGAAGCCAGGATCACGCGGCTCGAGCACGATCCCGATGGCCGCGTACGGGGCGAAGGAGAGTTGGATGGTGTTGAAGCCGAGAGGATGCTCCGCTCCACCTCCATCTACTACCACGACTCGAGCCGGGGGCCTTCTTCGCACGGCTATGGGGCGACCACTGCCCCAGCCCCGGCTGACTCAGCCTCCCGGTCCCGACGGCTCTACCGGCCCAAATTCGCAAGACGGGGAGGACGAAAACAAAGGTGACTGCACGGAGAATGGGAGGATTTGCAAAGTTGAAAAAAACTTTGGGTTCCGGACTTTCTGGTAGTTCAGAGATGGCTGAAGAGGTAAAGAAGGAAGTTGGAGGTCGGGCGTCTGTCGGCCCGGATACGACAAAGACGGGCTCCTTCTCACTCCTCGAGTGATGATGACGAGGAGTGTATACCGGCGACGCAGAGCCATCGGCCAGCGGTGAGTCACCGATTCACGGTTTCCAAAGCCGTACACACGCCGGACGAGCGAGACACCGCGATCTTATACATGGAGCCACGCATCCGGCATGTCGGCCGGTCGACCGGCGGTGGATTACACCACCGCCCACCATCCTCTCCTTACGTCCCGGTCGTCCCGCCAGTCCGATCCATACGACCTTGATGGCATGGCATCGGCATTATTTTCATACGGATATGGTCCGGACGGTATTCGGGCGAGCACGAGGAGGAGCGTCACGAGCGACAGGGAGAGGAGGACGACCCACATCTTTATCCTAGATATCGGGTAGTAGATTGATACGATGTAATTTTTTTTCGATGATGTATCAACTCTTCGATATTTGAATAAATGGAATTGGAACACGTACTTAACTTTCAAGTCTTCAAGTCTTCAATTGGTGTTCATTAGTATTTGTATGATGTGGTTTTGTGGATATCATGCATTGGTGATTTTTTAAAATTTTTCTAACTCATTTCCTATTTTTTTAGAATTTTTTCTGAATTTTTTGAATTTTTTTGACGAAAAAAAAAATCCAAAAAAAAAACCGATTCCGACCGATTCCGGAATCGATTCCCTTCCCAGGAATCGGCCGATTCCGGCCGATTCTGGGAATCGGAATCGGAATCGGTCCCAACCGATTCCGATTCCGATTCCGATTCCGGAATCCTTGGCTGGCATGGTTTGCAGGATAAGATACGCAGATTCCAACTAATTCCAACCGATACGGAATCCAACAAGGTATTCAGAATTGAATCTGCCACCAAGATTGGCATGTATAGTTTCCAATTTGACCAGCATCAGCCCATAATCAGCTGACTGGCCAAGACCTCCGGTGCCTAAACTATACCAACCAGGATTGCCCAATACAGCAGACATGATGATGGGAACATTTTTTAGAGTTTTAAAACAATTTAATTTTTTTTTACGTTGAGTCCAAAGTCTGTAAATAGCACTTTTATCAGGCTTTTATCGGTTTACCATTTCTGTAAATAGTCAAAACAGGAGGGTCTTTTTGTAATAGGACAGGACTTTCTCCTTATATAAGGAGGAGTCATGTACGCACAAAGAGAAGTGAATTGAAATTTTTGGAGCTTCGGCTGGTTCGCCCGCGCAGGGGCTCTGCCCCGTTTCTTCCTCCTCGTCTTCTCCCCCCCCCCAGGCAATACCCCCATTTCTTCCTCCATCTTCCAGATCCGGCAGATAGCCAATTCCCCCCTCCTCTTCCTCACCCTCCGACCTCCGACCTTCGCATTGTTCCTACAGTTTTCCCCTTCACAGTTACTCCTCTTGATCGATAGCTTCAACGGCGTGCTGTTCGTCCTCTTCGACGTCATCGTCTCCCTACAAGCTAATCGACAACGAGGTCGATAGTTCGGCAATCCCCAAACGTCTTCTTTGTCGTCGGAAGCCACCTGCTCAGCCATCTGATAGTTCGATCTCTCCTCGCGGAACTCTTCTTCAACATCAATCTTTTCTGTTCGTCCACGGAGTCCTCAGATCTGGAAGTTCTCCGGATTCTCCCTTGGCGAAGTCCTGATCTGGTCGACGACGATCTGGTCCCACTGCTCACGGTCCTTCGACTTGTCGCATCCCTCAACACCGGCGATCCCCGGCTCTTCCTCTCCAGCAGCTCCCTCCCATGACAATGGCGATGGCGAGGTCTGACTCGGCTTCCTCTATCTTTGTCCACACGAAGACGACGGCGAGGGTTCCAACCCCTCACGTTCGGGTGGCCAACTACAGCTCGTTGGCCACCGCCACCTGCTCCCCTGCTCTGCCCGCCTGCGTGCGTTCACCGCCAGACAGCGCTGCGGACGGCGGAAGATGACACTACCCCTCCCCCCGCCTTGTCGTGACCTCACAAGTGCGGACGATGCACGCCACGTCGACGGGCGGGGACAGCATGAAGGCGGCCACGGAACCACCCGACAAGGAGCCAGCCAGCACCACGACCCCCACCGGTTTCACGCGCGTGAGCGAGTGAGACAGACCACGCGCCGGTTCACCACGGTCACTTGCCACCGGCCCGGCTCACGTTTTAGACCAGCCGGTCTGGCCGGTTTGATCCAGTTCAGATCCGGTTCAACCGGTTTAGATCGAGTTCGGTCTGGCTCAGCGTCGGTTTGGGCCCGTTTTGGCAGTTTAAGTCCAGTTCATCTTTAATTTGTTTTGTTTAGATCGTTTATTTTGATTTTGGTTCGTTTATGTCGTTTTTGATCCGTTTAGTCCGTTTTTTAGTCGGTTTGTCCCGCATGACATGAATCCCATCTTATTCCAAGCATGGATCAGTCATTTTGGTCCCATATCACATACTTTAAAGCATGGAATGCGATCTCCCGAGAATCTCTCGAGATCTCCTGAGAATCTCTTTCTCTTCATGCATCCGAGAAATGAAATCGCTGAAATGAGAGTATCTATATAGTACCTTCTAATCTCTTAATTTCCCCCGCCTATTAACATCCCTAACTTCTTACCTTCATATTAGACAAACTACCTATATCATATATATTCTCTCTCATTCTATTTATATTATTATTTTAGATATATGGCCTTGTTGACTTTGCTACATATATTACCAACTTTATTATAAAAGCTATTCAAAAATTCATCTATGTATTATTCTCTAATAAAAAATTTATACCTTAATCTTTTTTACAACTATATATATGCACAATTGACCCAAAATGTCTTATCAATCTCTAGAGATTTCAAAAATATCCCCTCGCCATATTTTTCAGGATGAAGCTTAGATGTGACATAAGATCTTTTGTATGTCTCATGTTACCAATAGTTCACTCTCTCTGTATTATGCCTTTAATTCTCTGCCAACTTATTTTGATGTTGAATATGAGTTCTCTTGTTCTTTTCAAAAAGATTACATGACAATTTACACTTATACATTTTGATTGACATTTCCAAGATCCACTCTCCTGAAATTTTTTCGAGATGTCTTCGAGACTCTTCCGTCTCCTCGAGATAAAATCAAAATGTGAGATTGACAATCCTTGCTTCAAAGTAGAATAAATTACAAGTGGAAAGTGAAAAGAGAAAAAACAGTTTCTATCAAATGAAATGACAGCCACCATGTCCTACCAATAGACCTAAAAGTTCCAAGCTAAAACATTACCATCCATCAAAGAAATTTATGCAAATATGCAAAGAAGATGACAAAGGTCAGTCATACAAGATCATATGATAAACTTTTGTCGTTTCATAACATCCCTCTCTATATATAAATATACACATACATATATCTATTTATATATCTTGTGATTGTTGTAATCAGCATTACAAAACAAAACAAAAAAAAGTCACATCTACAAGCTCCATGAGAGGAGGCAGGTGCTCTGGCAACTCTAAACGGGACAGCTCATCAAAAGCCCTACCGTCTAGAGTGTCGGCCATGGATTGGAAAATGGGAATCAGAATCAGTGGGTGCCGATTCGATCTGAATCGGAATCAACCGATTGTTTGAGAAGAAAACCGATTCGGTATTGAAATTTTAAAAAAATAAAAAATTCCAATTCCGATCTGATTTCATCTGATTTGGCCAGATTTAAACCAATTCCAATTTTGATCTGATTCAACAGATTCTCGATTGATCATAGTTGTCAAGACGCCTGCTTAGGCGGTGCCTAGGTGACAAGGCATTACTTTACTAGAGCCTTACCAGGGTGCCTTTTGGGAAGCTCAAAAGGTGCCGTGCCCAAAGTGCCTATTCTCGACTGATCATAGTTGTCAAGGCATCCACCTAGGCGGTGCCTAGGCGACAAGGCATTACTTAGCCAGCACTTTGCCAGGGTGCCTTTTGGGAAGTCCAAAAGGTGTCCAAGACGCTCAAGCTAGGTGCCCAAAATATTTTTACACAATAAAAAAATTTCTTTTAAGAAGGCTTTGCCCCCTGATACCCCCTACAATGGGTGCTGCCCCCTTGACCCCTGCAACCTAACCGTACAAGTCGATCCACAATTCTCAAGTGCCCGTTTGTAATAATGTAAACATATTAATATATTTTACCATCACTTATACTATCCCATTAATATAAGATTCATAATTATAAATATATGTTATAAACTTAAATATTATAAAAGTATATTTTAACTCTCTTCTCTGTTCCCTCGCATACATTAAGTTTATCAAGATTAATTATTTCTCAAAATAAATATATACATATACATACATAATTACATAAATAAAATCATATTTAAATGTATAAACACATAAATATACAGATTCAGTTAAAACATACAAATATAATTATATTTAGAAATATATTTTTGCATGCATACATTAATATATATAATACTAACGTCTAATTATATATATAATTGTGTATATATATACATATGTATATATCTGTATATATAAACATTCAATGTTAATGCTTTGACCGCTTAGGCGACACCTAAGCGGCCACCTTGTCGCCTAAGCAGAATTGACACCCTTTAACATATTAGACGTCTTGTCGCCTTGACAACTTTGCAACTGATTCAACCAATTCAGACCGATTCTATCGGGAACCAATTTTGGATCGGTCCTTTAGGTGAAAATTAGATCAAGATCAGCTGATCTAATTCCGAAATCAGCTGATTCGGCGAAGAAGCCCCCCCCGCTAGCGACGGGGGTGTTGTGGCAAAGATAGAGAAGGGGAGATGGATCGTTGTGTCATCAATGTAGACTCGTGTGAAAGGAGAGGAAGATGGTTTCTTCGGTTCCCTCTGTGCTTAGAAGGGGGTTAGACCCTTCGAGGGCTTCACACCAATCTTTCGTCCAGGTGGTTGTGGAAGGCCTTATTCAGGGTTGTTCGTCTATATTGGCAGTGCTAAAAGGGTCAATGGAAAGGTGATTCCTGGGGAAGGACCAATGTAGGTGCTACTAGGGAAAGAGTGCTAGGTCTTGGCATGTATAGCTAGCGTTGTCATTGGTGTTGGGGGGTAGGCCGTCAGAGCTACAGTTGTCCTAATTGAGTGAAGACAATTCATGTGCAGCGGCTCATCATATTCTGTCACTTGGCTCTCTAAGGTGGATGACATATGATCCTATGACACCTTGTGTTAAAATCTCAATACCAATCTTTGCAGAGGCAACTACCAGAAGTGAATAGTTGACAGTTGTGTGATAATTGTTGTGAAACCTCCAACCGGGGTGGTGCTGAATCTGGCAGTATTAGAAGATAAACTCAGGTGCTTATTAGCTTCTAGGTGGCCTAAGGAGCTCTCATGGGGGGTGAAGCCTTCCTCTGCTATTGGTGCCTACTTCATGAAATGTTATGGCACTTTCGGTTAAATGGAATATGTAGCTGGTGAGTCCCTTTTTGAAGATTGCAGGGTGGAGTTTGCTTTCAGAGGGTGATCTTTAGCCATGGAGGTGGAGGTAGTCCAACCGGAGCATCATTGATTGGTAGTGTTTGGCTTCCCGACATTTTCCTAGTCAGAGAAAGCAATTCAAGTTGTCATTAGACCAATGAGGCTGCTCCTCTATGTATGTCAAGATGCCTTGGTGTGGCCATCCAAGAAGAAAAATACAGTGTTGGTGAGCTTTCAAAACCTTTTAGTGGCGAGTTCAAGTGTGTAGCAAGGGTTGGTGACCAAGTTCTGGTTGCATCTTTGAAGTTGGGAAGGAATTGATGAGCCAAAGTCGAAGAAGAAGTTTGTGTCTTCTTCTGCCCCGAAGTTGGTAGCTTTTAATCCAGTTGGAAAATACATTGGGAAGAGGGAAAACAAGTGAGGAGAGTTAAGGCAGTGGGGTGTTCCAAAGAGAGGGAAGGACCAACCGAACATAGGCGGATTCCAATAAGAAGTGGAATGTTGCGGTTAAATTCGAGCAGGAAAGATGGTACTTTCTTTGGGACCCAATTAGGAGTGGATCTGATACGGGTAAGGAATTCAACATGGTCCGGCTGAGGTAGACCAGCCAGGGGAATCTAGACCGGTTGTTGTTGTGTTCATGAAGCCATCTTCGTTGCTGCCTGACCAAGTGGTCTTTTGCCGGCAAGCCAACAACTCGTAGGCTACATTGGCCCAAACAAGCAATGCGATCAGACAATCATCTTCATCAAACTCCCTAGTGTTGATGCTCGAGCAGGAGACGGAGACAACTTCAAGGCAGCCTTCCTCAGGAGGCCTATGTTTGGACGTCAATTCAAGTCAAATGGAACCATCAAAGAGCCCAATCCTCCACGGAGGTCTTGTTGAGGAGGAGGATGCTAGCCTTGGCTTGGTGTTGGCAAGCCAGAAAGCATTTGCGGTCAGTTCTATTGGGGTTGTGCAGATGTTGACACCAATGACAAGGGAATGTCGCAACAAGTGCGCTCGAGTTCTCTGGGGTTTCCTCTGGTAGTGGATGGTCGTCTTAGCACTCTATCTCTCTCCCTAATCCATGATGCTTGTCACTTGAGCAAACCAGTGCGTTACCGCTTTTAAGTGATCGAACTTTCTTAGGCCTTGTACCCCCCCCCCACAACCTATAGGTAGTGCAGTGTGTTGGGTTCTGGCCGGATGGTTTTGATGATAAGTTCAGGTTGGGTGAAACCATTGCAGCTCAAACTTCAAAAGAGGAGTCTCAGCTTGTTAGTCTCCCATGGGAGGTGGCAGACTTTGTGGGGAAGGGGGGGGGGTAGAGGCCCCCAAAAAAGACCCCCCAAATACATGTGAGATTGAGGGAGTTAACTTTCTATTGAAGAATAAATGTGATCAACTAGAAAGGGAGAAGGAAAACCATAAAGAACACAATCATCTTTCCATGATAAATATTGTTAGCTAGAATATGTAAGAGTTATTAAGGGGAGTAAAATTTAAGAGATGAAGTGGTCAACTCTCAAAAGTTGGATGTGTTAGCTGAGACTAAATGCAATTCCCCTCCGTTTTTAAAGGAGCTATCCCTCGAATTTGGTAAGTTGTCTGGATTCTCCTACTCTCCATCCAGAGGATGTAGTGCATTGATTATAGAAACGGTTGAATCAGATTGGAATCAACCAATTCCGGAATTAGATCGGTCGGTCTCAAACCGATTACTGCCTAGAGGATCGATCTAAAACCAATTACTGTGAAATCAGTCTGCATCGGTAGAATCGATTGACTCGCATGAATCGGATTGGAGTCAGTCAATTCCGTCGATCCCCCTGAGAGGACTTAGATCCAGAGCCTAGATTATTTTTGGGTCCGATTCGAACCTGATATCGATCCGATATTAAGACAAAAAGAAGGAATCGGATGACCCATTTTCCCCTCGAAACCCTAGGGCTCTAGCAACAACAGTGATTTTGGCATTCCAACGATGATTTTGCATCAATTCGGCGATCCCCCATCGGTTCTACATTGATTCTCAACTATCCTAGCGATTTATGGGGATCCTCCATCGATTATTTACAGTCCCAACGACTCGTGGCTATCCTCCATCGATTCCCTACAGTTCCAACATTCCAACTCCTTCCACTGGTGATCCAGCATTCTAGTGCCCCCTCCCCCCATTTCATCAGCTAAAAGTCATCGTTCAATGACTATTTCAGCTTAATAGACCCTTAGGGACCTGTTCCTTCTTCTCGGTGGTTGGGACAATTCTCGTCCCCTCCCCTTTTAGCCCTCTTTAAGGAATTAACATCTTCATTTTTATTAACATCTTAATGTTGTAAACCAAGGACAATGAGCAATGGTCGAGAAAGGAGACAGTGATGTTGCTCGTGTTATCGAGTGGGAACATAGCATTTAGTATATTTTAATAAGAAGAAGGAACAATGTACATGGTGTGATAAACAAATAAATGAAGGATTTTAAAGCAATGTAGTTGTAGGGTAGGTAGAAATATCAAAAATAGTGATAAGATGCCTGGCCTAGGGAGAATAGTGTGTTTATGAGGGCGTACCTTACGGGGAGAGCCTAACAAAGAAAAATTCGCACTAAATAAAGGGAAGAGTTGCATAAGGAGCTGTAAGAAAGAAGGGGTAATAGACCTAGCTAAAAAGACGAGGAAAAGATAAGCTTAGGAGATAAGGACATTGGCTGAGTCTAATGAAGATAAAAACTTGAGAAGAGCTACTTATGCAAGCAAACAATCCCAAAGAGAAGATAATGACAGGAGGGGAGTAGGAGACTCTAGAGTCAGAGACTTGGGATATTGTTGATTCCACTAGACTTGATCCACACCAATTGACGATATGAGTAAGAGAGAAGTTTTCATCAATCAGGTTCAACACATACTAAACCTAGTGAGGATGCTCACATGTTTAGAAGACAGACAAACTCACAAAGAACAAGACAAACATTTAAAAGGGTCAAAGCAACAACTTCAGCTGGACCAAGAATATATATCATTTACATGTATGTAACAATATTTGCAAATGGTTTTTACATGCATGTACCAATATGTCATTGCCATTGCTCATCTCAAGAATATGTATCATTTATTTTTCTTCAATGGGTCAATAACAATTATTTTTATGTGTTAAATAAATGAATTCCAACATATGTCGCCACTAGCCCCTACTTCCAAACCATGGATGATGCAATTAGAATACTGGACCAAGATTATAGATCCTAACCAGCTGGTATATTTACGCTACCAACCTAGACAAAAAGGTAGAAGAGCCCAAGGCCTGATTTTAAAATGGTCAGGAGAGAGAGTAAATGCACAGTGATGTGTGATGGATAGACAAACATCGTATAAAAATCGATAAGTAATTTTCTTATTTATTATTCAAAAAACACAATATTTTTGAAGTTTATTGATGCTTCTGGTTAGAAAAAGAATGTGGACTACATCTTTTCACTTATAGACAACGTTGTCGAGGAGATTGAAGAAGAAAATATTGTCTAGTTTGTAATAGATAACAAACCCTCATACAAAGTAATAGGGAGGGGTTGATAGAGAGAAGGCCACACCTTTTCTGAATTCCATGTGTAGTACACTCCATCGATCTGATGTTGAAGGATATAGGCAAAAAGACTTCAGTTTCTACACTTGTGAGCCGGACACAGTTAATCACATCATTCATCTATTCACATACTTGTTTAATGCACATCATAAGAGATTATATTGAGAGGCATGATTGAATCAGGCATGAGCCGACTAGATTTATCACACTTCATTGTCATAAAGAGTTTACACCAATATAGGCATACGCTTATCCGTTTCATAGCATCATAAGAGTATAATTGTTATATGGCTAACCTTCACAACAGAATGGATTAATTAGAGATTCTTGCACAAATAGAATGTCTAATAATGATCAAACATTTTATGGAAGAGGATTGTTTATTACTTGCACATTATTAAGACACTTGTAAATATGTTAAGATTAGTGGACTCAAATGAGACAAACTAGATTGGATACCTCTATAATATCCTGGACAAAACAAAGTTGAAAATCAAGAAGCATCGCAAAAGTTATAAGAAGTGGTAGAATATCATAGATGTTAGATGAGATAAGACACTACACTATAATGTACCTCTATAATATTCTTATTAGTTTGTACGACATTTCATGATAAATGGCCCAATTTATTGTTTGTCAATTTTTAGAAATTTTTCTTCATTTCTTTGTTTTTTACTAATGTTTCTTAATTTTTACAATTTTTATGAAATAAAAAAATTTGGTCAATCCGGACCAAGTTCGAATCGCCATTTGTTCCGATGGATCGATCTAGATCTAATGATTTGATCCAATCCAAATCAAATTAGTGGGCACCAATCCTAATGCTGGTTTTGATCTCGCGATCATTGATTGTAATATTAACATCATGTTCTATTGTTATTTTTTGCAACTGAGTGATAGGTACAAGTAACATAAGAAGTGGCTGCAATCCACTTACTGCAATTGCGATTCAAATTCTCAATCAAAGCACAAGTTCCTCCCAATGCAAGAGAAACTGGAGTATTTTTAGCCAAATCTATACCAAGAAAAGAAATAGGCTAACATCTGACAGAATAAAGTAACTTGTATTCTGTCACTACAACATACGATTGAGGATAAATAACATCAAAAACAGTTAAAAAATTCTAAAACATATATTCACTAGAGCTACACGTGTACCATATCAACAAATAGCTGAAGCTAAATCATATAAACCACCTAATGAACATGATGTAGATTACCTCTTCCACAAGGAGCACCCACTTACTGTGTGGGTGGAGAAAAATGCAAACAAAGTACCACTGGAATTCGATCATGAGGATCATACATGGGCTGAAGATGAACTAAATAATGTTGAGGTTAAAGATGAGCATATACAAGAGGAAATTCCTACTACTCCACCTCCAGTCCAAGCTTTAGCTTTAATTCCAGCTCCAACTCTAGCCACAACACTAGCCTCAGCCCCATAGTCAACTCCCACAAGGATAAAGACTATGACAAAGCTATGTAGTCAGAGGCGAGAGGCGACCGAGGCGAGGGAGGGCTCGCCTCGCCTCAGGCGCTTGAGGCGGGCGCCTCAGGCGCCCGAGGCGACATTTTTTTTATTGAAGAACTTCTAAAAAATATACATATAACATTGAAACTTTTTGAAGAAGAACATAAAAAATACAAAAAATTCACTTCTAGGACCTATAATGAATCAAGATATTGGAGTCTCAAGGTGGAAAATTGGGCATTGGGGGTTTCGGGGTGGGGAAGGAAGATTTAAGTTACTAAATTTGACTTTCACATGGTCCTCACCCGGGCGAGGCGAGATCTGCCGAGGCGAGGCGTTTTTGCCTCGCCTCAGCGCCTAAGTGCTTGAGGCGAGCGCCTCAGATAACATAGATGACAAAGAGATTAAAACATTTTTATAGTAAAAAAAGGTATATCAGCGTGGCATGGGGATTGAAAGTTCTTCATCCCAAACAAAAGAGCAAAGAAGAGAGAATTTGAAATTAAGTGAAGACCTATCAGTCCAACAGATAGTAGGTAAGCACCCTTCTAAGATAGCGATAAAAAAGAATTCATTACACAAACTAAACGGCAAAAAAGATAGAGGTTAAGGTGGAGGTAGAAGTGGTGGAGGAGAAGAATCTTCCAGCAGTACACGCACCAATGGGACAAGGGCCAATAATTTAGGACAGAGACAGTATTCGAATGGGAGATGTCGACAATAAAATCAGAGGTTTTTTTATCAGTAAGAGGCAGCAAATTATCTGGAACCCCATCAAGACTTCCAATTAAATATTCCAGTCATATCTCCAACACACAACACTGTGTATGATTTTCTCATATGGTTGATTCCTTAATTTTATATTAATATGGATCAAGCATGACAAATAGCTCTCAGTGGAACATCTAAGAGTATACAGAAAATGATGAGGAAGAAAGTCAATTAATATTGGTAAAAGAAAGGTATAACATTTTGTTGCATGTCAATATAACATTTGTATCATTTTACCTATGTTAAATAGAATGATCATTGTCATCAAAATATATCTCCTTGTCTTAAATTCTCTCGTAATGACATGAAAGTTAGTTAGATACGTAACTTTTTTAACAAATTTTTAGAGATATTCCTGTTTCTTAGATTTTTTAATAATTTTTTCAAATTTTTTATAATGGAAAAAAAAGTGACCGATCCGGATCAATTCCACATCGGTTTATTTCCAAAAACTTGGTCAATTCCAATCAATTTGGATCAGATCAATACCCACATATTCTAGTTCCAATTCTGCCATCCATGGGTCCACATGGCTATCTTCTTATTCAAGTACTCTTTAGTAGTACATTCTCACAAATGTTGCTTCTGAGTAACATAAAGCATAGTTCTTAATAAATCAGTTAACGAGTAAACAACAATTACCTAACCACACTCAACAACCATCTAAATTAAAGTCCTCATTTTAGTGAAGCAAGAGTCTATTAAATACTAAAAATATTGCTATCTTTGTTACGTAGAAAATAACTCCATATACCTCAGAAAAATAACAATAGCAATAAAATGTGATGGTGATAAGGTCGGTGGTAACGACACAGAAATCAATTGAAAACTAACATTTTAATTTTTTTTCCATCTCATGATAGTGATGATTAATCTTCTAGGCCCAAAAGAAAATCCAAGCTACTTGTTTAAATTCATATGATAAATACAACACAGTCTATTCCAGTTACTACATCCTTCGTATATAGCATAGAAGATGATTTGACACACATTGAAGTAACAGCATGTGTTTTTCTTAATTTGTTTATTACTGTAGGTGCAAAAGCAATTGTAACAGAAATTGCAAGTAAATGAACTTCCAGGTTGCACGCAGTTTAAGGTATACTAAGCACAGAACAAAGTGACCAAAATCTGAGAAGGTAAACATAAAGTTTCATAAAGTTCTAAGAAAAAAAATCATACTAAGTAGGCTGCATCAAGTATTTAAACTCCATCACCCTTGTTTTGTTACCTAAGAAGGATTTTGTGAAAGATATCAAAGATTTAAGACCAATCAACTTGTTAAATTGCAATTATAAAATTGTGACTAATGTTTTTGCAACCAAACTCAGCAAATCCATCAACAAGCTTACCAATTCTACTTAGTTTGCTTTCATTCCTAAGAGATTAATACAAGATAATTGTATGACTGTTCATGAATATCTTCATGATCGAGGTTGATGCATAGAGATTGTGTCATGTTGAAGTTGGATTTTGGGAAAGTTTATGACAGAGAAAGTTGGGATTGTCATATTAGAATTATGCTCAAACATATTGATCAGGTGGATTAAGTGTTGCATTTCATCAGCCAGGTTCAGCTGATATCAATGGCAAAATTTTGATTTTTTTTTGGCATCCACAAGAGGTCTCATAAAGGGGGACCTTATATCCCCTCTTTTATTTGTTTTTATTTGTCAAGTTATAAACATTTTTTACAATGAGGATGAGAAATGCAATTTGATTAAAGAAATTA
Source organism: Cryptocoryne crispatula var. balansae (assembly GCA_036172225.1). Taxonomy (NCBI): domain Eukaryota; kingdom Viridiplantae; phylum Streptophyta; class Magnoliopsida; order Alismatales; family Araceae; genus Cryptocoryne; species Cryptocoryne crispatula. The sequence continues at coordinate 44,409,498 of CM069918.1, read as the reverse complement.
AAGTGAGAGCTAACAGGATTCAAATTACTCACATGTAATTTGCAGGTGATACTATACTTTTCTCTTTTGCTAGGATGGACAAGGTGAGAATTATGCTCTTCTTGCTAAAAATTGACTCAAAATTATAAGTCAAAAAGGAAAACTGTGAACTTATTGGTATGAAAATTGACAAGGTGCAAAGACTTCAACTACGAAGGATCTTCAACATGTCTTGAATTGCTTTTCCCATTAAAAATCTTGGTTTACCTCTGTCTGATAAAGGGACCAAAAGCAAGGATGGGTAATATATAGTACAACACATGAGTGAAAAATACAAGGGTGGAAGAGTAGGATGTTATCTGTAAGAGGTAAATGGCTACTTTCTAAGACAGTTCTGCAAAGCATTCATCTAATTTTCTTTTCAATTCTGAAAGTTCTTAAGAATATTTGTAACAAGTTGAAAAGCAATAAAGCTAGGTTTTTTTACAGGATACTATTAAAAGAAAAGGCATTCATCTATTAAAATGAGATCAAGTTTCCATATTAACCAAAGGAGGAGGAGTAGGACTTGCACCATTGAGGGTCATTAACAACACATTTCTCTCCAAATGGTGGTAGAAGTTGAATGTTACTAGAGTCGCTCTGTGAGTTAAGATTTTATGGGGTGTTTGGTTGCATGATAATTATTTGTACACTTTCATGATAAAAATTTATATTAAAATAAAAAGTAAACAAACTCATGACATAAAATTATTATGTTTGGAGGGATGTGATAGCAAAAAGGAGTAACTACCATATATGAACAAACAAAGTGGGGGACCACAAGAAAAAATAAAGAGATAAGACCTTCTTTTTTTGTTTAAGAAGAAAATCACTTTCAAAACATAAAATTGTCATGGTTGCCAAACACCTCTTTTAATCAGTTTTCTTACAATTTTTAAAAATAAAAATAAAAATCTTTATTATTATGCAACCAAACACCCCATTATGCTCTAAATATGGCCTAGGGGGTAGCGATGCTTGGATATGAAACTTCAGGGATAATGACAAAGTTTCGAATATCAGAAAAGGTATTCTCGGCTGCTGGGTTTTTTTTTCAATTCCTCATCGTATGTCAAATATCTGAAAAGGAGGACCTCCTTCTGGCTTTTAATCATTGGGTGGGGCATGCACCATGGACAACAATGTTTCCCATTCTCTTCAATTTGTGTCACAATCTGCTTAATAAGATGTATTGTAAATGAGATGATAAAAAGAAATGGTGCATCACTTTCCACAGGAATTTGATTATTTGAAGGATGATGAAATTAGGCAGCTTTCTTGTTTACTGCTGATTCTTGATGATCATAGGTGCACGGAGAATCGAGAAGATAAATTAGTTTGGATGAGATAAATTAGTTTGGATGTCTTGCAACAAGCCTACATTCACGGTGAAATCTGCTCCATGTAGAATTTACTCTAGGAGAGGTGGAGGTTCCATGGCACCATACTGTTTGGCACAACCCCCCCCCCCCCGCTTTGCCAACAAAAATCAAACTTTTTTTGTGGAAGCTTGGAAAAAAAGTGTTCTTACGGAGAGTCATCTTAAAAGAATATTCCTGAATATCTGGACAACATGTGTTTTTTGTGGATTATGGGAGGAAACCGCAGACCATTTGTTTATCAAATGTGGGATTACTAATTCACTTTGGAAAATTGTGTTTAAAGCGTGGAAACTCAATTGGATAGAACCGGAAAACACTACACATCTGCTGCAAACTTGGTTTGAGCAAAACCCTTGGGGTCCGGATATCAACATGTGCACCTGTGTACTTACTGCTCTACTTCGAAAAGCAAATTTTTGATGAATGTTACGAGAATCCAAGATTCATTTATACTCAATGTCGAAGTATGTGAATGACTGGTTAATTGCATTTTCCAGTACCTACATGGATGAAGGCATCTTTAGGGAGTCAGGGACTGATTTTTCCTTTTTCAGTTCTTTCTTTTTGTATTGGTGGCACTGGACTACTTCGGTTATCTTGTTATGTTTTCTGTTACATCTTCCATCCTTTTCTTTTTCTTTTTTTTTTGATGTTATCGTTTTCTTTTATCAAGTAAGCTTTCTTTTTCAATGAAATTTTGGCTTCTACCATTAACAAAAAGTAGGCGCATATTCTCCTGGAGGTCAAACTAGTAAAGAAGCATACAACTATATGAGGAGTATGATGAATAGAAAACGGTACCATCCATCACAGCAGTAAGAGTCTGACGATCAAAGTATTACCGCGACGAAATAAAAAAACGTTAATCGTTCCAAAGACCGCAAAATTTTCACAACCTCCTAGGCCCGCTTGTGCGGGAGAAAATAAAGAATAAACAAGTAAATTCACCTCTCGAGGCATGATGTCTGTCCTGCTATCCCCAGGCAACTCCCTCACAAACGAGTGGTCCCAGTTCAGGTCCTCCAGCTTCAACCGCCCTTTCTCCTTACAGTCCCCCGCGTCGCTGACCTCCACGGGCGCCTTCGAAGATTCCATTTGGGACCTGTTCTGCTCCTTGAACGGTGATTCGGCGAAGCCCGCGGATCCCCTAGCAAGCCGGCAAGCGAGCCCGCCGAAGAGAGGGACGCGAGGCGGCGGATACCTCCGGCAGAGCGCCACCGCCGGCTCCCCTCGCCGGACCGGAGGACGCGGAGCGGAAGCGAGGGAGAAGGCGGAGACGGCTGCGCGGCGGGAGGGTGAAGAGAGGGAGGAAGGATTGAGATGCGCGAGGTGCATCGCCACCGCGTCGGCGTGGCTAGGCCCCCCTTGGGTTTTTTCTAGATGCCGGCGGGCGTACGGTCACTGCGTGCGTTGGGAAGCGGGTAAGGTGTCAGGTCCGAGGGAGGAGTGGAGAACACCTTGCGTGGGAACTTGGGCTGGTTCGGATCGGACCGCTGAAAATGAGTTCCCGGACCGCCAGCCACGTGGCTGGTCGCCGACGTCGCTGACGTGCCACGGGCGAGGGGACCCCACTTGTGAGACCGACGTTCCTTCTGGGTGGGCAGGCACCTCCTATGGAGTAAATAGATATAATGAAAATAAATAAATTATAAATCTAACATGATGTTTGATTATAGTATGGTTTGTGTAATTTTGTGATAAGCGATGTACTGAACTAAAATCTAACGCCATGTTTGATAACACTATTACACCCGGTTTGATAACACTATTAAGTATCTCTATCACTATCAATTTTAAAATTGATATTGATAGGAACCATTAAGAGGTGTTTGGCTAATTGTATCAATTTTAAAATTTGTAGTACAAACAAAGCACAATATGTAATACAATTGTCAACTTGTATTAATTTTGATATTGATACTCTAACGTTTGAAAATATTAATATCAATATTGATATAGTACCAAAAATAAAACTCTAACCAAATAGGGCATTAGGTATCTCTATCACTGTCAATTTTAAAATTGATATTGATAGGAATCATTAAGAGGTGTTTGATTAATTATATCAATTTTAAACTTTGTAGTGCAAACAAAACATATTATGTAATACAAGTGTCAACTTGTATTACTTTTGATATTGATACTCCAACATTTGAAAATATTAATATCTATAGTACAAAAAATAAATATATAATTACACAAAATATCTTGTAATTTTCAAAATATCTTGTGTTGTATTGAAATATTATAATATTGATATAGAAGATTAATGCCCTGTTTGATTAGAGTTTCATTTTTGGTACTATATCAATATTGATATTAATATTTTCAAATGCTGGAGTATCAATATCAAAATTAATACAAGTTGACACTTGTATTACATGATATGTTTTGTTTGCACTACAAAATTTAAAATTGATACAATTAATCAAACACCTCTTAATCGTTCCTATCAATATCAATTTTAAAATTGATAGTGACAGAGGTACTTAATAGTGTTACCAAACAGGGCATAAAATTTTCATGTGTGATTATAATATTAAATATTTTGTAATGGCCTGTTTGGTTATAATATCAAAAATGATACTATATTAATATTGATATTGATATTTTTAGAAGACGGAGTATCAATATCAAAATTGATATAAGTTGACACTTGTATTACATAACATGTGTTGTTTGCAGTATAAATTTCAAAATTGATACTATTAACCAAACACCTCAAGGTGATTACCAACAATATCAATTTTAAAATTAATAGTGATAGAGGTGTCTAATAGTGTTATCAAACAGGGCATAATGGCCTGTTTGGGTAGAGTATCAAAAATGATACTATATTAGTATTGATATTGATATTTCTAGAAGATGGAGTATCAATGTCAAAATTGATACTAGTTGACACTTGTATTACATCACATGTGTTATTTACACTACAAATTTTAAAATTGATACTATTAGTCAAACACCTTAAGGTGATTACCAATAATATCAATTTTAAAATTAAGAGTGATAGAGGTGTCTAACAGTGTTACCAAACAGGGCATAAGGTAGAGATTATTCATAATCATGTCACGTCATCGTAAGTTAGATTTGTTTGGATCCATGCAAAACTAAATCATCTAAGAGATGTTTGATAAATGGTATCAATTTTGAAATTTTGTAGTACATAAAAATCATGCCACTTACATGATACAAGCGTCAACTTGTACCAATTTTAATATTAATACTTTATGGCCCGTTTGGTTAGAGTATCAAAAATGATACTATATTAATATTGATATTGATATTTCTAGAAGATGGAGTATCAATATCAAAATTGATGTAAGTCCACACTTGTATTACATAACATGTGTTGTTTGCACTACAAATTTTAAAATTGATACTATTAGCCAAACACCTTAAGGTGATTACCAACAATATCAATTTTAAAATTAATAGTGATAGATGTGTCTAATAGTGTTACCAAACAAGGCATTATGCTTTGTTTACACCCTGTTTGGTAACACTATTAAGTACCTCTATCACTATCAATTTTAAAATTTATATTGATAGGAACCATTAAGAAGTGTTTGACTAATTGTATCAATTTTAAAATTTATAGTACAAATAAAACACATTATGTAATACAAGTGTCAACTTGTATTAATTTTGATATTGATACTCTAACATTTGAAAATATTAATATCAATATTGATATAGTACCAAAAATGAAACTCTGACCAAACAGGGCATTAGTCAGAGTTTTATTTTTAGTACTATATCAATATTGATATTAATATTTTCAAATATTGGAGTATCAATATCAAAAGTAATACAAGTTGACACTTGTATTACATAATATACTTTATTTGCATTAAAAATTTTAAAATTAATACAATTAACCAAACACCTCTTAATGATTTTTATCAATATCAATTTTAAAATTGTTAGTGATCAAGGTACCTGATAATGTTACCAAACAGGGCGTTATGGCATATTTGGTTAAGACCTTGTTTGGTAACATTATTAAATCTCTTAATCATTATTAATTTTAAAATTGATATCGATAGCAATAATTTAGAAGTGTTTGATTAATAATATCAATTTTTAAATTTATAGTGCAAACAAAATATATTATGTAATACAAGTGTCAACTTTATCAATTTTGATAATGTTACTTCTAACTTCTAAAAGTATCAATATCAATACTAAAATGGTATCATTTTTGATACTCTAACCAAACTGGTCATAAGATCGTATTTGGCAACACTATTAAATATCTTTATCACTATCAACTTTAATATTGATATTAATACTAATCACTTTGATGTGTTTGACTAATAGTAGCAATTTTGAAATTTGTAGTGTAAATAAAACATGCAATACAAGTGTTAACTTGTATCAATTTTAATATTGATATTCTAATTTTTAAAAATATTAATATAAATATTAATATAGTATCACTTTTTATACTCTAACCAAATAGGTCAATTATCAAAAATGATACTATATTAATATTGATATTAATATTTTTAAAAGTTAGAAAGTTAATATCAAAATTGATATAATTTGACACTTGTATTACATTACATGTTTTATTTAAACTACAGTTTTCAAAATTGATACTCTTAATCAAAGACCTCTAGGTGATTACTATCCAAATCGATTTTAAAATTGATAATGATAGAAATATTTAATAGTGTTACCAATCAGAGCATTAACCACTAGAAATATTAATATCAAAATTGTTATAATATCATTTTTGATATTTTACCCAAGCAGAGAAATGATTGAGTTGGTATTTACATATTTACCATCGTTCTTAATTACCAGTTTGCCATTTGATCTATTAAATTGAAATGATATTGTATCGTGCATTGGATCAGATTACGGAGATCTCAAAGTTGTTTAGATCTGTTAATGCGTATTTGGATCCAGATTTTAAGATCCGAACCCAAATTTTGCTAAAGAAGATCCATAATTCAAAGAAAACGTAGTTATGCCCACTTGGTCTTGTATATTGTGTTTAGAACTTTTCTGTAATTGCATGTATACTCCTATTTTATTAGAATTTATGATCTGGAGTCCTATTAAAATTGTTATTGAGCACATGGACAGTTTATATCATGAAACTAGATTAAATCATAATTAACAGGGCTGATTGTGATTGTATTCAAGACATTTTACTGTGATTAAAGATTTTCATAGTAAATAAAAAGTTATTGCATTAATGCCCCTACTTGTATTATGATATAGTGTTTTATTAATGCTGGAATTAGGTCCAATAAGAGGGTGGATCATGATATTAGTGGAAAACTCACGATAAATAAAGTTTAATTGACATCTTATCGTGAATATTTACTTTGATTACGAAATTGTATAGTAAATTAAAGTTATTGTATCAGTATTTTTTATGTTTAGATATTATTTTATATGCACTTAGTTTGTCAACCAATTAAGGTTTAATTGCTGCATATTTACATGGTTAATTAGAGATCATAGAGCATTAAAATTTTAGCATTCCATGTTTGAAATTACAAGTAATCTTTATACTTTTAATAATTTCATTCATACCCTTGTTATTATCGTTTTACTTATAAGTGCATGAATTAAGGGTTATTTTATAGTGTGATTTTATAAATTAGTAGTTTTGAGTTTCTTTTGTGATTCTAGTTATCCCTCGGGGCCTAGGAACATGTTAGTACTTGAAGTTATTAATAGAAAGAATTATGAATACTCATAAAAATTTGGATAATAATTCATACATGTTAAATTGTTAAGCAATTTTATCTAATGATGAATTTAAGTTTCTTTCATGGTTCTAGTTATCCTCACGGGGGTTTGGGATTATGTTAATACTTGAAGTTCATAGAAAGAATCACAACTACTCTCTCATAAAAAAAATTCATAATGATTTAACATGGATAGTCTATTGAGCAATTTTATAGATTAATGATTTTGGATTTCTTTTATGTTTCTAGCTGTCCCACAAGGTCTAGACCATGTTAGTAATGTAAATTATTGATTTATAGAGAGAATAAAGGTGTCTTTGTCATGATAAAAAATACCATTAATGAATCTATATATATTGGATTAAAAATGCACTCATAGGTGAATCTTTTACCCGTAGGTAAGATATCCCCATCCTTATGCATTCTTAGTTGATTATTGAATTAAAATGAATTGTCATGAATTATTGATTGTCATAATATTATAGATCTTTGTTATTATATATTTTATCTATCTTATGATAGTAATGTAAGCTCTTTATGGTTATTTCAGTTATGACTCCTACTTCACTTCATTCTAATTTATCCATGATTCCTGCACTAAATGGGTTCAATTATAATGATTGACTTGAGTAGTTTCTCATCACTTTAGGTTGTTTATGTAAGGAATCAATCTAGGGTAGCGAAAAAAAATTTGATTCCTTAAAACAATGATCTTTACCTTGGTTGATGCTAAACTAGTAAAATTGGGAACCGAATATGAAATAGAATGAGTGTACCTCATGGGATTTTCAAAATACCTACCTATGAATAAAGAGAGAATATTCCTCCTTGTTGAAAGTTGTTTTAAGTGGATGGTTTCTAGCTGTATCCACACAATCTGCTTCAATGGATGAATTCTCTCTTCCTTCAGGCCTCAAGAAACCTTCCAAATCCAAGCTTGACCATGGAAAATAACCTTCTAGAGAAGAAAGGAGGGAGAGGGGCTTCTTGGGACGTGCTCCAGCCCTATGGCTTGTTAGGGTTTGACTTCATAAGCCTTTTATTTATAGAAGTTGAAATTTTTCACAAAAATCTAAAACTTCTATAAAATTATGTCCATGCTCTCATCTTATTGACTAGATCTAATGTGTATGAGCCACTAAGCCCAATAGTCACTTTGATTGAAGTCTGAATTAATTTAAAAGAATAATTCCTTTAAATTAAATTAAAACTATTAACTGATAACAATTTTGTGGCATTCCGATCATAAAGAGTATAAGTCAAATCTTATGATCCCAAATGACTTGGGGGACTAAAATAACATCCATTGAGTCTTTCCTTCATCAATTACCACATGAATTTAAATCTTCGATCATACAATGTCTCGGTCGGTCATTGGTTCGACATCGATTGTTAACCACTATACATTCTGACTCTATGGGATCCTGTACTCGGGTTCAGATCAATTAAATTTTTTTTCTAATTATCCTAAGTACATTGGACAAGGATTTAGAGTACTATATCATATGACATTCTCTCTCTCCTACCGAGAGTGAAAGATCTCTTATTGTCTGCTTAATTATCTTCATCGGGTTTCTCTTGCAGCTAATACATCAACTATACTGGATCATCAAGATGGTAATCCATAAGTCAATAATCAAAGTACAAGATATATCCGGTAAGACATCTTTGATGACTCATTCCACTAATGAACACGTATGTGTGTATCTCAATATCCCCACACTGATGACCAATGAGAACGGTCATCCTCATCACATGAGAAGACATCACACATGTTAGTATATCCGTATTCTTGATGCCCCGTCTCAAGGATCCTATGACTATAAATATTTAGATCACATATCTCTAGATTATTGATTTCATTATCATTATCTCATCATGATTCAATCATCATTGCATGTGATCAATGACTTCATTATGATATTCACATCTAATAAGAGCTAGAAATAAAGTTTTGCCTAATTAATTGAATGAGATATCTTAAAAATATTGAATCATATCATATATGATTGACTTGTATGACATATATTTCTATCAGTTTAGACCTTGATTTAGCTCTTCGTATTGAGAAACTTGCTTAGATTACAGCCAAAAGCACTAATGATCAGAAGATTCACTTTGTAAAGGGGGAGTGCTCAAACATATTGTCATTGTTGATAATCCAAGAGTTCTATTTCAAAAACTATTAGGAGTTCTATACTTGATAGTGAAAAGGTAAGAAAAATTCTTGATTCCATTGAATAACAGTTCAGTGGGTCAGATAAGGTAATAGCTAGAATGCTCACCAATAGATTGACTTTCATGAAATATAATGGAACCAATGGTGTGCAAAAACACACTATGAAAATACTTGACATTGATGAAAAGCTTGAAACATTGGACATGACTATTGATAAAACTTTCCTAGTTACATTTATCATTAACTCTCTTCCATCACAACTTTATCAATTCAAAATCTCTTACAAATGCACATAAAGAATCATGGAAATTAAATAAAATTAAATGAGTTAGTTTCCATGTGTGTGCAAGAAGAAGATATTTTAAAGTAGGAAGGGTCACTAGTTGTTAATTATGTTTCTACTTCTCAACAGTTCAAAACTAGAAAGAGGGAATGAAAATTCATTCCACCAAAGAAAGGAAAAGAGGAAGTAAATAAAATGGTAGAAAAGAAATGTTAAATGTTATTTATTTTGCAAAATAGGACATTTTAATGCTAAATGTCCAAAATGCATAAGTTAGTTTGAGAAGAAAGGTAACTCTCAGTTACATGTTTGGTTGCAAACCAATTTCATAAATGTACCCTCTAATACTTGATGTATTAATATTCATATTACAAATTCTATGTAAGCATTCCTTTCCAGCAGCACACCAACCCTTAATGAGTTTTTCATCTTCATGGGCAATCTAACCAAGTCTAAAGTCAACTATAGGGTCTTGCAGGTTTTATCTTGAGACTGGATACAACCTTGATCTTGATGATGTCTTTTATGTTCCATCAATGTCTAAGAACTTGATCTCTTTAGTAAAGCTTGATGTGTTAGGTTATTCATTTAGTTTTGATAACTCAAAGTTCAGTTTATTTAAAGACTTTGTTTTAGTTGGTTCTAAATCTTTATGTGATGATATTTATAGAATAAATGCATATTACTCATATTTTAATGTGTCTCCATCTTGAATGTGAATGTTAGGTCAAACGTGGTTTTATCGATGAGAGTTCCTCTATTTTTGGCATAAAAGATTGGATCACATATTGAAAAGATAGAATATTAAGATTAGTGAAGGGTGGAGTGTTACCCACTCTTGACTTTATAGATTTTGGCAATTGTGTTGATTGTATAAAAAGAAAACAATTAAAAACCCAAAAAATGAATGTCTTAAGGTCTAAGGACTTCTTGAATTAATCCACACTGATATTTGTTGTCCTCTATCTTCTTGTATAGGAGGTGAACAGTATTTTATCACATTCATTGATGACTTCTCACGTTATGATTATATTTTCCTGATAATAGAAAAATCTAAATCTTTAAAGTTTTTTAAGGCTTTCAAAGATTTTGTAAGGTATAAATTGAACAGGAAAATTAAGGTACTGAGATCTGACAGGAGTGAAGATTATTATGGTAGGCAAGGTTAGTTAGGTAGAGTGTGATAGAATCTCAATATACAATGCCATGTACTCTTCAACAAAATAGTGTAGCTGAAATGTGAAATCGTACTCTTATGGACATGTTAGGAAATATGATTATCAACTCAACTTTACCTTTGGATTTGTGGAATGAGACTTCGAAAACTGCTATGAATATCCTTAACAAGGTCCCTAGTAAGGAAGTTTATAAAACTCCTTTTGAGTAATGGGAAGGTAGGAAACCCACTTTAAGGCACATGTATGTTCAAGGTTGTCAAGCAAAAGCCAGAATGTATAATCCACAAAAAAAAAGAAATTGAACCATAGAACAATTAGTTGTTTCTTCATTGAATATCCAAAATGACCTAAAGGATATAGATTTTATCATCCAACCCATTCTATGAAAATTAAAGATACTAGTACAACCAAATTCATTGAGAATAGAGAGGTCAGTGGGTGTTTAACATCGTGTGTTGTGGAGTTTGAAAAAATTACAGATCCCTTCCCTACTGCTACTATTGTGGATGTTAGATTTGATCATATAAATCATGACATGATAGATTTACAATTAAATTATAATGTCATTCTCGCTGAAAAAGAAAATCTTGAGAATGTACCAATTAATGATCGTACTCATGATGATAATATAGTAACACATCCGGAAATAAGGAGTCAAGAGATCAACTATTTTAGACTATTACATTATATACTTACAAGAGTACGGTTATGATATTGGTGATAATGATGATTTATTCTCATTTAATGATGTCATTAAAAGTAAAAGATCTGAATTATGGATTAATGTCATTAAGGAAAAGATTGAATCCATACATAAAAATGAAGTTTGTGATATTGTTGTATTGTATGAAGAGTGTAAACATGTTAGTTGTAAGGGAATATTTAAAACTAAACATGATTTTAAATGCAATGTAGAAAGCTGTAACAAGGTCAGTTTGGTTACCAAAAGATTCACTTAAATAAAAAATTTTGATTATAGAGAGACATTTATCCTAATATCTAGAAAGGATTTTTTTACGGACATAATGACATTAGTGATTGCATTTGATTTATAATTACATGTTAGAATATCTTTCTAAGATGGAGATTTGAAAGAAGATGTCAAAGTATTAGAGTGTGGCATCAAAAGACGACAAAGAGGGTGAGCAATCTTCCAACCACGGCCACCTAAGAGAAGGCTCCTCAAGTCAACAATGAGTCCTCGGAAGCTCCAAGTTAGTTCCTCACCTAAGAGTGCTCATATGTTTGCTTATCATTCTTTCAATTTTAATATTGATATTTATAAAAGATAAAATATGATAGAACACTCGTATTATAAATATTGATATTGATAGTTAAACACTTATTAATGAGTTAATCAATATATATTTTAAAATTGACAGAGATATAGATGTTCAATACAATGACCAAACACGGCATACAGTAATGATTTTCTCTTTCATATGCAGGCAGTAAAAGAACCTGGAGATCAAATCAAGTATCTCGTATTATAAATTACACAATTACAGAGAGTTGCTTGGAAATCACAAGGATGCTTCTCCAAAGATAATGCATTTCTTGGTAGATTACCTTCTTCTAGGTTATGCAAATGGCAAGAAGAACACAGGAGATAAAATTAATTGTAAATAAAGAAACCATCTCTATCTGGCTTTCATCTCCCATTCACCACAATCACTTCAATTGAAGGCATTTCATGAATCCATCTGATGACTTAAATATAAAAGACTATCAAAACATAATACAAATAGCAAGAGTTCTTTGAGCAACCACAAGTAGCTCTGGATGAAAATGTAAAGGATAGTAGCTTCCTTCTAATCACTGGCCTTAATTCGTCTCTTTGAAGCATGAATCCTGAGAATGCATATAGTTGCTGTCCTTGCCACGTTCGCATAACCATGCCTCCATTCATGGTGGTTTCCACAGGATCAAGAACAGAGTGCAGACGATAACACAAGTAACATGAAGAGCAAAAGCATCTCATGATCGAGAAGCAGGCAAATCGCCACATTTCACAGTCCTTATGTCGAATGCTTCTATGAAGCGTCTCCTTGCATTGATTTGCATAGGCTCTGCCTTTGAAAGGACAGTAAATATGATCTCCAACTTTTCTATCAGTGTCTACAAGGTCTTAATGAAGCTAGAAATCACATTCACCATCTGTGAATCATAATCAGGTCCTTCCATTTGGAAGTGTCCTACGCCTTCAAGCAGGTGGGTCTCAACACGGCCTGCAGCCGACTTCAGCTTGTTCTCCAACTGCTTTACACTTGTAAAACCATCTTTTGTACCCATGATGAAGAGTTTGGGCTTGCTAGACTGCAGCACGGCCTTGTGGTGCCTCCCAAAAAGGACGGAAGCTATTAAGCCGAAAGGATACCCCAGACTAATGTAAGCTTGAACTTCGTCTATCTTGTCAAGTGCAGAACCTGCAATAGGGGCACCTTCAATATCCCCACAAAGAAAAAGAGAAATGGTCAACTTATCTGGTTTATTATAAAATACAAACGCATGGACCAGAAAGAAGAGAAACATTAAGAGATGGGTGTTATATGGTGTGGGTATCCAAACCACACGTTTACAAAACAATATTGGGGTGCCCTTTGTGATTGAGAAAGAGGATGACAAAACTACAGATGAATTATTGCAATTTCATTGAGAAATAGAAGGTAAATAATGGTAGTTGGACAGCACTATTCTCCTACTAAATGTTCGCTGTTAGCATGTGTGATACATATGGAACATAGTTGTTAAGACAGTGCCTAGGTGGCAAGGCACCTTTTGGGGGACCCAAAAGACATTCAAGGCGCTCGCCTAGGTGCCCAAGGCGTCCACCTTGGCACCCAAGACATCTGACAAGGCACCCAAGTCCCATTCATGACGTAATTTTTTTTCTTTTGGGAAACTTTGCCCTCCTTGATATCCCCCACAAAGGATGATGCCCCTTTTATCCCCACGACTTGACCACGCAACTCAATCCGTAATTCGTAAATGGTCATTTAATGATAGTATAAAAACATTTCACTATCACTGATACTATTACATATGGTTAAGATTTGTGATTATAAATATATGATGCATATTTAAAATTTATAAAAAATTTTCTTAACCCTCTTTATCCTCTCTCTTGAGATTAGCTCTTTCCCAACATATACCAATACAACACAATCAAAGAAATAAATCATATTTTCTTGTATGCAAACATAAACACACATCTTTAATTATAACATAAAAATATAATGATATTTATGTATATATTTTTTATGTATACATAAATATATAGTATTAATTATTAACATCTAATTATATATATTATAAACGTATATATACATATATATACATATATATAAACATCTAACACTACCGTCTTGACCGCCTTGTCGCGTAAGCAACTTTGGCACTTTTTAATGCCTTGGGTGTCTTGTCGTCTTGACAATGATATAGAACAATGTCAAGATACTGAAAGGTCTGTTATAGGCAATAGCACAACAGCGATTGAGAACACTCAGTCTACCATAAGCTTGTTAACTACAGAGAAAATGATACTCTTTAGATATGGTAGGCTATTAATTGGATGATACTCTTTAGATATGGTAGGCTATTAATTGGAGATGAGCTCGAGAGACTCTTTGATTATGAATTGCAGTCATTTCAAAACGGTTTTCTTCAGATGTCCGGATATTTTTATGGGTACAAGCAAAACAACCAGATGTACTTGTGAATACCAATTCCAATAGGATGACATAAGGATTTGCTTAAGAAGATGACTCTACCTGCTTACATTTGACTACCTGGAAGAAGGGAAATTACAGAATTTTCAACCAGAAATTTTCAGCCCATTCCACCATTCTTCTAGAAGCCGTTGCCTTGTCAAGAAGTGGCTCCAAGCTTCCTCTCTTCTGTCTCCTGTTTTCCAGGATCAGATCTATAACTGAGGTCTCTTTCAGCTTTATTAATTAATTTTTCCTCCTATAACCATATTCTAAAAAAAATAAATTCGCAAATCATAAAATGATAGTAAAACTATGTTTTCAGTTTGACTATAAATCAACTTTGGCATGGCCGATTTCTGACCTCCCTGGGAACCAGGAATCTATCATGAATTGTAATTTCAGGAATCTGAGCCAGGCACAATGAATTAAGAAACCTAACATGATCGTTTGAGCTGTACCATAAGTAGCCTAACTAAACCCCCTTCATTCGACAAACAAAGTGATCTCATGAGAACAATCTACAGTTACTTGGTCAAGTGCAAAAAGGAAAGGACAAAACGTGCCAAGTTACAGGCTTGTTGATTTTCTAGAAGGTGCTGGCGAAAGCTTAAAAAACTAAGATGGTGGCATAAACCGAAAATATATTTTATAGATTCAATCATTGATCTTCTGTATCACATTTTATAAAGAAAAGTATTAAGGTGATTCATTTTATTAAAATTTTATTGTGGTTCTAGACAAGGAAGGCCGGAGCGTGGGTCGTGACCGGGTTGGCCCAGTTTTGAGCTGACCTGGTTGGACCGGGTCGGTCCGACCCTATTTTTATTAAATTTTTTTAAAAATTCAAAAAACAAATAAAATAAAATAAATGTCAGAAAAATTCAAAAAAATCTGAAAAATAAAGATATAATAATAAAAATATTTTCATTCATTAACACAAACTTTACTTTACAGTTTGCATAAACTTGACTTGGTTTATATTTTCTACGTAAGCTTTATACTCTTCCCATGACATTGTAGTATATACAGTTTGCCACACATTTTGATGAATATTATACTCCAGAATCCCTTCTATAATGAGTATAATGTTGCTATTGGGTTCTAAAAAACCACCAAAATATTATTCATAGGAGGATTGAATCGGGGTGTTCGCGGATAATCCATAATTCATCTCACTTCACTCTTGGTCATATGTAGGGAACCAAGAGTATTGAGATGAAACATAGTCATAAGTCGATTGTTCATATCCATAGTATTGATGTCTGCCGTGCTGGGTATGCTGTGTTCCTCCGCCTTGCGACCTCGCCTCATGGTCCATGTCTTGGGTCACGTGGGTATATTACTCTTCTCCGGTGAAGCGTTCTGCCATTGTAGGAGCTCTCCCCACATCCATAGACCTCTGCCTGCTTGAAGATGTGGCTCCCTACCCTTGGTGTCCCACTTCATCATCGCTGTTGCTTTTCGAAAAAGAATCCCCTGAAGTTTGATACTGCGCTCGGATGTCGGGCTCCAGAGTATCTTCTCAATCCTCGTCAAGTGTCTCTATATCTGCTATGTCAAGAGGATCAGTTAAAACCTGCTTACCCTTTCACTTACTCTGCGCACCTCTGCTAGATCCTTCACCCGTCTTCCGTCTCTTCGCCACAGCGGGCGAAATTTGAAATTCTTGGGCGAGAGGGGCGTTGTCGAGCACTCCTTCGGCCCATTGTCGATCTTCAGAGTTGAACTCAGGCTCGCCCATACCTTCTTGGTCTTTCACCCACGCTCATAATGGATTTCTCTCATCGAAGATTTGATCTAAGTCTATATCTTCCTCTTAGATCGTTGGTTCATCAGGTTGACCACCTGAAGTGGCTATCCTCCACTGTGATTTTTCCTTTGATTCTGCTTCATTCTTTCTAAATTTTGCCGCTTGAGTCTCATGTTGTAGTGGCAATACACAAAGTCCTCAAGTTTTTTTTGTTGTCAACCTGTTCCTTTGCTTTGTGTGAATCAAGCTAAACGTCGACCAATTCCTCTCGCAGTCGGATACCGAAGTCATTTGGCTAAGCACTCTGATAGCCATATCAGCCAAATCTTCATAACCTGGTGCTTTGCCATGGTCTATCCACCAATCATCGATATGTACCCGGACTTAAGGGTATAACAGCTCGCTCCACTCTTGTTGTCCCAAAATGATTAGACCGTATCTTGTAGTGATACATCTTGTTGCAGGCAATTATTAATCGGTCATCATCACCAAGCATCCTTGTGATGACGGTCTTAACTTCATCAAGTAATTCATTTAGTATCCTGAAATGTTGACTATAACAATAACGGGGGTTGAAAAAGTAACCTAACAAGATATACATGTTACAAATCAACCAAAACATATTTTCAAATATAAATGAATGAAGTAGAAGAGTAATGAAATATATACATGTTGCATGTATTGGTTGATGTAATGATCGCTCCCACCGATGATCAATAACATCCCACCATTTAGTGAAGTTGGACACAGTCTTCGCAATCTCATCCTTTACTCTGTGAATTGCATCATATAGATAGCCCATGTCCACTTTTCTATCACCATCCACTATCCTTAGCACATTCACTATAAGACTTATAATACTCAACGTCTTCTTCACAACTTTCCAGAAATCTTCACTGTCTATTGTTTCCTCAACCTTCCTCCCTTTCCACTTATCCGATGGGTTACATCTAGCTAACCAAGTACCCCACTCCGGTGAAATGACCATGTGGCATAGAGCTCTCCTATGAGTCAATGGACTCTCTAAGGAGATAATGAGAGGCAAAGCGGGTGACACTAGGTCTAAGAAGTTCTCTCCCCTTCGTATGTTCTCTCATTAGGTTAAGTATGAAGTTATGGTTGTAAATAAATGATGAGATAAATTGGGCTAACTTCACAACCCAGTCTATTTAACTATCTTTGTAGATGTCCTCTAACATTAAATCTAGGGAATGCGCTGAACATGGTGTCTAATACAACTTCGGTCTCTTAACCATTAACATTTGACCGGCCACTTTGGATGCAGTCGCATTGTCTGTGACTACTTGGACAACTCTGTCCTCCCCTAACTCCTGGATAACTCTATCTATCAAATCAAAAAGATATTCGGAGTTCTCGACCTTCCCTGATGCATCAACCGACTTCCAAAACACAGTGTCATCTTAACAATAAACTAGAAAGTTTATCATCATCTTTTTAGTTATACCTGTTAAGAAGAATATGAACGAATTAGGTATAACACAACAAATTAAGTAAGCACTGTGTAAAGTAAGCTTATTGGTCCAACCATCAGTCATCAACGTACAACCTCTTTCATCTCAAATCCTTTCAAAAGACTTGACGTACTTTCTTGTATCCACCACCTCCATGGGAAGATATACATTGTATATCTCTTTTGAGTTAGATTCAGGCACTCCTTTTCTGACATCGCCGATGGTGTCGATCACGTTCTCATAGTATGGTCTCTTGGCAGCATTCGCCAGTATACTATGATGGAAGAACCACCTTGAAGTCACCCGTCCGATCTTCTCCTTACATATTTTCAAAATTTTCATCATCATCGTTATTGATGTTTGGCGTTGCCATGGTCGGGTGACAACGGGATCAACAGGACCCACTCTCGGGTCGTCATCTCGAGTGAGATTAGGAATCTCCTCCTTCACATATTGGTTTAATCCCCTTCCACTCCTAGATCCTTGACCAATTGATCGGCCAGTGTGGCGCAAAGTGTCTTCATCGGGGAATGACTTCTGACTTGTCTCCGTAGCCCGGTAGAGATCCTCTAATTTTCAAACATGGTAAGTAAACAAGATAATAAACTAGTTTTCAGAGTAAGAGATACATAATACATACCATCTTCGATGCCTATATTATGACGAATGTCCAAACGCTTTTGTCCGATCCCATATATGTACGAAATGTCTTGCCGATTCGGCAATTTCTTCCAGAAGTGTATCCTTATGCCGCTTTGAAGTTCCCTTCGTCGCTTCCATATATGTACTCTAGTAGATGCCGTCGGAATTATGCTCTTACTTCTGGTGGAGTACGAGAGCACGGTAGCACATTGCCCTTCATTCCGGTGAGGAGGTGTTTTAATCTAAAAATACCACCATGCATAACTTTATCACAGTATTTACATTGCACTTTCTTGGCTGTCATAGACAACAAAGTGCAATGTAGCCAAGCCGGATCATTTCAGGTCGACCCAGTAATATCAGCGTCACGACTTGGAGAATACATGGTTAATCAAAGTAAACAACAAGGAAAATAACAAATGAGAAGATTAGATTAGAATAATTCAAAAAACAACTAAAGATTTCAGCATTCACTAAATCAACTAAGGGCTTTGGAGGGATGGGAATTAGTCTTAAAATCTAAGGCCTATAGGGGTGAACATGAAGGGGGGGAGGGGTGGGTTGAAGGGCCTCCCTTGGGGGCCTTATATAGGCCCTAGGCCCCCAAGGGCACAAGGGGGGCATCATGGGGGCAAGGGATCCCATGTGGGATCTTGGGTTGCGCGACCCAACAATCGGGTCGGGCCGACCGGATCCCAATCGGGCCGGTCGGCCACATTTTCGACCGGGTCGGGCCCAGGTCGCGTCCCGGGTCCCGATCTATCAAACCATGTGTCTAGGAATGGAACAAACAACGCCACAGTTCATTGAGTAAAAATGTGAAAAATAAACAGAGAAATATGACCCATCCCTGCCTAAATAGGTACATCAGAGTGGTAAAATTCACAATAAATCAAGGTGCTCACCGAAAAAATCATCAGAACTTATTCCCCAAAACTATCAACCAAGGTGGAAAAACACATCTTTCTTTGTAATCGAAAGTCGATAGAACTGTTAATGTATATCCATTATAATGATCATCTTCTCTTGTACATCAATCTGCAATCTGATATGTAGTTGAAGTCCGTTTCAGTATCTGACATCAAACTGAAAATGTAAATCTGGAAAACAAGAATTGGTTTCCTGCTATGAACTAGATACTAAAACTCATTTATTCATTATGCATAAGTATAGGCATGTAATTTACTATGTGTAGAACAATATCTTACTTTGTGTGTGATGTAACCTCAATTTTAAAATTTATTAAGAAAATTTACTATGTGATGACTTTCTTTTGTTTGAGTTTAGCATTGACAACTATGAAAATAAATGGTATTTCATAAGAGTATTAGTTAATTTCTTTCAAGTGTTGACATTGAGATTACCCTATCACTTGGACAACTTAACCACATTTTTTTATTTGTTTGAGATTGTTTGTGTTCTTTAAAAATTTATTTTTGACCTCCCCATTATACTTGCGAAGTATCGAGGTTAATTACATTAAACAACCATTCGGACATCCTTAATTAACCACCATAGCAATTCGCTCATAGAAGGTACACATCCACAAAATAACAATGGGGAGCAATGGCCCCATAAACTTGATAGAATGCAAAACTTGGAGCTTTAAGTTTAAGTTTGATTTGAGGTTGTTTGGGAACTTGATTTGTTTGGAATTGAATGTTTATTTTACCAAAACTTGATGTCTCCTTTTTTTTGTTTGAGAATCTGCTTTGAATCTGATTGATTGATTTTTTTTAATCATGCCTTCAGTTTGGCTTGACTTGATTAGGATTTTTTTGTTTAGAGTTTAGTTCCTTTATGTTCTGGTTTGGTGCCCTTTTCATTTGAGATGCTTTGGCATTCAATCTATTTAACTTGTTGTCTTTTAGATTTGGCGTGTTTTGGGACATTTCAATTTGGACTGGTTTAGGGGATGTTTAGGGACAGATTTAAGGTCTGATTTGGACTGTACAGGGAACTGTAACAGGGATCAGATGGGGTGAAGTAGAAGGATTTTGGGCTCAGTTTTGGGACTGGTTTAAGGTTTGGTTTAGGGTCAGATTTGTGGACAGGTTTAGGATCTGATTTGGGCCGTTCGATGTTCCGTGACTTCTGTCTATGGGACTGGTTAGGGATTCTTTAGGGGCATATCAGATCCGAATAGGGAACTGGTATAGGCATCGAACAGGGGTCTAATACAAAACTGAAAAAGGGTCTGTTTTGGGGTGTGAATAAGGTCTAAAATTAGGTATGTTCAGCCCCTGTTTGGGGTAGTTTCGAAATCAAAAAACACAGGCAGAAAAGGGGAAGGCAGCAGGGATTAGATTGCTTGGTTTAGAAGATGAGAAGGAATTCCTTTTTTTGAAAGGGGGATGGGAAAAGGGCTAGTGA
The DNA here is from genome assembly GCA_036172225.1 of Cryptocoryne crispatula var. balansae. Classification (NCBI taxonomy): domain Eukaryota; kingdom Viridiplantae; phylum Streptophyta; class Magnoliopsida; order Alismatales; family Araceae; genus Cryptocoryne; species Cryptocoryne crispatula. The sequence continues at coordinate 44,388,797 of CM069918.1, read as the reverse complement.
AACAGCAAAATCCTCTCTTTTTCTCACCTTTTTTTTCCTTCCTCCTTGGCTTCCTCTTTGCACAGCAGCACAACAATGGCCGGGTGAGACTTCTCCTGCTTCATTGGCTTCTTCTCCTCACACAGCATAACAATGACAAGGCCGAGGAAGCCCTTTTTCTTATTCTACCTTTCTTCTTCTTCTTGACCTCCTCATGTTGGTACGCAGCACGGGCAGTCTCTACAACTTCTTCTCCTTCTCTCCTTGAGTTAGCAGCGGCAAGTTGGGTAAAGAACATGTTAAGCCTTGAAATTGGCTTGTGAGGGCTACTTTATACAAGATGAGGTAAAGAGTTGGCATCGTACAGGGCATTGGGAGTTAGATCTGATCTCAAATGAGAGATTGGGTCAATTGGAAAAGAAAAGAAATAACTTCCTATTTTATGGGAATTTTCAGGGGTATTTTCCCTATTTTTTAGCGGGTGGACCCCACAACTAATACAATGTGACAAGAAAAGGGTGAGGGTGTTATGGGTATTTTTTTCAGAAATTTATAGAATCTCCAAAAAAATCTGAGATTTATCCTCTATTTTTATAAATTTTTCAATGAAAAAAATGGTCAGAAAAATAATTTTTTGAGTCCAAAAAATATCTAAATTTTAAAAAACATTCAAAGACTTACAAAATTATATTGGGCAAAAAATAAAATTTTTACCCAATTAAATTTTTCCTAAAAATAAAATATTTTTCTAGAATTTTTTGGAATAAAATTCCAAAAAACTATTAATTTCAAAAAAAAATGTTTTGAGAAATGTTCATGACTTTTAAAATTGTTTTGGTGATTTGGCTGAGTTTTTCTTAAGTTTTGAATATTATTCTTATTTTTGTAAATTTAAAAGAAATAAATAAGGATTTTAAAAATGTGGACTCTATGCAATCAGGGATTGAGATGTCCAATTTAACATTGAATTTAAATAATTTTGAAATTTATCAAAAAAGAGTAATGAGAAATTGAATTTAATTAGATTTGGATATTTAATTGAGATAAAAAAATATCTCAATTAATATGAAATGTGAAAATCCCTAGAAAATTTCAATCTTCTTCTTTTTTTACAGTTTTTTAAAGTCAACAAGTGTCCATCCCGGGTGTTTCTCAAAGACAGGAGTCGGCTGACATTGGCTTTGCTTCCATTCCGCGTATGCTATTAGTAGACATCAAAATCTCATCCTAGTTCATCTATCATAGATTCTTCATTACAAACTAAGCATATACATTATCTTCATAGAGTTTGTCTCTAGAGATAACATTTGTGAGCATTCTTATTCAACTTTTGCTTTATGCACCCATTGTTGCTTATGCTCAGTTCACTGGAGTTATATTGCATTCTTCCTGCCCGAAAATCATACTTGCTCGCACTAATTCTCAGAATTTTGGTTTGAGCTTTCAAATCCACTGGATTGGCTTCAAGACCACATTGTGTAAAGCTAACAAGCTCGTCATGGGAACAAGAGAACTTTCTTTTCATCTTTTTTTTCTACTAATCTGACTACCCCTTTTGGATTTTCACCTAGGTCAATCCTCTTTGCTTTTTGCCTACATGTCTCGGCGAAGATTTTCACGTAATAGGGTCTTTCAATTTTATCTAGGGTGCCTTTTCAAGTTTTCGCCATAGCTAGGTCTTTTTGACACTTTTGCATTTAACCAATTACTTATGGGTAGTCGGATAAGACCATCAGGCATCTCTTTTTTAGCCCATCTTTTTCTTTTTTTCTTTTTTCGTTTCTTCTCTTTTTTTTAGTGTGAGAGAATTGAGGTTTCTCTCGAGCCATGATAGTGTGTTTTTATTGGCAGTAAAAAATTAAGGTTTCCTATGAGTCATAGGATTTTAGACAATAAGAAATTAAGACTTCTCCAGTGTCATGTGATTTTAGACGGTGAAGAATTAAGGTTCCTCTAAACCATAGAACTGTAAAAGTCGGCGAAGAATTAAAGTTTTCCCTTGGCCATGAGATTTGGTGGCTTTGTGCCGCTAGAACCTGTAAACTTGTGAGTATGAAGAGGTCACACTCGATCCTTAGAGTATAAAATTTTGGGATAGCTTTGTGTCGATGGAACTTGTAGGCTTGTAAGTACGAAAGAATCACACTTGATTCATAAGGTATAGGTTTGTGATAGCTGTGTCAATGGAACTTGTAGGCTTGTAAGTACAAAAGAATCACACTCGATTCATAGGGTATAGGTTTGTGATATCTTGATGTTGCTAAACCCGTCGACTTGTGAAAGAATCACATTTGGTCCATGGGGTATGATATTATAGTGGCTTTGTGCCATAAGAATATGTGAGATATGTGAATATGAAATAGCCACACTCGGCCCCTAGAATATAAATATTTAGTGGTTGATGTTGTTGAAATATACAGGACATTTAAGTATGAAATGATCACACTCGGCCCATAAGATAAGAATATTGAGTCGCTTGATGTCGTTGAAACCCATGTGACATATGTGACATATGAGTATGAAATGATCACACTCGGACGATACGATACGAATATTTTGAAAATGCAAGTTTGAACAATTAAAGCCTACCTCTAGACCATAAATTTGATTGGGTGGAAAATTGAGATTTGCCTCCGGGCCATAAAGTTTGAATGTTGCCGATGGAACTTGAGACATTAGAAACAAGAGAGGTCCCATGTTCAACCTTAGTGGCATGGTAACTTGAGAAGACAGAATCCTAAGGACCATACAAACCTCAATGGTCATGATGGTGAAAAGGTTAAAAATCATATAGGCTGGGTGTTATAATGGTATGGAGGTTTATGAATCATATAGACCTAAAAAATCATAATGATATAAAGATTGGAGAACCATACAGACTGAATAGCTCATGATGGTGTGGGATTTGAAGACATGTAGATAGAAAGGATCATGAAGGTGAAGAATATTTGAGAGCCATGTAAACCTTGACAATCACGATGACACAAGGATTTGAAAACTATATAGACATAGAGGGTCTTGGCATAAGTGGTTTTGGCACCCTTCGATGCTTTGGGTGTCGTGTCTTGGATGAGACTTAGGAACCTAGCCAGGCGCCTTGAGTGCCTTTTAAGCCCCCCCCCCCAAAGATGCACTAACAAGGCGGCTTTGGAAAAGCGCTTTGTCGCCTAGGCGCTACTGAAACCACATAGATAAAGAGGGTCATGATGATATGAAAGTTTAAGGGCTATGTAGGCTGAGAGAGCCATAATGGCCTAAGAATTTTTTCAATACCATATGACCAGAAGAGTCATGATGGTATGAATGTTTAACAATCATACCGACCGAAAGGGTCGTGATAGTGTGGAAGAGCTTTGAAGATCATATAAGCCACTATGGTGTGGATTCGAAAGTTTAGAAATCATTTAGACATCAAGGCTTATTGTGGTGTGAAATTAAAAGTATAAAAACTATTTAGACTAGAAGGGTTAGTATGGTAAGGTTCTTGAAAATTTTGAAAACTACTTAGGCCTGAAAAGTCATTATGAAATCAATATTAGGGTGCCACATGGCCTATGATGCCACGTGTCACTTAAACACTTTATTTTGGGGCAACAAGGCTTCATCTCCTTCCCCTTTGGAATTATGTGTGAGACTTTCCCAAAAATTGTATGGACGAGAGGTGATCTTCCTCATCACCTTAGATGAGATACCCAAGCAATGATCTACTATTAGGTAGACAAGCTTCAAAAAACTATTTCCTCATTGGCAAGTCGGAACTCCTCCCTAATAAAATTAAAGAGAAAACTCACCCCTCCACCCCATTGGGTAGGAGAGTCTGCCTTATTGATTCTTTTTTAAATTAGTCTGATTGTCTCTTACAAGATATTCACCCAGACTAACCCCCCCCCCCCCGTTTTCTTTTGTCTATGTGCCCCTTTGTAGGGTTTCCACACAACGGGGTATTCATTTTACTTAAGGCGCCCAATTCAAGTTTTCACCTTAACCAGATTTTTTTGACAATTTTACTTTAGACCAATCAATGTTGGGTGATCAACCAAGACCGTCGAACATCTTCATTTTCAGTCCATTCTCCCTTTTTTTGAATGCAGATTCACTCTTCACTCCTTGACTGGTTCTTATGAAACACGTGCTCTGGAACCATGGATTGCCGTCTCGAATCTCGGCTTCGTCTCGGGGGGGGTGAAAGAGAAGAGATCTCGGAGAGATCTCGAAAAAATCTCAAGAGATCGGATCTTGGATTCTCAGATCAAAATGTATATATGTATGAAACATAACATAATATCTTATAAATATAGGAGTACATCAATGAATTTATATGAAAATATATAACACATTTATACATCAACTGTGTGAATGAACAATTACAAAACACTTTCAATACCAAAAAGATAATCTTTATGTTTCTAAAAGATTAAAACTTGTATACAATCTTATTTAAATGCTAATATAGTATTAAACTTGTAGCATATTTTTTATGTGATAGTATAAGTGATAATAAGATATATTAATATGTTTACATTATCAAAAACGGGGGGCGCAGAGTAGTCGCGGATCGACCTGTGCAATCAGATCGGGGGGTCAAGGAGGCAGTGCCCCTTGTGGGGGTATTAGGGAAGCAAAGCCCCGCGAAGATTTTTATGAACAACGCCTAAAGCAATTTTTATGTTACCTAATCATTTTTAGTGCATTTTTTACAATTTTTGCAGGTTTAAGCAATGGCCGATCAAGGTGGTGCAGCACCAACACGTCCTTCTGATGTGGGTTGGGAACACGGGCATATGGTAGACCCGATCAGAAAGAGAGTACAATGCAAATGATGTGGGAAGGAGATGAACGGGGGGTGTTCCGGCTGAAACAATATATTGTCGGAACATGTGGAAATGTAAAAAAATGTGATAAGGTGCCGAGGGAGAAGAGTGAGGAGATGAGAGGCTACATGACAAATAGAGCCTCTCAACAGGCTGTTACGATTGAGCAGAGGGAGGAGTTGCACGATGAGCTACTCCAGAGGAGGAGAGATTTGCCTACCTGGAAAGAGAAAGGCAAGGGGAAGGCACCAGCCGAGCCGGAGCCAGAGAGCGAAGAGTCCACAGACTCCGAGTTTAGACATGCTAGGCACGCTAGCAAGCGTGCATTTGCCGAGGATGAGGACAGGAGAAGAGGGGGGTCAAGGTCAAGAGCTGACCCAAGTCTTGGCCGATCAGCATCGGCTCGCCCTACCCGGGAGACGGAGGGATGGAGACAGGAGCCACACCGCCATTCTGCTAGTACTCGGTTTACGCCGAGTGATGAGTACTTATTTAGGAAACAAAGTGCTGGGGAGATGGGCATTAAATTAAACAAGCTATAAAAGGGGTGAAGGTAATAGGAACGGCTGCAAAGAGAGCCGTTCGCCACATTGTGAAGTGGTTTTTGCATGCAAGTATCACTTTTAAAATGACATTTATGCGTATTTTATTTACTTAAGCTTAATTTTTACCTGATCTAAATTTCTTTTTTAACTTGATGTAGGCATCCCAGCACATGCAGCCACCAGCCCCTACTTTCAGACGATGGTGGATGCCGTGGGTGAGGCTGGACCGGGTTTGCAAGCCCCGGGTAGCAGACATATATACGGCGCTGGGCTGGATGAGGAGGTCCAGGAGTTGAAGGAGTGGATGAATGGATTTAAATTGGTGTGGAAGGAGAGGGGTTGCACAATTATGTGCGACAGGTGGACAGGTATCACCAAGAGGAGTATGATAAACTTCTTGGTGTATTGTTATGAGGGGACCACGTTCTTGAAGTCGGTAGACGCTTCTGGGAAGATTAAAAATGCCGACTTCATTTTTTCTTTGATGGATACGGTGGTGGAGGAGATCGAGGAGGATAATGTGGTTCAGGTTGTCACTAACAATGAACCTTCATATAAGGCGGCTGGGAAAAAACTGATGGAGAAGAAGCACATGTTCTGGGTGCCCTGTGCGGCACATTCTATTGATCTCATACTAGAGGATACAGGCAAGGAGGAGAGTGTATCCACCCTTGTCAGGCAGGCGCAGACGATCACGTCATTTATTTATTCGCATCCCCGTCTGCTACATATTATGAGATCACACACAGGAGGGCATGATCTGGTTAGGTCTGGTCCAACTCGTTTCGCGACGAATTTCATTGCATTGAAGTTTACACCGGCACAGACATGCATTGGTTAGGTTCACGTAGTCCGAGGAGTATTATAACTATATGGTGGACCACCTGCACGATAAGAAAGAGCAGCTGGAAATTCTTGTCAGGTCTGAGAAGCAAATCACTGACAAGAGATTTTGGGAGAGGATTGCCTACTACTTGGCAATCACTGAGCCACTAGTAGTTGTCTTGAGGTTGGTTGACTCAGATGACAAGAACCAGATGGGCACGCTCTACGATGCCATGGACCGGGCAAAGCTGAAAATAAAAGAGAAAAATCCCAGAGGTTACAAAAAGTGGTGGAAGATTATAGATGACCGATGGGACAAGACTTTGCACCACGATGTGCATGCTGCAGGTTAGTAGGTTAAAAAAATAATTGTGCTTACCTACTTTAAGTTTATTCAATGATTGTCTTATTCATAATGTTAACTATTAAATTCTTGCAGGATATTTTTTGAACCCTCGCATCCAATATGAAGGACAGGTGGTGAACGACAACGAGGTGATGCGGGGTACACTAGCTGTTATTCAACGTCTCTGCCGATCTCAGCAGGACAGGATAGAGGCTGAGATAGAAGTAAGTTAGAGTTTATTCAATACTTAGGAGTAGCTAATTATTAGACAACTAATGATTGTTTTTTAAAATTTTTTCAGATGCAGAAATATAAGATAAGGGTCGGCATATACTCAGATGCTGATCTGAGATATTCGTGCGACAAAGTGTCACCTGGTATATTAATTTATGATGAAGATTTTATTTTATTTTCATATAAGTTATTAAAGATGATAGGCTAATTGTTTACCTTTTCTTTTCTTTTTTTGCAGCTGAGTGGTGGGTTGAGGTGAACACCAAGAGTGGATGGAATCCACTTGCTGCCATCGGTATCAAGATACTCAGTCAGAGCACCAATTCCTCTCATTGTGAGAGGAACTGGAGTACATTTAACTTGATACATACAAAAAAGAAGAATAGGTTGACCTCAGACCGGCTGAAGAAACTGGTCTTCTGTCATTACAATATAAGGTTGTGCATCAAGAATATCAAGGATCGACAGAAGATCAGTGAGTAGCGATTTGCACGGTTCGCAGGTGGTCCATACGAGCAGAGGCATACTTTCGCCACACCACTACCTGAGGAGGTGGACATGGATCAAATAGCACTTGCCTCTTAGATAGAGGAGAGGGCAGCCAGGGATCATCCAGCTGAGTTTGATCCCGATGACCGTGCATGGGTTGAAGGAGAGTTGGATGGTGTTGAAGCCGAGGATGATGCTCCAGCTCCACCTCCACCTACTTCTCAGGCTCAGGTAGGGCCTTCTTCTGCCCCAGAAGCTATGGAGCAGCCACCTGCAGCTTTAGCCCCAGCTCCAGTCCCAGCCGCCGCTACCCAGCCCATTCGTAGTCCAGGGAAAACGAAAACAAAAATGGTTGCACAAAAAATTGGCGAATTTGCAAAGCTAAAAAAATCTTTGGGTTCTGGTACTTCAGAGATGGCTGAAGAGGTGAAGAGAAGAAAGCTAGAGGTCAGGCGTCCTGTGAACCCAGATGACAGCACGCAGGCTCCTTCTCACTCCTCAGTTGATGATGACGAGTGCATACCAGCGACGCAGCCATCAGCAGCAGCCCAGTCACCTGATTCATGACATCCAAAGCCGTATTACACGCTGGATGAGCAGGCACCACAGTATCATTTTATAGAGCCACAGTATCCAGCATTTGGCGAGGCTCACCAGCAGTGGATTCCTCCACCACCACCACTAGCTCCACCAGAGTCTGCTTACGTCCCGGTCGTCCTGCAATCCGATCCATACGACCTTGATAGCATGGCATCGGCATTATTCTCATATAGATATGGTCCCGGACAATATACAAGACTGAGCACAACTCGGGAGCGTCGACAGCAGCAAGGAGAGGAGGAAGACCAATATCCGTATCCTAGATATTGATATTAGATTGATATCATGTAAATTCCTATTTTTTACATTTTCATGATGTATCAATTAATTTATTTTTGAATCAATGGAATATGTACTTAACTTCATTTCATGTTCATTAGTAATTATTTGATGTGGTCCTGTGGATGAATGCTAATCTTATTTTTAAATTTTTTTCTAACTCATTTCCTATTTTTAAGATTTATTTCTGATTTTTTGAATTTTTTGATGAAAAAAATTTCAAAAAAAAAATCAATCCAAGCCGATTCTTGGATCGATTCTCTTCGGCCGATTCCGATTCCGATTCCAGAATCCTTGACCTCGAGACATTCTGATTTGATATACTTTGTGATACTCATAGACCTTCAATCTTTCGCCCTCTAATTTTTAATTCCATAAACTGCCTTGCATCTTATCGAGTTTATCAGAGGGAAGACCATTGTGCACTCCTACTCGATAGATAGCCAACTCCACTTTCACAGGTGTGACTGCTCTAACTCTCGTATACTAGAGAAATGGGAGAACAACTTGTGGGGGATCTTAACCTAAAGTGTGTCATGCATCTTTTCATCCGAACTCTACTTTTTACTCCCCACCACCTTGACTAACAACTTGCAAAGAGTTTTATTAAAGGCCTTTGCTAAGCCATTTGCTTGTGAGTTGTAGATAGTGGATGTCCTCCAATCAATATGAAACTTAGCTACATACTTGTCAAAGCAACAAGGCGTCTAAAGCATTGAAGGGTGTCAATTCCGCTTAGGCAACAAGACGGTTGCTTAGGCATCACGTAAGCGGTCAAGGCGGTAACATTGGATATTTATATATACATGTATATACATATGCATATACATATACACAATTATATATATATAATTAGATGTTAGTATTATATATATATTAAATTGATACATACAAATATATATTCATAAATATAATTATACTTGTATGTTATAATTCATGTTTACGTGCTTATACATTTAAATGTGATTTTATTTATGAAATTATGTATGCATATGTATATATTTATTTTGAGAAATAATTAGTCTTGATAAACTTGATATATGTGAGAGACGAAGAAGAGAGTTAAAATATATTTTTATAAATTTAAGTATAAAACATATATTTATAATTATGAATCTTACATATATATAAATGATAGTATACTTGATAGTAAAATATATTAATATGTTTACACTATTACAAACGGGCACTTGTTGTGTATAAATATTTGGGACACCTAACCTAGGTGCCTTAAGTGCCTTTTGAGCTTCTTAAAAGGTGCCCTAGCAAGACGCTCGCAAAGTAGCACTTTGCCTCCTAGGCGGGTGCCTTGACAACTACACTTGGCTACCATCTAATGCACTATCTGCTTTTTAAATGGGATACCATTGTCGAGCATGATGTAGCTCGACACTCCATATTTGTATATGATGCATTATCGGACAAACCAAACAACTATTTTGCATGTGAATTCCCTTGTCATTATAGCCTCAACCCATTTAGAAAAGTAATATGTGGATGCGAGTAAAAACTTGCAACCCTAAAAAGATGGTTTAAAAGGACCCACAATGTCCATCCTTCATTCAGCAAAGGGCCAAGGGCCATGTTAGGATAGTAGAATGTAATTGTGTTTGAGGGTGCCTAGGGTTGGGTTTGAATGCCCGGCACTTATGACACGTTTTTGTGAACTTCTAACATTCAAAAAACATGCTTGACCAGTAACATCATTTCAACTTAATTGCAATTTTCATCATACGACTAGATTTATGAGCTCCACATAACTCACTATGAATTTCCTTCATTACCTAAAATACCTCTCTTCTGGATAAACACCTAGCGAGGACAACATTTTCCTTTTCTGGAACTAGTTGGTATAATTTCCCACTTATAAGTTGATAGGAAACTGCCCTCTGTGTCAGTTGGACGCACTTAGCTCGCTCATTCAACAAAATCCCATTCTTGACATTGATAATTGACCGCCGCCAATCAATTTCTTCAAAGTGGCCATCCTCACCTTCCTCTATATCATGGGCCTCCTAAGTCAAGAGACTGTCATCCTTTGTGCTAGCCCTTGTCTTTAACCTCCCATAATTAATTTCTTCGGGGTGGTCATCCCCACCTTCCTCTGTAACATAGGGCTCCCAAGTCCTAACGCCATCATCCTTTGTGTTGGCCCTTGGCTTTAACCTCCCATCACGTCTCATCTCTTATATTAGCTACCCCATCAAAGTAGAGTTGCCCATATTTGATGTTGACCTGTTGAGTCTCTTATACTTCTTCTCTTAATGTCTACTCATTAGGTAGCTGGAGATTGAGGGGAGAGTCTTCCGAGTATAGGATGGGTGGCAAGGAAAATTACCATCCCCTATCCTTTGATTGTCTTCTAGGTACATACTTGATGTCGAATTCTATCAGCATTAGAGCCCACTTTCTTAGGCATCCAATGGGGATAGGTTGGTTCAACATATATTTGAGAGAGTCCAACTTAGATATCAAGCTAACTTTATGTGCCAAGAGACAGTGCCTCAGTTTCTTTGCAGTAAATACCAAAGCTAATTACATCTTCTCCAGAAGGGAATACTTATGTTCAGGGCATACCAAGGAAGGTGGGGTCGGGAGTCAGGACCGGAGAGTTTGGGCCCAAAATCGACTCGGGTCGGTCGGGGTCGCGACCCAGGTCGGGCTGGGGTCGGCCGAGGTCGCCAAAAATAATAATAAAAAATTAATTTTGGGGTCGGGGTCTTGGGGTCGGGACCGGGTCGGTCGGCCCCAAAAGCGACTGGGTCGGGCCTGGGTCGCGACCCGGCGAACCATGGGGCATACTAATCTTCTACTGAGATAATATAATGGTTGCTCCTTACCTTCATCATTGACCTACGCTAATATAGCTTCCAAAGTTGTATCCAATGCTATAATATATAGAATGAGAGGCCTACCCTTGATGGGTGCTCCTAAGACTAATAAGTTCATGAGATACTGCTTAAGCTCATCCAGGGTAGCCTGACAACTATCATCCCATTTAAACGAAGCTCATTTCTTAGCTAATTTAGAAAAAGACTGACATATGCCAAATAGGTTGGCGATAAAACGCCAAATGTATGTAATTTTGCCTTGGCAAGACCTCAGTTCCCGTATGTTGCGAGGGGCTCGTAGTTTACTGATTGCCTAGATTTATCGAGGTTGATCTCAATCACATGGTATCTAACTATAAAGCCCAAGACATCTAGACACACCAAAGGCACACTTTATGAGGTTCATCTTTAATTTGCATTGTCGGAGTCACACAAAGACCTTTCTCAAATCATGTAGGTGGTCCTCCCACCTTCTAATTTTAGCCACCAAGTCTTCTACGTAACACTCAACAAGATCATGTAGCATTTCATTAAAGATCTTAGCTATAACTCTCTGATGTGTTGCTCTTGTATTCTTCAACTTGAACGACAACTATTTGTAATTAAATATACCCTTGGGGGTGCGGGTGCAGAATGCCATGAAGTCTTTGTCTTTAACAACCATCGGAGTTTGATTATATCCAAATAAATCATCCATGAATGATAAAGCTTTATGTCCCATAGTTACATCTAGCATATTCTCAAAAATCGTCAAGGGGAAGTCATCCGTAGGACAAGCTCTATTCAAGTTCATGTAATCGATGCTAACCCGAATCTATCCATTTTTCTTTTTCACTGAGACAATATTAACGAGCCACACAGAGTACAAGCAATGCTCAATGAAGTATACTTCCCTGAGTTTATTGACTTCGGCATTGACTTTGAGTTTCAGATCAACTAGCATCTGCCTTTATCCTTGCTTGACTAGCTTCACTGAAAAGAGTATGGCTAGTTTATAAATTGCTACTTGTGGGCTATGTTATCCGAGGCGTAAGGCGCCTGAGGCAAGGGACCCAGCGCCTCGTCTTAGGCGCCTGGGGCAGGCGACTCAGATGCCTGAGGCGTTTTGAATATTTTAATATTATTTATTTTAATAAAGATGTACGTGGTATAAAATAATTGAAATAAATACATAAAAAGCATGTAAAAATAAAATAAAAACAATAATTTGATAAAAAATCTATGAATAAAAGAGCACTGATATGGATAACAAACATAACAAGAGCGGCAATTAAATATAGCATAAGTTACATAATACATAAAGTAAGTCTAATTCGAATACAACCATATAAATATCACTCACTAGTCACTATCAATTACTATCAGAATCAATATTGGTGGGGGCTTCCTGATCATCATTACTGATATCGTCCAAATCTTCATTAAAAAGATGAACTCTTTTCCCAGAAGACCTAGAAATTCATTTCAAATATGTTAGAACATAACTTCGAAATTAGAACAAAAAATGAACCAAACTCAACAACTAGAACTAAGACATGTATTGTTTAAAATACGACCTTATACTTGGACCCTCCTCTTCATCCATTCCAGCAGCAACTTCTACATCTCTCCATCTCAAGTCTTCGCCTTCATAGACAAGATCTTCGTCTTTATTTACAATCCACTCACTTGATTCATCAATATCATTTAAAGATATTGGGTCTAAACCCGATTTCTCCGACCTTACATGTCTTTCCCTAAGCCTTTGGTTGCATTGGACGAATACCAAATCATTCAATTTCTTTTGTTCTAATCTATTCCTCTTTTTTGTATGAATCTATACAACAACAAATAAAAATAAAAATATCATTCTATTAATCGAACAAATGATATAGGATTAGTTCAAATGCCTTGAAATTGGAAAAGAATATTACTTGCTCAAATGTGCTCCAATTACGTTCACAACTAGAAGCATTATATTTTAAGCTCAATATGCGTATTGCCAACTTTTGTAATTGAGGAGTTGTGCTTCCCCAATCTACCCACCAATTTGCTACAAAAGAATAAATGGCTATTAGAGTACCCTACAGTGATTGATACAAGTTTAATAATAAATAACAAATCATCATACCTGGAGTGGATGTCTTTCGTAACCTAATAGCCATGTCCCTACCAAACATACCTTGTGCCTCTCTATACATCGCCAATTGCCTAAAAATTTGTTCTTAGTCTTCGTGCAAAGGTACCAACTTTTCAATACAATCATACAACCCTCGTTTAATTTCATTGTCACTCTCAATATCAGGACTAGCATAGTGAAACTGGGGATTTAAATAATACCCCGCAACATGCAACGGATGATGTAGCTGAAAATCCCATCTTCTGTCAATAATATTCCATATTGGGCCATACTTACCTATTTTATTATCCAGTGCCTTTTTTATTCCTTTCTTGGCACAATCCATGGCTTCATATGTATATATATATATATATCTCATTGCTGGCTTTTCACCATCAACTAGCTGCAATACAAGGACAAGTGGTTTGAAGATCTTCAAAGCATAAGTCACTCCCTCCCAAAAAATTGTATTCAATACAATTTCACAACTCTTCTTTCGTTCAACTTTTTTGTTCCATCGATTGTTGTTACTTGTCCAATCCTGCGAAGTGAACATACGGCGCAAATCATCATTGTATGTGTTTAAACTGTCCAAACTCAGATAGTTAGTTACAAATCTAGTTACAATTGCACGAACAAAGTTTTTATCATTTGTGTATTTCCTCATAAGTGCTAGAACCTTGGTGTGCCCATAAATAAAGTTTGTGACATATTTTGCATGTCGAATTGTAGATTTTATTGGTGACAACTTCGAAATATCTTCAAACATTAAATCAAGGCAGTGAGCAACACACGGTGTCCAAAACAAATGATGGTGTGTGTCCATCAAAATGCAGCCTGCAACCACATAGCTCGCCTCATTGTCTGTAACAATCAACAATACATTAGATGGACCAACCTCCTCCACAACCTTATCCAAAAGACTTGCTAGTAACCTAGCATCTTTAACCTCTTATGAAGCATCAACTGATCTCAAAAAAACTGTCCTAGTAGGAGTGTTTACCAATTAATGATCTACCCCTTCTATCTATCCACGCATCTGACATTATTGTACAACCAAATTTTACCCAACTGCCTTTCTCCTCCACCAACTTTTGGGTGGTCTCAATCTCCTTAGACAAAAGAGTCTCTCTTATTTCATGATAACTAGGTCCTTTCAAGCCCGGACCAAACTGACCAACTGCTTCAAGCATTGTTTGAAAGCTATTAAAGCAGACAATGTTGAAAAAAATGCCCGCTTGGTACATCCATCTAGCGATATACTGAATACATTGCTCTCTTTCCTCTTTCAAATGTTTCTTTTCCTTTATTGTTTTTCCCTTGGACTCCTCAGGAGGTGCACAAAATCGATCCATGGGTCCTTTCATCCGTGGAGGAAGAAATTGGAGTGAAAGCTCATCTACACTTTGTGAGACATCCTGTGAAGATGTCTTCATATGCTGTTGTCCTTGCCTGAGAAGGTTGTCCCTCCCTTCCATCTCTCTAATGTTCATTGTCTTTTCAACTCTCGTTTGTTTTGCTTGTTGCATACACTATTTTATCTCCTCTTTAGCCTCCATGCTTGCTTTCTTGCAAGTAGTCATATTCGTCCCCAAGCCTACAATGTGTTGCTTCAAATAAAAAATGCCTCCTTTACACTCTTTTTGGTAAAATTGACACCTAACAAGATCCCGGTTCCGAGGATCTACTAAAATCCCATTTTTCCATCCAACATCTTTGGATTTAGGAGGCGCTCTTGCTATGGAACCAGAGGCTTCACTTGTAGACATAAGCGCAGAAGGTTGATTATTAGAACCTGTCCCTAATCCATGATCTTCACGTGTTTGAGACATGATAAAATATAACCTAAAATGAATCAAAATATTAAAAAAAAAGAACAAGACAAAATGTTAAAAATTGACTCACAAAATGTTAAATATCGACTTCAAGGAATGGAAATGATGTTAACATTTAACAAACATAAATATCTAATCAAATATGTGCATGTTTGAAATAAACAAAAGAATAATAATAAAAAACAATCTGTGCATACTCACGACGGCAGAGGTGACTGGCGGCATCAGCAACGTCCGGCGGCGTCAAAGACAGCGATGACGGCATCTGGCGGCGACGTGCAGCTCTTCAAGCTGCAATGGCGTCGGGGGCATCAATAGCGGTGTTGGGGGCGTCCAATGGCAGCGGCGGCGGCAGTGGTGGCGACAGCAGCAGCAGGAGCGACTTGTGACGGCGGGTCCGGCAGCAGCAGCATCGGGGGCGAACGGCGAAGGGGACCGAGGGTTCCTTCGGGAGGCTCGGGCAGGAGGGAGAGCGAGAACCGAGGGAGGTGTTTAAGTTAATCGGATCCGGTTCTTACCGGACTAGAAGGAGGCGGGCGAGGCGCATTAGGCACCCGAGGCAAACGCCGAGGCAGCCGAGGCGCCGGAGGCGCTCGCCTCACGCAATATCTGCCAACCGCCTCACCACCTAGGCGGTTGAGGCGAACACCTCTAACAACATAGCTTGTGGGACTAGCCCGAGCATCTCATTGCAAGTCTAGGTAAAACAATTCCTGATTTGCAAG
The DNA here is from genome assembly GCA_036172225.1 of Cryptocoryne crispatula var. balansae. NCBI lineage: Eukaryota > Viridiplantae > Streptophyta > Magnoliopsida > Alismatales > Araceae > Cryptocoryne > Cryptocoryne crispatula. The sequence goes on along the minus strand of CM069918.1, from coordinate 44,373,200 downwards.
GATTTTGGAATTTAACAAGGAAGAGTAATGAGAAATTGAATTTCAATTGTATTTGAATATTTAATTGAGATAAAAGAAATATCCCCATTCATATGAAATTTAAAAATCCCTATAAAATTTACATCTTTTTTTGTGAAATTTTTTGGTGTCAACAGTGTTATCCAGCTTGATTATTTTGGTAGGCTGGAAAGTAGGAGAAATGCCATAATTGAAGGATGGCTGTATGTGGACCGAGAACTACAATAATGTAAAAAAGTGCATAAGGACATAACGATCAGCATTTAGCATGCTTTGTTATGAGGTGAAGAAGAGGAGAAACGATCATATTGATGCTAGTGGATACCGCTCCATAATTTCAAACTTCCTTACTAAATCACCAGACAAGCAGTAGTAAGCGTATCTCTTCTATGAAAAGCAAATGACTTGGGGCAAAGAAAGAACATAAAAAGATTTTACCACAAGGATAACAGTTGGCAGCTGATCACTGTCAACCAATGTTGAAACGATGAGTATAGTTCCACATTGATAAAATATGACAAGGTTGAAGGTTCAGATGCTCATATTTCTTGGGCCATTCAACATCAATGCCATGGTTTTGGGGTTCATAAAATGGTGTTAGAGCATGTCACTGACCTTATTATCATCATTGATTATATTAGCTCTTATTCCCACTAGTCATCTTGGCAATGAGAGGTAGTGTTGAAACAATGGGTATAGTAACGCATCGATGAAATATGACAAGGTTCAGTTGCTTATACTTCTCAAGCCATTCAACCTCAGCACCGTGGTTTTGGGGGTTTTTAAGATTCAGCATTAGAGACACGGCTGGAAGTTGTGTATCAAGGACCCGTGGTTCCTCTAACAACTTACAGGTGTACTAAAATCAAGAGGTGACAACAAATGCATAGTTTCATACATCACATCTCTCGTCTCAAGAACAATACAGCCAATGTAATCGATTTAACTCAAATCCTTTAAAGAAACAAATTCATTTACTCCATTTGCATAACACAAATACTATGCTTGACTTCACGTGAATGAAGGTTATGCCATAGTCCCCTACTTTTTTGTCAGAGTATAAAAGAGAGATAAATCTCACGTCTTCGAGGAAAAACCAAACAACAAGGAAAGCCAAGTGTTAAGTCTATTACAGACATGCATATAATGAGCATAAACATCATGCGGTGATAATTAGAATTGTTCTTAGTTGCCAACATACATGTAGAAACCAGATCCAGTATCCTTTCTTGCTTTCAGTTTGGGTATTGAGCTTATACTGAGATGCATTATGTACCCGAACTCACTTACAAACTAGGAAAGAAAGATTGAAAGCTTGCTATTTGTCCCCATTACTTTAAAACTTCATCAGCCACTACAGATAACTAAATATTGATTCAATAGCTTTGCCAACGTGTTGTAGATTGACATTAAAAAACTTCCACATTAAGACTAAGGCCACTGGTTAAAATCATCAATCCATTTTTCATAATATGCATTTTATGCTATGCCCTGGTGTTTATGTCTAAACATAACTCCATCAAAGGATGTCTGATTCCACTAGTTAATGAAAGAAATTCCTTGGTGTACTTTATTTATATGCTATACCCACAAGCCCATCGAGAATGGCCGACTCAAACCAAAATGACGAAGAAATGATAAGGTGGCAGCATGCTTTTTATCAGTTATTATTACATATGTCTTCAGATACTATAGGTTACAGCCTAAGTCCCCATTTGTTTTGGCCTACTTGATGTCTAACCTCTGAATTAAATATAGAGAGTTTTGGTAAAATGTCATAATACAATAGTAACTTCTTGACAAACCACTTAATTTTAAGTGGTTCACTTAGTTTTTTTATTTTACGAGGTGGATAAATAAGATTTTGTGTACCACAAGAGGGATTAGAGATTAAAGTAAGACTTTAGACATTTCCTTAAGTCAAATAAAACCACACCTAAAAGCATTCGATGTGTACTCACCATCATTGAATCAAAAATCAGATATCTCATTCTGACGTACTACCTACTGTGGAGTGTAAAAGTAAAACCACCGATCCAGACGAGTTTCTGGTCACAGTTCGTCACAAAAAAAGGCCATAAAACGATAAAACTGAAGCAATTCTGGTGCCCAACGTCCAAATCATTTGAGGTGATATCTAGGTACACCTAAAATTAGCGCAAAATGATAATCTTTCGGTAAAGGTCAGAGAAAGCAAGGTTCGAGAGCCGTAGAATTCAAGCTTCAAAAGAACAGGTCGACAACCACGAGCATGCATCGTATTCAGTAACCCAATAGGAAAGGAGGCAAAGAAAACAGAGAAAGATACAACTTACCAGCAGAAGAGCCTACAAGAACGATCCCATCGGGTGACATGACCTCGGAAACCCACTTGCAGACGGCCACGACGTCCTCTATTTCGGGGAAACCCGTGAGAGAAGGCTTCCCGGAGGATCTGCCAGCGCCCCTCATGTCGAAGGTCACGGCCCGATAGCCGGCCTCGGCAAGCCCCATGGCTATCCCCCGGAGCAGCGCCTGGCACCCGCCCAGGACGGTGAAAGGGTGAACGAGGACGATAACGTGGTTGCTCCTGAGATCTGCCGGCTTGAAGAGCCTAGCGTGAAGCCTCACGCCGTCGCTGGTCTCCACGCTCACCGACTCCATGGCTCCCACGCAGCAGAGCCGCCGAGAACCACCGGCAGCGGAAGGGGTTGGGAGTTTATCAGAAGGTAGATGGGACGGAGAGAGGGTTTAAAGACGGTCACCTTCCGTTGACGTTGACCTCTAATATTTTTACATAGAAAAAAATATTATCATCTAAGTTACAAAATCGACTTCAAATTTTAATTGATCAAACGAACAGGACGCAGATGCGTATTATCAGAATCACAGTAAAAAACTTCCGAGAAACTAAAATCTCCCAAAAAAATATTAACTGAACAAGATTATCCGTGTTTGTTTTTTTCTTCGTAAAGCTTAAGAGAGAGGTACATAATCTCAAAGAAGGCATATTTATTTACTTAGAATTTATATTGATTTTTACGAAAAAATTACATAATGATTGATAATCTCTGGCATGCAGTAACTGTGAAAAAAAAACTTTATTCGCTTTTCATAGTTCCTAGAACCCTGATATTGGCTTTCCCGACAGTATAACAAATCAGTGTAACACTCTATCAAGAATAAATGTACCTAAAAGACAAAAAGTAATCTTAAGTGGCAAATTTTTTTGTTTGTGGTGAAACTAAATTAAGATAATTATATATTAGCCAACTTACTTTTTGGTTTCTGTTTCAAAAAAAAATCTTACTTTTTAGCTGAAGTCACATGTATGTTATGTATATTTCTTCTAAGGAGATTGGGTCTGAAAATTAAAAAAATAAAAACATATAAATCTAATTTTTGATGTTTTTAAATTTACGTCCTATATAGAATCAAAACTTATTTTTTAATCTCTCAAACCGGTAATTATCTAAACTCATTTGGCATCTTCCTCTGTCATTCAACAAGTGGTGCATATAGTGTCTTCTCTCACATTTTTGATCTTGTATCAATCGGTCTTCTCACGTCTTTCTGCATATTCCACCACATGAAAACATGTTATACATAACATGACTTATTGGAGGCAACCAAAAAAAGTTGTCACTAATAAAACTAGTTGCTATGTCAGAAAAGAAGCCGTTGCAAATGAACGGATATTGGCGATGACTTTTTCAAACTATTGCTAGTTAAAATATTCACGACGGTCAAGCAGTCTCGAACTCATAAAAACATTGAATCTCCGGTACTAATGGAGTGTTTGATTGCATGATAACGAAGGTTTTTGTTTTAATTTTTAAAAAGCGTAAGAAAACTTGTTAAAAGAGGTGTTTGGTAACCGTGACAATTTTATGTTTTAAAAGTGATTTTCTTCTTAAACAAAAAAAGAGGGTCTCACCCCTTTCTTTTTTCTTGTGATCCCCTACTTTGTTTGGTCATGTGCGGTAGTTACTCTTTTTTGTAATCATATCCCTCCAAACATGATAATTTTATGTCATGAGTTGGTTCACTTTTTATTTTAATATAATTTTTTATCATGAAAATATACAAAAAATTATCGTGCAACCCAAACACCCTGTAAGGCACATGGCAGACTGCATTTTGATGACCATATAAAGTTGCCTCCAATAATAACTTAAAAAGTACTAGTGACCATAGTTTGCTGCCACCGTCATCGATACTTGTTTTGAACCTCTCTCGCTCTCAATCTCATGCTGCTACATGTTACCGCTCACCTCCTTCGTCACTCTCACGCACCAGATCTCCTCCTTCAGGTAATAAAACCTAGTTTGTCGACTCTACTCCATTAAACACTTTTAAGCATCCAAATGTATGGATGATATTTGAATATGTTTGTTTAAATTCATTTGCTTAAACCTGTTTCTACATACCTCAATTTTTTGTTTTGGCATTTATTATACAATTGCATCCCAATATTTTTCTATTTGGGTTATAGAGTTCAAAGAATCTACATTTGAGATACGAAATTTTGCCAAGTATCATTATGTGTAAAAATTCAAATGTATATTAACATTCGACCACTTTAATTGGTGAGAGAAAAAGGAGGTAATTAATATATTTGTTTTGTACACATATGACTACACATCAATCATGAGTATTGAAATGGAATTAAATCGATCGCTATCTTTCTTGGTTAATGTTCTTCTCATCATTATTATTCTTCTTAATTAAGGTCATGCTTTTTCTTCTCCTTGTGCTCCTTCTTCTATTTATTTTTATTTGTCATAATTGTCACATATTCTTGTCATCTTTAACTGATAATAATTATTTTTATAGGAACTTTCAAATGACATGTTAGATCAGATCGTTGTTAGAGACTTACTTCATACGGAGAAGATTTGACTTGATTTTTTATTATTTATTTCATACTTCATATTTTCATAGTCATATAGTTAACTTTAAATTTAATATATTTTTATTAATTATATACTTCTCATATCAATCTACATTTCATTTTTCTACTTGATCCATGAGTACCTAAGACAAATGTTAGGTAGATATTCCCAACAAATTAGATCAAAGGTATCTTCAAGGAATAGAAGAATTCTTAGATTATGTGTTTCATGAATATAAGACCTAATATAGACATGGTCAACATAGTAATTTAATTCAATACCCTTGCAAAGGATGTTGTAACACTTTCATATTAAAATAAGATGTTGTAGAAGAATATTTAGTGTGTGATGACACGTGGTCAAATTATCATATCTCACAGTGAAACTAACGAAGATATTGTATAGTTAAATGAACCACAAGATGAAAGTGTTAATAATGAAATGATAAAAATGTTTGAAAAATATTCAAAACAACCAATCTACCATTAGACATAATGAGGATGAATCAAATAAAGAGACACAAATTATTATCGCTTACTAAAAGATGTAAAAACACTTTTATATGATTTCTACAAAATATATATAAGTTAAATTTTAATTTAAAGTTGATTCAACTAAAGTCAATAAATGGTTACAGTAGAAAATGTATAGACATAATACTATCTTTATTCAAAGTACCGTTACCATAAGATGCAAGTATTCATGATAATTGGTATGAACTTAAAAAATTGTTACAGATTTAGGATTGAGCATTTAGAGAATTGATACATTTAGAAATGACTGTATTCTCTTTTGGAAAGAGAACAAAGATAAAATTGTTTGTTCATACTGTGATACTCTAAGATATAAAACTGATCTTAAAAATAAGAGTAAAATTGTGGCACATAAAAATTTACATTAATTTTTGTCAAAAGATAGGTTGCATTGTTTATTTATATTAACCGATACAACTAAGTGGATAATATGGCATGGCGACACATCGTCTTATCAAGGAAATGAAGAAATGTGTCATCATACTGATTCTCCCTCTTAAAAAAGAGTTGATGAAATGTATCTAGATTTGACGTTAAAGAAACACAACATTAGACTTATGTTGACTATAGATGGTTTTAACCCATTTGCTAACATATCTACAAAGTATAGTGTCTAACATATCGCTACAATAGTGTATAATTTTATCACTATGGATATATATATATGTATATGCATATGAAAGTGGCATACACGATAATATCATTATTAATACATGGTCTAAGAGATCCCAAAAATGATATTGAAGTATTCTTACAATTGTTGGTGAAAGAGTTAAAATATTTATAGAAGATTAGATTAGAGACATATGATACTTTAAAGAAAGATAATTTTATAATGAGAGGCATACTACCGACGATAAATGATTTTCTTAGATATATAAATTTATCTAAATAAAGAACTGAGAAAAATTAGCAAGTTCAATTTATAATGCAGAAACATATTCTATTATACTTACTCATTGTCGAAACCAATGTTCTGTAGGACATCGTCGGTTCTTATCAATAATAATCACTAGAGAAAGAATCAACATAAGCATTGTTTGATGACCAGTGGTGTGAGAAGGGAACACAAAAAATGTTAAAATCTTTTGAGATATGGAAACAACAATAAGAGATGGATAGCATTTGATTTTAGAAACCATTTAAGAATGATCTAAAAACTTAAGAAAGAATTTAGCAAAGAATAGAAGTTAGAAGAAAAAAGTATATATTTTAACAACTAGCATATTAGGCATATTTAATTATTCTTCATCATTTAGATGTCACACAAGTGAAGAAAAATATATGTAAAAATATACTAGATATGTTTAACCTATTAGGAAATGGTATAGATAATATTACTTCAAAAAATATTTGATAGATATAAAAATTCATCAAGAATTTCATCTATATGAGTATGAGGGTTCATCGTGGTTTCTAGATGCTATTTATAGGCTTATCAATGAACAAAAATCTCATATACTTGAGGTCATTAAAAGTATTGAGTGTTAGAGAATTATTCATCAAATTTAATTAGGTGTATAAATATAACTGGTAAAATAATTAGTGAATTAATTATTCATAATTATCATATGATGATGCAAGTTCGTATTCTATGGACACTTCAAAACATCATATCAAAAGATATAATTAGTCTCATAGTAGAGTTTTGCCAGTACTTTAAGATCATTTGTGTTAAAGTGTTAGATAGTAACATTTTGAGAGAATGAGAGTTTTAGATTGTAATAATATTGTGTAAATTAGAAAAAAAATTCTCACAATCATTTTTTGATGTAATGATTCATCTGGTTATGCATTTGATATATGAGACAAGAATATCTAGATCAATTCAATATTGATGAATATATTCAATTCAAAGATACTTAAAGAAGCTCAATGATTATGTGGGTAACAAGCTTAGATTGAATGTTCTATTGTCCAAGACTACTTAATTAATGAATATACTCAATTTATTTCTATGTATATACGTGATGTGAGAGAACATAATAGGAATCGGAATTATGATGTTAGTTCATATGAAGACAATCACGAAAAAGGTTCAATATTTAAATCAATTGGCCATCTATTGAGATGTAGATATGTGCCTAGAACTTATACGGAATGAGAACAAGATATAATTTGTACATACGATTTAAATTAAATTGGTGATATAGACTATTTTTGTCAACAACATAGTGATGCTCTTTTTAATGGAGTAACTATAGAATGAAACTTTTTAGTATAATTAAGATCACGTATTCAAGAGTTAAGAAACATAAGCTCTACTAGGTATACTAAAATGCTTGAGATATTATCACTAAGTCACTCAAGATTTTCATCATCATTATCTAGATATATTTAATTATGTGGGGTTATTACAAATGTGAAACTTCAAGTTGGCTACGACAGCTATTATGGATGAATAGTCAATATATTTGAGATATCGTTTGATAAGAATAACCATCTAATACTATTTGAATGTGAATGGTGTAATGTGTATGATAAAGATCAAGATTTTAAAATTAATGGTTACATATTTATATCATTAAATACATAAATAAAATTAGAGACTAATGAACCATTGCACTTGCAAGTAAAGTGGAACAAGTTTTTTATATAGACAACAACTTAAATAAAGGAAGAGTAGTATTGGTAAAATATCTACCTTTAATTATTATAACATATTTTAAAATGAAAGTGATGGTTATGGGTGCACTGGTTGGTGGTCCGTTGGTGGTGTGTGGTCGCTAGGAACCAGTGGATCGGCTCCAAATGAGTGAGGAGAATATGATGGAGGGGAGAGAGGTATAGAGACAAAGAATAGTTGTAAACTAAACTTAAAGAAAAACTAACATGCGTGCTGTGATGAAATGGACATTGTAGTTGGGTTCATAGGCTTCTTCCTCGTCGACTAACCAGAGAAGAAGATTTTTTTCTCTAAGCTTCTTCTTTCTTGACGCGTTCAAGGTTTGGATGTGTTATCCTACAATTCCTTAGAAATTAAAAGAAAACAACGCAATGAGAACTAATGGTAGGTGTAGTGCCTATAAGAGAAATATGCTTAAATCAAAAGGAGCGTGACGAACCGAATTAGGGCTACTTTCCTGACTCTTATTTTGTATTTGGTGTATATATGATGAAAATGATATGATATATGCGAAGAATGAGAGAAGATGCTTGAATGAAACTAAAAGAAACTTTTTGGCAGGTATAGCCTATGTAGGAGCAGCTCCTACTCACCTCTTAGACAAGAAGGGAGAGGGATCTGGACTACCAAGAGGCCTTGAAAGGTCGCTCGATGTTGATAGGACACGAATGTGAAGAATCTCTCAAACATGAGCAAGTGGTTGAAGATCACTCGACCAACAATCAATCGTGACACCTCTAGGATGGTGATGTAGTTCAAAATGACTAACCGACCAACATTTCGTCCAGCAATCCTCTATATACAGGGGATTGAGGGAGTGTCGGATCAATTAATGAATCCCCTGATTGCACTTTCATATGCATCTGGGTTGGACAGATGTGTCTAAGAGACGTCCACCAAGTAGACACGTACAATGAAGATTTTTGAATTTTCATTGTGCACTATGAGGTATTGACGGTGATTGACCCACTGTTGATTTCACATGTTCGGGTTGATGGGAAGTGTCATCTCGGCAATAGTGCGGGGATTTAAATGATAAGACAGATCTGTGAGTCTAAATTAGAAGGCACTTCCTTAAAATGGATGTGTCTAAATTGATCGGATGTGTTCAATCGAAAGAAATCATTAATTTCCCAAAAGATAGGCCAACGGGAGATTTGAATTTCAAATCTCTTTCTTCTCTTTGTTTTAATAAGACGCGTCTGGTTGACCGAACGTGTTCAATTGAAGGAAACACTTGGCCGCTTCCCCTAAATAAGACTCATCCGGGTTGAGCAAACGCGCCTACCTTAGGGTTCACGCTCAATCAAAGGGTAGAAAAATCAAAACACTCATCATTCCTTCCACTCAGGCACGTGCATCCATTGGGGTTGGACGCATCATCCTACTTTATTGGATGCACCAAAAGACTTGGTCTTGTGGTTTCAAGTGACAATGATCGGGGTCCATGCAACAAATTCTTGGGTATCGTACTGTAAAACACAAGTTTCATATTTTGCAATGAAACAAAATCGGCGTGTCTACAATGATTAAGTAAAACCATATCAAGAAAAACTTGTTAATGTATAATCATTTGTTTAAATGATAAAGACATATAACTTCAAAAACTCAACCAATACAAAAATAAACATAAAAGTACATAATTAATTAAATATCAAATTGGGGAGCAAAAAAAGTAAAAACTGCAAGAACCACCTCCAAGACCATCATAACCTTTCTAATTACCTACGTACCTTGTGCGGGGAGATGTGTTGATGTGAGTTCCAATTTCTCCTTATTTGACCAGTCGGAGAAGAAGACCTTGAAAAGTTCCTTTTGTTTTAAATGGGGGTAGCATGCCCAGTGTAGGAATGACTAGCTTGGGATATGTACATTGGGTTGAAGAGCCGATGATTTTGGGATAGAAATGAGCATACCATGGCTAGCAAGTCATTTCTCGCCCATGACAGTCTAAATGGTTTAAAGGAGCTAATCAAGATTGGCTTGAAAAAGCTCCCTCCTTGATAATCGGGAGAGGGAGGGGATTTAATAGCATGACATTGATGAGAGGTATGAGGCCCTAAGATAAAACTATGATCATAGGCCAAACCTAGCATCCTCCTTTGTTGAATTTCGACTGTAGTGGCAATGTAGCAACTTGTTGTGTTGACTCTTGTTTGACTTAGTCAACATATACATGATAAAAAAGTTTTTTTCCTAGTTTTGCCTTGATAAGGTTTTGATTTCAAACAAATTTTCTATGATTTTTTCTTTTTGTCTTTTTCTTTTTTACATTTTTGTTGTTGTTGTTGTAGACAAGCAAGTAAATTACCTAAATAAAAATTTATTTTTTACTATTTTTGTTTTGAGATTTTTATGTTTTTTTAGAAAAGAAGTGATAGCAAAGACTTAAAAATGATGAACACAATTTCTTGTTTCAACCTTAAATTAGTTGATTTTAAAAAAATATTGTTCACTCAATAATGGGTTGGACCTTTTAATTTGTTCTCATAACGCCAAGCAAATCTAAAGTTAACTTTTCACAATGTATGAAATATAGATACTCTGGGTATAAAAAAAGTACAACCTACTCAATCTAGAAGAAAGAATCTTCCACTTCTGAGGTCTTATGGAGGCCTTAGTAGATACGAACCCGATTAACTAAAGGGGGATTCCCTAAGTGAGGAGTCAATATTCACAAGATGGGTGTGTGGAGGGAGTGGGTTTGGGAAGAGAGAGCCTTCCAATCTTAGATGACCTACGGCCGAGCAAGCTCGATATACAATGTAATCTAATGCAAGAATGAGCAAGGAAGAGAGAAGCAAGCAATGAACTAATTCTTAAACATAAACTAAACAATGATTTTTTAGCAATGATTATGAAAACAACAAAGAAACAAACAAGATATGCTTGCAAATAAAAAGAATAAAGATAGCATTAAGCAATTAAAAGAACTAACTGAAAGTCTAGAAAGTAGATGACTCGGAATGAAAAGGGGCATCTGGAAAACCAAGCACCCTGTTTGTTGCTTGCTACTCTAGGAGCTAGCAAAAACTACACCTTGGGAAGTAAACAAAATAGAAAATAAAGATGGTGAAGGTTAAAAAGAAACATAAATGGAAGACTAAAAATAGTAAATAATAAGTGGAATGGCAGTAAATAAAGTGTAATAAAAGTAAATGAAGTAGATGAAAGAGTGTTTTGATCAAGCAAAGTAGGAGAAGAAGACGAAACTCTTTAGAGCTAGCAATCCCACCATGGTCACCATAGACGTTGACTTGGTTTTTGGGTTGCTGAAAGTAGAAAGAAAATTAAACTTGTGTAAAGAATGACTAAGAAAAGAAACATTGCCTCTTCGCTTCATTCTCACACTCACTTTGATCCCCAGATGCTTGTCTCTCGGTGTCTCTTGAGTGTCGAAAGGTTGGTCTGGGTTGTTTACGAGAGAGGAAGGAAAAGAAATAAAAAGAAGTATGATGTAAAAGAAAAGAACAGTATCGAACCATGGTGTGTGTGTGTTATGGCCACCATGAGCCACGAGCTCCAAAGTTAAATGAAGGGGGTACCGACTCGAAGTGATGTGGGTTTTGACTTCTTCTTCTCCAGTCAACCGGAGATGAAGACCTTGAGATTTTTTTCTTGATTATCTAATAGACGCGAGCACGGCTAGCTCCTATCAGTTTCTACTACAATGTTCAACAGAAACAGGAAAACAAGTGACAAAACAATTAAAACAAGAGAAAGTGAAGTAACCGTAGAAGGACAAATGGTGATGTAATAACCAGATTGAGACTAAATCTCAACTCCTATTTTTGGATATTTTAAAATGTACATGCAAATAATGTTAAAATATAAATAAAAGATAAAAGGGATGAGAAGGATTCAATAAATGGAGAAAAATGGGGTGTCAAATGAAGAAACAAGGTTTCAGATCTGTAAGTTCCCCATTAAGGGGGTGCCAGGCGCCATGTAGATGTGGCACCTGGGAGCTAGGGTAGATAGCCGAAGAAGGTGATCTTTCACTCTGCTCCAAAATCATATGCAATCATGTGCGTCGGCTCCATGGTGTTCTCCTAACACTTGAGAATGCATAGCAGTCAAGGAGGCATTGTAGACGGATGTAGATTCGGGTAGAATGTGAAGAAGAAATGAATGAAACTTCAGAAATAGGGTTAGTAGAAGGGTCGGGAGAGGAGAAAAAAATTGGTGTGGGAAATATTCCCAGCCCTATAGGATGTTTCCAACCTTTAGAATGTGGGAGTAACATCCCCTTTTATCGAAAAAGAGATGACCTAGTGTAAGGAATCGTCCTAAAAATTTTGGTGCAACGGAAGTAACGATTCTTATAAGTTCATTTAGAACCTATCTTAATCGAAAATGAATGATGAAAATCAAAAACCGGTCAAGTGTCTGATAGGGAAAGAAGATGAGCTTCTGAAGCTCCATAAATCGTTCAAGTGTCTGGTCTCCAGCGATATCCACATACACGGCAGGTTCTCTCTTCGCGCTGACCTTTAGAACTCTTCCAGAACCAAACTTCATCACCCATAGATGCCTTCTAGAGAGAGAATGAGATAGGGAGGAGGCTGAGGATGTGATTTTCACTCTTGGTTTGATATAGTTTGGCTAAAATCATTAGTATTTATAGAGAATTTAAAATTTTTATAAAAATTTAAAATCTTTATAAATTATGCTCTTGCCCTTTACTTATAGATAAGTCCTTATGTGTGTGACCTACTAGGCCCAATAGCCTATATGGTTGATGCCTAAATAAAATAGAATAGTTTTATTTAATTTAATTAAACCTATTATCTGATATAAAATTAATCGGTCTACTGATCGTGAAGGGTACAAGTCACAACCCATGATCCCAAATGGCTATGGGGATAATCTTGTCTCCATTGAACCTTTCCATTATCAACTACCATATGGATATAAACTCTCGTCCATTCAATGTTTCGGTCGGAAAGAAGTATATCATCGACTGTCAACTCCTTAATATACCGACTCTATAAGATCATGTACTTAAAATTGGATCAATTGTGAAACTCCTTTTCTAATCACCCTAGCCAGGGATTTAGAGTACTATCTCATAGGTTATTTACTCTTACTTATCAAGAGTGGACGATCCCTTATTGTCTGCTTAATTTTCTCCATCAGGTTTTTCTTGTACCCGATCTATCGCTATACTGGACCATCTAAATGGTGACCCATAAGTCAATTGTCAAAGCACAAGTTCCACCTAACAAGACATCTCCGCTAACTCAGGTCAAAGGTTTAATTATGCAACCTTGATGATAGAAAACCATAATCGACAATTCGATAAGATATCATTTAGGCTGTCTAATTCGATCAGTTCAACGAACTCATTTAACTGATAATCACATGTATATGTATCTCAGTGTCTCCACACTAATAACCAATATCATCATTATCATATGAGAAGACATCATATACACTAATCAATCCAAATCCTTGATGTCTCATCTCAAGAATCCTATGATTAGAAATATTTAGATCACATATTTCTATATGATCAATCTCATTATCATGATCTCATCATGATTCAATCATTCTTGTATGTGATCAATAACTTCATTACGATATATGCATATAATAAAAGATAGTAATGAATATTTGTCTAATTAATTGAGTGAAATATTTTTAGAAATGTCGAATCATATCGTATATGACTAATTTGTAGGATATACATTTCTATCACTTATAACTCTCAAGAGTCACCATAAATGATGCATCATGCTTACGAAAAGTATAAATGCAATCTACTTCGGATTTCATAGGCTCCCAATTTAGGGGCATGTTTAGAATCAATACTCCCAATCAATGGAGAAGAAAATGAGGTGTCTCTGTTGACATATATGAATGTTGCTCATAAAAACAAGAGTTTCAAGCTTTCCAATTGACCATTTTGACTTGTCTATAGTACCGTCATTGAAACTTTTGTCTTGAGAAGTTTTTGGATGTTGTTATCTCGTCCTATAAATGTGGACTGAATGTCATGTAGAGTTAGAATTTCTTCCGAAGGGTGTCTTTTTCTTTTCATCATAGATATCAAGTTGCAACGAAGACAAGCTAGATTGTTCATAGTCAAAATGGTCGTTTGAGACCATCGTCATATACATGATAGATGAAATTGAAAAGTGATTTGTGGTATGATAGTATTCATTTTGTCAAACAACTCTTTTTCAATCTAGATAAAGTTTGAAATGACTTGAGAAAGTTTGCTATTGCAAGGGGATTCGATTTTGATTTTGTGAAGAAAGATCAATTGCAAGTTACATTGTATTGTAGAATTTAAGATTGTACATGGAGTCTCCATGCTATGAGAGTTGGCTTAGCCTCTCGATGTAAAATCAAATATGTAACCAATATGCACACATGTAGTGGAGGTCCAAACACTAAAATCACCCTAAAGCAAGAAAGAAATGGTTGGCTCTATCATTAAGGACAAGCTTGCTGGTGATCCTTGTTATAGGCATAAAGATATACAAAAAAGGATATCTTTAGAGCATGTGGAGTTGATGTTCCTTACCATCAAACATGGTTAGATAAATATGTGACATACAAATAATACTTTAGGGGAGAGAGATGCTCATTTGATCAATTACATTGGTATAAGGGAGAAGTGGAAAAATGAAATCCTAGAAGTAGTGTGAAATTTGCTATAACTAATGAGAATATATTTATACGACTCTTTATTTGTTATCATTCATGCAAAGGTTTACTTTAAGTTATTCAATGTTTTTTGTTTATGACATTTAGAAGAAAGATTTACAAAATACGTAAGATGAAAACGCGCAAGTGAATTTTAAGAGACATTGATCGACCTTCTAAAAAATCATTTTATGCAATAATAGTAATGGACTTTGAGAAGACAATGATTGAAATATGTCTTTTATGCGTACAAGTTGAAATGTTGGTAAGAAAAGAAAACTCAAATCATCGGTCAATTAATTTTTTTTAAAGGTGACACATATGGAGAGCATATTATAATTTGGTTGAGTCATTCAACAAATTGATTTCGAAGACAAAATCCTTCAATACATTTGTTGTCAAATTATGTCTTCCTACCTAAATCTAAACAAAATTCAGTCAAACAAGCAAAAACGCATCAAAATAATAAAAGTGAAAAAATATTCTAAACCTAAATTAACTTGATAAAAGAAAATCTAACATAATTTAAATCATTCAAATGTCTTTAGAAACAACATAAAATAGCCGTGACAGTGAGTATCACACAACTCAAAGAACTAATTTCATATCATATTCCGAATTGCACTTCAAAAGGGTCAAAAGAAGATAGATCGCCTGATCAATTAATTTACCTACTGTTCTGATTTTTGAAAGATAAAAAATGGCCGATTTCATTTTTTTTTTTTGACAAAGTGAGGCAGTTTAGACCTGACGACTGGAAGTCCACGAATAACCAACCATGTGGGCTAGTTGCTATTTAATTAACTAAACGCTTATGAGAATATTTAAACAAGCAGCAAAGCCAGAGCCTTTGTTTTATTTTGGGCATCACCCAAGAGAGTATGTCTGTCATGAGCCAAAAATATGCTAACTTTAAAGTTAAAGGAGCGGGGGAAAATAACGTGTCACGTTACACGAAAGCCCACAGCCGGCTACATAATTACACCACCTGCCACCGATCATCTTCTACCTCTCTTCTTTGCTATTGTAGACTTGGTCGTCGTCGGCGGCGGCGGCAGGCCCGGATCCACCTCCCTACCTCGCTTTGCTGGAGGCGATGGCAGCGGGGGCGGCGGCCTCTTGGGGGGCCTTCCCACGCACCTCTTCACCGGAGGGCTATGATCCTGCGCGTGCTTAGAAGAGGACACGCCGGCCACCGTCCCCTGTTTTGGCCCTTGCTCCCTCCTCCCCTCAGCTCTCCCACCCCTCCTCTGCCTGCCCCCAACCCCGGAGCTCTTTAGTGTTTCCAGAAGTGACCCGTTGTTAGATGCCCCGGCGCGGTTCATCCGGCTTAAGAAGTTCACAGCACTACGCTTCTTCGCAACCGAGTTTGCGGCGGCGGCGTTACTGGCCATGTTCTTCCTGACTGTCTTCGTCGTTGCAACATCAGCCGCCGTCCCGGACCCGGTGTTCTTACCGACCGCCACGATGGGCCCGCTATGGCTAGCGCGGGTCTTGCTGGTCCTCAACCCTCGCTTTCGGACCACCGCCGATCTCTCCTTCGTCCGCCTTTTCTCGGCGCCGCTCTCCACCTCCATCTTGTCCGTATCCGTCTTCTCCTCCACCTTCGCCGCCGCGGGGACCTTCGCCGCCGCCTTCCCGGCAATGGAGCTCCGTTTCCGGCAGGCCACCAGCGGGGCCGCGGGGATTGGCTTTTCGAGAAGCGACCCTGGGATGTCGTCCTCTTCGACCTTTGACCCGGCAGCGACCGGCTGTCGGTCGGCCGCCGACGGCGGCGAGAGAGGCGGAGCGGCCGACTCCACCGCGGCCGCGGGCGGAGGCGACCGGCCGGGCTTCCGGATCGTGGTTCCCATCTGCTTGCGGACGGCCCCCCTGAGCCACGCACCCGCGGCGTGCTCCACCGAGGCTCTAGGATAGAACACGACGGCGTTCGTGCAGATCAAGAGCAGGTCGCGGTAGAACTCCGCATCTGAAACGTACGCGCCCCCGTCCATCTTGCCCTGTACGACGCCCAGGTCCACGTGTTGACGGATCAGGCTACGGTACCAAGCGCTCTCCTGAAACGGGGGGAAAAAAGGAGGAGGAGGGAAGCATCACGTCTTTGATTTAAGAAATACATGAAATACCAGCAAAATGTTAAAATCGACGGTCGCTCGCGGGAAGGAAATACGTGCAGATTTCAGCCGTTCTAGTGTGCCTGCGGACTACATCTTCTGATTAGACCAGCGGAGGTCGCGGCGGGACGGCTTTCCCAGAGCAGCGCCACGTAGACGGAGCAGCTTTACTCGCTGTTGTCCTCGGCAACAGCACAACGAATAAATAATGCGCGCCGCTTTCAAATCTCTGCCAGCCTGACAGGAACGGAGGGGCATCCACGTGGGACGATCTAGGGCGCCTAATCGGGTACACCGGATCATGCGGCTGAAAATCGTTCTCGCACGACCGTGCATCTTGTGCTCCCCAGATGCGCCCGTATGAAATGAGATCATGGGGCGGGGAGGGGGATGCGTTTCGGCCTCCCGCCGCGGTCCGTCGACGGCGGGTCTTTTTGATTCATACGTGGATATTATTCAATCATACTTCTCCTTTATGTCTTCACTTTTTTGAATTTTGAGTATAAGTATTTTTTTTTGTTTTTGCCGCGGGTGAATAAATGGAAAAAATGAGGGGCCATCGCAAGTACCTGGCTCTCGAGCCGGCGCTCGAAGACGGAGCCGCGCCTGTGAGAGCGGATAGTCCGGAGAAACGACGCCAACGGCTGCGATTGCGTAGCGTCCTCCTTGGAGGATGGAGAGACCGCGTCGGCGTCGGCCTCCTCGCCGCTGCTGCTTGCCCCGGACGGAGCCTTCCGACGGCCGCGCCGCCGCCGGGACAGGCTGGCGGAGCTCTGCACGTCGCTGCTTTCTCTGGACGCCTCTCCCTTCGACTCCGCCACCGACTCGCCCGACTCGCCAGCGTCCGGCATCCGGGAGGGGTTCGCCGGCTCCTCCGCGGGCGTCGCGGACTCCGCGTTGCCGCCCTTGGCGACGGTCTCCGAGCTACCGTTGTAGGAGCCTTCGCCTGCAAGCTTATCATCGTTGCGGGGAACGGGATCCGCTCGCGCGCCGCCATCCCGAGCAGTCTCTTCGGGAACCCCGCCCTCGACGGCACGGGAGCTTTGCCCTTGCTTGGGCTCTATGGAGTTGGACTCGTTACAAGACCGCCTGGATTCGCCATAGTTGCAGCCGTCGGCGAGGTTTCCCGGCGACGACGCCGGCGATACGTTCTCCTTCTCGGCGCCGTCAAGTTCCGGCAGATCTGATTGGCCGCCGGACGGCGGCTCCGGGGGGTTCCTCTCGCGGTCCTCCTTGAGCCTTTTCACTTTTGATTGCAAAGATCTTGACAGGGAGGAAAGACGGAAACACCAAATTAAATAAGCGGGTAAACATGATAAAACGCGGCAAAAAGAAATTACATCTCGTAGCGTCAAGAGGCGCCTGCCGTCGGATCCCCATCCAACGGCCAGGCAGCGACCGATGACAAGCGAAGAAAAAAGAGGACAAAACCCCCCCCCCCCCCCCCCCCACCCGCACAACGCTTGAGGCCGGAGATTTACACGATGGAGACGTCGTAGCGCTCGACCTCGCGGCGGAGCTCGGCGACGCGGAGCCGGCGGAGGACCTCGAGGAGGGAAGCCGCGGCGGAATCGGGCGCGCCGACCCCGCGTGGATCGGCGGCGAACCTGCGCTGGAGATCGTGGTAGCGGCGCTTGCAGGCCTGCGTGGTGAGGCGGCGGGAGAAGGAGCTGCGGGACCGGACCTCCGCGGCGACCGACTCCCAGCTCTGGGTGCCGTGGCGGCTAACGGCGCAGGCGAGGAGGAGCTCCTCCCGCGTGCTCCAGATCTCTTCGTCGGCGCCGTCCGATCGCGCCATCACGGCTCATCGCGTGGGTTCTTCTGCTCCCATAAGACGGGTCCCCTCTGAAACCCTAGGGCCGTCGGGCGGGGGTGGGGGAGGCGGAGATGTTTCTCTCTCCTCGAGGCTCTCTCTCTCTCTCTCTCTCTCCCTTTGGACTATGCCGCAAATGTTTTGGTTTCGGTCGGATCGAATTTCTCGTACGAAATGCTCCGGCTGGCTGGGTGGCTGGCTCACATTCCCTTCTCATCTGTCTAATTATGTATATATATATATAGCTCGATTGTTTTGAATCGGGTTGAGCTTTTGGGTCCCGGTTTGATGGTAACTTCTAGATCCGATTGCCTGGCTCCGAATAATCTCGGTATCATCTTGAATAGCTTTCCCCACCCTGTGAGCTATATCTCGATCCAATAAACATTTGGGCCCAATCATAATATATCCGACTCAGAACCGATGATGCACAGAAAGGGATAGGGACGTGACAGGTCACATACGGATTGGACAGGGGAAATATCTGTAATCATATTTTAAAAGTCAAAGTGTATATAAATAATAGAAATCTTTTATTTTAATTTTTAAAAATTATAAAAAAATTGTTAAATTTTTATCTTTCATGCAAATTAGGATTATCAGATATTTGCTACGGATCCTTGGATGATACAGTTATGTCAACAATGAGTTTAATTTAAGGTGTATTATTTTTTACTCATGAATTTAGTAAGTTGTTTGTAAAGTCATCGGAAACTGTGAAATAATCTTATAATTATTTGTTAACTTAATAAATAAGTCAAATAATTGGATAATCAATGACAGTTAACAATCTTAATAAATGGTAACGGGACCATGTGAATACAGGCCCCCGAATTTTATCTATATATATATATATATTTATATATATGTGTATGTATTTTACCCGGAAGTGAGCTCCCGTATG
This sequence comes from Cryptocoryne crispatula var. balansae, assembly GCA_036172225.1. Taxonomy (NCBI): domain Eukaryota; kingdom Viridiplantae; phylum Streptophyta; class Magnoliopsida; order Alismatales; family Araceae; genus Cryptocoryne; species Cryptocoryne crispatula. The sequence goes on along the minus strand of CM069918.1, from coordinate 44,353,664 downwards.
ATACGCACATGCGTCATCATACGCCATAATTATCATCACCGTATTAAAAGGTTATATAAATTTCTGGCGCAAAAAAATTAATATTACCTAATAATCTAGTTTTCACTCGCTAATATCTATTCTGGTCATTTCCTGCCACAAGCTCTCAGACATCTGGAAGGACAAATAAATTATCGGACTGAGTTGGAAAAAACAAAAACAAAAGAACATCCTGGTCGATTATGGGGTGTTCGGTTGCATGATAATAAATATTTTTATTTTTATTTTTTAAAATTGTAAGAAAATTTATTAAAAGAGGTATTTGACAACTATGACAATTTTATATTATGAAAGTAATTTTCTTCTTAAACAAAAAAAGGAGAATCTCACCTCTTTTTCTTTCTCGTGGTCCCCCACTTTCTTTGATCATGTATGCTAGTTACTCTTTTTCGTTGTCACGTCCTTCCAAACATGATATTTTTATGTCATGAGTTAGTTTACTTCTTACAATTTTTATCGTAAAAATGTACAAAATAATTATCACACAACCAAACACTCCATTAGTGTTATCAACCAAGATGCACAAGAATTTGACTGTAAATAAAATAGTGGTGATAAGATTATTTATCTCAACGTCGATGAATTCGATGATAGAAATAGTAATGTCGCGATACCAGAATTGGAACCAAAAGATAAATTCTTAAACCGGGCCAGTGTCTGAACCCCTTAATTCGGGTGCCATTTATTTTCTTGGACCGGACCCAGTTTGCAGCCCCGGATGGCCTTTCCAGCGCTTCGATCGACCAAAATCCAAGTCACAAGCTTTTATTATAATAGAAATCACTTATTTACACTGCACTTCATAGCATTGTTAAATATCTGTCACGAATCATTTTAAAAGTGATATTGATAGTATTCACTAAAAAATATTTGGTTGATGATGTAATTTTTAAATCTATAGTCCAAATAAAATATGTTATGTAATACAAGTGTTGACTTATATAGATGTTTATATTCATACTTCAACTTTTTAGAAATATCAATATGAATATTGATACACAATCATTTTTGATATTCTAATCAAACAGAAATATTCTTTTGAAAAAATTAAAAGAGCAACTTCTGTTTGGTCAAAGTTGTGAAAGATTAAAAAAATAAAATAGAGGACGGATTGATTAATATAATTAGACATAAAAATTAAATAAGAGACCACATTTGATTCAGATGATTCCGTATCTATGATATAATCACATAAAGATATAAAAGTAATTATAATTAAGACTCTTTGTTAACACACAGAGGCAGAGACCAATCAACACAATTAAGTATTATCACAGCGAGATATGAAAGAGACGGCCATATTCTATGACAAAGCAAAAGAGGCAGAAACAAATCAGACAATCGACAGATATGAAAACAAATCTCATTAGATGCACTTTAGGCACGATGATGGCCCCCTATTCCATGTTCAAGAACATAGAAGAGACATATACAAATGGATATGCATGTGTATATATATATATATACTATCTTATATGTAAATATAAGAGAGAAGAATTTAAAAGAGATGAAGAATCTGATAAAAATACAAGGAACCAAACAAAGTGTGAAGAGGAGTAGCTGCACTTCAATTGCTCACTACCCCCACCACCACTCAATCCTTCAACACTAACATCTGATAGATCAAAAGACAAAAGGTCACCATTCTCTTTCCTTGACAAAAGGCTCACAAAGGAACACATCATTATTAGTTGAATGCTACAACCATCCAGACTATTTTTCTACCTCAATTAACCGACTCCGGTAATGATATTCCCAATACAAAGTGTAACAGGTAATTTAGTAATGGTCCAAGGTTGTCATCTTAAATAGAGAAATAATTTTATGTCTACAACTTTTAATCATAGAAGGGGATTACTTGACATACTTGGCAGGTTAGAATTCAACGGTCATCAATAAAAACATCCAAAGCTCCTAAAGAGTCAAACATCAGAGAGGTTAGATAGCCGACACTTCTCTTAATTAAAAAAAACTTATGAGTCCGGAGATCTGTAGAAATATGAAATTATGAAACTCAGCAAAAATCGAAAATCCGAAGAAATCAATAAACAAACAAATTGTTGAATAAGTAAAAAAAGATATCTGAATGTTAGAATCTGAGTATTCAAAGACGGTTGAAATTATAAATATGATAAAATATGTGAAAATATGAAAAGTGAGAATCTGATTTTTTTTTCGAGGTTTCGAAACTATAAAACCTTTGAAATATGAAGAATCCGGAAATTAATTAAGATCGAAAATAAGACAACCCATAAAGCCTTAGAATTTAAAAATACACAAAATAAAAAATTTAATTTTTTTAAAAAAATATGAGAATTGGCTAATTCTGAGAACCTGAAAAGTTTAGAAATCCCAAAAGTAGGCAAATCACCAATTAAAATTTAGAAAGACCAAACTTTTGAAAACCTTGGGATCCGAAAACTCTGAAAGTATCCTAAGCCAAGTAAGCAAAAAATCCAAAACCCTCCAAAAAATCCAAGAGGGTTGGAAACATAAATATGATAAGAATTTGTGAAAATATGAAAATGTAAAATCTGATTTTTTTTTCAAGCTTCCGAAACTATAAAACCTTTGAAATATGAATAGTTCTGAAATTAATATAGATCAAAAATAAGATAACCCAGAAAACTTTAAAATTTAAAAGTACAAAAAATCAAAAATAAAAAATTTTGAATCTAAATATCGAAAAAAATTGAAAATATGAGAATTGTCTAATTATGAGAACCTGAAAAGTTTATAAATCACAAAAGTATGCAAATCACAATTAAAATTCAGAAAGACCAAAATTTTGGAAACCTTGGGATCTAAAAACTCTGAAAGTATCCTAAGTCATGTAAAAAAATCCAACCCCCCCCAAATCAGGCATTTAAGAGGGTAGATTTCTGAGACTGCTCAAGATTAAAAAAATTTAAGAGTCTGAGAATTTGTAGAAATTTTAAATTTTGAATAAATTTTAGTTTATTGACATCTAGTCTATGTTTTTCGAATAAATTTTCAAACATCATAAAATAAGATCCGGAAAATAAAAATTATGAATCTCAATAGCTTAAAATTTATGAAAATAAAATTTTGAAAACTATTTTGAACATGAAATGCAAGAAAACAATATGGGAAGCACTCCAGGTTCGATCCGTGGGCTCGGCCCATGTTGCACTTTCTACGACGGTTAAGACCGATGAACCAAAAACAGAGGAAAATCATCATAAAAGACATAATAGTTAAAAGAGTTCGAATCACCTCAATTCCACTGTAGAAAGAACACTCTCAATTTTCAATCAAAATATATCACAACCTCCATGTCACTTAAGTGGCAACCGTTATTGAGCCGGTTCAGTAAATTAGTAACGGTTTAGTAACGAATTACACTGACCTCAGTAACGGTTCAATAATAATCTGTACTGACTTCAGTATCGATTCAGTAAGGTTTCAGTAGCTGTTCGATAATAATTCAGTAGGGTTTCGATAATGTCAAATAACGGTCTAGTAATAGCTCAATAACGAGTTATACTGATTTCAGTAACGGTCCAGTAACGAGTTACATTGACTTCAATAGCCGTTCAGTAAGGCTTCAGTAATGGTTCTGTAACAATTCAATAACAAGTTATATTGGCTTCAGTAACAGTCTAGTAATAAGTTACACCGACTTCAATAATAGTTCAATTAAGTTTTAGTAATAGTTCAATAAGACTTCGATAATATCTTTAATAATGGTACAGTAATAGATCAATAAGAGTTCAGTAACATTGAGCTGATTAGTTCAGTAATGGGTGAATCAGTTTTTACTGAACCATCACTTAAGAGACCCAAGGTTGCGACTATTTCTGATTGGAGACTAAGACTGTTTTCTCTATAGAACTGAGGTGACCTGGACTCTAGTTAAAATGGAGGAGTATGAAAAATCTCCAGTCACGTCACGCCTTCATCGTCTCCCAGTTAGCCTCCTCCTTGGCCGCCCTATCGCTCTTCTCCGCTACTATTGGGAGACGTGTCAGGACAAAGACCGTCCGATGTCTTGGTCTGAGAAGAAGGTCCTCTATTTTGTTTTGCCATTATTAACTCTTTTCGATTGTTATTTTGGTCTTGACTTTGATGCAAAGTTATCACACATTGTTTTTCATTTCGATTGAGTTAAGATTATAGTATTTTGATATTATTCAGGTTTTCAAATTTTGTTCCCGATCGAATTCCTCTATTTCGAGGTGTTCACCCGTCGATTGATATTTCATTCAAAATAAGTTAGTGACGTTCCTACTATCATTCGATCTAATCATCTTATAGGAATCGGAAAACTAAATACGAACTTGAATGATTCCCATCTTGATTTCGATAGTTCTCAAAATATCTCGCCTCGATTCTGATAGTTTATAAGGTTGTATTTTGAACGGATTAATTTCTATATAAATTTAATCGAACTTGTGGAGTCTCAAATTCTCTTTGCATCCTTGAAAGAGAGGTATTTAATGACAAACGAAGATCTAGCGGGCCGAAACGGGTTCATCTTTGTTGACACAGCCCACATACATTTTGGACTTTTGGGCATTCTAATTCTAATAGGAGAGAGAGAGAGAGAGAGAGAGAGAGAGAGAGAGAGAGAGAGAGAGAGAGAACTATAATGGGGTGTTTGGTTGCATCATAATGGAGGTTTTTATTTTAATTTTTAAAGATTGTAAGAAAATTTGTTAAAAGAGATGTTCAGCAACCTTGACAATTTTATGTCTTGAAAGTGATTTTCTTCTTAAACAAAAAAAGAAGGTCTTACCTCTTTTCTTTTTTTCTTGTGGTCCCCCACGTAGTGTTGGTCATAAATGATAGTAACTCTTTTTTGTTGTCACATCCCTTCACATTTGACAACTTTATGTCATAAGTTGGTTCACTTTTTATTTTAATATCTTTTTATCATGAAAGTGTACAAAAAATTATCATGCCATTAAACACCCCATATGATAACAAAAAAGAGTTACTACCATTACGGGGTGTTTGGTTGCATGATAATTTTTTGTACACTTTCATGATTAAAAATTATATTAAAATAAAAAGTGAACCAACTCATGACATAAAATTGTCATGTTTGGAGGGATGTGATAATAAAAAGAGATAACTACCATTCATGACCAAACAAAGTGGGGGACCACATGAAACAAGAAAGAGGTGAGACCCTCTTTTTTGTTGAAGAAGAAAAAAATCACTTTCAAAACATAAAATTGTCAAGGTTGCCAAACACCTCTTTTAACAAGTTTTCTTATAATTTTTAAAAATTAAAAGAAAAATCTTCATTATCATGCAACCAAACACCCCATTAGTACTGTCACCCAATTGTCACGAGTTGGTTTGCTTTTTATTTTAACATAATTTTCTTTGGTCTTACTTCTTCTCAATTATCAATTAGTAGTGTCACCCAATTGAGTCTTACTTTTTAGTTCGCCTCATTTATAAAATAAAAGAACCAACTAGAACAAATTTGATTCATCAACGGGTTGTCTTTATTAAATCTACCCAGTTTGCGCAGACAAGCTTATTTAATTTCCAATTTCTCCATCAGAATGCATTTTTTTACACGAGTAAATTGTGTATTTTTTTTAGAATTTTTAAAGTTCTAATTATTATCAATGTTGTGTTGCACCCATCTAATTAGTGTCGAGAAGAGACGTAGAGGTGAAAATGGGCCAGGTATTATGTGTTAACCCGTCCAATTCTGGATCGGGATTCAGACAAAGTTGGAGCGATCATCCGCCAAGATGTTAAATGCTATAAAATAAACGCGCAATTCTTCATAGTTTTTTTTGTTAACAAAATTGCTCAATAAATTTTTATACACTTTTATTGTCAAAAATTATATTAAAATAAAATGCGAGCTAATAAATTGACATAAAGTTATCATGTTTGGAAATATATGCAGATAACAAAAAAGAGTTAATATCAATATGACTATGTTTATTGACATCTAGTCTATGTTTTTCGAATAAATTTTCAAACATCATAAAATAAGATCCGAAAAATAAAAATTATGAATCTCAATAGCTTAAAATTTATGAAAGGAAAAAATTTGAAAACAGTTTTGAACATGAAATGTATGAAAACAATATGGGAAGCACTCCAGGTTCGATCTGTGGGCTCGGCCCATGTTGCACTTTCTACGACGGTTAAGACCGATGAACCAAAAATAGAGGAAGATCAGTCATAAAAGACATAATAGTTAAAAGAGTTCGAATCACCTCAATTTCACTGTAGAAAGAACACTCTCAATTTTCAATCAAAATGTATCACAACCTCCGTGTCACTTAAGTGGCAATTGAATAACAATCGGTTCATTGTTATTGAACCGTTACTAAGCCGGTTCAGTAAATTAGTAACAGTTTAGTAACGAATTACACTGACCTCAGTAACAGTTCAATAATGATTTGTACCGACTTCAGTAACGATTCAGTGAGGTTTCAGTAGCTGTTCGATAATAATTCAGTAGGACTTCGATAATGTCAAATAACGGTCCAGTAACAGCTCAATAACGAGTTATACTGATTTTAGTAACGGTCCGGTAACGAGTTACATTGACTTCAGTAACGATTCTGTAACAGTTAAATAACGAGTTATATTGGCTTCAGTAACGGTCCACTAACAAGTTACATCGACTTCAGTAATAGTTCAATAAAGTTTCAGTAATAGTTCAATAAGGCTTTGATAATATCTAATAACGGTTTAACAACGGCTCAGTAACGAATTACAATGACTTTAATAATGGTACAGTAATAGATCAATTAGAGTTCAATAACATTGAACCGATTGGTTCAGTAACAGGTGAATCAATTTTTATTGAACCGTCACTCAAGGAACCTGAGGTTGTGATTATTTCTTATTGGAGACCAAGACAATTTTCTCTACTGAACTGTGGTGACCTAGACTCCAGTTAAAATGGAGGAATATGAAAAATCTCCAGTCACGTCACGCCTTCATCGTCGCCTCCGTTAGCCTCCTCCTTGGCCGCCCTACGACTCTTCTCCGCTGCTATTGGGAGACGTGTCAGGACGAAGACCGTCCGATGTTTTGGTCCGAGAGGAAGGTCCACTATTTTGTTTTGCCACTGTTAACTCTTTTCGATTTTTTTTTGGTCTTGATTTTGATGCAAAGTTATAACACATTGTTTTTCATTATGATTGAGTTAAGATTGTAGTATTTTGAGATTATTCAGGTTTTCAAATTTCGTTCCTAATCAAATTCCTCTATTTCGAGGTGTTCGCCCATCGATTGATATTTCATTCAAAATAAGTTAGTGACATTCCTACTATAATTTGATCTGATCATCTTATAGAAATCAGAAAACTTAATACGAAATTGATTGATTCCCATTTTGATTTCGATAGTTCTCAAAATATCTCGCCTCGATTCTGATAGTTTATAAGGTTGTATTTTGAACGGATTAATTTCTATATAAATCTAATCGATCTTGTGGAGTCTCAAATTCTCTTTGCATCTTTGAAAGAGAGGTATTTCATGACAAACGAAGATCTAGCGGGCCGAAACGAGTTCATCTGTGTTGACATAGCCCACATACATTTTGGACTTTTGGGGATTCTAATTCTAATAGGAGAGAGAGAGAGAGAGAGAGAGAGAGAGAGAGAGAGAGAACTCTAATGGGGTGTTTGGTTGCATCATAATGGAGGTTTTTATTTTAATTTTTAAAGATTGTAAGAAAACTTGTTAAAAGAGGTGTTTGGCAACTTTGACAAGTCTTGAAAGTGATTTTCTTCTTCAACAAAAAAAGAGGGTCTCACCTCTTTTCTTTTTTCTTGTGGTCCCCCGCTTAGTGTTGGCCATGAATGGTAGTAACTCTTTTTTGTTATCACAACCCTCCACACTTGACAATTTTATGTCATGAGTTGGTTCACTTTTTATATTAATATATTTTTTATCATGAAAGTGTACAAAAAATTATCGTGCAACCAAACACCCCATGTGCAACCAAACACCCCATGTGCAATCAATCTGACCATCGCGAGACGGGAGGGGAGAGATGTAAATCAAACTCTGCGTGAGATCTGGGAGCGGCCGGCTCTGTCGCTAGTATTGTCAAAGCCGTCGGCTTTTGTGCATAGAGCTAGAGCTGCGCTGCTCCGCCGTGTAGGGATTTGGGACGGTCCACTAGACACCTATCGGACGACATTTATCGGTTCTCCGAGACTAGCGTGGGGAAGAAGAAAAGTTAAAACAAGATGAAGAAGACGAAGAAACGACGACCGAGAAGAGAGACGCACGCAACGCTATCACTTCGAACATGATGAAGAAGGCGAAGAAAATGTGGCCGAGAGCAGATTACGTTCGTAACGCTATCTTTCGCTGCCATTCCATCCTGAAGTCGTGTACGCAGATCCCGTTCGGTCGTCGAACTGCCGTCGTACACGGCTTCGTTAATATTATTGATATCTTCGTCTCGATCATCACGCCACTTCATATCCTGAAGGGGCCGGTCAGAGACGGCCGCGCCGCCGCTCGATCGCCCCCTCTGCCAACTTCCTGACGCGGCAACCCCCACTTCACCCATATCCATCTTGTCTTCTTCTCTGTAGCGGTGAACAATGAACACTAAAATACTGTTTGGTACGAGAATAACTCGGAGATAAACTCCGGTTATCCTTAAAATTCAAAGGATAATTCAAGTTTATCCTCAAAATTTTATGGTACCAAACAGGTCCTAAACGAATCGAATAGAAAATTCAAGTTGAATCGACTTGTTTGAATCGATCCTATTCGATTTGAATCATTTTGATTTGACTCAGAGTATTCTAAATTAAATTAAATTAAATTAAAAATTATAAAAAATATAATATTTAAAATATACAAATTTTTTATTTTTTATAATAAAGTAATATTTATTTTGATAATTTGAACTTAGAATCAATATTTATGTATGCAAAAAATATTTAATTTAATTATTTATATATATAGTTTAAATCAAATTGAATCGAGCCGAATCGAATTGAAATCCGTTTGATTCAATTCAATTTGAGCAAAAAAATCATTTAGATCAAATCAGACTGAAACGTATGCTCCCCCTGCTTCTTTATAGGGTGTTATGAATTCCTTCTAAAAGTATGAGAAATATGCCCTCCCTTATCAACTGCCACCTGATTTCATTACAAAAAAAAAAATCAGAAGAGCTCCGTTTCTATGGGATTTAGTTATTTATTCATGTATCTAGCTAGATAAAATGAGAGTAAATTTTAATATGTTATAATGTTTATGAATTTGTTTTATGATTTTACCAAATACTTTAGTTTCTTCTCCTCAATTGTCACCACGCTGCATATAAATCAGAGGAACTCTCTCTCTCTCTCTTGGCATACGCTCTGAACACTCTTCCATCACCCGAAAGTATATTTTTACGTTAACAAAAATGTATTATATAGTTTTTGGTTTCACTTATGTATTTTGTACGAGAATTATTTTTTATTAAGTGTACAGCATTTTTATATTTTAAAAGAAGAATGTGTTTTCGACTATAAGTATTATTTATTTTAATTTTAAATTAGAATTTAATACAATTTTATTGAATATTATTTGACGGTCTATATTGAACAGAAGATAAAAGATGAGGTGGGTTCAATGACGTACAACATGGAAGACGATATTTTTTATATTAATATGAAATATTTAATAAATTATATCTTATACTAAACTTTATTTTTGAGTCAAATCTACCCTGGACCTTCTTTTTTTGCTACCGTCGACGTGGGCGGTACAATTTGATCGGGTGTTTATTATGGGGTGTTTGGTTGCATGATAACGAAGGTTTTTGTTTTAATTTTTAAAAATTGTAAGAAAACTTGTTAAAAGATGTGTTTGGTAACCATGGCAATTTTATGTTTTAAAAGTGATTTTTTTCTTAAACAAAAAAAAGAGGATCTCACCTCTCTTTTTTTCTCGTGGTCCCCCCACTTTGTTTGGTCATGTTCATGAGTGGTGGTTACTCTTTTTTGTAATCACATCCATCCAAACATGATAATTTTATGTCATAAGTTAGTTCATTTTTTATTTTAATACAATTTTTTGTCGTGAAAATGTACATAAAAATTATCATGCAACCAAACACCCCCGTATTATTTAAGCAAACCCAAGTTCTTTCTCTTCTTCCTTCCTGCAGGGTGGGTCGCGGCGGTCTGCTCTGCTCATCTGATCTCCTCCGTCCTCCGCCGGCGAACGCGCGCGAGAATGGGTGCCGGGGGCCGCATGGTGGTCGCTGAGGATCGCTACGGCAAGGAGCAGAAGGCGCGCGTGGGGAGCGACCCGCTGCGCCGGGTGCCCACTGTAACGTTTGGCATTTTTTTTTTAGTTTAAGAATATTTTAAAATTAATTTTGGGTGTGTTTTTATTTTATTTAGATTCCTTCCCTATTTATCCTCCATGTTTACCATTTTTTTCCCTCCTTCCTATACCCTAGCGCGGAACCGTCGCAGCCTCCTCGCTTTTTACCCTCTCCTTATCGCCTTCGCGAGCAGCGCCGTCGGCCTCCTCGTTTCCCTCCCTCCGTCGCCGCTTTTCTCTCTGTGCGAGCATCCCCGCCGAGCCCCTCCGTCGCCGACGTCACCCTCGACGTCCGCCGCCTCACCGTCCGCGCGCGCACGCGCACGCGCGAGCACCCGGGTCAGCGCCGCGCGGCGTCTCCCCGCCGCCTCGCCGTCAGCCGCCGCCCACGCGGCCGCCGCGCGGCGTCTCCCCGCCGCCTCGCCGTCAGCCGCCGCCCACGCGGCCGCCCCGCCCTCACGCGACCAGCCAGCCGCCACCGGTCAACGCCACCTCCGCGCGGCCATCGCGCCAGCGGGAGCCTGCTGTGTGCCGCCCTCCGCCGCGTTGCCGTGCACCCCGCCTCCCTATCCACCGTGAGACCCCCCTTCTCTCTCTCTCTCTCTCTCTCTCTCTCCGGAGACGCGCCAGCTTCAGCCATCGTTCGGTTGCTACAGTAGGTAATTTTAGTATTTATTTTATTTTATTTTTATTTCACTTTCAGCATCCCTCATCACCATATCCAGCATCTCTCTTTAATCTATCCTTATACACTTGCAGCAACCTTGATTGAGGGAGTAAAATCCTTGTTGACCGGTTCACACCCCATGCTAACCTCGGATCGGAAATCGTCGACTCCAATCCGGTAGACATCCTTGACGTGTCTATTAATTATCATTAAATTCTTATTTAATCCTCCATGCCTTGTAGTGATTATTATTGAGTTAATTAGCCGATTTAGCATGTTATTAGGCTAATCTTTGTTGCCTTTTTGAGTTAATCCCTTTGCATATGTGCGGTGATAGGTTAACAAGATTAATTAATGTTTTAGCTAGCATTATTAAATCTGTTTTGGCTATGTTATTGTCATTAATTTAGGTGATAGGGTCTGATTGGGTCTGTTCTTATCATGTTAGTATTTACTTATTCTTGTAATTTTATGGTTCTAGATCATGCATAGATTGTTTAGGTGTGGTTGATCATGCTATTTGCATTGGTGGTATATTTGTTCATTGCATGGTATAGTTTATATCATTTAATCTTGCATAAATGTGATCATGGCATGGCATGATCGAGGTGGATGCATGATGCATTGAAATTATAATGAAAACAGATGCACCAGACTAGTTAGTCGTGACCCGAGGGCAACGGAGGTTAGAACAGTCCGGTGCATCCTTCGATCCCGGATACCGCGGTTTGTCCCTGTGCCACCATTGCCTAGGTGCACTATGGGATTTCGTTTAGCTATATGGTACTGCTATATATGATAGATCTGGTGGTAGCTGGTTGAGGTGGCAAGACGACGCATTCCTTGCTAATAAGAAAAAAAAGGTGTGATTCTTCTTAGATGATAGGTGCATTATTTCATGGTATGGTATAGGTGGTCTAGTGATGCATTTTACTTGTTTATCTCTTATCATAATATGTTGCATGATGTAAAGTAAATGTCTCGGTTATAGTCCATCATTTTATGGAGCATATATAGGTGTCTATGCATATGTTCATAACATCTTTTTAGGTCAGGTTATGGTGCATATAGGAGCTGATCGGGGTTATCCTAGGTGCTGGTTGAAGGTTTAAAAATGTGTGGATTAAGTCATATATCTAATATATTGACTAGTATATATTTGTATATAATTGGTGCAGGTTTGGGTACCTATTTTAATTAACATCTAGGGCATTTTAACTATCCGATTGGGCGGATGATGGGGTGTCTACTGAGTCGTCGTACTCATCCCAATCCTCTTATCAATTTTTTTCAGGTAATCAAGTTTAGTGCAGCAGAAACGTGGTGGATCGATTCTCAAGAAGACAATTAGATGATCTTTGTCATAGATTGGTATATGTTTTATTTGATTGTATTATTAGCATGATATATTAGAAGGAATTTTGGGAATTGTGATATCAGTCTCATTTGTTCCAAATCGATATAATTTTTGGGGTTATTTTCCCCAGTTACGTCGTCGGATTATGTTCCGCTGTGCAGGATTAAATCTGGGGCGTGACAACCCACCGCCAAGCCGCCGTTCACCCTGGGGGAGCTCAAGAAGGCCATCCCTCCGCACTGCTTCCAGCGTTCCGCCGTCCGATCCTTCTCCTACCTCGCGCAGGACCTCGCCGTCGCCTCCGCCTTTCTCTACGTCGCCCTCGCCTTCTTCCCCCTCCTCCCCTCCCCGCTGCATCTCATCGCCTGGCCCCTCTACTGGGCGGCGCAGGGCTGCGTCCTCAACGGCGTGTGGGTCATCGCGCACGAGTGCGGCCACCATGCCTTCTCCGACTACGCGCCGCTCGACGACATCGTCGGGCTGGTGCTGCACTCGGCGCTCCTCGTTCCCTACTTCTCCTGGAAGTACAGCCACCGCCGGCACCACTCCAACACCGGCAGCCTCGAGAGGGACGAGGCGTTCGTCCCGAAGCCCAAGGCGGGGCTGCCCTGGTATTTATCCAAGCACACGAACAACCCCCCCGCCCGCTGCATCAAAGTGCTCGTCGCCCTGACGCTGGCCTGGCCCATGTACCTGGCCTTCAGCCTCGGCGGCCGCCACTACGACCGCATCGCCTGCCACTTCGACCCGTATGGCCCCATCTACTCCGACCGCGAGCGCGCGCAGATCTTCTTCGTCTCGGACGCCGGCGTCCTCGGCATGGCCTGCGTCCTCCTCCGCCTGGCGTGCCGCCGCTCGGTCGGATGGGTGCTGCGGGTGTACGGCGCGCCGCTGGTGGTGGTGAACGGCTGCCTCGTGCTGATCACCTACCTGCAGCACACCCACCCGGCGCTGCCGCACTACGACTCGTCGGAGTGGGACTGGCTGCGCGGGGCGCTGGCCACGGTCGACCGAGACTACGGCGTGCTGAACAGGGTGTTCCACAACATCACGGACACCCACGTCGCCCACCACCTGTTCTCGACCATTCCCCACTACCACGCCGCGGCGGCGACCGAGGCGATCAGGCCCATCCTCGGGAAGTACTACCACTTCGACCCGACGCCCGTCCCCATGGCGGTCTGGAGGGAGGTGAAGGAATGCATCTATGCGGAGCCCGACGAGCACTCATCCGCCGGCATCTTCTGGTACAAGAACAAGTTCTAGATTAATTAATTAATTGTTGGCGAGGACACGGACGACGCACCGGAGAAGTGCCGGTCCCTAGCTCTCTCTCTCTCTCTCGCACTACCCGTCTGCTTCTGTTTTACTAAATTACTAGTGCCCTTCTCTCCCGGAGATCATATCCATCATCCATGGAGGCTGCTCATTAATCTGATCGAACTCTCTGTTGTTCTTGTGCTCTTTTATATATATGTATTGTTACTCTTGTATTGGAAATCTAGCCATCCATGTTCGCGCGTCGCGGAGAAACTTTCAAAATTTAAGTATTGTGGTATGGATTATAAATATGAGAATATTTTTTTCGGCAAGGCTAAATCTTTCGACACTCTTCTTCTTGATCGATCAGTCATCACTATCGGAGTCACGATAAGAATACAGGAGACAAGAACGAATGAAAATAGAAGATGGACTTAAATAGGAGTTGGATCCACCGGAGGGACAGAGTTCAAGCCCATTTATTTTGATACTAGGTGAAAATTTTCAAAATTTAGACATTGAAATAACCAAGATCAAACTTGTAAACATGAAAAATACCTTTTTTGATATTTAATACGAGACTAATGGGGTGTTTGGTTGCATGATAATTTTTTGTACATTTTCATGATAAAAAATTGTATTAAAATAAGAAGTGAACCAACTCATGACATAAAATTATCATGTTTGGAGGGATGTGATTACAAAAAAGAGTAACCACCGCACATGACCAAATAAAGTGGGGGACCACAAGAAAAAAGAAAGAGGTGAGACCCTCTTTTTTTGTTTAAGAAGAAAATCACTTTCAAAACATAAAATTGTCATGATTGTCAAAAACCTCTTTTAACAAGTTTTCTTATAATTTTTAAAAATTAAAATAAAAACCTCAATTATCATGCAACCAAACACCCCATAAATCTTTTAACGTGCACTCTCTCTCTCTCTCTCGGCTGGATGCTAGTTGCGGCGGGAATCGGATACTGTGTATTTTCGCTTCGAAAAATTAACTAATCGTAAACCTAGGTTCACCAATTTCTTGGTGCTACAGTAACATAACTCACACAATTTTAACATACCTTGCGCCAAAGACGCCATTTAGCAACTCGCAATCATACGAGTTCGGGTCACTCAGCAAGGTAGGTGACGGACTCTCTCACAAAAAATAAGATTTATCATATTTATATAATAATTTGACTTAAAATGATTACGTTGATCTTATTTTTTTTTAAAAAAGTAGAAAGTATTCTCTTTACTATCCTTTTCAGATGACACCGGCTCCAACTCTACACCCTTCAGTCTAAACGTTTCATCCTAAAAAATATTTAAAATAATCAATTTAATTACACAGTAAGATGATTTTTTTTGAAGCTACGTGTATTAAGGTGTCACTACAAAAAATAAGGTGACTGGCGACGGCTGGAAGCCGTCGCAAATAATCAAAAAGCCGTCGCCAATAATTATTGGCGACTGCTGGACCTCCGTCGCCAAGTGGTCGCAAATAAACCCGTCGGCAATAATATTGGCGACGGCTTTTTTAAGCCGTCGCCAATAAACGCATCGAGACGGCTTAAAGCCGTCGCCGTGGTGCTTATTACCGTCGGCTTCCTAGCCGTCGCTTTTAATAATACTGGGGACGGCTTAACAAAGCTGTCGTGAATAAACATACTGGCGACGGTTTTAAGCCGGCGCCAATAGGTTTAGTTTACGTCCAGCGGGTGCATTTCTCTGTTTGACGGCTTTACAGCCGTCGCTAATAAGTGTACTAGCGACCTTACGCGTCGCCGCCGCCGCAGGCTTAAACTGTGGTGCCGCGTGGTGAAAAACTGTTTAGCGACGGCTTTACAGCCGTCGCTAATAAGTACACTAGCGACGGCTTACGCGTCGCCGCTAATAGGCTCATATGTCCCGCGGGTGCAATTTCTCGGTTTCGCGACGGCAATAAGCCGTCGCCAAAATTCTAAAATCGTCGCTACTTAGTTTATTAGCGACGGCTCCGAGCCGTCGCCAATAGTTCCGCAATGTAAAAAACAGCTTTTTTTGGCTCATTGAATCCATGCAGGTTGACATCCATACATGAATATACATTATGGGGATGTTTCCATCAACCCTTTCATACATTTACATAACCCACAAGTTCATCTCATATTCTTTTTACCCAATATTCAATTCATTCAACACAAATATCCGAAACAACATATTCAAACACAAACACATTTCCGAAACAACAATCAACCACATATCCGAAATAATACATAGAAATACGATCAATCCACTTGGAGTTCTACAACACTCACAAGACAGTCAAATCACATACATAATGTACACTAAGTTTTGGACATAAAGAGTACAATAGAAGAAAAAATATATAAATATCATTCGTCTCCAAACGATCCTTCCTCATCATCCTCGTACTCTTCGTTGTCCTTGTCTCCGTCGTCGTCCTGATGAGATTGTGTTGGAGGTTGCCTCGATGTGGATGGTATGTCGGCCGGGGAGTCTTTGACTAATATTTTCATACATCCGTGTCAGCGTAGGACAGCTTCTTGAAACGATCTTTGTTGATCGTCCAACTGCTGCTTCAAAGAGGAAATCTCCGATCGACATTCAACGTTGACCTGAGCTCGCCCCTCCACCCGCTCTCTAAGCCCCCGGACCTCTTGGGCCGTGGAGGAAGAAGAACCTCCACTTGACCCACCATACCAAGTGCTGCGAGTTTCACCTCGCCCACCACATCGGATCCGTCCCGGCCTTCATCTCTACCGAAGACGGATATAAAAGCATCCTCGGGAGTAAGTGGTTTGTGTTACCCCGCATCGGAGGAATCGGATGTGGGGGATTCATCAATTGTTGCATATTTTCCTACAATATAATTTTGTATTAAAAGAAATAGGGATTAAATGAAAAAAATGGATAGAAATCGGATTGGATGTTTTTTGTATACCATCATCTCGACGACTTCGCTCATTGTCCCAAATAAGCACGCTCCATCTAAATCTTCGTTTGTCGAGTCATTTGGAAAACCTCGGGACGAGTATGGCGACGTCCTTCTTTTGCACTGCTTAAACATAATATGAACAAAATAAATCTATGAAAACTGAAAAAATTCAAACAAAATATAAATTTTTATACTTACAAAATCTCGCTCTAACTCGTGTATGTTTGTTCTTCCTCTTCTATACGGCATTGTTAACTTATTTCTCGTTTCCTTGATTTCGTTCACTCAACGCCTATATTATACATAAAGACTTCAATAAACTGTTTCAATAACTTTGAAATGATATATATATATCGACGAAATAAAAATTTATTTTACCCTTGCTTCGTCTCGAATCCATAAATTGCACATATGTAGCCATTGTTCCTCAGTGCATTGCGGAGGAACATTGGCGACGGCCTCCTCGAACGGTCGTCCTGCAAAATACTGAATACAAATGTTGCGATAGTAATACTGCTCGTGTTTAATGTTTCATGCGGTATTACGATCGGCAAGCAAAGCAATGGAGAAATGTCAACCGGTTCCAATAAGAAAAGATGCATTTATTTATTATTAATTAATTATCATGAAGAAATTTATCCACGAATCTATTATCTATTAGAAGTGGGAGTTCTTGTTTTGTCAACAAGCATATAGCCTCTCTTGTTGTCTAGATACATCCTCTCCTTTCACAGTTTTGATTTATCGCTATTCAATTGATTGATGGTGTATAACATTTTATTATTATATTTTAAGAAAATTGTCTTTTATTGTCCATATTTATCATGGATTCGTCGTGGTCTTTTTCTTTGAACCTAAATAGTATCTTAGGTTTGTGATAAATAACTAAATAAATAGTTGAAATTTTATTTTATAAAGTATACAAAATAAAAGTAAATATTAATGATAGTAGATTAGATGTAATAGTAATACATATACCGTTAACTCATGGTCAGTTGATAGTATCTTAGGTTTGTGATAAATAAATATATAAATGGTTAAAATTTATTTATATAAAGAATACAAAATAAAAGAAAATACTAAAGATGCTAGATTAGATGAAATAGTAATATGACATTTATTATTTTATTTTTGTAATATATAAATGTCATAAATGACAAAACAAGAACTCCCACTTCTAATAGATAATAGATATTATCTATTTTTAAAAATAAAACTAACATTGCATTCTATTATTTTATCGGTTGGTATTGTAATTGTATTTTGTGTAAATATAAATGCCATGTCATTATTATAGTATGATATAAAATTAAAATATCTAAATATGTATTTACTAAAAAATTAAATAAAGGTAAAAAATGAAAGCATCTAAAAGTGATAATCTTATTGATAAATCTATTTATTACTTGGTACTTATTGTTGTCAAACAATATTCAACAATATAATATGTCATCAGGATATTTTTTATAAATGTGAAATCAACAAGGGTAGAATAGTTCTAGGACACAGTGATGATAAATTACAAAATATTTTACTAATAGATTCCCGGGTAACATGAAATTTTGACAGCATTTTAATTATATGTATTCATAAAGTGTTTGGACTTGATTTTTTATTTGTGTAGCTTCATTTTTAAAATTTATAAACTACATTACGCTATTATAAAATTTAAAAATTTGTTAAACATGTATTCATTCACGACCTAGCTTTGCTCTTTACATCACATAGGATGTTTGGTTGCACAATAAATTTTGTACATTTTCATGATCAAAATTGTATTAAAATAAAGTGTAAGCTAATCAATAAAATATATTTATCAGGTTTGGAAAGATATGATAATAAAAAATAGTGGATATCATATATGACTGAACTAGGTGAGAGATGACAAGATAAAAAAAAAGTGTCACTTACTTTTTTTTGTTCATAAAGTAAAACTGTTTAAAATCATAAAATTGTAATGATTGTCAAACACCTCTCGTAACAAGTTTTTACAAAAATATAAAATTATAATAAAATCTCAGTTTATCACGCATACAAACATCCCATTACGAAAATTGTTTGTGGTATTTTTTTTATAAAATACAATAAAATCAATAATAAAACTTTGTTGGTTGGGTTAGATTTAAATTCTTTCTTTCACAATTTTTAGACTGTCAAGATTTCATATATCTTTAGGATCTTACTTTTTACAGTTTAAGAATTTCAAACCTCATGGATTTTTGAACTTTTCAAGTGTTTAATTAGTTTTCATATTTCCAATCTTATCAAATTTCATTTTTTCAATCTTTTCAGATTTTCAAGTTTTCGGAGTTTCTAGATTTTGAATCCCTACCCTTTTAAATTCTTTAGATTTCATAACTTTCAGATTTCTAATGTTTCTATAGTATATATTTTTTACATTAATTAATTTTTTATTTTACAAATTTCTCTATTTTCTATTTATTAATTAATTATTTTTTATTCACTAAAGTAAGAGTTAGCTACTTCCTACCGAGCTACACAACATTATCTTCATACAAGTGCCTACTTACTAGCATCTCTAACCGTTTCCATCTCCACCTCCCGATGCCATCTCCGCCTCCATCTCCTCACCGTTACCGCCTCTCCCTCCTCATCATTTCTCTCTCTCCTTCACTCTCTCTCTCTCTCTCTCTCTCTCTCCAATCTTGCTCACCCTCTCGCTTTCTGTTGACGATCAGTAGTAGCCCTCTCTCTCTCTCTCTCTCTTCCTGGTTGGTTTACTCAGGCGAATGTTGTTTGTTCATCTTATCTCCCCCGATCGTCCAATCAACATTTAGTCGCTCGATTCGTCCTCTAGTTCTTCCGCCAACAGACCTTCCGTTATTACGCAAATTCGTCCATCCCTACAGTTACTAAGCGCAACCTGCCATGCCTCTGGCCGCAGCCGTTTCCTTCTCCGGAAAATCTCGTTTCTCCATATCCTATCAATGGCATTCCTCACGTCCCTCCCATACCCATTTTTTATCTTCCTCTTTACGTATGGCAGTGTCGGTCTCTAGCGTCCGATGGCAGCCGATAGTACCATCCGATCAGATTCTGCTATTACGTGATGTATTACCTCCTTCAACGCTTTCTCGTATCGTCGATTTGGGATTTGTCGATAGAAGGTATGTCCTTTAGCATCTCGTGTTTGTCGTTCTTCTCCTTCAATGTCCTGCTTTCTCATCCCGCCTTTATCCTTGCCATTACTCCCTGGTCGCAACTTTCCTCCATTAGCCATCCGTTCTTTCAGAACACATCGCATCCCACAACATCATAGGCCCTGCATTATGGGCTTGGTGTATGCACTAGAGAATGACACCTCGTCCATGTAGAAAATACCGCTTTCCTCTTTGTGTAAGGCTGTAGTGTTGTCGTTCTATAGGAGATTTGCTAGAGTGAAGTAAAGAGGATATCTGCAACCTGTGAGACCCCTCCCCTACCTCTTGCCGGCTCATGTCAGTTTTTCACCTTTTCTGGACTCTGACTGGTTTCATGATTCTCCTCTTTCCTGTCAACAACATCTTAACTTGACACGGTAAGAGGAGTTCTCGCTAGACCCCTCAATGATGACAATGCTTGGCCTTGGAGTGCGCTCCATAGAGTAGCTTTACCCCTTCCCCTCGTCTCCTATGCTTTTTCTTTTATAAATGTGATTATATTTTTTATCTACACTTCATCGTTCTCTTTTTCATAGAGCAACTTTACTCTCTTTTCTTATTATTCTTAATAGGTTGGTCGTCAACTTTCGTACTCTACATAAAAAAGAGTCTTGACACACCCAAATGTTACTTTTTAAGTATCTAAGGAGACTTCAAAGTAATGTTAAAAATGTTTTCTCATTCTGTATATTTTCTTTTTTTTTCTATATGAGGTTATCTTTTTTATGTTCTATTTGTTTTACAATACCTTTTTCTCTTTATGTGTACATTTGGCAATTGAGATGTCTTTAGTCATGTACTACATTTCTCATGTTTTTCCATTTACATACGTTGTTAAATTTTTTATCTTTACTTCTTCGTTCCTTTTCCACCATAGGTTACTCTCTTTTCATATTCCTATCCCGCATTTCTCATTATATATGAGAAAGAAATCAAAGAGTGATGGGTGGGAAATCTCAATTTATTATTCTCCTACCTAGCAAGAAGTGTAATATAATTAGAGGTTCCAAAATTGGAAATAAAAGTGTAATGAATGTGACTTTATTTTTTATAAATGCCAATCCAAATACCCTGATTATATACAATGATTGAAGCTCAGTTTTGTATCATAAATGACCTAAATATTTTATTGAAAGTTTCACTCAAAAGAAGATAGACATTTCTTATAATTAGTATTTTTTGAAATAAATGAATATTTTAAATTTTTTTGGTGAATGTAAGATAAAGCAACTGTATTAATATAATTTATAAAGTTTAAGGAAAGACTTGAGTTGATTTGAAATTGGTTCAAAATATGATTAAATCAAATTCATCTATTCTAACTTGCCACTTCTTGATTATGACCAAGGTAATCATATCTGAAAATTGAAGACTGTCAGTTCTTATTGTAAACCTAAAATGTCAAAAGTAAAAATAAAATAAAGTAAGATGTATGCTCTTAACTAAAAAATAAATTCTCAAATTTAAAATTTCTATCTCTGAAGTTTAACTGAAAATTTGAATTAGACTTTGTAGACCCAATTAGGATTTGGAGCAATTTCTATAGGTCTCAATAGTGGACCAATCCGAAGAATTAGTCTTTGTAAACCCAATGAAGATTTGGATTAATTGTTATTCCTAATTCAATTGGGAGCGGGTGATGTTGTCGTAAGGTGAGTTTAGTTTAAGTGGAAATTAGACTAGATCTGAATGTTTGTTCCCATTCAAGTTCTTTTGTATGTCAAAAGCATTTGTGCATTGTTATTGTTGACATAAGAGGATCCCATTTTATTTTTTTAGGAATTTTTTTTGTGAAGTTGAAAGTTTGTTGGTTAGGTGGGACACATTAATATTGTCAATTCAGAATCTAACTTTCTAAGAACTAAGTAAAATTTGAAAACATATTCCTCACTTACCTCTTTATATAACTTCTTTGAGATGTATTCATGCATGGATGGTAGCTTATCGTGACACAGATTTTTTGTGACTAAGCAAAAGTTGTGTCAAAAGCATGAATGACCTTTTTGTTACTCCACATCTAATTGACATAATATTTTTGTCCTACCTATTTTGGATTGATCTATGGTAATTTATATTGTAATATTTACTTCTTGCTAGGTTGTGGAGGATGTCTTCATTCTCCGTATCTTATTTTGCTTTCAAAATTATCTTCATTTTCATTTAAATTGTATAAGTTTTAAATTATTAAAATATATCATAAATAACTAGAATCAATCAATCTTTACATTGGTTGCAATTAAATAAGTATGATAATAATAATATTAATAATGTAAAAGAAATGTTGTTTATAATATTATAATTAATTCTTATAAATCAAAGTTGTTAAATTTATATAAATGTCGCTCAAATCAATGTCGGTTTGATTACCGATTTATGTGTATATTTGAAGAGTAAACTATAACATTTATAATTTAACTAATTTTTTATAATGTACTTTTCTATCATAAGAATTTATCTCAATTATGTTATAAATTTATATCTAATCGGTATATAATATATTATTCGAACACGTGCGAAGCACGTGATTTGACTAGTTATATTATAATATCTACTTAACGGATAAATTATTTCCCAGAGAGAGAAAAGTTTACGATTGCCTAAAAATTAGGAGAGAGAGAGAGCGCTACGGAGGCACCACTTAGAGTAGACATAGAAATGTGACTAGTGTAATTATAATGTTCATTTCTATATATCTTGCACCACCGTCAACAAGTTCATATAATATGATGAGTACCGCAGAATATCAAATTCAAAAATAGCTGAACCATGAAAGGAAAAGGGTTGTCACTGTTGATGTGGACTGTGTGCTATAGGGACATGAGAGGAGAGATGAGATTTGTGTTCGAGAGAGGAGGACGAACTAACCACATGTTTGGTACGGGGATAACTTGGGGATAACCCTTGTTTATTCCCAAAATTTAGGGGATAAACTAGGTTTATCCCCAAAATTTTATGGTGCCAAATAGGCCCTAAGGCGTCGTTTGGTATCGAGATAAGTTTGATAGGGATAGGGATAAATCAATCCTTGTGGTTAACCCTATCCCTATTACGTTTGGTTTAACTTAGGATAAATTTAAGGATAATCATATTCTATGTTTGGTATGTTAACAATAAATTTGAGGATAACCTTAAAATTTTATATTTTTATATTTATTTTTTATATTATCTTATTTTATTACTCATAACATATTTGTAAATATCTTAACTAACTTACATATTTATATAATAAATTTAAACTATTATTTAAATATATAAATAAAAATAAACTTAAATGTTGACGGAACTCAACCCGGCTCCCCTCCGGACAGAACCCGGCGGATAGTGCTCCCCGCCCCCCTTCTTGACTAGGGGTAAACAGAAAACGGTTCAAACCGAGAAATCAAACCGAACCAGCTCATTCGGTTCGATTTGGTTCGATTTGAGAAACCTCTAAACCGATTTAAATCAAACTAAACCGTTTAAATCGACTTAATCAAAAAATATAAAAAATATTATAATATTATTAAAAAAACTATTTAGCACACCCCCCCGTCACCCCGCCCCGTCTCGCCCTGCCTCCGCGGCACCCCCCCCCCTTTACCCCGCGCGCCCCCGCCCCCTGGAGCTCCCCGCCCCTCCCCACAGCGGCGCTCCCCCTGCCTCCGCGGCACCGCCCCCACCGAGCCCCCCCCCCCCCCCCCGCGCGGATGTCCCCCCGCGGCACCCCCGCGGATGTCCCCCCGCGGCACCCCCCCTTCCCGCACGTATCCTCAAAATATTATTTTGGGAGTAAGATATCCCAAATATTAGGTGGGATGATTTATCCCTGCACTTATCCTTAATTTTGGGGATAACCTGGATTAACTTAATCCAGGTTGAACCCATTTTTAAATGTGTACCAAACAGGGGATTAGGGATAAACCAGGAGAATGAGAATTTGTAGAAATTTTAAATTTTGAATAAATTTTAGTTTATTGATATCTAGTCTATGTTTTTCGAATAAATTTTCAAACATCATAAAATAAGATCTGGAAAATAAAAATTATGAATCTTAATAGCTTAAAATTTATGTAAAGAAAAATCTGAAAACTGTTTCGAACATGAAATGTAAGAAAACA
Organism: Cryptocoryne crispatula var. balansae; assembly: GCA_036172225.1. NCBI lineage: Eukaryota > Viridiplantae > Streptophyta > Magnoliopsida > Alismatales > Araceae > Cryptocoryne > Cryptocoryne crispatula. The sequence goes on along the minus strand of CM069918.1, from coordinate 44,329,858 downwards.
ATATGGGAAGCACTCCAGGTTCGATCCGTGGGCTCGGCCCATGTTGCACTTTCTACGACGGTTAAGACCGATGAACCAAAAACAGAGGAAGATCAGTCATAAAAGACATAATAGTTAAAAGAGTTCGAATCACCTCAACTCCACCGTAGAAAGAACACTCTCAATTTTCAATCAAAATATATAACAACCTCCAAGTCACTTAAGTGACAATTCAATAACAATCGGTTCATTGTTATTGAACCATTACTGAGCCGGTTCAGTAAATTAGTAACGGTTCAGTAACTAATTACACTGACCTCAGTAACGGTTAAATAATAATTTGTACTGACTTCAGTAACGATTCAGTAAGGTTTCAGTATCTGTTCGATAATAATTCAGTAGGGTTTCAATAATGTCAAATAACGGTCTAGTAATAGCTCAATAACGAGTTATACTGATTTCAGTAACGATCCAGTAACGAGTTACATTGACTTCAATAGCCGTTCAGTATGGCTTCAGTAACGGTTCTGTAACAGTTCAATAACGAGTTATATTGGCTTCAGTAATGATCTAGTAATAAGTTACATCGACTTCAATAACAGATCAATTAAGTTTCAATAATAGTTCAATAAGACTTCGATAGTATCTAATAACGGTTTAACAACGACTCAGTAACGAATTACACTGACTTTAATAATGGTACAGTAATAGATCAATAAGAATTCAGTAACATTGAGCCGATTGGTTCAGTAATGGGTGAATCAGTTTTTACTGAACTGTCACTTAAGGGACCCAAGGTTGTGACTATTTCTGATTGGAGACTAAGACCGTTTTCTCTATAGAACTGAGGTGACCTATACTCTAGTTAAAATGGAGGAGTATGAAAAATCTCCAGTCACGTCACACCTTCATCGTCTCCCCGTTAGCCTCCTCCTTGGCCGCCCTACCGCTCTTCTCCGTTGCTGTTGGGAGACGTGTCAGGACGAAGACCGTCCGATGTCTTGGTCCGAGAGGAAGGTCCTCTATTTTGTTTTGCCATTATTAACTCTTTTCGATTTTTATTTTGGTCTTGACTTTAATGCAAAGTTATCACACATTGTTTTTCATTTCGATTGAGTTAAGATTATAGTATTTTGATATTATTCAGGTTTTCAAATTTCGTTCCCGATCGAATTCCTCTATTTCGAGGTGTTCACCCGTCGATTGATATTTCATTCAAAATAAGTTAGTGACATTCCTATTATCATTCGATCTGATCGTCTTATAGGAATCGGAAAACTAAATATGAAATTGATCGATTCCCATCTTGATTTCGATAGTTCTCAAAATATCTCGCCTCATTTCTGATAGTTTATAAGGTTGTATTTTGAACGGATTAATTTCTATATAAATTTAATCGATCTTGTGGAGTCTCACATTCTCTTTGCATCCTTGAAAGAGAGGTATTTCATGACAAACGAAGATCTAGTGGGCCGAAACGGGTTCATCTGTGTTGACACAGCCCACATACATTTTGGACTTTTGGGCATTCTAATTCTAATAGGAGAGAGAGAGAGAGAGAGAGAGAGAGAGAGAGAGAGAGTGCAAACTCTAATGGGGTGTTTGGTTGCATCATAATGGAGGTTTTTATTTTAATTTTTAAAGATTGTAAGAAAACTTGTTAAGAGAGGTGTTTGGCAACTTTGACAATTTTATGTCTTGAAAGTGATTTTCTTCTTGAACAAAAAAAGAGGGTCTCACCTCTTTTCTTTTTTCTTGTGGTCCCCCGCTTAGTGTTGGCCATGAATGGTAGTAACCCTTTTTTGTTATCACATCCCTCCACACTTGACAACTTTATGTCATGAGTTGGTTCACTTTTTATTTTAATATATTTTTATCATGAAAGTGTACAAAAAATTATCGTGCAACCAAACACCCCATGTGATAACAAAAAAGAGTTACTACCATTATGGCGTGTTTGGTTGCATGACAATTTTTTGTATATTTTTATGAAAAAATTTATATTAAAATAAAAAATGAACCAACTCATGAAATAAAATTATCATGTTTGGAGGGATGTGATAATAAAAAGAGATAACTACCATTCATGACCAAACAAAGTGGGGGACCACATGAAACAAGAAAGAGGTGAGACCCTCTTTTTTTGTTTAAGAAGAAAATCACTTTCAAAACATAAAATTGTCAAGGTTGCCAAACACCGCTTTTAACAAGTTTTCTTATAATTTTTAAAAATTAAAATAAAAACCTTCATTATCATGCAACCAAACACCCCATTAGTACTGTCACCCAATTGTCACGAGTTGGTTCGCTTTTTATTTTAACATAATTTTCTTTGGTCTTACTTCTTCTCAATTATCAATTAGTACCGTCACCCAATTGAGTCTTACTTTTTAGTTCACCTCATTTGTAAAAGAAAAGAACCAACTAGAACAAATTTGATTCATCAATGGGTTGTCTTTATTAAATCTACCCAGTTTGCGCAGACAAGCTTATTTAATTTCCAATTTCTCCATCGGAATGCATTTTTTTACACGAGTAAATTGTGTATTTTTTTTAGAATTTTTCAAGTTCTAATTATTATCATTGTTGTGTTGCACCCATCTAATCAGTGTCGAGCAGAGACGTAGAGGTGAAAATGGGCCAGGTATTATGTGTTGACCTGTCCAATTCTGGACCGGGATTCAGACAAAGTCGGAGCGATCATCCGCCAAGATGTTAAATGCTATAAAACAAACGCACGATTCTTGATAGCTTTTTTTGTTAACAAAATTGCTCAATAAATTTTTATACACTTTTATTGTAAAAGATTATATTAAAATAAAATGCGAGCTAATCAATTGACATTAAGTTTTCATGTTTGGAAATATACGTAGATAACAAAAAAGAGTGAATATCATATATGACTAAACAAAGTGATGGATCGCAATATTAAAAGAAAGATGACATCCACTTTTTTTGTTAAAGAAGTAAGACACTCTAAAACATAAAATTGTAATGGTCGGCAAACACTTACTTTGACAAGTTTTGTTGTAAAAACATAAAATTTAAAAAAAAACTTAATTTATCATGCAATCAAACACTCTAAAAGTGTTGCAAATCATGAGGGCATCAACTTGGGTTCGAACCCGAGCTTGCTCGCCAAGAGGTAGTGTTTTGACTGTGCTACGGGTAAAAGGTTCTTGACGTATTTTAACTGTTTAGTAAAAACAATACTTTGTGTTTTACAAATTTCAAAATTGATATCGATAGCAAAACACTTTCTAACAAAGTATTCTGATATTAGTTTCAAAAATTCTTAATAATGGAGCTCCGTATACTGTTAATTTGTTCCCAAAGAGCACAAATAATTGTTGTCGGTGAAGGGAGCACCCTCAGTCCCTAATTAGAATATGCCACAATTTCCATGGCTCTTAACTTAAGTGGCGGTTTAGTAAAATTGATTCACCATTACTGAATAGTTACTAAACTAGTTCACCATTACTGAACACTTTTAAAGTCTTACTTGTTACTAAATCATTACTAAAGCTTTTTTGAAGTGTTATTGAAGTCTTATTCAACATTATTGAAGTCTTACTAAACCATTACTAAAGTTTTACTGAATATTCACAGAAGTCTTACTGAACTGTTACTGAAGTCAGTGACACTCGTTACTGAAGCTAGTGTAACTCGTTACTGAACATTACTGAAATCATATTGAATTGTTACTGAAGTCAGTGTAATTCGTTACTAAACCATTAGTGAAATTTTACTTAAATATTACTGAAGCCTGTGTAACTTGTTACTAAACTGGTTTAGTAACTATTTAGTAACGATTGACCGGTTGTTACTGAATCACCACTTAAGTGATATGGGATTATGGTATGTTCTGATTGGAGATTGAGAGTGTTCCCTTCACCATGGGACTGAAGTGATCCGGACTCGTTCCAAACAAGGTGTAATATATTAAATTTTATATTTTTTTAATTTTGATATTGATATTCACAAGCTAGAGTAAACATGATATAGATAGCCACTTGTATCACAATTAATTAATGTATTTTTTTGTAATATAGATTTCAAAATTAACAACTTGTGATGATCTATATCAATATTGATTTTAAAATTTTATAATGAAAGAGATGTTTAATATTATTACCAAACAATTTATGACTAATATACCCATGTATTATGCAATAGCTCCTCATGAGTCCTAAACGGCGACTGTTCACGCCACTGCTGGGTGCATCAATCCCTAGGAGGTTTTTCCATTGACTTCGTACATATTTAGTTTTTAACCGGTAATTTTGAATTCCTGATTCTATCGAAACTTGATTCCATTTTTTGAGTAATACTTTATTAGGGGTGAAAATAGATCATTCATTAAAATAATCTGGTTCGATGAAACAATAATTAACGAGGTTATTTTTTTGTATCTTTTAAATTACTGAAATAAAAATCTTATATCCCAATGCCTGATTAGAATTAGATTTGAAAACAATCAATCCTAAATTTGTTTCACCAATTTACATACAAAAATAATCTATCCTCAAAATTAATATATTAATAAATGAATAACACACAAATGATTGAATTGATATAAAAATCAATCCAAATAAAGTTATCAGACAAGGTATTAAAGTTTTAATAATTATATAATATTTATTATCCTATTTTTACTAAAAAATCAGGTAAATGAAATATTTTAAGAGTCAATATGATTGTTTCAATTCTGAAATGATAGTATTCCAAAATTTAAATTACAAAGAACCAAGATATCATTATTTTGGTTTAATTAGAATTGAATTTGGAGCGAGTTATCCTCGGCGAAATCCAAATGAAATCCAAACCAAAGCTTTGTCGTCCAGAAGAAGACGGGATTGCCAAACACCTTATTTATCATTTTTTTTGACAAACTTAACTGTAATCGTTAAGAGAATCCCTTACATCATGCAACCAAACAACCAGCTACTAATTAAGCACTGGAGGTTTATAATAAGAATGAGATGTATGGTTACGATGTATTTTGTATATTTCTTCTATTATCGTACCCGGTGTTAAAATAATATCTAACAAAAGCGGGTGTGTGTATATATACACACCCCCCCCCTCAAGATAGAGAAAAAAATGACGTGTCATTTCCTTTTTAGCCGATAAGAAAATATTCCGCAAAGTTTATTTTGATCACGCTTTCCAAACACTTTCCGAAGAAGAAGCTTTATTAATCAGCAAAATACACTTGCTAGAGGAGAGTATTTTGTCATGCAACCGAATTCCACACGCCTACAACTCTATTCTCATAAATCAATTAGTTGTTGCCGGCGGTTGTTAGCCAACGTAAGTCTAGTTATCAGATCAGTTCTGATGGAGTTACATTGGAATTACTCTTTGGATTTCAGCTAAAACCACACCGACGTGGGCAAAAAGTTTCCTTGGGCATAAGTTTGGTGTGACAGCGTTGAAATCAATCAATCTCTGAAACCAAATTTCTACAAATACATATTTCATATAAAAAATAATGTGTTTATGATTGAGATACTTTATGCGGACACCACTTTATATTAGAGGTGTAAAAGGAATGCTAGAAATTTTGATTCCGATAAAGATTGATTGATTTGAGAATTGTTATCTCATCTTATATATAAATTATCAGATTCGGAATCATATAGCCCGACAGTTTATCCGAATCAAAATCGGAATTAAGTGATTTCGTTTCCGTTCATCTCATTGCGATAAGATTTATGCGGATAAAAATAATTAAAATAAAAAATAATATTTAATATTGAAAATAGAAATTATTGAATTTTGATTTAGATTCTGATAACAGAGTCGGAACACCTTAACCCCTGTCAGAATCAGAATCAAATTCTGATGCTTCAGTTATCGAATCCGATTTGGTTACACCCGTGCTTTATATGTTTGGAGGATAAACTAATTAAGTTGATCCCAGAATTAAACTGGTGCCAAATAGGCCTTGAAAAAATGCTCCAAGGTTGGAAAAAAGAAAGAATATTGGTTTTATGTCACTTGCCAAGGACTAATCAAAGAATTTTCTTCGGCAAGTCACTTCACTCGACATCTTACTGGGCTACTTTCTTTGAAAAAAATATTTCTACATAAAATATTTTGATAAAAAATTTAAATTTTACATAAAATGTTTAAAATTCAATAGAGTCGACTGACCTTACCAGCCGGCATTGTTACCTGGTGTTACCACTAAATTGGGATATATATAAGCAAACTACGTTACTGTGACGTATCACACAGGGTGTCTGTTCCGACGACCTTTATATTATCGTAAATGATAATTTTACATAATCATAATTTTCTTTTCCATGGCAGCGATGCAAATATTCATGACATGACGACGACCATTACCTGAATCCACGTGGCCATGAGGAACACATCCAGCTTGGTTAAGAAACGACGCAACGCAGCACGGCCACTGGCCACGCCGGCTGCTGATCCATCTACGTCATCCGCACCGTCCATTTGACAGAGCCCCCCATCCAACAGTTCCACTGTCGGACTCAAGCTCACAGGAAACCCGAGAGTCCAATGAATGGGTACCACGTGGCGGAGATCAACTGCACGGTTATCACCTATGTCGCGTTTCAAGGTCGAGAGTGGATCACCTCAGTCCCGAGTAGATAAACGCAGTTTTCAATCAGAAATGGTCACATATCCCTGTCACTTAAGTGATGGTTCAAATACCGATTTGATGAATTGCTACCAAAAAGGGCTGAACTGCTACCGATGTCTTGTAACTTATTATCGACAAGTAGCAAGTTACTAAGGTGTTGGTAGTGATTTAGTCCTTTTCAGTAGCGTGTTCAAGACTTTGGAGTAAAGAGTTAAGATGTTATTGAACCGTTATCGACGCTTTACTAATTCACTACCAAACTCAATACAACTCGTTACCAACAGGGAGTGAGTTATTAAGATGTCAGTAACGATTCAGTCCTTTTCGATAGTGATTCACCGAATTGATATTTGAACCGTCACTTAAGTAACAAGAGTATGTGGTCCCTTCTGATTAGGCGATCCGCCCTCTCCAAGGTCCGGGACGAATGCGCTTAAAAGGAACGGTGCCAGATCATTCGGTGGACATCGAGATCGGTGGACATCGAGACCAGTATAGCAGCGACGAAGAGCCGGGGGAGGGGTGGGAAGAGAAGCGAGAAGGTGACTCCGTCCGGCGCTCCCCTTCCGATCTTCGAGTTTTTTTTTGAACTAACACACTTTTTTTTTAAAACTAACACGGTAAAACTTTGTTTTGTAAATCTAACACACTTTGGTCAAAGTCGAGTTTTGAAAACTCGACTTTGACCGAAAACAGCAAACGGTCCCGACTAATGACGGCGAAACGGGATTAGTTTAAAGTCGAGTATCGGAAGGTCGACTTTAAAGTCGAGTTTTCAAAACTCGACTTTCCCACACGATTTTTTTCTCGGTGGCACGGAACAAGTTCTGTGGGAAAGTCGAGTTCCCACTTTTTTCACTCTCGTTCTTCGCTCATAGCCGGGTTTGGTTTAAAGTCGAGTTATTACAACTCGACTTTAGTTTAGTTAATACGTAATTAACCAAGACGTTTACTGTTTTCGGTACTTTGACAAAAGTGTGTTAGATTTACAAAATAAAGTTTTACCGTGTTAGTTTTAAAAAAAAAAGTGTGTTAGATGAAAAAAAAAACTCTCCGATCTTCTTACCCGCTGCTTATCCGCGGCTCTCTCCTCTCGGTTGACGGGAGGTTGTTGCCCAGAGGTTGCTCCTTCAGGTATGTCTGGCGTCACCCTCCGCCGCCTCCGATTCCGTCACCGGCCGGTGCATCCGTGTTCAGTTCCGAAAGAAAATGCCGTCGTTCTTCCCCTTTCCGTCCCGTGCACGCGCGCCCGTTTGCTTCTGTGTGTTTGAATGATTTTCCCTAATTCTCAATTTGACCATCGCGAGACGGGAGGGGAGAAATGTAAATCAAACCCTGCGTGGGATCTAGGAGCGGCCGGCTCTGTCGCAAGTGTTGTCCAAGCCGTCGGGTTCTGTGCATAGAGCTGGAACCGCGCTGCTCCGCCGTGCAGGGAGGATCACGCGGCACGGACAATCCGCTCGGCGCCTATTGGACGACATTCATTGGTGCCCCGAGACTAGCCATAGTTCTCAATTGCTACCCGATCCATCCGTAGGGAAGAAGAAAAGCTAAAACAGGATGAAGAAGACGAAGAAATGACGACCGAGAAGAGAGACGCACGCAACGCTATCACCTCAAACAGAATGAAGAAGGCAAAGAAACGGTGGTCGATATCAAATTACATTTGTAATGCTATGTTCCGCTGCCGTTTCATCCCAAAGTCGTGTACACAGATGTCGTTCGATCGTCGAACTGCCACAGTGCGCGGTTTCGTTAATATTCTTTATATAGATCGAGTCCCATCACGAGATTTTTTGAGAGGGTCGACGAGATCACACACATCAGATCACTCGGGATTACCCTTCAAGTTCTAATTCGATTACTCGGAATTGTATGGTTTTTTTGATGACATAAATTGTACTATTTCTTGCACATGTAGAATGTTTGAATTTGTTGGTATATTATGCAGCATGTGTTAAAAGTGTTTCAAATGAAAAATGTAAAAGTTATTCCTAAACAATACATTTTGAAAAGGTGGACAAGAAAAGCAAAAGAAGGAGTTGTCTATTATTATCAATGTGTGATGATAAGAAACAGTGAAAGGGTAGATATTTCTTTAAGGTATAAGAATTTGTGCCCTATGCTCGTTCAATTAGTGACAAAGGCATCATTATCATAACGAACAAACAAGATGGTTGCCGACTTTGCCAAAGGAATTTGTAAAAGACAACGAAGTGGTGGTAGTAGTCGCAAGAAAAAAGGTACTTTGGAGAAAGCTCTTGCCAAGAAAAAAGGGAAATTATCTAGTAAAAAGAGTTTTTCAGATGATACACGATCCATCCCAAATAGAAGTATGACAGAAGCATATGGCAGGTTAAATTTTTTTTACTTAACCAATTAGAACATCACATGTTTTTTCTCAACTTTAGCAATTATAATTTTATCTCAAAATTCTCGTTGAATTTTTGTTTTTGTACGGCACACAAATCATACTCATATCCATCCAACGACATATTTTCCGGGCATATTCAATTTTGAGTTAACAGCATCTCAAGAAGAAAATTCATATATGCAATTATTACAGGTAAATAATCCTATCTTAGTTTGTTGATTTAAAAAGTATGTTTCATATTAACTTACTTTTGAATGTAACGTAGGAGCAAACAAATCAAAGGAGAAGGATGTCATGAAGGATGAGACGTGCGCACAAAAAAAAAGTGAATTTTATGCTTTTGCATCAAAAATTATAATATAAAGACATTAGGTAGATATTTGTTATGATGTTGAATGAAGAAAAATTATTAACCTGATGTTTTTATGTTTTTATCATTTTTCAAGTACGTAGATTGACACTCATGTTGATTGTATGGATTAGTTTGTCACCAAATTTATTTTATCTAAATTGAGTAAGGTCCACGCAATGAATAATAATATTTAAACTTGTTAACTAGATAATTAATTTCTGCCTGTATAATTGTTCTATGAAATAATATTTTTGTCTCCACTCTTTTTAAAAATTTTAAAGTTAATTATAATTTACAGTTCGATCTTAATTTGAGAAAAAACATTTATCTATATAATAGTTTTACCCTGTTATTAATTTGAAAAAAAATTTAATTTGTCTGCATATTAAATACTATTATTTGAGAGAGACAGACGGTGACTAAAAATAATAATAATGACAAATACTGCTGTAAAGAATAATGATAAATGTGAACACGTATGTAACCTAGGGCGGTTTGTGTTAATAAAAATGTGTTACATAATATTTCATATATAGTGTTGAGTTAAGATGGAAAATACAGTGGCGAGAAGGTGTTTTGTATTTCACTTTTTTTTGTTGTGCGCCGGGCCAATTGCCGTAAAAAGATCAGGACGTGATCTTTGAAAAAAAAAAGTAAATTTGATTAACTGTTCAATTAAAAAAATTAATTCACACATTTTGTTTCTATGTCATCTGTATTCCATTTTTTTTTATGTTGCGCGTCGGTTCTGTCCCGCGCGGCCAATTTCCAGTTCACGTTTTTTTTTCAAATGTTGTGCGTCGGGCCAACGCGCGGCCAATTTCCGGTTCATGTTTTTTTTTTGTGCGCCGGGTCAATTGCCGGTTCGCGCTCCCTATTTCCGGCTGTCAGAGAAGCCTCAGTCTCCAATCAGAGGCACTCACACACTCCCGTCACTTAAGTGGCGATTCAAGTTATGTTAATAAACTTTCATTATCATGCAACCAAACACCCCATTAGTTTCTTCTCCTCAATTGTCACCACGCTGCATATAAATCAGAGGAACTCACTCTCTCTCTCTCTCTCTCTCTCTCTCTCTCTCTCTCTCTCTCTCTCTCTCTCTCTCTCTCTCTCTCGGTCTCGGTATACGCTCTGAACACTCTTCCATCACCAGAAAGTATATTTTTACGTTAACAAAAATGTATTATATAGTTTTTGGTTTCACTTAATTATGTATTTTTTACGAGAATATTTTTTTATTAAGTGCACAGCATTTTTATATTTTAAAAGAAGAATGTGTTTTCGACTATAAGTATTATTTATTTTAATTTTAAATTAGAATTTAATACAATTTTATTGAAAATTATTTGACGGTCTATATTGAACAGAAGATAAAAGATGAGGTGGGTTCAATGACATACAACATGGAAGACGATATTTTTTATATTAATATGAAATATTTAATAAATTATATTTTATACTAAACTTTATTTTTGAGTCAAATCTACCCTGGACCTTCTTTTTTTGATACCGTCGACGCGGGCGGTACAATTTGATTCGGGGTTTATTATGGGGCGTTTGGTTGCATGATAACGAAGAATTTTGTTTTAATTTTTAAAAATTGTAAGAAAACTTGTTAAAAGAGGTGTTTGGTAACCACGACAATTTTATGTTTTAAAAGTGATTTTCTTCTTAAACAAAAAAAAGAGGGTCTCACCTCTTTCTTTTTTCTTGTGGTCCCCCACTTTGTTTGGTCATGTGTGGTGGTTACTCTTTTTTGTAATCACATCCATCCAAACAGGATAATTTTATGTCATGAATTAGTTCATTTTTTATTTTAATACAATTTTTTGTCATGAAAGTGTACATGAAAATTCTCATGCAACCAAACACCCCCCCCCCCGTATTATTTAAGCAAACCCAAGTTCTTTCTCTTCTTCCTTCCTGCAGGGTGGGTCGCGGCGGTCTGCTCTGCTCATCTGATCTCCTCCGTCCTCCGCCGGCGAACGCGCGCGAGAATGGGTGCCGGGGGCCGCATGGTGGTCGCTGAGGATCGCTACGGCGAGGAGCAGAAGGCGCGCGTGGGGAGCGACCCGCTGCGCCGGGTGCCCACCGCCAAGCCGCCGTTCACCCTGGGGGAGCTCAAGAAGGCCATCCCTCCGCACTGCTTCCAGCGTTCCGCCGTCCGATCCTTCTCCTACCTCGCGCAGGACCTCGCCGTCGCCTCCGCCTTTCTCTACGTCGCCCTCGCCTTCTTCCCCCTCCTCCCCTCCCCGCTGCATCTCATCGCCTGGCCCCTCTACTGGGCGGCGCAGGGCTGCGTCCTCAACGGCGTCTGGGTCATCGCGCACGAGTGCGGCCACCATGCCTTCTCCGACTACGCGCCGCTCGACGACATCGTCGGGCTGGTGCTGCACTCGGCGCTCCTCGTTCCCTACTTCTCCTGGAAGTACAGCCACCGCCGGCACCACTCCAACACCGGCAGCCTCGAGAGGGACGAGGCGTTCGTCCCGAAGCCCAAGGCGGGCCTCCCCTGGTATTTATCCAAGCACACGAACAACCCCCCCGCCCGCTGCATCAAAGTGCTCGTCGCCCTGACGCTGGCCTGGCCCATGTACCTGGCCTTCAGCCTCGGCGGCCGCCACTACGACCGCATCGCCTGCCACTTCGACCCGTATGGCCCCATCTACTCCGACCGCGAGCGCGCGCAGATCTTCGTCTCGGACGCCGGCGTCCTCGGCATGGCCTGCGTCCTCCTCCGCCTGGCGTGCCGCCGCTCGGTCGGATGGGTGCTGCGGGTGTACGGCGCGCCGCTGGTGGTGGTGAACGGCTGCCTCGTGCTGATCACCTACCTGCAGCACACCCACCCGGCGCTGCCGCACTACGACTCGTCGGAGTGGGACTGGCTGCGCGGGGCGCTGGCCACGGTCGACCGAGACTACGGCGTGCTGAACAGGGTGTTCCACAACATCACGGACACCCACGTCGCCCACCACCTGTTCTCGACCATTCCCCACTACCACGCCGCGGCGGCGACCGAGGCGATCAGGCCCATCCTCGGGAAGTACTACCACTTCGACCCGACGCCCGTCCCCATGGCGGTCTGGAGGGAGGTGAAGGAATGCATCTATGTGGAGCCCGACGAGCACTCATCCGCCGGCATCTTCTGGTACAAGAACAAGTTCTAGATTAATTAATTAATTGTTGGCGAGGACACGAACGACGCACCGGAGGAGTGCCGGTCCCTAGCTCTCTCTCTCTCTCGCACTACCCGTCTGCTTCTGTTTTACTAAATTACTAGTGCCCTTCTCTCCCGGAGATCATATCCATCGTCCATGGAAGCTGCTCATTAATCTGTTGTTCTTGTGCTCTTTTATATATATGTATTGTTACTCTTGTATTGGAAATCTAGCCATCCATGTTCGCGCGTCGCGGAGAAACTTTCAAAATTTAAGTATTGTGGTATGGATTATAAATATGAGAATATTTTTTTCGGCAAGGCTAAATCTTTCGACACCCTTCTTCTTGATCGATCAGTCATCACTATCGGAGTCACGATAAGAATACGGGGGACAAGAACGAACGAAAATAGAAGATGGACTTAAATAGGAGTTGGATCCACCGGAGGGACAGAGTTCAAGCCCATTTATTTTGATACTAGGTGAAAATTTTCAAAATTTAGACATTGAAATAACCAAGATCAAACTTGTAAACATGAAAAATACCTTTTTTGATATTTAATACGAGACTAATGGGGTGTTTGGTTGCATGATAATTTTTTGTACACTTTCATGATAAAAAATTGTATTAAAATAAAAAGTGAACCAACTCATGACATAAAATTATCATGTTTGGAGGGATGTGATTACAAAAAAGAGTAACCACCGCACATGACCAAATAAAGTGGGGGACCACAAGAAAAAAGAAAGAGGTGAGACCCTCTTTTTTTGTTTAAGAAGAAAATCACTCTCAAAACATAAAATTGTCATGATTGTCAAAAACCTCTTTTAACAAGTTTTCTTACAATTTTTAAAAATTAAAATAAAAACCTCAATTATCATGCAACCAAACACCCCATAAATCTTTTAACGTGCACTCTCTCTCTCTCGGCTGGATGCTAGTTGCGGCGGGAATCGGATACTGTGTATTTTCGCTTCGAAAAATCAACTAACCGTAAACCTAGGTTCACCAATTTCTTGGTGCTACAGTAACATAACTCACATGATTTTAACATACGTTGCGTCAAAGACGCCATTTAGCAACTCGCAATCATACGAGTTCGGGTCACTCAACAAGGTAGGTGACGGACTCTCTCACAAAAAAATAAGATTTATCATATTTATATAATAAGTTGACTTAAAATGATTACGTTGATCTTATTTTTTTTTAAAAAAGTAGAAAGTATTCTCTTTACTATCCTTTTCAGATGACACCGGCTCCAACTCTACACCCTTCATTCTAAACGTTTCATCCTAAAAAATATTTAAAATAATCAATTTAATTACACAGTAAGATGATTTTTTTTGAAGCTACGTGTATTAAGGTGTGTATAGAAGGGGGCAGAGGATCGATCTTGTTGCGATAGTAATGCTGCTCGTGTTTAATGTTTCATGCGGTATTACGATCGGCAAGCAAAGCAACGGAGAAATGTCAACCGGTTCCAATAAGAAAAGATGCATTTATTTATTATTAATTAATTATCATGAAGAAATTTATCCACGAATCTATTATCTATTAGAAGTGGGAGTTCTTGTTTTGTCAACAAGCATATAGCCTCTCTTGTTGTCTAGATACATCCTCTACTTTCACAGTTTTGATTTATCGCTATTCAATTGATTGATGGTGTATAACATTTTATTATTATATTTTAAGAAAATTGTCTTTTATTGTCCATATTTATCATGGATTCGTCGTGGTCTTTTTCTTTGAACCTAAATAGTATCTTAGGTTTGTGATAAATAACTAAATAAATAGTTGTAATTTTATTTTATAAAGTATACAAAATAAAAGTAAATATTAATGATAGTAGATTAGATGTAATAGTAATACATTTACCGTTAACTCATGGTCAGTTGATAGTATCTTAGGTTTGTGATAAATAAATATATAAATGGTTAAAATTTATTAATATAAAGAATTCAAAATAAAAGAAAATACTAAAGATGCTAGATTAGATGAAATAGTAATATGACATTTATTATTTTATTTTTGTAATATATAAATGTCATAAATGACAAAACAAGAACTCCCACTTCTAATAGATAATAGATATTATCTATTTTTAAAAATAAAACTAACATTGCATTCTATTATTTTATCGGTTGGTATTGTAATTGTATTTTGTGTAAATATAAATGCCATGTCATTATTATAGTATGATATAAAATTAAAATATCTAAATATGTATTTACTAAAAAATTAAATAAAGGTAAAAAATGAAAGCATCTAAAAGTGATAATCTTATTGATAAATCTATTTATTACTTGGTACTTATTGTTGTCAAACAATATTCAACAATATAATATGACATCAGGATATTTTTTATAAATGTGAAATCAACAAGGGTAGAATAGTTCTAGGACACAGTGATGATAAATTACAAAATATTTTACTAATAGATTCCCGGGTAACATGAAATTTTGACAGTATTTTAATTATATGTATTCATAAAGTGTTTGGACTTGATTTTTTATTTGTGTAGCTTCATTTATAAAATTTATAAACTACATTACGCTATTATAAAATTTAAAAATTTGTTAAGCATGTATTCATTCACGACCTAGCTTTGCTCTTTACATCACATAGGATGTTTGGTTGCACAATAAATTTTGTACATTTTCATGATCAAAATTGTATTAAAATAAATTGTAAGCTAATCAATAAAATATATTTATCAGGTTTGGAAAGATATGACAATAAAAAATAGTGGATATCATATATGACTGAACTAGGTGAGAGATGACAAGATAAAAAAAAAGTGTCACTTACTTTTTTTTTGTTCATAAAGTAAAACTGTTTAAAATCATAAAATTGTAATGATTGTCAAACACCTCTCGTAACAAGTTTTTACAAAAATATAAAATTATAAAAAAATCTCAGTTTATCACGCATACAAACATCCCATTACGAAAATTGTTTGTGGTATTTTTTATATAAAATACAATAAAATAAATAATAAAACTTTGTTGGTTGGGTTAGATTTAAATTCTTTCTTTCACAATTTTTAGACTGTCAAGATTTCATATATCTTTAGGATCTTACTTTTTACAGTTTAAGAATTTCAAACCTCATGGATTTTTGAACTTTTCAAGTGTTTAATTAGTTTTCATATTTCCAATCTTATCAAATTTCATTTTTTCAATCTTTTCAGATTTTCAAGTTTTCGGAGTTTCTAGATTTTGAATCCCTACCCTTTTAAATTCTTTAGATTTCGTCTCCTTCACATTTCTAATGTTTCTATAGTATATATTTTTTACATTAATTAATTTTTTATTTTACAAATTTCTCTATTTTCTATTTATTAATTAATTATTTTTTATTCACTAAAGTAAGAGTTAGCTACATCCTACCGAGCTACACAACATTATCTTCATACAAGTGCCTACTTACTAGCATCTTTAACCGTTTCCATCTCCACCTCCAGATGCCATCTCCGCCCCCATCTCCTCACCGTTACCGCCTCTCCCTCCTCATCATTTCTCTCTCTCCTTCACTCTCTCTCTCTCTCTCTCTCTCTCTCTCTCTCCAATCTTGCTCACCCTTAGGGATGTCAATGGTAGCGGATTATCCGATTATCCGACCCGTTCGTTAATTTAATGGACGGTTAAAGGATCATCGAAAATTTCCGAATAGGGTATCCTTAGCCGTTTACCGATTATCCGTCTTTTTAACGGATACGGTCACGGATACAATATAAACCGAACCCGATAAACCGTTTCCGAACCCGTTAAGTAAAGCTTGATCCAACGGTTGAAAATATATCAACATCTAATGTTCAAGAAATATGTCGATCTCAAAACCTTAAAATTAATTTGCGAGAATCCCCGAGTCCGACCTTTCAACTTTCGCCGTTCCTTCTTTCTTGCTCGACGCCCTACCCGTTTGCATCGTTGCACCTTCACCTTGACGTGGTGGCTAGCGGCTACATCAAGGACCTATTGGTTTTGGGTGGCGGTGTGACCTCGCCGCACTATTGCGCCTGGCTACATCAAGGACCTATTGCACCTTCACCTGACGTGGCGGTGGCGACTACATCAAGGACCTATGGTTTCTGGTTTTAGGTGGCCGGTGGTCCGCGTGGTGTACGAGGCTCCCAACTCTCTCTCTCCTCCGGTTCACCGCGAAAGACTTTGTCACCCCTCTTTCGCTCTCGTCTTGGAACATTCTCGAACTTGCGGACGTTGGTCATTGTATGCAATCGTCCATGTTACTTAGTTATCTTGAATCATAGGTCAAGTTCATTCCCTACTTTTGTTGCAAAGGTATATTATTTGGCAAATATTTACTTCATGGTGCTAGTATGCATGATATCTCTGTATTATCTTACTACAATATTTAAGTATACGTGTTAGAAGGAAGTTAACATTTTTTGTGTATATTAGGTACCTTCTAGTAATGCTTATATATTTGTTAATTGACCGTTAACCGACCGTAAACCGTTTTTAAGCGGATATTACAATGCGGTTCGCGGATACACCCATTACCGATAGTTAACGAACAGTAAGTGGATACTTTTTTTCTTATAGGATACGAATATGGATAATACTATTATTCGACCCGTATCCGACCCGTTGACATCCCTACTCACCCTCTCGCTTTCTGTTGACGATCAGTAGTAGCCCTCTCTCTCTCTCTCTCTCTTCCTGGTTGGTTTACTCGGGCGAATGTTGTTTGTTCATAAAAAAACAACAACCCTGCGCGAGACGGGAGGGTAGAGATGTAAATCAAACCCTGCGTGAGATCTGGGAGCGGCCGGCTCTGTCGCTAGTATTGTCAGAGCCATTGGGTTCTGTGCATAGAGATGGAGCTGCGCTGCTCCGCCGTGTAGGGATCTGGGACGGTCCGCTCGACACCGATCACACGACATTTATCGGTTCTCCGAGACTAGCGTGGGGAAGAAGAAAAGTTAAAACAAGATGAAGAAGATGAAGAAACGACGACCGAGAAGAGAGACGCACGCAATGCTATCACTTCGAACATGATGAAGAAGGCGAAGAAAATGTGGCCGAGAGCAGATTACGTTCGTAACGCTATCTTCCGCTGCCATTCCATCCTGAAGTTGTGTACGCAGATCCCGTTCGGTCGTCGAACTGCCGTCGTACACGGCTTCGTTAATATTATTTATATCTTCGTCTCGATCATCACGCCACTTCATATCCTGAAGGGGCCGGTCAGAGACGGCCGCGCCGCCGCTCGATCGCCCCCTCTACCAACTTCCCGACGCGGCAACCCCCACTTCACCCATATCCATCTTGTCTTCTCTGTAGCGGTGAACACTGAACACTAAAATACTGTTTGGTATGAGAATAACTCGGAGATAAACTCCGGTTATCCTTAAAATTCAAAGGATAATTCAAGTTTATCCTCAAAATTTTATGGTACCAAACATGTCCTAAACGATTCGAACAGAAAATTCAAGTTGAATCGACTTGTTTGAATCGATCCTATTCGATTTGAATCATTTTGATTTGACTCAGAGTCTTCTAAATTAAATTAAATTAAAATTATAAAAAATATAATATTTAAAAGAAACAAATTTTTTATTTTTTATAATAAAGTAATATTTATTTCGATTATTTTAACTTAGAATCAATATTTATGTATGCAAAAAATATTTAATTTAATTATATATATAATTTAAATCAAATTAAATCGAGCAGAATCGAATTGAAATCCGTTTGATTCAATTCAATTTGAGCAAAAAAATCATTTAGATCAAATCAGACTGAAACGTATGCTCCCCCTGCTTCTTTATAGGGTGTTATAAATTCCTTCTAAAAGTACCAGAAATATGCCCTCCCTTATCAACTGTCACCTGATTGCATTACAAAAAAAAATCAGAAGATCTCCGTTTCTATGGCATTTAGTTATTTATTCATGTATCTAGCTAGATAAAATGAGAGTAAATTTTAATATATTATAATATTTATGAATTTGTTTTATGATTTTACCAAATACTTTACGGGGTGTTTGGTTGCATGATAATGAAGATTTTTGTTTTAATTTTTAAAAATTGTAAGAAAACTTGTTAAAAGAGGTGTTTGGTAATCATGACAATTTTAAGTTTTAAAAGTGATTTTCTTCTTAAACAAAAAAAGAGGGTCTCACCTCTTTCTTTTTTCTTGTGGTCCCCCCCCACTTTGTTTGGTCGTGTGGTGGTTACTCTTTTTTGTAATCACATCCCTCCAAACATGATAATTTTATGTCATAAGTTAGTACATTTTTTATTTTAATACAATTTTTTATCATGAAAGTGTACATAAAAATTAGGAGAAATGAATAACAAGTCCGTTTCAACCTACGCTGTTTAATAGTTACTCCAGTCAAGATATCACTTTAACGTCGGGTCCGTTTTCACATATTTGAACTATCTTAACTCCATTTCGTACATATTCCACAACGGTGGGGTTAAAGGGACATGTAAAAAGACCTCTTTACCCATTCGCAGGAGCATGATGGG
This sequence comes from Cryptocoryne crispatula var. balansae, assembly GCA_036172225.1. Taxonomy (NCBI): domain Eukaryota; kingdom Viridiplantae; phylum Streptophyta; class Magnoliopsida; order Alismatales; family Araceae; genus Cryptocoryne; species Cryptocoryne crispatula. The sequence goes on along the minus strand of CM069918.1, from coordinate 44,310,876 downwards.
ACCGTGCTTCCTAGAGAGGGCGTACAGGAGTGGTGCTGGTGGAGGTTGCCGACGTAGGGAAGCGTTGGGGATACGGCAGCAGACGCAGCAGCTTCTTCTTCCTCCCATCTCCTCTCACCTCTCGCCCCTCGCCCCGCGGACAGCCGCCAGTTGCCAACAGAACTCCCAATACCCCCTACTCCCACCGCCCAACCTGCGGATAAGCGGGACATCGCCGGAGGAATCAAAAACAGGGGCAAACCCCCTCATTTTAGCCGCTACTCCAGAGAACGGGCAGGTGAAGGAGCGAACAAAATCAACCCGCCAAGAAGACAACGACGCCACCGCCATCGCTGCTCAATCAATCTCCGGTCGGCCGCCAAGTGGTGCCCTAGATCTGTCGCCACAGTGCTGATGGGGAAGAAGATGAAGGACAGAGGGTGTTGATGGGAAGAAGACGAAGGATCGAGGGCCGTTAGAGTGTCGGAGGAGGAAGGCATCGCCGTCGTCGTTGTTCGTCTCGGGGTCTGTCTCAAGCCGTCTACCACTCTTTCAAATGAGGATATTTTCGGAACTGACCGGAGCCGATGGACGAAAAATGTTTCACTGGACCTATTGCCATATGAATCGCGAAAAACGGATCTAAGATTATACATATTCGGTCAACGGACTAACTATTAAGTTGACTTTCTTAATTGAACTTTCAATCAATTTTCCCTAAAAAATTATCATGCAACCAAACACCCCCCATATTATTTAAGCAAACCCAAGTTCTTTCTCGTCTTCCTTCCTGCAGGGTGGGTCGCGGCGGTCTGCTCTGCTCATCTGATCTCCTCCGTCCTCCGCCGGCGAACGCGCGCGAGAATGGGTGCCGGGGGCCGCATGGTGGTCGCTGAGGATCGCTACGGCGAGGAGCAGAAGGCGCGCGTGGGGAGCGACCCGCTGCGCCGGGTGCCCACCGCCAAGCCGCCGTTCACCCTGGGGGAGCTCAAGAAGGCCATCCCTCCGCACTGCTTCCAGCGTTCCGCCGTCCGATCCTTCTCCTACCTCGCGCAGGACCTCGCCGTCGCCTCCGCCTTTCTCTACGTCGCCCTCGCCTTCTTCCCCCTCCTCCCCTCCCCGCTGCATCTCATCGCCTGGCCCCTCTACTGGGCGGCGCAGGGCTGCGTCTTCACCGGCGTCTGGGTCATCGCGCACGAGTGCGGCCACCATGCCTTCTCCGACTACGCGCCGCTCGACGACATCGTCGGGCTGGTGCTGCACTCGGCGCTCCTCGTTCCCTACTTCTCCTGGAAGTACAGCCACCGCCGGCACCACTCCAACACTGGCAGCCTCGAGAGGGACGAGGTGTTCGTCCCGAAGCCCAAGGCGGGGCTCCCCTGGTTCTCCAAGTACACGAACAACCCCCCCGCCCGCTGCATCAACCTGCTCGTCACCCTGACGCTCGGCTGGCCCATGTACCTGGCCTTCAACCTCTCCGGCCGCCACTACGACCGCTTCGCCTGCCACTTCGACCCGTACGGCCCCATCTACTCCGACCGCGAGCGCGCGCAGATCTTCGTCTCGGACGCCGGCGTCCTCGGCATGGCCTGCGTCCTCCTCCGCCTGGCGTGCCACCGCTCGGTCGGATGGGTGCTGCTGCTGCGGGTGTACGGCGCGCCGCTGGTGGTGGCGAACGGCTTCCTCGTGCTGATCACCTACCTGCAGCACACCCACCCGGCGCTGCCGCACTACGACTCGTCGGAGTGGGACTGGCTTCGCGGGGCGCTGGCCACGGTCGACCGAGACTACGGCGTGCTGAACAGGGTGTTCCACAACATCACGGACACCCACGTCGCCCACCACCTGTTCTCGACCATTCCCCACTACCACGCCGCGGCGGCGACCGAGGCGATCAGGCCCATCCTCGGGAAGTACTACCACTTCGACCCGACGCCCGTCCCCATGGCGGTCTGGAGGGAGGTGAAGGAATGCATCTATGTGGAGCCCGACGAGCACTCATCCGCCGGCATCTTCTGGTACAAGAACAAGCTCTAGATTAATTGTTGGCGAGGACACAGACGACGCACCGGAGGAGTGCCGGTCCCTAGCTCTCTCTCTCTCTTTCTCGCACTGCCCGTCTGCTTCTGTTTTACTAGTGTGCCTTTCCTCTCCCGGAGATATCCATCATCCATTGAAGCTGCTCATCAATCTGATCGAACTCTCTCTGTTCTTACGCTCTTATATATATTGTGACTCTCGTATTGGAAATCTATCCATCGACGCAAGCGCTCTCTTCTCTCTCTCTCTCCGCTGGACGCTGCAGGAACCGGATCCTGTGTATTTCAACTTCGAAAAATCATCTGCTCGTACGATTAATTTTGTAATACCCCGATTTGTGAATATGTTAAAAGATTAAATCAGTGGACTACCAACAACACCGGTTAACCATTTTTCGGAGGTTGAGTTGAAAGAACTCCGAAGTTAAGCGTGCTCTGTTGGGAGTAAGCCAAGGATGGGTGACCTCCTGGGAAGGCTCTTAATTAGCACGATTGTTGGGCCAGTCAGCTGATTTAATCGGTCGTTACATATGGTATCAGAGCATGACCCAGCCGGAAGGTCCGGTGTGACTCGCCTGGGTATGTGATGTGTGTGATCTTGACGAGGGCGTCAAGTCTTTAAGGGGGGTAGATTGTAATACCCCGATTTGTGAATATGTTAAAAGATTAAATCAGTGGACTACCAACAACACCGGTTAACCATTTTTCGGAGGTTGAGTTGAAAGAACTCCGAAGTTAAGCGTGCTCTGTTGGGAGTAAGCCAAGGATGGGTGACCTCCTGGGAAGGCTCTTAATTAGCACGATTGTTGGGCCAGTCAGCTGATTTAATCGGTCGTTACAAATTTGATTACTTTAAATATTTTTTAATATGACTTAACGACACCATTTAAGGTATTACGCACAGAAAACAAGAGATAGACGGAGATACCAGAATTAGGTTTACCAATTTCTTGATGCTACAGGTAACAAAACTCGACATGATTTAAGATATCTTGCGCCTAAGACGCTATTTAGCAACCCGCGACCCTACACCCTTCATTCTAAACTTTTTCACCTTAAAAAATATTTAAAACAATCAATTGAATTACACAGTAAAATGATTTTTTTGGAAGTGACGTGTATAAAGGTGTGCATGGAAAAGCGCAGGGGATCCGGTCTTGTTGCGACAACAACGCTGCTCTTGCGTTTAATGTTCCATGAAGTACTACGATCGGCCAGCAACGAAGAAATGTCCCCGGTTCCAATAAGAAAAAATAGATTTATTTACTATTAATTAATTATCAGGAAGGAGTTGATCCACAAATTATATTATAATATCTACTTAACAGATAAATTATTTTTATGAGAGAGAAAAAATTACGATTACCTAAAAATTAGGAGAGAGAGAGAGAGGGAAATATCTATGGGAAAACTTAGAGTAGACAGAGAAATGTGACTAGTGTTAATTGTAATGTTCATTCATATTTTGTGCTATCGTCGACTTTTTCACAGATCACACAATCAACAAATTTACCTAATATGATGAGTGTCGCGAAATATCAAGCTCGACGATAATTGAATCGATGAAAGGAAAAGATCAGTTGTCACTGAATGAGGACTGTGTGCTGTGGGGGACATGAGAGGAGAGGTAAACATTGTCATCTGACGTTAAGAGGAGATCTGTGTATGAAGTCAGAGGGAGGAGTGCGACGAGATTTTTATACAAGTGCCATAAAATGTAAGCCGTTCAATTATGTGTTGTCCAATTATGTATTTGATTAATAAATATGAATAATAATTTTTTAGTTCAACTTTTATACTGTATTCCACACGATCAAGATAACAAATAATATGACGTCCTGTCGGCGGAGCCTTCCTCGCAGCAGTGACGCCCTTGCCGCGGAAACCCTCGCGGCGATGACAACCTCGTGGGGCGCGGTCTCCCTTGCCGCGGCGCCTTCCTTGCGGTGGCGACACCCTCGCCGCGGCACACTCACGGCGTCACCCTCACCGCGGTGAAACCCACGCGGCAGCCCCCTTCGCCATGGTGACATCCGTGCAGCGGTCTCCCTCGAAGCTCCATCGGCTCCAGCGGACCCTTCGTAATTGTTTATCTACAGTTTTGAAGTCGTTTTTTTCTGGGAGGGAATTCCTCCCTCCCACTCTCCCTCTCTAGCACTTTACTTAAACATGAGTTTAAACATTTTGTCTTTTTTTGTTGTGTTGGAGTTGGAGTTGTGGAGTTCAGCGCGTATTTGTGTCACTTTGTTTTATTAAGGTTTCTACTTATGTTTGCCGTTTTAAGGTCGAGTTTTTTTGTATAATCTTTTATGGTTCTTTTCATAACCACGTTACTCATTTCGAGACCGATAATCTGAACGTTATCCACACCTATCTTGTGTGATCTTCCGGTCTCGTGGCAGTTATCAAACTCCTCTGATAGAGTCTCTGTACTTACTGTGCGACGTTACGAGCACTTTTACGTGCCGGTCACTATGTGGTTATGGTTGAGTTTTCTCGAAAAGATATGTTCGGTTAAAGCTTTGGCTGTTTCTAGTTTGATTGTGCGTTCTACTACTTTGAGTCTATTATGGTTGAGTCTACTGTGGTTGAGTCTACAGTGGTTGTATTATAGTTTCTGTATTCTTTTATATTATCAATGAAATAGGTTGTGGCGTTGTTGTTCAGGAAAAAAAAGATAACAAATAATTGATAACGGACACAAATAACTTATTAAAAAATTTTAAATTATCTTTTACATATGCGTTAACTTGACAAATTGATCGACTAATCAAACAATCCAACACTAGTCTTGACATCTAGAGCAGCGGTCGCCCTGCTGGTTTTGGGTTCAAACCAGACATGCAAATAAATACAGGGATTATCGTGCCAAATAGGCATTCACTCTAGAGGACTCCATGTAGAGGTGTTCATCCAGAATCGGTAAATTGATAAACCAATCGAACCAATTGGTTGGGTTTGGTTTGAAGGTTGCCCGCTCGATTTGTTGAATCGAATTGAATCGATAATTTTTTATGAGTTTGATTTGATTCGGCAGCTACTTAAACCGAACTGGGCAGTTGTCGAACCGAACCGATAAATTGGTTGATTTGATTTATCTTACTTTATTTACATATTATGTTAATTTTAAATAAATATTATTATAAATTTAGATTAATTAATATAAAGATATAATTATATATTATGAATAAAATATTAATATTCATATTAACTTTATTTAATTATTAAACTTTTATTTTATTTAAACACACATATCAAATCAAACCGACGAACCAAATCAAACTAAACCAAACAACAATAGGGTCAGGATTCAATAGTACAAGTTAGGTTTGGTTCGGTTTCAACTTTCGATTCAATTTCGGTTTGAAAAAAAAGAAAAGAAAAGAGTCAAACCCAACCCTGCTGCCGAAGAAGGTAGGTTCGGTTCGGCCTTTTTGGCGGTCGCCCTGCTGCCGAAGAAGATTCCGCCGCCGCCGGCGCGGAATTTCCTACCGCATCTCTTGCAGTCAGACGGCGGCGGCGTCGCTGGGCCTACCGAAGACCCCTCGTCCGCCCCTTCTCTCTCTCCCGGTGTTCGGCTTGAATTTTCATCTTCCCCCGGAACGGATTGGAATGTCGACGGTGACGTGAACTCCGTGACCTTCCTCGTCCGGTGTAGCTCGAGAGCTCGTCGTCTCTCGGAAAGGGGCGGGGCTGCTCTTATGAAATATCACACAGTGCAGATGATCAAACTCTCGTGCATGCTGCGTGTTTATATAATGTATTTATTTGTACACGAGGACGTACGGTCTTGTTTATGTTTTGGTTGGAAAGATTTGATTCTCCAAAGATTACCCTCTGTTTGTTAATTGAGGGGGATCTAGATTTTACCGATGGTAGTTTGCCGATAAGATGAGAGATTTCGTGATGCACCAGACACAACATAATAAACCACTAAATTAGTTGATTGGTCCAACAATCATACTAATCAGTAGTCTTCTCAGGTGATCACTCATTCTCGACTTAATTACTTTCAACAAAATAAATTTAAACTTAAAATTCTTTTAATTCAACTTCCGAAAAATAATTAACCGATATTACTGACAGTCCACCGATTTAATGTCTTAACATATTCATGAACCAAAAGTGTTAAAGACACATATACGACAATGTATATATATATCAGCTTAATTCGTTAATTAAACAAATAGATTATCTAACTCAAAATCTTTAGATTATTTTAACACATTCCCTCGCATGTGAAAGCTGGATATCTCTTTTTACATTAGATACTGTCGCAAGATCTGAAAATACAAGGTACATGCATGCACGTAGTAAGACCCAAATCGAACTAATCAGTTTCGATACAGTATGATAAAGAAATCGATTTTTTTTCTAATTCTCAATGTGATCATTCTAACAAACTTAATCTCTGTGTTCCTTGTACCTTTTTGATTCGATTCGTGTTTACAACCAACCGTGTGCAGTTGCATGGGGTGTAAATAGTTTGATTCGGTTCGATTTGGCATTTTTTTCAAACCGAAATTGAACAAAAAATTGGAACTAAATTGAACCTAACCAGTTTCATTGAACTCTGAACCGGTTGCGGTTCAGTTTGGTTTGATTTAGTTCGTCAGTTTGATGTATATTTAAATAAAGTAAATTAATATTTATAATAATTAATTAAAGTTAATATGAAGGTTAATACTTTGTTTATAATATATAATTATATCTTTATACTAATTAACCTAAATTTATAAAAATATTTATTTGAAATTAATATAATATGTAAATAAAAGTGAATCAAATCATGTCAACCGGTTTACTGACTCGGTTCGATTTGGACAGGTGCTTAACCGAACGAAATCAATAAAAAGTTATCAATTCAATTCGATTCAACAAATCGAATGGACAACTCTTCAAATCGAACTTAACCGATCGGTTCGGTTCGGTTTACTGATTTATCGATTTTGGATGAACACCTCTACAGCTGCATGTATACCATCACCGTGGAGTCCTCTGCAGCAGATGCCTATTTGGCATGATAAATCCAGTATTTATATGCATGTCCAGTTTGAATCCAGAATGAGCGGAGAAATAAAAGGGCTTATTCCTTTTGTTAGAATAACTCTTCTCTTGGTGGTGTTTTGTTACACGATTTATTTGAATTTTTGTTACAATTTTATATTTTTAAAATAAAATTTGTTAAAAGAGATTTTTGACAATCACGATAATTTTATATTTTTAAAATGATTTTTAAACAAAAAAGAGGGTCTCTCTTTTTTTTTCTAGTGGTCCTCTATTTTATTTGATCATATATAATAATTACTCTTTTTGTTATCACATCTCTCCAAATATAATATTTTTTTGTGATTGATTAGTTCATATTTTACTGTAACATTACTCGGAAGTGTACGAAATACTATTATACAATCAAATACCTCATTAGATATTAAAAGAGAGTTTGTCAAAATTTTAAGAACGGTGTCAACTTTATTCATATTTTAAAATTGTTAATTAGATGATCTAATAAATTTGACATGATATTAGAACTCATCATTTAATTTCGATCTTACTCATATTTGCCATCCACGTGACAGAACCTAATTAAAAGCAAATCAACGTACACGTGAGGGTGCACATTATAATGATTTCATTCTAGATATTTTAAAATGATTTGGCAAAATAAAATTACTACGCTTACTTCACTCATAACCTAGCCGTTGTTTGGTATATGAAAAATTAATTAGTAACATTCAATTATGGATCATCTTATACTAGAAATGGTCATTAAAAATAAGAGGATGTGCATTCTGGATTAAGATATTCATAACGTACGTATTCCAAAATGGAAACAAGCTCAATGGCACAAAACATGTTTTTTTTTGGTTGAAGAATCATCACTTTATTATGATATATATACTTGATGCTGTTGAAATTAAATTAGATAATTTAATGATTCATTCATTATAAAGATAAATTAATTTATTTCAATATATTTTATTGATAGTATTAGTCAATTAATATTAAATTATATTACTTATAAGATATCTATTTTTTGTCCTTAAGTACGATAAATCAAATCTAATTTAGTTTATGGACTTCACTTGATAAACTCTACCATTATAACCTCGTATCACATAATAAGTTAGTTACATGGGCATTTCCATAATTTATTGTTTTTCATTTATACAGCTATCCTTCCTTTTACCAAACTATAAGTTTATCCTCATAATTATTCTACAATTATTATCTTTGTACCACATAACATGGAAATTGCACAAGGTAATTATAATATCTTATACCCATTCTAATCATTTATATTCTGATATCAAACATTCCACTATAAGGTTTAGTTGGATGACCCAATGGATTTAACACCTCTTATTCCAATGGGAAATGGTTGGATAAGAGGTGGTACATAGAATATGGAAAGTGGAATGAGTTACACCACCTCCTTGAAGTTCCCATAGTATATATCTATAATGTATTTCTTAATATTATATGCTATATTACCTATTAATTAACTATATTTAATTATGTTATGTGTTACATAAATATAATATGCTAATAAATTGAATAGTTTAGACATTGTATCTCAAAATTAGATTTATTATATATATAATGTTAAATTTATGTATTAATATTTAACATTTTACATTAAACCATATATTACATGTTATAAATTATATAATTTATTTTACACGCATTATATTATATTATATTACATTATTTGTTATGTACATAAAATTTTAATTATATTTGATTTATATCCATGTTCTGCATCAAACTTTTCCGCCAACTAGAGCTCTAAGAAATTCATGGCCAGTTAGGTGGTGTTTGACTAGACTTAATTTAAAAATGTTAGGTCTTAATTTTACATCTAACCTGTTAATGTGTGGTAAAAAAATCCTTAATTTGATTAAGACATAAGTGATTTACGTCGTTTGATAAAAAATCTGAATCATCCACTTAATCTTCCTAAAATTGTAAAACAACTAAACATGAACTTTGTATCCAATCGATTGCATACACATTCATGATTTTAGTATGAGAAATCCTATGCTGAATTGATTGCACAAAGATAAATATTATTAATACACCAAGAATATGTTCAAAATCCAAGTAGAAGACAATATATATATGCGAAAATCTCAATATAACTCTTGCACTGATCTTTAGAATAAGAAATTAGTTAAGAGACTTCCATCCACAATGATCACTCATCATCCTTGATCCAATGCTGGACCATATAAATCAAAAATCCAACATAGATGGTGATGTTGATTGAGACAGATGACGCGAAAGCCTCGGGCACATATGTCTGACACAACCAGAATCAAGAGAGGGAGAAATACTTTCAAGGCAATTCATGATGCAGCAAAAAACATAAAGCAAATACCCCCCAAAAGCTACATAGATATGTTTTCAAGATAATTCATGATGTAGCAAACATTCATGCAACAAATAGATACATGCTTGCCACAACCACAACTATATCCAAACGTTAACCTGAGAATATGCCCATTTTCCCCCCGTCAACTAACATTAACCTGTAAAAGAAGAATCCACATCAGGTGAGTTGGTGGAGGTTTATTCCAAAGAAGAAAAAAAGATTTGGTGGAGGTAACCAGAAGCATGTGGATGACTTCTGTATAAACTTTGTTCAGCTCCATAATGAGCCGAATATATAATGAGAAATATATATGTCTATCTGACACAAGGTCTGATCCCTGGAGCAAAACGTTTGATCTAACCTCTTAATTTTCACATTCACCAAAATCAATTTAATGACTTGAAGGAAACCATTAGCTCATTACCCACCTGGCACTCTAGATCATCAAAGTAATTTTTTTATTCAATGCAAATAGAAATGCCAACAAACTTGCAACCACCAAAGCATAAGCATACGATAAAAGCTTTTACAAAGTCAAAAGATTTGGTACATAATATATAAGAAGCTCATTCACATAGCCCCTCATCTGTACTATGTATCATAACAAGATGGGCTTTATGCTCGTCACACAGTTAAGATTTGTTAATAACATGAATCCTAGTTCTTCCTCTCAAGTTCCAAGTAACCAAAGAAGATGCAGGCCATGTAACCGAAGAAGGAGGATGTCAACATGAATCCTGACATATCTGGCCAGGCATAGTAATAGTAGAGACAGTAACCATAGATAAACAAACCAGTTGAACCACCACAGAGAAAAGACTTGGAAGGAGTAAAGGGTGCTCATAAGTTCTTCTATACACAGACATAAAGAATTGAAAGAAATAATTGCTAGACAACAAGAAACAATACATTTGCAGAATCTTGGTAAAGGTTCAGTTTCCAACAAAAATGTAACAAGAACGATAGAGAAAGAAAAGCTTTTTCCACATGATGAATGACAAGAGCTTCTCACCTAGAAAGGTCTTTCCTTGAAAAAATATATGCGGTATTAAGGGTTTTTGACGAGGGTGACAACTTATAGATACCTGAAATGTGGAACCAAAATGAGAACATGAAATATTAGAAAACATAATTTCAAAGCATAAGGATTTAGGGATTATATAAGAAATAGCCTGGATAAAATATGGCAAGAAGTAAATATGTAAATCTTGGAAGTTTATGCATACAAATACCTAGAACCAATTGCTTGAAGACATGCAAAACTTGCCGTGGGCAGTGAAGGAGCCAGGAGGTACGTTGGAGAAGAAAAAGATATTTACATATGTTCCTTCATATAATCCGCAAAGGGTCATACGGATCAACAGGATGAGCTTCTCTTCTTCTAATTACCATCTTTTAACCTTGAGAATGGCACGTTTTCAAATTTTTAGTATATATATATGTGTATTTATTTACTGGACATGCTGAGGACCTAGTCAAATTCTATTTCTACATATATATACACGTAAGCATATATTTGAGACTATATATATTTCTGCTCCAATATAACTAAAGAGTAATTAAAATATGTTGAATTAGTGATAAGAATATCATGATTGACGAATAATTTTTTTTTTCAAAATTTATGCCATGCGACCACAACTTCTTTTGCACAGGTGCGAAGATTACCTTGTCTTTAAAATCCCAATTCAACTGTAGGAGGTGAGCCTTCCTTCAGGTGGCATATATTTAGGATTATGAGGTGCTTAGTTGCCACATAATTTTCTCATCAGATGGTGCTATGGCAATAAAATTTAGCAGAGCATAAATATAAGGCCATTATGCTCGGTGGTAGAGATCATGTATAACAAAAATAAAAGGTGGGGGTTTGGAAACTATTTTTTTTTTGGGCAGAGGGGGTTTAGAAACTAGAAACAACGGAAGTCTCATTCTTTTCTTTTTTTATTTTTCTAAGAAAATATTATCAATAAAAACATATAATTTGATCATGACAGGAACCATCTTTCAAGTAATGTTAAAAAGAAGAACATATCTTGGACAGGCGATGATGGCGAGGAGAGAGTAGAAAATAGCGAGGGAGAATCAAAGGAGGCGGCCGTTTAGGAGAATGGTTAAGATACCGAGAGGGATAAAAATAGAAGGGAGATGGAGAGATTTAATAAGAGAGTTAAGTGAAAATTAAGAAGCGATTAAATAAATAATTAATATCAACTATAAATAAAATACAACAATCCACTAAATTAATAAGACATAATATAAATAAATAACAACACTTACTTATCTATATAAACATATTAAAAACAACTTAAACCCATCACGTAAATAATTAAAATACCGTGATAATAACTTAAATAATATTATAAAAAATCATGAATATTACATATTTCTTTTTTTTTAAATAGCAGAGAGGGATGGATATTCTCGTCGTCGTCGTGTTGATACTTCCGGATTTCGCCCCCGCATGTCCTGTACGGGCACGGCTGCAGCGCTGCGCTTCTCGATAGCTCTCTGTTTCTACCTGTCGTCTGAAAAATTTCTGTTCCCCGGAGCCTTTGAGCAAGCTATCCATGGTTTTCGCAGTTGGGGGGTTCGGCGCGGCGAGCCTGTGGCCGATGTCCGTCCCCGGCGTTGTACGAAGAGGCCGAAAAGGGGGTTTTCGGGCAATGGTGCAGCAGCAGACGTTTCAGGGCGCGTCAGCGACATATGCCAAGGAGATGGAGCGGCTCTCGGCGAAAGAGTCTCTGCTTCTTGCTGTGAGTAGATTCTTCTTCGTCTGTTTGCCGTTTCTTTTTATGGGGGTGTTGACGACGCATGTTCTCTGCTTGCAACTGCCACCATGTTTTGGCAATAGCGTCTCTTGTGTATATGCGTACAGGAAAGCTCCCTTTCACCAAATGCACCTTGTTGTCTAACGAGGCTAACCTTTTTCGAGATAGTGTTGATGAATGTCTCCTTTCAGTTTAAGGACTCTGGGGGCTTTGAATCTTTGGTTAGCGGGAAGACAACCGAGATGCAGCGCATTGATGTGAATGAGAGGATTGTGGGTCTCGAACGTCTTAATCCCACTCCTCGGCCAACAACGTATGTTTGCTCCTGACTAACTACTACTTCGTAAGCATTTGCATCTTCTCTAACGATGCCATATGTGTCAGAAGCAAACGCAATGATCATCTATTGTTCAGAACCAACAAACGTAATGTTTAATTCTTGAAACTCATCTTGGCATAGGGTGCATCGAAAGAAGCTAGTGAGCACTCTAGAGAAAATGTTCACTTAGCTTATTAGCTCGTTTATCCTATTTGGTTATAATGTGTCTGAAATAAAATTTGTGTGAAGTTATAGGCTTTAAGTTACACAACTTTCAAATGTGGAGCTTGAATTATGCAATAGTCTATTACCACCGAGATACTGCAGATTGATGTGAATGTATTGCTTGCCTCGGGTCATCTTACTCTCTCTCCTAACTCATAATGTAACTCCTTAATGGTTAGCTGCTTTAAGAATTTATTGCTTTCATCTTGTCTAGCTTTGTAGCTGACTGTTATCCTACATTGCTGAAAAGAAGAAAACTATCTCTTATTCTTCTACTTGAATGTATAATTGCTGACTATGTAAATTAACATAAACAAAAAAAGAACGTGGTATACCTATGTTAACTTGGAGGAGGGCAACTCAAAATGATTCAAATAATTTAAATATCTCCAAGGAAGTAACTCAAAATCGACATGAGTGGAGAACTATGTTATCTGAGGCACTCGCCTCAGGCGCCTAGGCGCTGAGGCGAGGCGAGGTGAGGCAAAAACGCCTCGCCTCGGCAGATCTCGCCTCGCCCGGGTGAGGACCTTGTGAAAGTCAAATTTGGTAACCTAAATCCTCTTTCCCCACCCCGAAACCCCCAATGCCCAATCTTCTACCTTGAGACTCCAGTATCTTGATGCATTATAGGTCCTAGAAGTGATTTTTTTTTGTATTTTTTATGTTCTTCTTCAAAAGTTTCAATGTTATATGTATATTTTTTGAGAAGTTCTTCAATATAAAAAATGTCGCCTCGGGCGCCTGAGGCACCCGCCTCAAGTGCCTGAGGCGAGGCGAGCCCACCCTCGCCTCGGTCGCCTCTCGCCTCTGACTACATAGGTGGAGAAAGAGAATCTACATGGCCGACTCCTAGTAATTTGAGACTAAGGCTTGAGTTGAGTTGAGTTGAGTTGTGGAAGCTTGGTATTCAAAGTCTTTCTACCAGAAGCCATCTCCATAAGAATTTTCCAGTAAATTTTACATTGTGTTTTTTGCGGCATTAAAAAGGAAACAATAGATCACCTTTTTTTTCAGATTCAATGATCTAAACCAATTAGCACCGTCTAACTAATACAGAATTGGCCCAATCTGAACTTAAAGGCCTCGGATGTTCTTTTGTGGAATCTCACTCTACCTACCATACTTTTGTCCATCTCGCATGCAAGGAAAAAAAATATTTTTGATAATCACTTTTAGAATCCAGGCTTCATTATTCACGTTATGGCCTTTCTTGTGGGAGATCGGTATTTCGTCCACCATGGTTTGCATGTGGATGTGAGCTCTTCCAGTGACAAACTTTGCACTTCTAGATATTTTCTTTTTTAGTTCTCTTGCTCTTCTATTTCATCTGTAGTTGTTCATCCCCTCCCCATCTTTTGAAATTTTGTTTAGTGTTTTAATTCGCTATTAATAGAAAATTTGGCTTTGGCTATATTAAAAAATGATATACCATGAAATTTGGAAGGATGGATTATTGCAACGTGAGATGGTAAAGTACACAGGAAAGTAGAAAGTAAAAAGAACCAACAAATCATGGTATACCTTCAAAAATGATCAAGGTGTACCTTGGGCATGCTTGGTGGAATTGGCATATGCTGACCCGTTTTAGGTGGGAGTCCGGTCTATAAGATCAAACTCTTGTTTGAATTTGCCTGAATTGGCCTAAATCATGCGGTCATGCCCTGATTGACATGAATTGCTTCTTCCCTACACATTAGGGTGGGGAAGTGACGGAGGACCTATGTAGTCAGAGGTGTGAGGCGACTGAGGTACTCCTTGTCTCGCCTCAGACACTTGAGGCGGGTGCCTCATGCATCCGAGGCAACATTTTTTTATTATATTTATATTTAAAAATGGAAAAATATATTAAATGCTGAAAATATATCTAAAATGTAGGAAATACATCAAAAATGCAAGTTATATATATAAATGCAGAAAATATATCTAAAAATGTAGAAAATATGTAAAAATGCAGAAAATATATTAAAAAATGCGGATAATGAATATATCAAAAATAAAAATAAAGATGTAGCTTTTCCCATTTCATTTCTATCCGACCGTGAGAAAAATAAATACATCATAAAAAAGTACATTAACATGTCAAGTGGACAACATTTGAACAATAATTGTAAAACAAACATAAATGTTCAATAAATAACCACAAGTTTAAAACACCATTAAAAAGTACATTTAACTAATGTCCCCATCCGATTAACACAACTATCAATTAGAAGAATCTTCATAAGTTGAACATGATTTCCATTTCCGATTAGGACAATGTCTTGCTTCTTCTTCTCTCTGGTGTGCTAATAACAATACTTTAATCACATTTACAATGTAAACAAAAAAAAGAAAAATTGAAAGAATATACTTTTTATAGCTAAAGACGGTTATCCGACAAAATACACTAATAACGAATAAATAATATGCTATCAGAAGGATGTTATATTAGAACAATGTTGAATAAAAAAAGACAAAATGAACAAATGAAAAAAAAATCAAATAACCTTAAATTACACCTGTATGACACCTTTGAGAATGGGAAAAGGTTGTAGGTAGCTTCTTCGACAGTAGACGGCGGCGATGGTGGCTTAAGTGGTTCAGCCCTTTTCGGTAGCAGTTCATTGAACCTTTACTGAACTGTCACTTAAGTGGTTTGGGGTTGTGGCCATTTCTGATTGGGGACTGAGGCTATTCCCTCCACCTAGGGACTGAGGTGATTTGTCTTGGGGGGTGATTTAAGTTAAATGGATCTAGGCTGGGTCTGGTTCGGGTTTGGATCCATCGCGACCAGGCGATCACCTCTTCACCATGGTGCGCTAGGCGGCTAAGGTGAATAAGACGGCTGCAGGTGAGGCGAGGTGGTTTCCCCTCACCTCGCCTTGCCTCTCCTTAGCGTCTAGGCACTTGAGGCGCTCGCCTCTGATAACATAGCTAAAGGCCATTTCCCTTGTTTTAATTTTGTTTTTACATTTTATTTCCTTTTTGTTTTTTATTTTTGGGAGTTCTAATCCAGGTTCATTCTGGATCAAAGTTTCTTCCCTTGGATTGGCATGACTTACCCGATCTGATCCTCATCAGCACTAACTGATCCGAACCCCCATTGTAATTTGCCCTTCTTGATGTTGGGTCTCTTTTTTTGAAAGCTTGTGAGATAGATACTTTAAGGCTCTCAAGATAGTGCTTTTTGATAACACAATTGGCTAACATTGATTTGAGGTGAATTTTGAGACCATAGATACACTCCTACGAAATATGATTTTCATGATTTTTGTTTTTGAGATTTTTTTTGACAAACTATGCAAATCAAACATACTTTTTGAACCAAACCAAACTAAAGTAACTTGTTTTGATTCAAACCATATTTTATTAAAATATCATGTTTTGATTACATAGTTGTCAAGATGGATGGCTAGGTGGCACCTAGGTGCAAAGACATTTTTTGTGGACCTGGGCCTCTCGCTTAATGGGAGGCCCATAAAGCGTGTGCCTTGTCGTCTTGGCGGAGTGGGTCGTTTCACGGAGAACTGGTCTCCAATTGAATTGAATTGGTGAGGCCGATTCTTTTTAAATTCCCCCTTGAAGCACGTGCGGAGCTGCTTGCCCTGTCCTCTATCCTCCTCCGCTTGCCGCCATCCTAAGCGGGTCAACATAGGCCATAGGAGCTCTCCTATCGTCCTCTACCTTTGGTAATACCTTGTTCAAACGTTGCTTCACCTATGGGCGATTTAGGGTTTTATTTATTTTATCAAATTTTTTTTATATATGCTTCTCCTTCTAACATTTAGTAGGGATGTTTTAATCTTCTTGTAGGTCTTCTAGGCTTTTAACACCTTAACGTTATAAATTCTACGACATCTCCAGTGCGTTGATGGTCTCTAATCGGTGTTTTTTCTATCTTAATGTATTTTTTATCTTCATATCATAGAGTCTAATGAAGCGCTTGATGTTTGGATATTACTTGTGTTGGGGTTGGAATTGTCTCGATTTCTATCAGACTTATCTTCTTTATATCTTGGCTCCTAAGCAAAAAGGCCCTTCGAGTGCTTTGGATGTCTTATCACCTTGACAACTATTATATGTTAATATATATGTTTAGTTTTGCCTTACAAACCCTTTAGATATTTTTTTACATGAATAAGATAGACAAATAATTTTTGTTGTGACAACCTATTTTTTCTTTTTGTATGTACCTAGAAACATAACACTTTTTACATAGTATGCCACAAAACAATTAGTTGTTAGTTGCTACTTGCTGAAAAGTTAATTGTAAATATAAGATGCAATCAAGGATTCCGGAATCGGAATCGGAATCGGTTTTTTTTTTTGATTTTTTTTTTCGTCAAAAAAATTCAAAAAATTCAAATTTTTTTTTAAAAAAATAGGAAATGAGTTAGAAACATTTTAAAAAATAACCAATGCATGATATCAATTGAAGACTTGAAGACTTGAAGTTAAGTACATATTCCAATTCCATTTATTCAAATATCAAAGAGTTGATACATCATCAAAAAAAAAAAAATACATCATATCAATCTACTTCTACTACCAATATCTAGGATAAAGATATGGGTTTTCCTCCTCTCCTCGTCGCGCTTCACGCTCCTCCCTCGCGCTCAATCTCGTATACCGTCCGGACCCACTCCATATTAAAAATAATGCCGATGCCATGCCATCATGTCAAATGGATCGGATCGGCGGACGACCGGGACGTAAGCAGGCCGTGGAGCCGGTGGTGTAATCCACCGCCGGTCAACCTCGGGCAAAATACCTGGATACTATGGCCTCTCGTATATAAGAATCACGTATCTAAATCCTGCGTAATACGGCCGAAGCCGCGAATCAGAGACCACTCGCCGCCGATGGCCGCATCGCCGGTACGCACTCCTCGTCATCATCACTCGAGGAGCGAGAAGAAGCCTCGCGTGCCGTCATCCGGGCCGACAGACGCCCGACCTCTAACTTCCTTCTTTACCTCTTCGCCCATCTCTCGAACTACCGTAAGGTCCCTAACCCAAAGTTTTTTTTCAACTTTGCAAATCCTCCCATTTTCCGTGCTCACCTTTGTTTTCGTTCTCCCGGGACCGCGAACGGGCCGGGTAGCGCCGCCGGGACCCGAGCAGGTGAGCCGAGCCGGGGCCAAGCCGCAGTGGTCGCTCCATAGCCGGGGCGTAAGGCCCCCGCTCGAGCCTCGAGAAGTAGACGCAGGTGGAGCCGGAGCATCCTCTCGCTCAACACCATCCAACTCTCCTTCTCGCCCACGCACGGTCATCGGGATCAAACTCACCGTACGATCCCCTCGGCTTCCCTCTCTCTATCCAGAGGCAAGTGCATGCTCCTCCCGGAAAATTCGGTCCACGTCCACCTCCTCGGGTGGTGGTGTGGCGGAGGAATGCCTCTCGCTCGTACGGCCACCCGCGAACCGTGCAAATCGCTCCTCGCCGATCTTCCGCCGATCCTCGATGTTCTTTACGCGTTGTACCCCTCACGTTATATACGACAGTACACCGCCTTTTCCGCCCACTGTCTAAGGTCAACCCGTTCCTCCTTTTCGTATGTATCGTCAATGTACTCCAGCTCCTCTCATGGGGAGGAACCGGTGCTCCGGCCCGCATCCTCGATACCAATGGCCGCAAGTGATTCCATCCACTCGTGTGTTCACCTGAACCCACCACTCAGTTGCAAGAAAAACACAAAACGAGAAAAGGAAAACAATTAGCCCATCATCACCATAACTTATATGAAAAGAAAAGAAATTCCTCATCAAACTATTACTATACCAGGTGACACTTTGTCAACTGAATATTTCAGGTCAGCATCTGAGTATACGCCGACCCTCAACTTGTACTTCTGCATCTGAAAAATTTAAAAAAAAAAAATTTAGTTATCTGGTAATGCTAGTCCAAGGTATTTAATGAACTCTAACTTCTATCTCAACCTCTATCCTCGTCCCGCCGAGATCGGCACAAACCCGCCGGATAACCGTAAGTGTACCCCGCATCACCTCGTTGTCGTTCACCACTCGTCCTCCATATTGACGCGGGGTTCAAAAAGTATCCCGCATAAGATTTTATTAGTTAACACCGTGCCCTTTAAGACAATTATACAACAAAAATAATTTTTTAACCAAGTTACTCGCAGCGTACGGACATCGTGGTGCAAGGTCTTGTCCCATCGGTCATCAATGTTTTTCCACCACTTTTTGTATCCTCTGGGATTTTTTTCTTTACTTTTCCGCTTTGCCCGGTCCATAGCATCATACAGTGTGCCCATCTGGTCCCTGTCCTCTGAGTCTACCAACCTCAAGACAACTACAAGGCTCAATGATTGCCAAGCAGTAGGCAATCCTCTCCCAAAACCTCTCGTCGCTGATCTCGCTTCTCGCACCGACAAGAATTTCCAATCGCTCTTTCGCGCGGTTGTCCACCATATAGTTGTAATACTCCCTGACCGCGCGAACCTAACCAACGCATGCCCGTGCCGGTGTAAACTCTCCAGAGCAATGAAGTTCGTAGCAAATCGTGTCGACCGGGCCCCACAAGATCGTGCCCTCTCGCGTGCGATCTCACGATACGTAGTGTGGCAGGATGCGAATAAATAAAAGATGCGATCGTCCGCGTCGCTCGACAAGTGCGATACACCCTCTTCCTTGCCTATATCCTCTAATACGAGATCTATGGAATGCGCCGCACAGGCACCCGTAAGATGTGCTTCCTCTTCTCCATCAACTTCCTCCCAAAGCCGCCTTATACGATGGTTCGTTGTCGTGTGACAACCTCGAACCACATTCTCCTCCCCCATCTCCTCCACCACTCCATCCATCGCAGAAAAAATGAAGTCGGCATTTTTTATCTTCCTGTACATCTACCGACTTCAAGAATGTAGTCCCCTCGTAATGTAAGACACCAAGAAGTTTTATCATACTCCTCGGTGATACTCGTCCACCAATCGCACACGATCGTGCAACCCTCTCCTTTCACACCAACTCGAACCCATCCATCCACTCCTCAACTCCCCGGACCTCCTCATCCAGTGCCGCGTCGTATACGCGTCCGTCGTCTCGGGCTTCGCAAACCCGGCCCGTCCGACCCACGGCATCCACCATCGTCCGAAGGTGGGCCGGTGGTCGTACGTGCCGGGGATGCCTACATCAAGTTAAAAAATTTGGGATCAAAGCTAAAATTAAGTTTAAGTAAATAAAACACACATAATGTCAATTTTAATTTAAAAAGTGATACCTCGTACGTAAAAACCACTTCACAATGTGGCGAACGGCTCTCTTTGTACTGCCTCGTCGTTGCCTTCACCCCTTTCATTGCGCTCGCTAATCCCCATCCGACCAAAGACTCGTTTCCCCAAATAAATACCGTCACCCTGTAAATCGAGTGCTCAGAGAAGTGTAACGGCGGTATGGCTCCCGTCCCCGGGGTCGCTTCCTGGCCCCGGCAGGACGAGCCGATGCCGATCGGCCCAAAGTCGGGTCAACTCCGGGACCCGCACCCTCCTCGCTCCCTCCTCCCCGCCCTCCTCCGGCCCACGTACGCTGCTGGGCCGTGCCTAGCACGTCTCGCCGAGTCCGTGGACTCGTCCCTCGCCCTCTCCCCGGCTCGCCCGTCGCTTCCCTTGCCTTTCCCTTTCGAGGTAGGCAAATCGCGGTCCCTCCTCCTCTCGAGTAGCTCGTCGCGCAACTCCTCCCTCTCGCTCGATCCCAATGCCCCGTCCGAGAGGCTCTACCTCGCGTATCCTCTCATCTCCTCACTCTTCTCCCCGGGCACCTTGTCACATTTTTTTACATTCCCACCGTTCCGGCAATATGTTGTTTCACCACCCGGAACACCCCCCCGTTCATCTCCTTCCCACACCACTCGCACCGTACCCTCTTCCCCGACTAGGTCTACCATACGCCCGTGCTCCCAACCCACGCTTTAAGCACGCGCCGGTGTCGTCACCTTGATCGGCCATTGCTTAAATCTGCAAAAATTGTAAACAATGCACTAAAAATGATTGGGATAACATAAAAATTGTTTTACGCATTGTCGGGAAGTGTACATAACCCAAGAAACACACCATTCGGTATGTTTAAAGGGTTACGTATTCGTCGAAATGGTCGTAAATTAACGTACGGGTATCCGAAATTTTCCTCGTACAAAGAACATCCAATCGATGTTCAAACAACTTGAGCGGAGTTATTCGATCACAAATCACCGAGTTTAACTCTACTCGTGAGTCGTTCGAAACGTGTAAAAATAGGCGTACGGGATATCCGGAATTTTTCCCGTGCAAAATGGACATATCCGGATAGTTCAAAACTTAAACGACTTGTTCTGACGTAAATCGTAAAGTTTAACGACACTCAAACTCGTCGAAACGCGTAAGAATGGACGTACGAAGTTTTTGCGAAGAAATCTTACCAAAAACCTTACAAAGATCGAAGAAGAGGCTGATTCGATGCCGATCTCGAGTCGAATCGGCAATCCTTCGAAGACTGTTCGAATCGCCGAATCCGCCTCGAATCGCCCCTAATCGCCGGAATCGGTGGAATCGTCGAATCGACCCCGGATCGACGAATCGGCCGAATCGACGGCGGATCGACGGAATCGAGGCCGAATCGACGGACCGCGCCGACCGCTCGCGCCCTCTTCTTCCGCCGCGGTGATCAACCGAGGCGCTCGCGGGTCGATTCCGGCCCTGGGGAGTCGGAATCGGTTCGATTCCCGGTCCAGAGTCGAACCGGGAATCGAACCGGGCCGGGTTAACCCGGCCTTCCAAAGAATCGGTCGGATCGACTGATTCCACATGGAATCGGTCGGAATCGGATCGATTCCGACCGATTGCAGGCGATTCAGACCGATTCCGCGGAATTCTTCCCGGAATCGGTCCTTCCGCCGGGAATCGGATCGGAATCGGTCCGATTCCACCGATTCCGTAATCAATGGATGCAATTACTTGGTTAAAAGCACTCCAATTACGTTTACAACCCGATGCATTACATGTCAGGCTCAAAATTTGGATAGCAAAATATTTTAACTCTGGAGTTTCATCACTATATACTAACCACCAATCAGTTGAGAAAATAAAAAATAATCAAATTATAAAATACACTTCAAAATTTAAACTAATAACTAATTAAGTACTATTGTGATTGTAGAAGTACCTGGACTCCTCATCTTTCTTGATATTATAGCTAATCTATCTCCAAACATCCCCTGCGCATTAACAAAAGCATAAGTTGTAAATTTGCTTTTAATTGACGTCCTCATCCTTGATCATTCTACCCATACAACTGCACAAGCCAAGTTTGACTTTAGGATGTTGTGAAAATGAAGATTCATACTGCAATTGTGGATTTAAGAAGTAGCATGCTGTGTGTAACGGTTGATGCAATTGACACTCCCATCTTTTATCAATTATTTTCTAAATTGTCATATTTATCTTTTTTTCCAACCATGGCTTCAACAATTTTTCTTTAGCTTTGTCCGTTGTCTCATATATAAAACTCGTTGGAGGATATTTCTCACCGTCTACTATTCTTAATACACTAACTAATGGCTTTATGGATGCAACTACAAAAGCAACACCTCTCCAAAAGTGTGGGTTTTCGAAGATGATATTTTTAACAGACTTCCCAATCGGTTTCTTTACATAAGTACTTTGTGTGAATTGTCTACAAGCAAACATCTCTTGAAGCCCTTCTTTTGAACCAAGAATACTATTTAAAGTAAGAAATACAGTGGCAAATCGAGTTGTAGCTGGTCTAAGAAGTTCTTTTCCAAGTTTTTGTTTCATAAAAGCTTTCAACCATGCATGAGAATAAATAAAATTGATAACCTTTTTTGCTTTTTTGAATATTGTTACATACAATGGCATCTCAAACAAATCTTCTAAAATTAAGTCAAGGCAATGTGCTGCACAAGGTATCCAATACAACTTTTTCCTTTTCTTCATCAATTTTTGTTTGGCTAATTTGTAATTTGATGCATTGTTTGTAACTATCTGCACAATATTATCTTCACCAATTTCATCTATGACACTGTCAATAAGAGTAAACAATAAGATTGCATCTTTCACCTCCATTGTAACATCAACCAATTTAAGAAATCAAGTACCTTTTGGATTATTCATTAAAAATTTATCAATGTTCTTTGACTAACATCAGTCCAACTGTCGGTCATTATTGTGCAACCAGTCATCTTGCATGATGCCCTAAAGTTATCTATTAATTTATTAATAGTCTTCACATCTTCTTGCAAAATTCATGTTCTCAACTCATATATCGATAGAGGCTTCAAATCTCTACAGTATTGACCAATATGCTCAATCATTCTTTTAAATGATAGACGGTTAGCAACATTAAATGCAATGTCATTTTTAAAGAAAAATTATCCAATAGATAGACAAATTTTATTTATTTATTTTTTTTCTTTCAATGTGCATTTAGAATAGATTGTGGTTTCTCCGTAGCTCCTAATCCTACGAATGGATCCATCGGACCTTTATGTTGTTTTTTCTTTATTTTTTCTGAAACACCAACCGTGACATCTCTACTTTCAATGGGTAAAGAATCATCGTGATCATATACGAGCCTATGTTGCAAATATTGTCTAATCTCTCTGTTAATTTCTTCTTGTCTCGAAGAAGCCCTAATATACCTTTGATCTCTTCCTCAACCTCTTTGAGCACTTTTGGACATGCTGATATATTGTGATGTATTTTTGTCAAATGATCTTTCAATCTTTTCACACCATCATTAATTTTCTTCTTACAAAATTTATATTTCAAGTAAACATAACTTTTACCTTCTTTTGGAATTTTTATTTGTTCTCTATATTTTCAAACTGCATCAGTCCTATTGCCTGATTTTCTTTTAATCATTGCGGCTGCCATTGCCACTTCCAATATTCTCTTCTGTAGTCATATTGAATTCCTATTTAGTAAAAAAAAAATTATTGTCAACAACATATTAACATTCATAATAAAGAAATAATAAAACAACTATGTTAATAATACAAGTTCATATTAATTACATGTTATTACAGTATACTGTTTATGTATAATATGTTTAGGTAAAATTAACTATGTAATTTCACATTAACTATGCTAACTAATATTAGGTGATAACTGGTAAGTTAATGTAAAGTTATTTTTTCAAAATTTTGTACATGTTAACCAGTCAAACTAACTTTAACTTCTAATTTATAATACCTAACAACTTGTTAATCAACTTAAATTATTAGTCATTAACTATTAATTTAATTAAGTAAATCATCAAATTAACTAACATGTTGTAAAGCATAAGCATAACTTAATTTAACTAAGTTTGTTATCACATTTTAAGATTTTAACTGTGTAACTTACTATTATAGCTCATAGTTAGAGTTAGAGTTATTGTTAATAACTTATGATTATTGTTAAATACGAATGTATGGTAAGCTAAAGTTATTACTTTATTAGACAATTGTAGATTGTAGTTAGAAATTAAAATAATGTTAACTAATAATAACTAAAAGTTGTTAAATAACTTACATAAGTTATTAGTTATTGACTATTATTTTAACTAAGTTAAATATTAAATTAACTAACAAATTATTAAGCGGCTTAATTTAACTAAGTGATCTTACTAGCAGAGTAACGGTGTTATATTAGAAAAGTCGTACTGAAGGGGAATGGAGGGCCCCATAATATAAACATTAATAAACAAATAGTAACAAGTTAAATAAAAACTTACTTATCAGGCTATCAGGCAGTCACGGGCTCACAACAACAATGAGAGGTCATGATTGGGCCATGACGGAGCCCTAGCTATTGCAATGACACCGCCTCCTGTTCCTAATGCTGTGAGCACTGATTATGGCAGAAGAAGAAGTGGCTTGATGGCCACCTCAGGTCCTCCTCGCTTCGCTGGTGTTGCAAGTTGCGTCGCCAGAAGGAACCGCATTGCACGCCACCGTTGCCACTGTCACAACACGAGCCGAAGGTGTTGCATGGGAAGTTGAAGGGAACTGTCGTTCTTCCGACCGCATGAGAAGGTGAACGTACTTGCCATTTATATTTAACACTTACATACAAAAATTAGAATGCCAATGGACGCACGCGACACACTTTTCTTCTTACCGAAATGCCCTTGCGCTTTTCTCTTGCCTTAACACATTGATGCCTTGTGACATTTTCTTTTACATGGTGTACACCTCACGAAGATGAAGGAAAACGTAAGTTTTGAAGTGGTTTTCCACCATTTCACCTTTAGTCTTTAGATGTACATTTTGACATCTTGAGGTGTAGTTTTTTTAAAACATTGATTTTTTTAATTGAGTGATGAGTTCAGGTGAATAGAAGAAGTGAATGAAATCCACTTACGTCTTTAGCCATCAAGATTTTGAGCTAGAGTATCAGTTCCTCCTATTGTGAGAGGAACTGGAATACATTCAACCTAATACACACTAAGAGGAGGAACATGTTGACATTTGATAGATTGAAGAAAGTTAATTTTTTGTCATTATAACTTGAGACCACACATAAAGAATATCAAAGACTACCAAAAGTTTTTAGAGGAGAAATTTGTAAGGTTTGTAGGTGGATTATGTGAAGAACGATATAGAACACAATAACCACTTGAAGAGATTTACATTGATTACTTTTTTCGGAAGCACCCACTTGCTATTTGGATGGAGGAGAGGGCAGCCACGGACCACCAACGTGAGTTTGATTTTAAGGACCGTACATGGGCAAAAGGAGAATTAGATGATGTTGAGGTTGAGGGCATAGAATAGGAAGTTCCTGATACTCCTCAACCGGTCCCATCTTTTGTCCCAACAACCCTAGGTACAGCTCCAACCCTACCACAACTCTAGCCCCACCCCCACTCTCAACTACACAACCAAATCTTAGTCTAATAAGGACAAAGACAAAAACAACAAGAAAAATGGGACGTTTTGTACTGTTGAAGAAAAGTATGGGGCTTGAGAGTTCATCACATGACATAATAGAAGAATTCAAGAGAAGAAAGTTGGATATCAGGTGAGATCCTATGAGTCCAACAGGTAAGTACACAACAACCCTCACACTCCTTAGATGATGATGATGATGAGTTTATATCACCCACCCAACCAAGTGGAGGAGAAGGTGGAGGAGGTGAAGGCTCTTCTACTAGTGCATGAACTGGTGGGGCAAATACAAATGATTTGGCCTTGAGGCAACATTCCAGTGGGAGAACCCACAAATGGAATAAAAGCTTCTTTGATGAGTACACAGTAGCTCGTTATCTAGAACCAACATCTCCAGATGATTTTCAGCCATACTATTTAGCCACATCACCCGTGCATGTGCAGGACACTGCACTATATACAATTTTAGTGAGATGGCCAATTCACTATTTTCATATAGATACGGGTTGATAATGGCAAACATATTTTAATGAAGTAGTCAGGAAACTCATGAGCAAGAGTTTTCAATGACTCAATTTTATTATGTTACACATGTTAAATGAAAGTATTTTGCAATGTTATTTTATGAAAGCATGTTAAATGTTAAATTTTTATTTTTAGGTTTTTTTTTGGTGTGTTTTCAAATTTTTTAAGATATTTTTGTAGTGAAATTTTTTTAAATTTGATTCAAACTGATTCTGAATTGGTTTTCCTTCCGAAGAATCGGTCGATCTAATCTAATTTTCATTAGATCAGTACTGACTGATTTTGATTTTGATTTTGATTTCGGAATGCTTGACACGAAGAGAAGGATTATACTAACACTTGACATGTTGGAGGAACTTGTGTTTTGCCATTAGAATATGCGACTAAGGATAAAGAATATCAAAGACCGTAAAAGTTGTAGAACATAGATTCGTTAGATTTACAGATGGTCTATATGAGCAAAAAGTTGAGGTAAAAGCACATAAACCACCTACTAAATATGTTGATATGGATTACTTCTTCCAAGAGGAGCACCCACTTGTTATGTGGGTGGAGAAGAAGTGGGCAGAGCACTACCAACGTTAGATGCTGAGTATCATACATGAGTTAAAGAAGAACTTGATGATGTTGAGATTGAAGCTGAGCATATGTAAGAGGAAATCCTTGTTACTCCACCTTCAGTTTAAACTTCATCCCTGACACTAGCCCCAACCACAGCCCTAGCCCTAATTTTATAACCAACTCCCATCAAGACAAAGTGAAAGACCATGACAAATAGATTGGGACATTTTTTACATTCGAAAAAAATATATCAACATGGCATGGGGATTGGAAGATCTTCATCTCAAACAGAAGAAGTAAAGAAGAGAAAACTAGAAATCAGGCGAGGACTTGTTGGTATAACACAGTACTCAGACACTTTTTTCAGATGACGACGAGGAAGAGTTCATTTCCCTTACCCAAAAACAAAATGTAAAGGGTTCAAGTGGAGGTTGCGGTGGCAGTGGTGGAGGAGGATGATTTTCTAGCGGTGCATGCTCTAGTGTGGTTGGAATCATGATTTTTTTGGTTAGTATGCAGCAGCAGTCTATCCATATATTCTAACTACATCTCCATCCTTTTGGGATAGTGTCTGAATTTTCTCATATGACCAATTCGTTATTTTCATTTGGATATGGGTCAATCATGACCGATATCTCCCAATGAATATTCAAGAGATTCTAAAAATGAGGACGAATGTGGAAACCATAAATGATGATAAAAGAAAGATATAACATTTTATTGTATGTTAATGTATCATTTGTAATATGATACTTTTGTTCAATAAAATGATCATCATTATTAAAGTAGATATACTTATCTTAAATATCTTTAATTTTTTTATAGTGACATGAAATTATGTTAGTTCTGTGATTTTTATTTTTTACAATTTTTAGGGGTATTCCTACTTTTTTAGGAATTTTAATGATTTTTCGAATTTTTTACAATGAAAAAAATGACCGATTTATACCGATTCCAGATCGGTTTTCTTCCAAACGAAGGATTCTGACCGATTTGATTGGATTCCAATGATTACATCCATGGTAGGGAAATTGACCACTGGCCCTTGCGAGAGGCTGCCGGAACTCTAGCTTATCTGCTTTGACGATCTGCTTAGGCATATTGAGAAGAAATGTGGTAACCCTGGTTTGAGTTGGTTTTGGGGGAAAAAATTTCAACTCAAATTGAACTGAAACACAATATCAACCTGAACCAAACCGAAACACAATGTCAACCTGAACCGATCCAAACTAAATTGATTTGGTTTGGGTCAAACCAAGATAAATAATTAAAATTTTAATTATTGATCATTAACCATGTGATCAACATTATTCTTAAGAAAATACTATTTTTTTTTAAAGGTCCACATAATCTGCCCTGGGAGCCCTAGAACGTTGCTTGGAAGGAGCCATGACAACTCTTTTATAAAGATGACCGGAGAAGCATTTGAAAGATGTCCAATGTGGGACTACGGAGAGTGGAGATTGCCCTGCAGCATTTGTTGGAATCTTTATTCCCAAGTTGGCAGGTTTACTTGTTGTGTCTATAAAAGAAAAGCCATATATCCATGTGCAAAATGAACTAGGGCATGCTGCTGCTGTGGAAGGCTGTTCGGGTTGGGGGACCCAATTCATTTTTTTAAACCTGAACCAACCCGAGATTTTGGTTTGGTTTGGATCGGTTTGTTAGGTTAGCCGGATTAGCGAACAGCCGTACCTGTACCTAATTTTTGATTGTCATGAAGATGCTGTTTTGAGGTTTGTTTTTCTAGACAAAGTTGGAATAACTGATTGTTCTTTGTTTTCACTGGTTGTTATTCTGGTTGCTAACAAAGTTTTAAAACCGCCTGGGCAGTTTGAATTGATAGACCCTTCTACTTTTGATTAGGTGGATTGCCTAGATGGCAAATGGGCTGCCTCAAGTTTGAGATATGGTGGTCCAATTACTACGTGATTATCTTGTCCAGATACTCCCTGTATTTCATAGCCAAACTTGAAAAAAAATATTTTTTTCTTAAATCCTAAGCTAATGGGGTGTTTGGTTGCATTTTAATTTTTAAAAAGGTTTCATGATAAAAAATTAAAATATAATACCAAACAAGATAATTTTTAAAAGTGAAAATGTGACAATGAATGTGTTTGGCAAAAACATTTTAATTTTTAAAAATGATAATAAGGTGTTTGGTAGCATTTTAAATTTAATTTTCATCAACTTCGTAAATATCAAAAAACAAGCATTTCATGCCATACAAATTCTGACTCTAAACATGCTAATCGCATCCCAAGGAGAAGCAAAACGTCAATTTGCATTTTTATTTTTCGTAATTTGTAGTTTCAGTGTCCGTACAACAAATTTATGAAAATATAGAACATAAATACGATTATGGCAACGGCGGTGGAGATGATGAACGGGGATTGACCTTGGTTCGGTTCGGCCGCTACGAACACTTGCTGTCCGTGTTTCGGTCGGTGGGCTAACATGCGTCAACACAAGACTGGAAGATGTCCGCATTTCGCCCTACGAACGAGATGTAGATGTATCCATCGGTAGGAACCAAAAGATTCCTGTGATTCGATACCTTGAGCATGGTGATGGCTATGTTTCATGGAGAACAACTAGCGGGATGAACGCGAGGATGCGACACATGCCACGCCCCATCCATCCGTCATCTTCAAGTAGGAGTCGTGATGAAAGGCGAAAATCTCCGGGCGTCGATGATGTGTGTTCGTGGGAAGATCGGTGCACGAGAGAGCGTCGGAAATCGGTACGTGAGGATGCAGAGAAGTAAAGAGGGATTCGGTTTCGAGGCAAGATCACCGGTTACTACGGCCGCAAAGTCTTTGGAACGGGTAAAGCCAACGGCGGAGGTACAATGGTTTGTCTCGGGGAGGAGAGGCTCTAAAACCCCATCTCTGCATCGCCATCGTCCTCGTTGCCTCCTCCGCCCACCGCGGCGCGTCCCTCTTCTCCTCCGTCGAGCTCCGCCGTCGCGACACCGCCTAAACCGCCGAGTGCGCCGCCCCCTCCTCCGCCGCCAGCAGCAGCGAAGAGCGTCTGGAAAGAAGGTGCCGCCACCGCCGGCAGCATCGAGGTGTGAAGAAGAGGGCCGGGGAGGCCGCCGCCGCGGGGATGAGCCACTACGGAGAGAGCTCGTGAAGAAGAGGGCTAGGAGGAGGCCGCCGCCGCCGCCGCAAAGGATAGCCGGGGATGTGCCGCTGCCGTTAGCTCTTGAAGAAGGGAGCACCGGGACCGGAGGAGGCCATTGCTCGGATTCGCCGCGGTGGAGAGAGATGGCTCGCGGAGAAGGGGGCACGGGGACGAATCGCGCGGAGAAGGGGGCACGAGGACGAATCGAGGGTTTGTGCGGGTGGAGGTGAGATCGTTTTCAAAAAAAAAAGGGGTCTATACCACTTTTTTTCTTTACAACGTGACAACCGTGAAAACGTTTTCCAAAAATAAAAATAAAAAGACGGACCAAACGTGTTTTTCAATCCTCTTTCGTTACAATTTTCAAAAGTTAAAAAAAAAATGTGCATTATCACGTAACCAAACACCCTATAAGTGTATTATGACAAGTATCATATTTTCTACTATGAGGTTATGAATGCATATTTTTTAATGTATATTTTGTATACATGTAAGAGACCTTGAAATTACATTCTAAGAAAAAAAGTGTAATAATGCCTTTATGATCTCTTCATGTAATATCTAGTTGTTGCTCTAGTTGATATATCTGAGATGATATTTAACCCTTTCATTTCTGCACTTATATTCAGATACGACAAATTATAACTTATTTATAGAGATATCTACTGAATGTTACAGTGCTTTAAAAAGAGAAAAGCTGATAAATTCAAACCAGCAATAAAATGTTGGAAACGTATCCAAACTGCCTAGGTGGTCTGCCTAGTCATCAAGGCAACTTTTTCTTTTTTTAAACAATGGTAGTTACTCACCACATCCCTTATTTTTTTTTCTGATCAGGTCTCCTTTTCTTGAAGGTCGATGGAGTTTTGAGTGGTTTGGTGCTGGTAGCCCAGGATTAGTTGCTGCAAAATTGCTTTTTGAGTATGTAACTCTGCACTTGCATGCATCTGTTCTTTTGTCATAGATCAATTTTCAAGACTAAACATGGTTATCTGTATTTTGTTTTACACTTTCAAACTGCAATTTTGTTTTGCCTTCTATTGCAGGCTTCACATTTTCCGTTTGCAGTCTGTTATGGTGCCCTGAGTTCTTAAGATTCATTTTTAGCAAATTTCTGTTATTTGCTCTGAAACTCTAAGAGGCTTCCTCGTCCATTTTGGTAAAATCTATTGGACTTGGAGCTGGTTCCTCTTGTTCTCAGAATATGCTTCTATCTTATTTGCAATGGATCTACCCCATCGAGTGTTTCCAGTTATTTTTAGTAACCTGAATGCTTAATCCTCACATTAAGTTTGTCTCCAATTATGCAATCTTTTTATATTTTATATGTATTTTATATGAATGCTGTTTGACTTGGTGGGAAGAGGTCTTGATTGACTGAGTTCTTTTTCTTCTTTAAATATTTGATGAAATAGGGCTCACCTTCTTGTGCAGCTCATTTTCTGTACATAAGTTGTTTGCATGATTTTTGACACCTTGCCATCTTAATTTCTCTAAAGCAAGGGATGGTTGACTCATACTGACACACATTAGTGCATTCCTGATGTTTTCCTAACAGGAGATCCCCTGCAACCTTAGCATACTTAGCATGTCTGCATTTGCTGCTTAAGGATGGTTATTCTAAGGTCACTGCCAACATGAAGTTTCTAAACTCGGTAAATTCTTCTTATGTCACTGTTTTCGGTTCTAGAAATTCTTGAACAATGTACTAAGGGATTGCCGTGTCTAATAGACAGTTGCTAGTCAAGCATGCTTTGCTGATGGTTACTCTAACATCATATACTAATTCTTCCAACATTTAACATCCTCAATAAGAGAAGGATTCTCCTCACACACGGCTGAAGGGCCCACCATTATTTTATGGCTGGGGTTTTTACAGTTCAATATTTCTGTATGGGAAGGGATGTTATTGTTATATTTTTAGTTTTCACCTTTATTTGCTTAATAGAAGTTCTTTTCTACCATTTTTCTCTTAACTTCTAATTGTATATGGCCTTGGTCTCATAGACACAAGTTGAGCATGTTATGTTGAACGATTGCAAATGGCATAACCAAGTTTGCAATTGTCTGGAAGAGTTTGCAAATCTTTTGTGCAATCAAACTCCTGGTTAAATTTCATCTTAACAGGGTAAGACTGATGATTATTCTGGGCCATATGGCTTTCATATGGAATGTAATTTCTTTCCATATTAAAAAAAACTGTTTAAAGTTTGTATGCAATTTTTTATATCTGGAGGAAACTCTGTTGTTCCTTTGCTTTACGCACATGGTTTGCACTTTGCAGGGTGGTTCCGACCCACGGGGGTGGGTGAGGAGACCAGATTGGCATGAATTGGCCAATCTTCCTTCCTGAATAGATATTTCCTTGCCTTTTTCAAATTCTTTTCTGTTTTTTAAAAAGCCAATTTGCCAATCTGGTCAGCCTTTTTTCTTGTAGGATTGGCAGATCCCATCTGGATCCGGATTCAGAATTCCTTGCTTATTGGCATATTTATAATATTGTTTTGCAGGCACTTAAAAAATCAAATTAGTGACGAGGGTTGCTACTATCGTCATAGCAAGTCACGTTTTTCCTGCCACAAACTGTTTCATACAGTTTGTAGAAAAATTCAAACTCAAGTGTTCATTCCAAGTATGAAATTCCAGTTTTGATTTTTTGGTATGCGGATGGCATCACATTTTCATTAAAATATACAGATTTACAAAGATGAATTGGCCAAGGGGAGTAAAATGGCTGTCAAAATAAAAAATATGCTATACAAAAGTAAGTTATGATGGATGACAATGAGATGTCAAATATGTAACCTCTGCCGTAGCCAGAAAAAGGAATGATCAAAGGCAAGGATTGTCGTTTCGGATCTCGGCTTTGTCTCGGAAGCGTGAAAGAGAAGAGATCTCGTGAGATTCTCGGAAAAATCTCGGGAGATCGGATCTCGGGTTTCATTTATGCAAGGTATACTTTACCCAATGATTGTCATCTCACATCTATATTTTATCTCACGAAGATTGAAGATAAAATATCTCAAAAAAATCTCAAGGGATTAGATCTTAGAAATACCAATCAATGTGCATGCTTAAATGTAGAATGTCATATAATCTATTTAAAAAGGACAAGAAAACTCATTAAATATTAAAATAAGCTGTGAGAGAATTAAAAGTGTAATACAGAGAAGGTGAACTATTGTTAGCATGAGACATACAAATGATCTTATGTCAGACCAAAGTTTCATCTTGAACAATATGGATAGGAGATTGATAACATTTTGGGTCAATTGTACATATATAGTCATTAAAATATTAAGTTATGAAATTTTATCAAACAATAATGCTTAGATGAATATTTGGATGGATTTCATGATAAAATTGGCAATATAAGAAGAAAACTTAACAAGATCATTTAACAAGTTGGGGATAATAATAGACGGAGAAGATCAATGTATCACAGGTACTACATAGATATTCTCGTTTCGGCGATCTCGTTTCTCGGACGCACCGAAGAAAAGAGATTCTCGGGAGATCTCGAGAGATTCTCGGGAGATCGCATTCCATGATCAAAGGAGTGTAAGGGCCTAAACAACATACCAGTCCTTTACTTTGCCACAAGCATAAAGAGGAATCATCGGTGATCAACAAGCCTTCCGCTTGAAATTTGTATTTCTTTCTATCCAAATGGCCCTAATTTATAACCAACTTCCACATCATTTTGCTCAAACTTGTAACAAGTCAGAGAAGGCTACCATGAGCTTCCAGCTTGAACAGTTGAACTTCCAGGAAGCACTTCCATTGCTACTGCAGGCCTAGTTATTCTAGAAACAAGAATTGTGTGAAAGTTATTACCCAAGTTCTTTTCCTATAGAGTAAATGATGTGGGACGGTGTGGTGGAACCGGACTAAAATCTGCGAAAACGACATCAGAAAACTAAAACGAAATCAAAACAGACCAAAACGAAGAAAACCAGGGGTAAACTGGTTCTGAATGTCGCTGAGTTGGCCCAAAACACGTCAAACCTTTTGTAAACTGCTTGAAATGCCTTGAACTGGACCAAACCTGCCGGTTTGGGCACTGAACCGGCTGGACTGCTGGCGAACCAGGCTGAACAGGATTCTGGCCAGTTTGACCGGCGGCTGAACTGGTGCTGGCGACTTAACCCCCGTGGGGATCATGGCGCACTTTGGCTACATCAGGCATGGGGGAGGGTTGTGGACTTGTGGTGGCAGTGGCGGGAGCCCAAAGGTGTGTGGAAAGCACCGTAGAAGGGTCCTGAATAAATAGTCAGGACTGGGGCTTCTTCATTTTCCACGTTCGCCGTCATCATATGGAAAGGTAGGGTGGCAGGGGGTGTAGAGCAGACGGAGCAGGCAAGTGGTGGAGTGCTCTAGTGCGGTGGAAGGCCAATGGGGACGGAGGGGAAGAAACTAGAAGGGGCCAAAGAGCCGGGATTCTCTGTTGTAGGTGATCATGGTGTCCATGCTGAAGGACGATGGGTGTCGGGGTGGTGTGGACGGCGAGGTAGACAATGGTGAGGGCTCCTTGCATTGACGGTGGTTCAACGCTGTGGGTGCCAATCTGGATCTGTTGTAGCATACAGTCAATGACGGGATTCCAGGGATCTCTGGAGTGCTGTTCTGAAGATGACTGGATGTCGATCTCTGCATGGATGCAAGAGGTAATGACTGCCATCGACCGGGGATCATCGAATGATGCAGACGGCATAGTTGACAACGGGAGAGATCACTAAGAACTGGTGCAATAGTCCTATAGTCTTCAGGTTGCTCGGAGAGTTGGGGTTCGCTGGATGGTTCAACCATGTCTGGTTGGAATTTCAGGACCAAATGAGTGCCCTTGGGAGCCTGTCAAAGCATTGTGTCTCCGCTGATGTAAGATTGGAGGAAGAAGACTGGGGCTTACTATCTTTCTATTTCGCTTTTAATTGTCTGTTACATATTGCCAACTTTATTATAGAATTCATTCAAAAATTCATCTAGATATTATTGTCTAATAAAATTGTATAACTTAATATGTTTATGACTATATATGTATAACTGACTGAAAATGTCATGTAAATCTCCTCTCCATATTGTTTAAGATGAAGCTTAGATCCGACATAATTCTTTTGTATATCTCCATTTAACTATAGTTCACCATCTCTCTATTTTGCTTTTAATTTTGTCGGTTTATTTTAATGTTTAATGAGTTCTCGTCCTTTTTGAAGAGATTGTGTGACATTTTACATTTAAACATGCTCTTTGATTAAAATTCCTCTCCAAGATCTCTTCTCTTTAATCTCTCCGAAATAAAATCAAAATGCAAGATGGCAATCCTTGGTGGAGACTACCATAGGGCCAAGCCCCTTATGCACAGCCCGAGGACTTCAAGCTCTAAAAATTCCTTCTGTGTTTTTTTCTTTCCATCGTGAATGTGGACTTTTATAAAGAAAACCATCTTTACAAAAAGGATCCTCCAAAATAAATATTTACGAACATGTCTTGTTGACATAAATGCAGAAAAATGACTTAAAAAAGCTTGAAGTATTTACAAACAAGTCCCTAAGGACAAATGCAAAAAAAAAAGACTCCTAAAACTTATTCAACTAGATCCCCATCCCCCCTGTAGCGGGAGAAAACTCATCCTCAAGTTTCGATCCGCATCACGAACTCTAATACTTTATTTACACACCAAGTGCTGAAGTCGATAGAAGCATCCTAAGAGTTAACTCATGGGAATGAGCTGATCCTAAGTTTTGATACC
The DNA here is from genome assembly GCA_036172225.1 of Cryptocoryne crispatula var. balansae. Classification (NCBI taxonomy): domain Eukaryota; kingdom Viridiplantae; phylum Streptophyta; class Magnoliopsida; order Alismatales; family Araceae; genus Cryptocoryne; species Cryptocoryne crispatula. The sequence goes on along the minus strand of CM069918.1, from coordinate 44,275,347 downwards.
AAAATTGATGCGGGATGGAGTGGTGGAACTGGGTTAAAAGTTGCAAAGACGACATTAGAATGCTAAAACAAAATCAAAACAGATCGAAACAAAAAAAAGCCAGGTCTAAACTGGTCTGAATGTTTCTGAATCGGCCCAAAACATGTTGAATCAGCTATAAACCAGCCTAAAATGCGTTGAATTGGGTCAAACTGGCCAGGTTGGGTATTGAACTGGCTGGACCATTGGCGAACCGTGCTGCCTGGACCATTGGCGACTTAACATCCTCAGGGGTCGTGGCGCACTCTTGCTGCATCCGGCATGGCGGGTGCGCGGGGGGGGGGGTGTGGCTGCTGCGGCGGCACCGTGGAAAGCACCATAGAAGGGTCCCAACAAATTAGTTGGGACTGGGGCTTTTTCATCTTCCGCATTCGCACTGTTTTCAAGGCGTCGCCTAGGCGACAAGGCGCCCCCAGAGGGGGCAAGGCGATGGGCGCCTAGGTGCCCATTGCCTTAAATAACTATTTTATTTATTTTAATAATAAATAATGCTAAATAAGTGTCAATATCATATAATTAAGTTGTTTTAGAGTAAAAACAACTAGTTTTAATAGTTAATTTGACTATAAATTAACATTTTGATGAAATAATAGCTAGAGTTAAATGATTTCTTAAGTGTTTACTAATAGATGATATAATTTAAATAGTAAAATTAACTAATTTGTCAAGTTATTTAGTCTATGTAACTATGCACTTCCCACATTATTGATTGATTTACATGGTGTCAAAGTTATTTTGCATCAATTTTTACATATATCTTTATTATTTTATCTATTTTACTATATAAAACAAGGCGTCACCTAACGCCTCGCCTTATCGCCAAGGCGCCAAGGCGGTACTATGTCGCCTTGATCGCTTGGCCGCCTTAACAACTATGCGCATTCGCTGTCATTGTCATCTGGAAGGGTAGGGTGGCAGGGGGTGTAGAGTAGACGGAGCAGGCAGGTGGTGGAGTGCTCTGGCGTAGCGAGAAGCCAGCGAGGATGGAGGGGAAGAAATAAGGGGCCAAGGAGTTGAGATTCTCAGGTGAAGGTGATCACTGCGGCCTTACAGAAGGATGATGGGTGCTGAGGTGGTGCAGAGGGGGTGGTAGACGATGGTAAGGGTTACTTGTGTTGATGGTGGTCAGACACAGTGGGTGTCAATATGGATTTGTTGCAGAGTACGATCTGCAGTGGGCTTTGGGGATCCACTGGGTGCCGACCTTTGCTCGAACACAGGAGGTGTTGACAGCCGTCATTAGGGGATCGCTGGATGATGCAGACGACGTAGTTGACAATGGGAGAGATCACTCAGAGCCAGTGCGGTGGCCGTGCAGTCTCTAGGTTGCTCGGAGAGTTTGGGGATTGCTGGATGGTTCAACCACATCTGGAGTACCTCGGGAGCCTGCCGAAGCATTCCATCTCCACCGATGCAAGAGTAAAGGAAGAAGACCGTGGCTTCCGTGACTAGTTCAGGGGTTGTTGGATGGTTCCACAAAAGCTGTTGATGATGTCGAATACCCAAACAAGGTGATGCGGGACAGACCGGGCACCAAGTTAACAATAAGTTATGAGGACCTAGCAGCACGTTGACTACGCAATTGACTAGCTAAGAGAACACCTCGGTAGACTATTATATCAAGTTTATCCAGCCCGAGAAGCGGTCCCAACTAGTGAGAGGACTGGGTACCAGGGGTGGTACCGAGATAGGACATTTCCGACTTCCAACGTAACCAATCTAAGTAACTCGGGACGGGGAACTCCACTCACATTGGTAGCGAATAATTGGAATAGCTGATGGGGACATATTTTGATAGTCTTTGGGTTTTTCTTTTATTTGTGTCCCTACGAGGACAAGTCTGTAAATATTAAAACTTAGAGGGCTTTCTTGCAATTAGTCATCTCCTCCCTCTTTAAAAGAGGACCCAATGTACATGTCGATCAAGTAATACAGTGGAATTTTTGGAGCTCCTCGGAGGTGTCTCTCCCGCGCAGGGGGGCTGCGGCCCCCATTCTTCCTCCCACCTCCGGCAGTGAGGCCGGTCATCTTCTTCACCTCCGGGAAGGTCCCCCGGTTTCCCTTCCATCCTCCGGATCCGGCGAGGTGCGCCGTTCTTCTCCCCCCTCTTCATCCTCCGGCCTCCGCGCCGTTCCCCTCCTTTTCCCTTCCCGGTTCGACAAGGTTGCGCCGGCATCGACCATCCTCTTCCTCCTCCTCCGGCTTCCTTCCTCAATGGCGGACAGTCTCCGTCGGGTCCCCCGCCGATGGCGGCGACTCTCCTCCCTTCGTGGTCGCAGACGTAGAGAGAAAGAAGAAGTGGAGAAGACGGAGAAGACAGAGCTGCGGGAGGAGAGGATCCGGCGATCCCCGGATCCCTTCCCCTCACTTGCGGCCTCCTCTCGCGGCGACGGCGAGCTCCGCGGCCCCCTCTCTGTCGGCCCCCGGTTCCGCCTTCGCCCGATCATGTACCTCACCGCCGTCGGCCGCCATTGGACGGCGTCGGATCTCCTCCCCCGACGGCCCCCCTGCTCCGCCTCCCTGCTCCGCTGCGTCCGCCTGCACCGATCGGACAGAGCCGAGGCGCCGGGGCCATCCGCCATTGCCGCTCCTGCTTCCTGGCCACCGCGCGGGCTCCGTCTGGACGACGAAGGCATCGCGAGCGCGGGCGGCCTTTTGTCGCGGCTTGCGACCTCGCGGACGGCCGCGATGACGCCACGGCGTCAAGGCCCCGCCGGCCGGATCAACACCACGGCCCCCACAGCCGACGATGAGGCGGCCACCCGCGGGCGCGCGGTCTCTGCGCCGCGGCCACGACCCCCGCCTCCGGTGATTCACTCGCGCCCGCGAGCGCGGTCGGCTCGCGCAGTGCGGACCCGGCCGGTCCGCGGCCCAGACCGGCCAACCGGCCGGTTCAACCGGGTTCTGACCCGGTTCTGGCCGGTTCAAGCCGGTTCGGCACCTGAACCACCCGGTTCAGGCTGGTTCGGTGCGTTTTTGGCCGGTTTAACCCGGTTCAGACCATCTCGAGCCCGGTTCGGCCTGGTTCGGGCCCGTCTTGACCGGTTTGGGTCGTTTTGGGCCTATTTTGGGTTACTTAAATTCTGTTTAGGGCGATTAGCGCCGGTTTAAGTCGCTTTCGTTCGGTTTAGCCCGGTCTAACCGGTTTGTCCCGTATCAGTTTGGTATCAGAGCCCGGAATCGGCTCGTTCTCACGAGTCGAGTCTTGGGTACGTCCGAACCGGTTTTAAAAACTCGAGGTCGAGTTTTCTCCCGGTCGGAGAGAATGATGGGGACATATTTTGGGCTTTCTTTTATTTGTGTCCTTACGAGGACAAGTTTGTAAATAGAAAAATTAGTTGGTCTTTTCTTTAATTAAATGTCTCCTTCCTCCTATAAAAGGAGGACCCATGTACATACGAGAATGAAGTAACAGAGAAATTTTTGGAGCCTTCGGGTTGTCTCTCCCGCGCAGGGGGCTGCGGCCCCCATCTTCTTCCTCTGTCTTCCCGATCGACCAGTAGGGTTAGGGTCTTCCCCCTTCCACCCTCCAAATCCGGCAGGTAGCCGATCACGTTCCTCCCCCTCACCCTCCGGCCTCTGCGCCGTTCCCCTCCTTTTCCCTTCCCGGTTCGACAAGGTTGCGCCGGCATCGACCATCCTCTTCCTCCTCCTCCGGCTTCCTTCCTCAATGGCGGACAGTCTCCGTCAGTCCCCTGCCGATGGTGGCGACTCTCCCTCCCTTCGTGGTCGCAGACGTAGAGAGAAGAAGAAGTGGAGAAGACGGAGAAGACGGAGCTGCGGGAGGAGAGGATCCGGCGATCCCCGGATCCTTCCCCCTGCGGCCTCCTCTCGCGGCGACGGCGAGCTCCGCAGCCCCTCTCTGTCGGCCCGGTTCCGCCTTCGCCTCGATCGTGCCTCACCGCCGTCGGGCGCCATTGGGACGGCGTCGGATCTTCTCTCCCGACGGCCCCCCCTCGCTCCGCCTCCTGCTCCCGCCGCGTCCGCCCGCCTGCACCGATCGGACAGAGCCGAGGCGCCGGGGCCATCCGCCATCGCCGCTCCTGCTTCTTGGCCACCACGCGGGCTCCGTCTGGACGACGAAGGCATCGCGAGCGCGGGCGGCCTTTTGTCGCGGCTTGCGACCTTGCGGACGGCCGCGATGACGCCACGGCGTCGCACTCCGCCCGGCCGGATCAGCACCACGGCCCCCCCGCCTGCTGCGACGACGAGGCGGCCACCCGCGGGGTACGCGGTCTCCTGCGCCGCGGCCACGACCCCCGCCTCCGGTGATTCACTCGCGCCCGCGAGCGCGGTCGGCTCGCGCAATGCGGACCCGGCCGGTCCGCGGCCCAGACCGGCCAACCGGCCGGCTCGACCGGGTTCGACCCGGTTCGGGCCGGTTCGAAGCCGGTTCGGCACCGAACCACCCGGTTCGGCCGATTCGGTGCGTTTTGGGGGCCGGTTTAACCCGGTTCAGACCATCTCGAGCCCGGTTCGGCCTGGTTCGGGCCCGTCTTGACCGGTTTGGGTCGTTTTGGGCCTATTTTGGGTTACTTAAATTCTGTTTAGGGCGATTAGCGCCGGTTTAAGTCGCTTTCGTTCGGTTTAGCCCGGTCTAACCGGTTTGTCCCGCATCAATAGCTAGGAGGCCTAATCGCTCACGACACGACAATCAAAGTATAATGAACAAGCAAGCGATTCTGGTTAGGGAACCATACCTCCACGCCTAAGCGTGGGTGTCGACCACCGTCGAAATCTTCAACTCGGCTGGTCACAACGCATGTTCATTCGCCGACAATTGTACCACCACCTCGTAGTTCTTTACGGACTATTTTGCCGAGTCGCCCGAGTCTCCAAACTATCCGCCGCGCGATGGGGAACCTGTCGAAACAACAGTGGCTGCGGCCGGGGGAGTGCTGGAGGGAGGAGGAGGGTTGAAGGAAGGGGAAATGGTGCTGGCGATTGGTCTATCAGGGGAAGAGGGGAAAATGGGGTGTGAGACTGCCGCAAGCAGGGGCGTACAGCCCTGGAAAAGGGGCTGGATGGTGGGCGTTGGGTTCCAACTGGGACGGAGGGTACTGAGGGGGTGAAAGCAGGTCCGGACGGACCTGTTAGGAAGGCCAGATGTAAGGGGAGGAGCTGGCGGAGGAGGAAGGACCGCCGGGATTGGTTTCCGGTTCTGGTTCGCCGGAATAGGGGAACCGGGTAAGGGTGAAGGGGGAGGGTTTGCTGGGGTTGTGAGGTTTGCTGGGGGGGGGAAGACAGGTCCGGACGGACCTGCTAGGGGTGCTGGAGGCAGGTGGGAGAGCTGAGGGGAGGTCCGGAGGAAGAAACTGGGAGGGAGGTTCCGGTTGGTGCACTGGCGGAGGAGGAAGGGAATGGGGGAAGAAGGGAAACCTACCGGGGGTGCTAAAGGTGCAGATGGGGCCGTTACCACCAGAGAAGAGGAGGAGCACCAGGAGGTGAGACCGCTGCCACCGGAAGGAGGGGGAAGGAAGCCGCTGCCGCCCTAGCGGGTTGTCTCCGCCGCGCGCAAGAGAGAGGATCGGGAGGGGGTGAAGAGAGGGGAATTACAAGATTGCCATTGTCCCTTTTCATTCATTCCATCATAATATGAACTTACAAGTGTGAGTATAAATAAACTAAGCCCAATACAAATATACCCTCAAAAGACACCTATTTTCCAAATGCCCCCAACTCTAAGTGTAAGGTGTGTATACACTCAAAACATATAGAGATCCCCAAAATACATACAAAATGTGTCCCAAAAGAAACCCAAAATGAAGTGTGTGCTACACAAAATAAACAAAAATAGCACCTAATCGTCAATCCAAAGTGACACAACCGGTCGTCGACGCCGTCGATAAACAAGGGCGGGGTCGAACCGGTCTTGACCGCGGGTGTCCTCACCACAAGGATATGGTGCTATTGTGCCTATGTGCCCAGGAAGGGGGAAGGAGAAAGGGGGATGGCATAGAGGCCAATTGGAGAGAGAGAGGAGGAAGATGGGAGCTAGCCTTATGCCTAGGGTGGATCGGAAACCGGCCAGTGCTGGAGATGGAGGAGCCTCCTGATGGAGAGAGTGGGGACTACAATGAGGCCAATCCCCTTACGCACAGCCCGAGGGCTTCAAGCTCAAAAAGTTCCTTCTGTGTTCTTTTGCCATTGTGAGTGTGGGCTCTTGTAAAGAGAGCCATTTTTACAAAATGGGTCCTCAAAAACAAATATTTACAAACATGTCCTTTGGACAAAAATGCATGAAAATTACTTAAAAAAACTTGAAGTATTTACATACAAGTCCTACGGACTCTTAAAACCTACTGAACTGGATCCCCATCGTGTATAATGATGAGAAGCAATTCTTTGGAAAAAAAGACTTACGCAAACTTGCTAGAATATGATACAGAATGTACCGTTTACAAGGATTGCAGCAACAAAAATGGATGGGAAAGAGCAAATTAGCAGTGAAAATGAATAGGAAATAGGATACATGGATAGAAAAATTTTCAAGTTTTATTTTGCGTGAGATTAAGGAATATCCTATGCATTTGGATGTATCTTCCTATCACTTGTTTCACGTATTTAAGCATGTACATGTCTTAATAAAATACATTTACGTTCTTCATAGAATGTCACTGGACATGTGATGTCTTTGTCTTCCTCTCTTTATTGAAGTAAATATGTGATATCTACATGTGGTTGTGATTGTTTCTTGGATTAAGTATATCTGAAACTGGTTGGATTAAGTATATATGTGATATCTCGTGACCAAAAAAAAAGGTATATATGTGATATCTACCTGTCTGAACTGGACTAACTAATGTATATCTGAAACTTGTTTGCTGTTGTATGTAGGTAGAAGGCAATTTCCTTTTAACAACCAAATTGTCCATTGAAGGTCCAACTCGAATGAAAGAGGAATATGTTGAGGGGATTTTTGAGACACCCACAATAAGTGATGAAGCAATACCAGAGCAGTTAAAAGGACCATTCAGACAGGTAGCTGGTTCACTACAGCAACTTCCGGTTACTGTGAGAGACACCTTTGCAAATGGACTGAGAATTCCACTAAGTATGCAAACTAATCACCTTGTGAGTTTTGCATAAATGAAGTTTTCTTCAATTGCATGCATCTTGTGAAAGGAGAAATTTGACATTTACATGATTATAGTATCTATATTCGTGTTTCTCAATCGACAGTGGGAGTATAAGCTGTAAAAACTGAAATTGAAGCTAGGGGCAGATGATCATGCAGCATACTCTCTTCTAGTTGATATTAGAAGGGCATTGGCATGTCATACAATGATGGCCATGAACCAGAACGATAGCATATATCACTGTTGGCACCGGAAATTTCTAAAAGAACTTTCTTTGGATTAGAAATTAGGCTAATCCAATACTCAATTGGTCCACAAGGTTCAATTCTCAGATTCAACCCATTAATTGGGCTCACTTCAAGTCTCAATTCATTGAGAAATAGCCCAAAATCATGTCCATTTCCTTAGCTAATTTCTCACATACATAGTGATCTGCCTATTTGTCTTAAATAAGACCCATTAAGGTTAATTTAAACCCAACTTGATGTCAATTTCTCAGCCCCCTTTGTATGTGATTACTGGACTGTGCTTTGGTGTCAAAACTGGCCCGTTAGATGTTGAAATTGGCCTGCCCACCAGCCTATTTGCGCAAGCAAATTCTTATCATGTTCACTGAATTCCTACTCTACCCCTGGATTACAGAATCGGTGGAATCGGTCCGACTCCGACCAATTCCGGAATCGGATCGGTCCATGCGGAAGGACCGATTCCGGTATGAATTCCGCGGAATCGGTCGATCCCGACCGCTTCGTCGGAAGACCGGTTTAAGTGGACTGGTTCGATTCCCTGTTCGATTCTGGACCGGGAATCGAACCGAATCGACCGCCGCAGTCGATTCCGTCGATCCCGCGGCGGAAGGCTTCGATTCCGGCGATTTCCAGGCGATTCCATCGTCGATCCTTGCTCGGCCGCGACGATTCCGGCGATTCCATCGGAGATCCCAGCTCCCAGCACCGATTCCACAAGGATTCCAGCGATTCCAGCACCGATTCCGGCGATTCCAGCACCGATTCCGGCGGCGATTCCGGCGATTCCGGCGGCGATCTTCAGCCGATTCCGCCGATTCAAGCTCCGATCGGCCTCGAATCAACCTCTTCTTCGATTTTTAACCGGTTATTGGTAATATTTCTTCGCCGAAGACTTCGTACGTCCATTCTTACGCGTTTCCGTCGAGTCCGAGCGTCATTAAACGTTGTGATTTCCGACCGAACAAGTCCGTTTAAGTTCTGAACTATTCGATTGGATGTTGTTTGCACGAGAAAAATTCCGGATATCTCGTACGTCTATTTTTACACGTTTCCGACGACTCCGAGCAGAGTTAAACTCGGTGATTTTTGATCGAACAACTCCGTTCAAGTTGTTTGAACATCGATTGGATGTTCTTTGTACGGGAAAGATTTCGGATACCCCGTACGTTGATTTACGACCATTTCCGGCAAATACGTAACCCTTTAAACATACTGAATGGTGTGTTACTTGGGCCGTCTGCTTCCCGAACAGCGTCTAAAGCAATTTTTATGTTATCTAATCATTTTTAGTGCATGTTTACAATTTTTGTATATATAAGCAATGACCGATCAAGGTGATGCAACACCAGCACGTGCTTCCGACGTGAGTTGGGAACACGGGCACATGGTAGACCCAGTCAGAAAGAGGGTATAGTGCAAATGGTGTGGGAAGGAGATGAACGGGGGGGTGTTCCGGCTGAAACAACATATTGTCGGAACAGGTGGAAATGTAAAGAAATGTGACAAGGTGCCGAGGGAGAAGAGTGAGGAGATGAGAGGCTACATGACAGTGCAGCCTCTCAACGGGCTGTTAGGATTGAGCAGAGGGAAGAGTTGCACGATGAGCTACTCCAGAGGAGGAGGGACCGCGATTTGCCTACCTCGAAAGGGAAAGGCAAGGGGAAGGTACCAGCTGAGCCGGAGCCAGAGAGCGAGGACGAGTCCACAGACTCTGAGCTTAGACGTGCTAGGCACGCTAGCAAGCGTGCATTTGCTGAGAAGGAGAACTGGAGGAGGGGAGCAGGAGGGTCTGGGTCCAGAGTTGACCCAGCTTTGGGCTGATTAGCATCGGCTCGCCCTACCCGGGACCGAGAGACTGACCCCAGGAGACAGGAGCCATACCGCCGTTCTACTTCTACCAGCACTCGATTTACACCGAGTGACGAGTATTTATTTAGGAAACAGAGTGCTGGGTAGATGGGGATTAAACAAGCAATGAAATGGGTGAAGGCAACAGGAACGGCTGCAAAGAAGAGCCGTTCGCCACATTGTGAAGTGGTTTCTGCATGCAGGTATCACTTTTAAATTTAAATTGACATTTATGTGTCTTTTATTTACTTAAACTTAATTTTAGCCTGATCCCAATTTTTTTTAACTTGATGTAGGCATCCCAGCACATGTAGCCACCAGCCCCTACTTCCAGACGATGGTGGATGCCGTGGGTGAGGTTGGACCGGGTTTGCAAGCCCCGGGCAGCAAACATATATACGGCGCTGGCCTGGATGAGGAGGCCCAGGAGTTGAAGGAGTGGATGGATGGTTTTAAATTGGTGTGGAAGGAGAGTGGTTGCACAATTATGTGCGACGGGTGGACAGGTATCACCAAGAGGAGTATGATAAACTTCTTGGTGTATTGTTCTGAGGGGACAACATTCTTGAAGTCGGTAGATGCTTCTGGGAAGATAAAAAATGCCGACTTCCTTTTTTCTCTGATGGATGTGGTGGTGGAGGAGATCGGGGAGGACAATGTGGTTCAGGTTGTCACTGACAACGAACCTTCATATAAGGCGGCTGGGAGAAAGTTGATGGAGAAGAGGAAGCACATGTTCTGGGTGCCCTGTGCGGCACATTCCATTGATCTCATAAGAGGATGTAGGCAAGGAGGAGGGTGTATCCACCCTTGTCAGGCAGGCGCATACGATCACATCATTTATTTATTCGCATCCCCGCCTGCTACATATTATGAGATCACACACAGGAGAGCACGATCTTGTTAGGCCTGGTCCGACTCGATTTGCTACGAATTTCATTGCGTTGGAGAGTCTACACCGGCACAAGCATGCATTGGTTAGGTTCACACAGTCCGAGGAGTATTATAACTATATGGTGGACAACCTGCATGACAAGAAAGATCAGCTGAAGATTCTTGTCAGGTCTGAGAAGCAGATCACTGACAAGAGGTTTTGGGAGAGGATTGCCAACTACTTGGCAATCATCGAGCCACTGGTAGTTGTCTTGAGGTTGGTAGACTCAGATGACAGGGACCAGATGGGCACGTTGTACGATGCCATGGACTGGGCAAAGTTGAAAATAAAAGAAAAAAATCCCAGAGGTTACAAAAAGTGGTGGAAGATCATAGATGACCGATGGGACAAGACCTTGCACCACGATGTCCACGCGAGGTAACTTGGTTAAAAAATTATTTTCTTGTATAATTGTCTTATTCATAATGTTAACTAATAAAATCTTGCCGGATATTTTTTAAACCCTCGCATCCAATATGGAGGACAGGTGGTGAACGACAACGAGGTAATGCGGGGTACACTCGCTGTTATTCAGCGTCTGTGCCGATCTCAGCAGGACAGGATAGAGGCTGAGATAGAAGTAAGTTAGAGTTTATTCAATACTTTGGAGTAGAGTATCCTTACCAGGCAACTAATATTTTTTTTATAATTTTTTCAGATGCAGAAGTATAAGATGAGAGTCGGCGTATACTCAGATGCTGATCTAAAGTATTCAGTTGACAAAGTGTCACCTGGTATAGTAATAGATTGATGAAGATTTAATTTTCTTTTCATATAAGTTATGGTAGATGATGGGCTAATTGTTTACCTTTTCTCTTCTTGTTTTTTCTTGCAGCTGAGTGGTGGGTTCAGGTGAACACCAGGAGTGGATGGAATCCACTTGCTGCCATCGGTATCAGGATACTCAGCCAGAGCACCAGTTCCTCCCATTGCCAGAGCACATTCAACCTGATACATACGAAAAGGAGGAACAGGTTGACCTCAGACCGGCTGGAGAAGCTGGTCTTCTGTCATTACAACATGAGGCTGCGCATAAAGAACATCAAGGATCGACAGAAGATCAGCGAGGCACGATTTGCACGATTCGCAGGTGGTCCGTACGAGCAGAGGCATTCCTCCGCCACACCACCACCCGAGGAGGTGGACATGGATCAGATATTCCAGGAGGAGCATGCACTTGCCTCCTGGATAGAGGAGAGGGAAGCCAGGGATCATGCAGCTGAGTTTGATCCCGATGACCGTGCATGGGCTGAAGGAGAGTTGGATGGTGTTGAAGCCGTGGAGGATGCTCGGCTCCACCTCCATCTACTTCTCGTGCTCGGGCAGGCCTTCTTCGCCGGCGGCTATGGAGCGACCACTGCAACTTTAGCCCCGGCCCCGGCTCCGGTCCCCGGCAGCTGCTACCCAGCCCATTCGCAGTCCGGGGAAAACGAAAACAAAGATGACTGCACGGAAAATGGGAGGATTTGCAAAGTTGAAAAAAACTTTGGGTTCCGGTCCTTCTGGTACTTCAGAGATGGCTGAAGAGGTGAAGAGAAGGAAGCTAGAGGTCAGGCGTCCTGTCAGCCCAGATGACAGCACGCAGGCTCCTTCTCACTCCTCAGGTGATGATGACGAGGAGTGCATACCAGCGACGCAGCCATCAGCAGCAGCTGAGTCTCCTGATTCACGGCATCCAAAGCCGTATTACACGCTGGATGAGCAGACACCTGATTCTTATATTATGGAGCCACAGTATCCAGCATTTGGCCAGGTTGACCAGCAGTGGATTACACCACTAGCTCCACCATCCTCTGCTTACGTCCCGGTCGTCCCGCAGTCCGATCCGTACGACTTTGATAGCATGGCATCAGCATTATTTTCATATGGATATGGTCCCGGACAGTATACAAGACTGAGCACGAGGGAGGATTATCGGGAGCAGCAGGGAGAGGAGGAAGTAGATTGATATGATGTAAATGTATATTTTTTTCATGATGTATCAACTCTTTGATTTTTGAATCAATGGAATTGGAATATGTACTTAACTTCAAGTCTTCAATTGGAGTTCATTAGTATTTATTCGATGTGGTCCTGTGGATGAATGCATTGGTTTTTTTAAAAATTTTTCTAACTCATTTCCTATTTTTTTAGAATTTTTTCTGAATTTTTTGAATTTTTTTGACGAAAAAAAATTCAAAAAAAAAACCCGATTCCGGACCGATCCGGAATCGATTCCCTTCCCAGGAATCGGCCGATTCCTGGAATCAGAATCGGAATCAGTCCCAACCGATTCCGATTCCGATTCCGATTCCGGAATCCTTGGTATCAACTCTTCGATTTTTGAATCAATGGAATATGTACTTAATTTCAAGTGGAGTTCATTAGTATTTATTCGATGTGGTCCTGTGGATGAATGCTAATCTTATTTTTAAGATTTTTTCTAACTCATTTCCTATTTTTTAAATTTTTTCTGAATTTTTTGAATTTTTTTGACGAAAAAAATTCAAAAAAAAAACTGATTCCGACCTATTCCGGAATCGATTCCCTTCCGGCCGATTCCTGGACCAACCGATTCCAATTCCGATTCCGGAATCCTTGACTCTACCCCCGTGGACCAGCTTTGAGGGGTATTTTTGATACTTACAGGCCCCTGCCACATCATCTCATTCTGATATCTTCCCCTCCTCTTTTGAAGATGTGTGACCCTGCCTTGCTATCTCCAGGCCTTCCTTTGCATGTTTAACCCTTAAAAATAGCTAGCAGCTATATATTTTGGAGGATCCTGGGTACGCCAGCAAGATCCCCTAAAAATCAGAGGGGTTCCGATGGGAAGGAGATTATGGGGGACCTCAGCCGCACTGCCACCTGTCCCAGACACTCAAAAGGTCACCACGGATCCCTTAGAGGTAGTCGGCCGCCTTGGCACGGTTGGCATCGTCCCTCCGCCTGGGGGCGGAGGGCGTGGGCTCACCTCCCGGCGGTGACAAGCCGGGCACCCCCGTGGGGGGGGGGGTGACCTGTGGGGTTCGAGCGGGGGCTCGAACCCTCGCTGCCTGCAGTGCAGCAGGCACTGTTGGCCACTGGGCCACGTGACCAAAAAAAAAAGGATCCCTTAGAGGTAGCAATTGGTCATCGGATATGTCTCCACTTACTGGATCTGTTGCTCAAGGATCTGCAGGCCAGCAGGGATCTCCAGAGTTTGCGCGGGCCTGCTGAGGTCAGAAGAATACTCCAGAAGGTCCTAAAAATCAGGAGAAGGAATCTAATCCTTCCCCTGGTGCTGGAAACCCCTAGAAATCAGGAAATGACCACCGGTCCTCCTCCAGCTGGAACTGCCCAGTGGAGAGCCTGCTGGGGTTAGAATCCTTCCTCCGATGGATCTTTTGCCTCTTCCCTCTATAAAAAGAACCCTGCGGCCATCTGTTGAAGGGTCCGGAAAACAGCTGCACAAAGAGAGATAGATCTGGAAGAAATTCGAAGCACCCCAGCACACAGCCATCTGTTGAAGGTTCTGGAGCAAGTCTTCAAGATCTGCCATTGACAGCAGGAAGAAGACAGGCCGAGGAGTAGCAAGAGATGAAAAGAAGGCTTCCAGAAGGTCTGATTCACTGTGCACCTGCCTGAAGAACTCATAGAAGAACCGAAGGAAGATAAGAGGCTCGAAACCCAGCACTAGAAGGTCTGATTCACTGTGCACTGGCAAGAACTCAAAGAGAAGAAGACCTGAAGGAAAAGAAGACAAGGTGAGGTGATGAGGCTTGGTGGTCATGCACTCATGCCCATGATCATAGCCTTTTTTTATAAATATTTCTTCTCCATCTCATAACTCCACCTAAGATCACCTCTCCCTGTCATCCTGCCTATCTCATGATGTTGCATGTAGGCAGACCCCAAGAGGAATAGAACAACAACCATCTAATGTCTAGTAGCCCTGCACACACAAGCCCAAACTCAGAAGCTAAGTGCTTACCCCCCATGTTGTCAGCTGGTCATACCTGCATCTGCATACTCCCCATTCAGCCTAAGTAAGCCAGTTCGGATTCCCCCACGGATGAGCTATGAGAAGCGTATCAAACCCCAGCTAATAGCTGGTCATCCTTAGCCCTTTGTGCACATAGCCAAACCTTTATTTCTTCACCCATAGCCTACCTAGAACAAAGTCAGGAATATTAGGGGATGAACACAAATCAGAAGCCTGTCCAGGATGCTCAGTGCAAGCAAAATACTGAAAAGAGAAAAGGGGCTGCCAACAGTACAAGTACAGGACACTGTCCAATAAGTGGACTGTAGGAATAACAGTAGGCCATCAGGGCTGACAAGACAAGAATAATGGTCGGTGTGGACCGAGGGAACCTAAGCAGGCCTCTAAGGCCATTGGACATCAAAACCATGGAATGCCGGGTCGCGACCTGGGTCGCGACCCCGCCCCGACCCGGTCGGGTTTAGGCCCGACCGGTTCGGTCGCGACCCGGTCGGGGCGACTCCCCCGGCCGGGTCGCGGAGTCGTGGCCGGGTCGCGCGAGTCGCGCGACCCGGCCGACCGGGTCCGCGCGACCGGTCCGGGCACCGGTCACACGACCGCCGTCGCACCGCTGGCAACGGTCTCAAGCACCGTTGCCAACGGTCCCGGGGGGGGCGCAGCCCCCCATTCAGCCCTCGGGGGCTATTTAAAGCCCCTGCGGGGCTCTCCTTACTCCCACCCCCCCACTCTCACTCTCAACCTCGCATTTCGTGCTCTCATTGCTCTCACCGCTCAAATTTTTTTCTCATTTACTTAATTATTTCATCAAGCATTTCATTGGGCTCATTTAGTATATTTATTTAATATTACCCATCGATTAATGGTTAAGTAGTTTATTCTTTTTAATACTTATTCGTTTACTCGCATAGTTAGTTAGATTTAGAAGATTAGTTAGATATTTAGTTTAGTAGTTACTTAACACATCATTAGTTCAAGGAATATTAATTACTTACTTAATCCTATATTTAGTTAATCATTCAATTTATATAAATAAAAATATACTTACATTAGTAGTCACTAATTAAGGTTATTAGCTATTTAAATAATTAATTACTTACTTAAGTAATTATTTACTTAAAAAATGTCTTCTCCAAGCCAAACAATCCAAACTACGGCGCGACCCGGAGCGATCCGTTGGTTGCATTGTACTCGATCTCCACGGCGAGAGAAAAGTGCAATGTAAATATTGCGACAAAGTAATATTCGTCGGTATTTATCGTGTAAAATTTCATCTTTCAGGCATGAAAGGAAATGTTCTTCCTTGCACACCGGCTCCGCCGGAGCTCAGAGCTCAAGTTCGTAGGCACCAACCAGCGATGGAGCAAACGAAGGGAACTAGAAAAAGACATAAAGAGACCGTCCGAGAAGAATCGCAACAACCGGGGAGACGATCCGTACACATTTACGGAACCGGACAAGAGAGGCCGGATATTTTGAGAGATGAAGAGTACGAAGGTAATGGGAGGCGTTACTCATAAACGTTGTTCATTATTCTATTTTAAAGGATAATTAAGTAGCCTTCGATACTTAAATGTTTTTTAAAAAGATGAACTCTCACGAGGATGGAAGCAGTCGAAGATCATTCGCCGAGGAAGAGTTCTATAGTACATACCGGCCGAATGACGGGTCAAGTGGTCCGGAAGCCGGGAGTGGTCGAGGTAGCGGAAGAGGATCCAACAACCAACCGCAAGATCGGTTCACGATCTCACACAAGACGACGACCGGCGCAAGAAGAGTCCCGTGGATCCCGTAATCACTGCATCACGACAACGTCAAACAACAATCACGACGCGACGAAGAACCTCAAATTATGTAAGGATAGGACGGCCGGCAACGTCAAGGTGGTTCTTTCACCACAAAGATTCCCGGCAAATGCCGCGAAGGGACCATACTACGAGAACATGATCGACACGATCGCGTACGTCGGGAGGGAGTGCTCGGGTCCAAACCCAAAGGAGATATACAATGTATATCTTCCTACGGAGGTGCAAGAAACAAAGTTAAGTACGTCTATTCGAACGCATCTCGAGGAACGAGGTTGCACGTTAACGACCGACGGATGGACCGGTAATTAAATTTTCTTTTACTCATTCATATTATATGTATTACCATTCTTTTTCGGTATAACTTAGTTAACATCTTATACTTAACAGTATTACTAGGAAGACTACGATCAATTTCCTTCAGTGTACAATGCCGGCACGGTCTTTTGGAAGTCGGTCGACGCATCGTACGTGCAAAGAATGCGGAGTATCTTTACCAATTGATAGATGGAGTGATAGAAGAAATAGTGAGAGAGCCGGGTAGTTCAAGTAGTCAGCGTACAATGCGGCGGCATACAAAGCGGTCGGTCAGATGCTTGGCGGTCAAAAGACCAAAGTTGTATGACACCCCGTTCCACCCACTCTTTAGCATTCGATGTTGGAGGATATACGCAAGGATCCTCAACAGACAGTAGTTAAGCTAGCCCATTTTTATTTCTTCATTTATTTATAACCACAACTTCGTCTCGCACTTACGAGGGAACACACCCGTGGGCGAGAGTTGTTACGGCCCTATGCAACCCGATTCGCCTCCCACTATAATTTCCTTAGAAAGTTTATCGAGTCAAAGGAGAGCTCTAACTCAAATGGTCATTTCACCGGGTCAGTTGGATGGCTAGATGTAACCCATCGGATAAGAGAAAGGGGAGAAAAGTAGAAGAGACAATAAAGAGAGTGAGATTTCTAAAGTTGTAAAAAAGACGTTAGACATCGTCCAACCCATAGTGAAGGTACTAAGGATAGTTGACGGAGATAGAAAAGGCATACGGGGTATTTATACGATGCGATCGAGAGAGCCAAAGAAGAAATCTCCAAGACCGTGTCCGACTTCGCCAAGGTGGGATATTATGCATCGTCGCCGTGAGCGTACATTACATCAACCCATACGCAGCAGTATATTTTCTTAAACATTTACTAATCTTTTTATTAATCAAAGTTGCGTATAACTTGTTTACTAATACTATTTGTTTCGTAGGTTACTTTTTCAACCCAAGACATCGCTATAGTCCACATTTCAAGGCGACGAACGAGCTATTAGATGACGCGAAGAGCGTCATCCGACAGTTGCTCTGACGACGATCGGGCTATTATTGCTTGCAACAAGATGTATGATTACAGAATGCGGAGTTTTCACTTTAACGAGGCAGAGTTGAACGAGCCGTGACGATACTAAGTCCGAGTACGTAGAAATGTTTTTCATCACTTAATTAATCAAAGCTTAATTAGATAATAATGTACGACATTCAATTTATGCACTGATTGGTGACGGATCTGGCGGTAAAGTACCAGGGTACGAGGACTTGGCGTAGCCATCGTGGTCCTAAGTCAAACCACATCCGCTTCTCGGCCGCGAGCGAAATCGTCTACATTCGCCCGATTCACACAAAGCAGAGAAATAAAGCCGACATCGGAGGCTTCGAAGACCTCGTGTACGTCACTACAACACGAGGTTAAAGTTGAGGAATTCGGATAGAACGAAGCAGTAACCGCATGGAACAAAAGAGTCGGATAGCACACGTTAGCCGGGACGTTCGGTCGACGAGCCGCCACCGAAGAGGAGGATATCGATTTGGATCAAATATTCTACGAGAAGAACTCCTTAGAAGCTGGGTAAACGACCGAGAAGGGTCGGGAGAACCGGAGTTCAACCCCAAGACCGACAATGGGCCGAAGGAGTGCTCGACGATGTCCCTAGCTCGAAGAATTCCGTATCCCTCCCTCACTAGCAAAGCGCCGAGGACCGGAGAAGGAACTAGCCAAGGTACGCAAAGTAGGCGAAAAGGTAAACAAGTTATGACCGATCCTTTTCGATATCATAGACATCGATACGGTCGAAGACGATCGAGAAGATACGGAGCCGAACATCCGAGTGCGTACCGCACGTCCGAGGATTCGTCGTCAAAGAGTAGCACGATGATGGTGCTCGATACGGGGGCACGACACTTTACAAGTACAAGGGACCTCGCATCCTCCCATATCTCCTACCACGTCGCTACGTTTTACACGGCGAGGAGCAATATACTCACGCGACCCAAGATACCGATCACGGTAGAAGGCCGCCACAAGGCAGAGGAGGTCATCGTAGCTACGGAGTTGGAAAGCGTATCACCACGATGCCTCCGACTATGTGGATGATTCATCACAAGGCTCTCGGTTCCCTACATACGATCAAGAGTACCGTGGAATGAATTACGTGAGTCATCGGATATTTCGATCCAATCGACCCATAGTTATGGTGACTCGTCAGATCAAGTCTGAGATAGTTTCCCGAGGGACGATTTACGAATACGATCGTCACGTGTACGTATCGTTTCGTACTCAACCCAAATGACAATGGGAGAGTACATCAACTACCTACAAAGTGTACAACACATCATGTTGGAATAAAATTGATGCATTATTTATTTAAATCATGTCATTTAATTTATCCAATTTTTCTGTATTTTTTCAGATTTTTTTTCGCATTTTTCTTATTTTTTTGAATTTTTCAAAAAAAAAATTAAATAAAAATTAGGGTCGCGACCCGGGTCGCGACCGGGTCGGCCTGGGGGTCCCGCGACCCGGTCGCGACCCCCGACCCAACCCTCCTTGATCAAAACTAAAAAATTTAAATACATTAAAACAAAAAAATGAAAAACTTATGTTTGGGCATTCAAATGGCCATGCCCTATGGTGTTTGAGCCTAGACGGACACACTAGTATGTACCCAGAGTGGATCGATCCTAGACAGGTGGATGGGCATGTTCTCATACTACACCGATTCTTCCCCTCGAAGTGGGGAGCATCAAGCTCCATTTACTAAGGGAGGAAAATCTCACTAATTTGAGAGAAGGTCATGCATGTCGTCAAGCTAAATCGACCCTTAAATTAGATAATGATGATATTAGAGAAGGATAACCGGTAGCCATCGATGGTCAATGGAATTTTATCAAAAGGAATTATGGCTTACACGCCTTCCCCCATCCACTTGTAAATCAAATTGATCCAAGCAATGGAAATGTCATGTTCGATGTCACTTATGATGTGGATCGGAGTAACAACTCTATAGATTTAAATGAATGCAAAAAAGGGGTAACTAAATAAAATCCAAAAATCCCCAAACCTGGCCGAATCCTCCAAACAGAAAATTTTTAACCCAAAGAGCATTTTTCAGATAATTGAAACACCAAAAAATGAATTTTCTAATCCGAAGCACTCAATTAATGGATAAAAACCCAAATTAACCAAATTAACCAGAAAATAAACCAACAAAATTAAAACTGAAAATACCTCAAAAAAATCAAAATTGATCAAAAATAAACCGGAATACTTAATAGAACTCAAAGCAATTAAAAGAAGAGACCACAAAAGATAAAATGCACTCATCTGAAAACCACAAATTTCAGAAAACATATATATATATAGAAAGTCTGAACAGCTGAAAACTTTGAGGATTAAAAATAAGAAAATTTTGTGAGGTCTTTAAAACAAAAATAGAAAGTCAGAAATTAAAAACTTTAGAAATACAAAATTTCATATCAATCGTTCAAAACCTCAAATGTTTAACTTGGAAATTTCAAGCTTAAATCCCGAGTCCTAGAGTTACTGAATCTGAAAATTGAAATTAAATCAAGAGGTGTTCGAATCCAAAATACTACCAAATCCAAATCTAAAAAAAATCTAATAGGTCGGAAGTCCTAAAAGTCTGAATCAGGATATTTAAAAAAAACACAAAAAAGGCACAAGATAAATATTATATTTAAAATATAAAAAGGGGGAGGGCTCAAATCTAATGTCTTCAAACTGTAACTAAAAAAAAGAAACATCGAATCTTTATGGAGTCCCAAATTTACAAATTTTTTAAAACTATGAGAAAAAAAGAGAAATTTCAAAGCTCAAAACCTGTACTCCAAGACAATATCTCAACTCAAAGCATAGCAAGTTAAAACGATCCACAGGAGATGGAGGTCAAATCTAGAGAAAAATTTCATCCCAAACATAAAAATCTAAATTTGAAATCCATTTAAATTTCAAACTCAGGAATTTGAAATCTGAAACCCGGAATCTTAAATCAAATATGAAATTAAGTAAAAAAAAAGACAGATTTGAAACTAAGATTAAAATTTTTAAATATCAGATGCAAATAAATGAAATTCAAACTTTAACAAATCTCAAATCTAAAAATCACACAATCTGAAAATTGAAACTTGAGATCTAAGAACTTGATAACCCCAAAACACAAATTCACCAAATCTCATACCCAAATTGAAATGACCCGAGACACACCTTTAATAAATCCAAATTAACTTGAACAACATTCAAAACATAATAAAAAGAGAGATCAATCAAATCCAAAACTCTCCTATTGAAAGACACCAAATCTTAATAAGATAAACAACCAATATTCAAATTCAAACTCACACTCAAAGTCTTAATCCCAAATGATTGTGATCACATACATGGATTCGTCTGTTTCATTCTACACAGTCTTTCGCTAATTCCTTCCTTATGCTTAAATCATCCAAGTCATATTAGATTTGCCTATGGTTCACCGGGTTGCCCGAGAGTTGCCCCGGGTCGGGCAACCTGGTCGGTTTTTGGGCCGACTGCTTCAGCTTCGACTCGGCTAGGGTGACCCCACAACGGCTTGGCGTGGGGTCACACGAGCCGGCGTCGGGTTGGATGACCCATTTATTAATAGTATAACAATAATTTCACTATCACTTATACTATTACATATGGTTAAAATTTGTGATTATAAATATATGATAGATATTTAAAATTTATAAATTTTTTTCTTAACCTTCTTTACCCTCTTACTTGAGATTAACTCTTTCCCAACATATACTAATATAACATAATCACAAAAACATCATGTTTATTTATATTCACGGATAAACACTCATATTCAATTATAACATAAAAATATAATTATATTTATGTATGTATTTTTATGTATACATAAATATATAGTATAAAAATATTTTTTTATTATTTTCATGTAATTTTTATATTTTTTTGACAAAAATAAATTTGACTTTGTTCGACCTGGTCCGACCAAGTTGGATTTGGGACCGACCGACCTTGGGCCGACCCCCAACCCTCGACTTGACCTTCCTTGGATTTGCATATGCCAATTTAATTTAGGTCTACCTTTCTGCTTCTTCTGCACCAACAACACCAGGGCCTCAACTTGTCTGACAGGTGCCTTAGGATGGCGCTGCTTGATATGCCCAAAATAACGAAGTCTTTTCTCTTTTTACTGCATCCTCGATTTTCGTAACTCTCACCTTGTCCCTAATGCACTCATTGCGGATTTTGTCTACCTGTGTGTGGTCACACATTCATAGTAACATCCATATTTCATACACACTTATTTTGATAGTATATTTCTTCTTAGTTACCCAACACTTACTACCGTAAAGTATGGCAGACCTTGTAGCCATGTAATAGAACTTTTCTTTCAATTTTTGAGAGATTTTATGCATGCAACGCATCTATGTCGACTGTCTCTATTTTAGCTATCTCACTTTATTCCTATGGTTGATATCCTCGTCACATTCCCTATCCATATATAAGATTGAACCAAAGTATTTAAATCGGGTACTCGTTGCGAGGACTTTTTCGTCCAAGGTTACTTCAGGCTCTTCAAATCCTGGGGTTTTGTTAAATTTGAAGTGCATAAACTCCGTGTTCGCTCTACTTATTTTGAACCCCTTTAGCTTCTAACTTGATTCTCCATCATTCAAGTTTCCTGTTAATACTGTCTCGAGTCTTGTCAATCAGAATAATATCGTTTACAAACATCATACATCACACCAAGATAAACTCGTTTGTATATTTTTAGTTATTTCGTCTATGCTTAGGACAAAAAGATATAGACCGAGCGTGGACTCTTGGTGTCGTAGTCCCACTCACACCAAAAAGGCTCCTGACTTCCCTCTTGGGGATGAAACATGGGTGGTCACACCATTTTACATGTCTCTGATCATGTTAATGAATCCACTAGGCACCATATTTTTTTCTAGCATGCATCAAAGAACTTCTCTTAAAACACGGTCATATGATTCTTCTGAATTAATGAAAATCGTATGAAGATTTCTTTTCAGATCTCTATATTTCTCCACTAAAGACCTAGCTAGAAAGATGACTTCCATAGCTGATCTGTCTGGAGTGAATTCAAATTGGTTTTTTGAGGTTTTAGTACACCTGAAGTCTTTCATCCATAATCATCTCCCACAACTTCCTAATCGGGCACATAAGATAAACAACCAATACGGACAAAACAAATCTCCAAATAAACTTTAATCAACCCAAATTAAAGTCAAAATGATCTTAACGATAAAAGACATCAAGCCTTAACCCAAAACTAATCAATCTCTCAAATAAACCTCAAATCAAATCAAATCAAACTAAATTCAAAACACTAAATGTTTGCATTCCATTAAGTTCATGGGGCCATTGCTCTTGAATGATTATTTTGTGTGGGCGTATATCTTTTATGAATGAATTGCTATAGCAGTGAATCAAGGGTATTCGAGCCACTGCTCAATGTAGTTAACATTGGTACTTCGCAAGTCCAATTGGAAGAGATAAAAAATAAAATCTTAAAGAATTCAACAACCTCAATACATAATTTTCATATACCGTGAATTAACTAATACTAATATAAAATACCACATATCTTTCTAAGTTGTTAAGGCTAAATAAAAACCAAAAGTCTTTCCACGAAAGGTAAGATATTTTGACAATTTGAGGTTACATCGATCACTCTTTTCTCTAATATTTAATCCCTATTTAATAAATATATTTTTTTTACCAAAATCTCTCTCTCTCTCTCTCCCTCCCTCCAAGTTGCATGCTGCATTATAGATTATGCCTAGTATGAAAAAAATTAGAAATTTGAAACATGTAAATCACAAACCCATACTTGCAATCTGAAGCTTATGCCAGGAACTTTGAGCCATAAAACTCAAACCTAAACACTGAGATTTACACTACTTAAGTGCTGCAAGAACATCTTTCTATTTTAATAGTGCTAACTCTCAATCTTAAGCATCACATCTAAGAATTAAAAATTGAGAGAAAAAGATTCTGTACCTTGGACTTGTGTTTCTCTCCATCATGACGATGACAAACTTTATTGTTAGGAGCATGGAATGTGGGGTTGTGACCTGGGTTGCGACCCAGGCCTGTCCCAGTCGGTTTTTGGGCCGACCGACCAGGTCCTGACCCCGAGACCCCGACTCGGTAAATGATTTAAAATTATTATTTAATTATTTTTTTCTGTGACCTCCGGCCGACCCTGACCCAACCCGGGTCTCGACCCCGGCCGACTTGGGTCGGTTTGGGCCAAAACTACCCGCCTCTGACCCCCGACCCCACTTACCTTGGTTAGGAGGATCTTTAGAAGAGAAGCATGGTCTTCCAGCCTATCACTCGAGCTTCTGCCTTCTGGTATTCTCTAGGACTGGGCCAGTGGGCAACATTTGATGGGCTATCTTTGTATAGGTCCTTTTGTTTTCCCGTCCTGCTCTAGCTGACACTTTTCTCTTTTTCTTTATTTTTTCTTAATCTCATAATGCAATTGGTACCATCTGCTTTTACGAATTTGTTCAGGATGTCCATACCTGGCTATAATGCATTTTTTATATTATTTAGTTTCATTCTAAAAGTTTATTTGTGGATTGCAGGCGACAATGATACTGCTTTAGCTTCTAATAAATTAGCAACTTTCTCGTATTGCTTTTTTTTTTCACTAGAAACTGCATGGGGAAATATGTGGCTATTAATTTTTGCTTTCTCCTACCATCGCTGCTCGAGCAGCCAAATAGAAATATATCTGTCCATTTCTATTTATTTAAGTAAGGCCATTCTTTGATGCCAAATTATCTTTTAAGCCTTCTTATTCCACCACCTCCAGCATGTATTTTTTTGATATATTTTTGTTGATTAAGGTGTGTTATCTATTTTGTGGTTTGCAGATGTTTAGCTGTTTGGTTATTTCAGTGTTGCGGCCCATTGTCTTTTTGGAATTAATTGTTGCTAATTTGTTTCTTTTCCCTACCAGATGGTACCTACCAAAGGCTCTTTATGATCTCTTATCTTGATGAAGAAATACTGGTAAGTGTCTTAGAGAACCGTATATGAAGTGCTTTGTAAGTTTTTCAAATAGCAAAATGATTCCTTCAAGAATTTTACAGTGTAATACACTTATTATTAACGCTCTTAGAGTTCTTACATAAAGTAGTTGTTGCAAGCACAATATGGGAAGAACTCTATTCTTCCCTTTACTATTGGTCATAATTTCCTTCTCTTTTCTTGTTTTTCTTGAAGAAAATTGAATGCATACTTCTGCGTCATTGCTATTGTAAATTGTTTCTATTGACGCACAGTTGGCTACATCTGCATGATGTAGGGGCCTATAAGATACTCAAGCTTTTCCACTCATGATGGAAATTGAACCTATTTATTGGACGAAGTTCCTAAAAATTCTCATTTTGTGTTGTCTGAGGCACAAGGATCGCTGGATTGGAATCGGGTCTTGGGTTGGTCAAGCCCGATTCCGATTCTCATCCGGATTGGATCGGCTAAATTGGTCAATCCACTGAACCAAAAACCAATCTAGAATAGGTCTGGATCGGTTTTATAAATTTAAAAAAAATAACAAAAAACAGAAAAAAGAATAAGTAACATCCATACATATATCAATTTAAATGTTATGAGTATGAATTTCACAAATCTAAGAATATGAAATATAAATTATATACTTACTTAAATTTCAAGGTACAAATGATATTCAAGTACAACCTTGGGATCACTAAAAGTCATGATAACTATCATGACTTTTCATTTTCTTGATCATGCGATGTCCACTGTGAATATGAAGTCATAAGGGGCCCATATCTATATCCAAAAAGTGTTTCAACCAAGAACATCCAGACACATCAATTTAAATGTTGAGTATAAATTACACAAAGCTAAGAATATGAAATATAAAATATATACTTTCTTAAATTTCAAAGTACAATGATAGTCAAATACAACTTTGTGATCACTAAAAGTCGTGATAACTATCACGGCTCCTCATTTTCTTGATCATGCGATGCCCACTGTGAATATGAAGTCATAATGGGCCCATATCTATGTATCCAAAAAGTGTTTCAACCAATTCTCTAAACTCTGGATATCCAGCAGGTGGAACATGTGACTCGACTGAGAATGGTTCTGGATGAGAATATCCTTGATAATCATCATAATACCCCCACTGTGTCCAATGTTGACAACCACTAGAATGTTCACATAGGCTCTCGTAGAAATCATGTTCTACTCCAAGTTGACCTTCTCCTTCCAAGTATGTAGGAGCTGCACTTGCATCTGCACTTCCATGTCATGGCATGTCGGCAACTGCATATGATCCACTACTTGACAAAGTTAGTGCTCGAGAACTATCATTTGGACCCACACATATTCCCTTAACTTCTGATTTTTTTTTACAATTTCTTTTTCTTGAGCTTGTGAACTAGTCCCAATCCCATGCTGATACACCCTTTTCAAGCTTTTAAATCCTCTTCCAAAATTGGTTGGTGCTGAGCTTTATTTTCTTTTTACTCTTCTTTTGAAGGAGCAGGAGGTGGAACAATTGCATGTTGCATATCTTCTCGACGTTCTGGATCTGTAGCATGTAGGCCGGTGGCGACAACTCTAGAATTTGACGGCTTCTTCGGCATTTTTTGGCAATTTCTGGTGGCACCAAGGCGGTGGTAGGGCATCGTTCAAAAATGCCCAAAAAGCCCGAAAAAGTCGTTGATTGGCAGTCCAGACTAATAGATCCTACGGCGAATACTCCGTTTCCTCTTGTTTTCTCCATTGGGCACAGGGTTGAGGGTGGAGATGGGGGAGTTGGGAGTCAAATGTAAAATCCAAACTCTTGACCCCAAATCCACATTATGGGTTTGATTCTGCCTTTATTTGCTTGTCAGAATCATTGGAAACAGGCAATTCTGACTAAATTGGCCAGTTTGGAGCCAATTCTATCTGGGATTCGAGGGACGAACCTGGAATTGGCTGATTCCGCAAACCATGCCGAGGTATGAGGTGCTTAGACACATTGAGGTGGAAGAGGCAGAGATTCTGGAGAGGTTTGCATTCGAGCAGATAAGCAGATAAGACATTGTAAATGGATCCCTCAGCCCTATTAAGGGATGTCCAAAACCTAAATTGAATCCCTCATTCACTGAACTAGCCAGTTTGGCCACCTGGTTTAGTGGCTGAGCAGGGTCCAACTTAAGTTTTGGACCCCACTCATACTGGGTCCATGTGACCTAGTAGGCCAGTAAGCAAGTTTTTTGAACCCTCTTCTTCTCCACCAGAAACAAGATGGGGAAAGCACTGTGGGTGTCGGCAGTGTTTTTCCAAGTGGCTGCAATGGTTGGTGACCCCTAGGCAATTTTGCTGTTTGAGGCAGTTAGGGACCACATTCATCCAACTTATCACCTATATGGTTACCTTGACTGTCTTTTATGACATAGGTCCCCAATCACTCGAAAAGGGCAAAATGTGGAACATGTAGTGTTGATTCTCTTTTGACATAGCTTAGGAAATATGACACTAAGATTTAGCTAGTATTTTACCTGGAAATCTAATAATTTTGTTGACAATATTATAGAAAATGTAGGAGTAACGACAATTACAGATAAATTGAAGGAAGGGAGATTGAGATGATTTGGACATGTTAAACGTAGACTTACAGAGGCTCTAGTAAGAAAAATAGAAAATATTAAAATAACAAAAATAAAAAAGGACGTGATAGACTTAGGTTAACTTGGGAGAGTTGAGGAGGATAATTCAATATGATTTAGATGACTTAAATATCTCTGAAGAAGTAACTCAAAATCATAGTTGTCAAGGCGGCGCCTAGGCGACAAGGTGCTTTTTCAACCGCGCCTTGTCTGGGGCCAAAAAGGCACCCAAGGCGCCCAGGCAAGGCGCCCTGGGTATTTTTACATGATTAAAAAAATAATTTTGAGGAGTTTTGCTCCCTTGATACCTCTCACAAGGGACACCTATTTAACGATAGTTTGAACATATTAATATATTTCACTATCACTTATATTATCATACATATTTAAGATTTATGATTATAAACATATATTATATACTTAATTAATTTCTCTTTCAACTCTTTCTTCTCCCTCTCTGTCTCTCTTAATTTATCAAGATTAACTCCTTATCCAAAAATAAATACCCACACTTTCATAATTACATATATAAAATCACTTATATTATTACATTTTTTTCTCTTTCGGGGGGTTTTGCCCCCCTGACAACCCCCCACAAGGGGCGCTGCCCCCTTGACCCCCACGACCTGACCGCGCAGGTCAATCCGTGACTACTCTGCTCCCCCCATTTAATAATATTATAACAATATTTTACTATCACTTATACTATCGCACATATATAAATTTTATAATCATAAATATGTTATATACTTAAATTTTATAAAAATCTATTTAACTCTTTTCTCTTTCACACACACATCATATTTTACTTACATACATAGATAAAATACTCATATTCAATTATAACGTAAAAATATAAGTATATTTATACATATTTTTATGTATTACGATCCCCCGACTCAGTTTTTCTTGAATACCGTCTTGACCGTCTAGGCGACGCCTAAGCGGCCGTCTTGTCGCCTAAGTGGAATCGGTACCCTTCAACGCCTTGGGCATCTTGTCGCCTTGACAACTATGCTCAAAATCGACATGAGTGGAGAAAGAAAATCGATATGGCCAACCCCAAGTAATTTGGGACAGGCTCGAGCCAAGTTGAGTTGAGTTGAGCGCGATGTTGACTAATCTCTTGACAAATCATATCTAATGATAAACAACCTGTTTCCTTTGTATTCCCCTTATTCTTCATGTTTCTAGTTGAACTATGGCTCTTCTTATTGCATCATGGGTTTTGCTCCTTGACTACGTTGCTTCATAGCATCTACCATTCCTTGTTGTATCATGGGATGAAAAACATTTTCCACTCCAAGTCTGTGCTGCATAGGGCTCCCTTTATCGTGATGCAAGTATTGTGTTTCTGTGTGTGTGGAGATGCATGGCCATTCTGCTAAATACATATACTGCTTAACATCGGAGCTCTTACTGTCACCATCATTTCCCATCTTGTTTGTCGTCTTCAGTTGCTTCTAGATACTTAAAACTCGTCTGGTAGCACAAATACATAATTGTCAAGGTAGCAAGGCATCCAATACATTCAAAGGGGACATTTTAACCTAGCCGACAAGGCAGATGAATTGGATGATGCTAAACATACACATACATAATAGATAGAGAGGAGCAGCTGATGCGTGGCAGAGATATGGACGCTATTTAGATGCAACCGACTCCGTGATTGAATTGGCATATGTAAAGACTACTACCTACATTTCCCGAAGGTAGATTTTCAGGCTGTTCCCCGTGACATGTTGCTGTTCCTCCTGTTACTTTGTTACATATGCGGGGTCCCGTATTCTTGAGTCTATTCTTTCCTTGAGCCCATGAGATAACTGACCAACCTCGTATTGTTGGATTGAACGAACCTCCCAGCCTTCCAATCTGGCCGCGACATGTAATACATGGGTGAAATTTTGTGCAGATTATAAGAGATACATCTGGTTCGCCGGACGTTCTGACGAGGTTGGAAGGACCTTCGGAGCCCTTCGCTTCCGACACCATCACAGAGTACGAAAGTTGAAGCGTGGATGATTAAGTTCCTCCTGCCTGTCTTCGAAATATTTCTACCCAGAGAACAGCTTGATTGTCACATGCTTTTATAATCTCATTTTCTCTGCAGTCCATTTATGATTGGTATCGTATTTATAGGGTGTTTGGTTGCACGATAAGTTTTTGTATATTTTTATGATAAAAAATTATATTAAAATAAAATATGAACTAGTCGATAACATAAAATTGTCAATTTCGACGAGACGTGCAATTTTTAAAGAAGAGTGGAGATCATATACGAAGAAACAAAGCGAGGGATCACAGAATATATAAAAAGGTGGAACTTTTTTTTTTGTCTAAGAGAGAAATCATTTTGAAAACATAAAATTATGAAGGTAGTCAAATAGGTTTTTTAACAAGTTTTATTACAAGATAGTAATAGTAAACATTTAATTTGTCGTGCAACCAAGCATCCCTGTTATTTTTGGGCATTTTTCAGGGCCCGACATGACTCGCTGATGAATGCCTACCACGAGTGGGCTACTTTAATCATGTGGAAAAATAAAAGTCAGAACAGAACAGAACAGATTACTCTCTTTCGCTCTCTCTTGGAAGGTCAACCAGAGGGATAATAGGATTCGTCGGTTCTGCGGACGTAAACATGACGGCAGACGACAGCCCCGCCCCCGCCGAGAGGTTGCTTGGTACAGCAGACTTAATACTAGATCTAGATAGAGAGCGGATCAATTCAGTCCTCTCTTCGCTGAAAAAAGTATCTTCGGTCTCCAATAAAAATCAATCACGACTTCAGATCACTTGAGTGGCGAACTACTGTCGACATCTTATTAACTCACTATTCATCAATAGTAAGTTGTATTGGTTCGGTAACAAGTTTACAAGGGATAAGTAACAGTTTGGTAACGATTTACTGACTTATTAATCAGTTATCGACGGAAGTTAAACTGTTATCGATGTCTTACTAACTCATTGTCTATCATTTAAGTGATTAGTATCGTGATTTTTTTTATTGAGGACCGAAAGTACTCTTTTTGCCGGAAAATTGGGGTGATCCGCTCTAGACCTAGACAAGGACGCAGCAGGACGAGACTTGCTAGTAGTCGTGGGCATCTTCTCGGGGGCGGACTCACGCCGTCGAATTAAATAAATGCGGCGAATTTAACGTCCGAATCGGTAGACATGATGAACGCGACCAAGGCCTTTAAATACGATTTGGGGGACCTGATGCTGGAGCCGTCTTGTCTTCCTCTCTGCTCCGGCTTGATCGGATCGTGTCGTGTCGTGTCGTGTCGTGCGACGCAAGGAGGCCAAGCTTTCGCTTTGGGCGGGTTTTCTCCGATTTCTTGGGCCGCGCTCCTTCCCTCCCACCGCCGTGATGGCCACTTGAACCCCCGGTCTCTCTCCTTCGGTCGCTTCTTAATATAATGTGAAACAGCCCATCTTATATATATATATATGTGTAGGGAGAGAGAGAGAGAGACGCCTGCCGTCCTTCCCTGCACTGCGAAATGGTATTTAGATAATTGTATGTATATCCTTGTAGTACTCACGATTATGGAATATGGTCGGTTTTTCGGGTCGACCGACCTGATCCCGACCCTTAGACCTCGACCCCTAGATCGCGACCCGATGAATGTTTTAAACTTAATTTTTTATTATGACTCCAGTTGGCCTGATCCCAACTCGGCTCCAACCCGGTCGACCTAAGTTGGTTTGAGCCCAGTAGGGCCTGCTCTCGACCACTACCTACTTTGCTCACAATTATAGCAAAATAGAAATGCTACTCACATGTCTTTTTGTGGATGTAAGCTGAGTGGATGCGATGTTTTCCTGTCCGTTCCACTTGGCTAAACAGATAAGTGGCAAACATTTGATTTGAAATTTTAATTGAATGATATGTTTGATAAAATTTAAAATACATAAAAATAAAAATTATCATATATTTATTATTATCTACCAAGCATATCGGTGTATATTTAAGAATATTCAAGCATACTTTTAAACAGAATATTTTAAACTTACAATTATATATTATATATGTGTTATAAAAAGGACCTGTTCGGAGCGGAGCGAGTATTTATCTATTCATTCCGGTTGATTAACAATCGGTTCGTATCCGAATATCCACTCCGACCGATATCTATCGGATATTATCCACGTAGACCAATATCAATTCGGATATCAGCCCGAATGTTCCTGATAGATAAAAACTATCTATTAGATTTTTGCTTGGGTATCCGTGCAAATCCAAATATTCGGTAAGGATATATTTGAAAATATCTTTCAAGAATATTATGCTGTAATCGGCGTGCTGACTCCGATTCGATCACCGAGTCCAGCCCGTTGACCAGTTCAGAGCGGGCAGGCAGCAGCTCCGACGGGTGGGAGCTGACCTTTCTGCTCTGGCTGCTTTCCGGACAGATCATATATAGGCTTGTTTGCTGGACCGCAAAATTCTGCAGTTATTTTATTTTACTGTATTTTTAATTGTTTGGATTAATGTAAACAGTTCGAAATTAGAACGCTTCCCCGTTTTAAACCACACCAAGAGGAAACATACATAAATCAAAATAAAAATATACTATAATTCCAAAATCATCTTAATCATGGTACTTCGCTACATATTCGTGTTTTTACAAGGTTGACGGTACAAAAGCTCTCATTTCAAAACCTAACAAGTTTTTTTTATGAGTGATTTTTTTTTGAAAAAAGAGAATTATGATATATATATATATATAAGATCATCAATTAAATAAGCCCTGAACCCATATCCAGTTTTTGTCAACTATGTATATACCCACAGAACTAATTAAAGAGATTGTTTAAGGACCTGTTTGCCTGATCAGGAAAAAGAATTCTGTAAAATAGTGCAATTATACACTGTACTAATCTTCAATTGTTGGGTTGACACGCAAGGCATTACATTTTGAAATTACAAGGGCTCTTATTTTAAATTATATATGGAAAGGGGTGGGCACCAAAAGCAAGAACATCTTATAGTTGTCAAATCATCACCCCCCACTTTATTTTTCATGCGGCTAGATTTCTTACAAAGTAATTACCAAACCAAAATATTTCTGTCAAAATTCGAAAAGACTCTCATTTTGACCAAGTGATTTTGAAACAAGAGAATACTGATAAAACAATCAAGCCGCAAGAGTGAACAGCGCAGTTCTGATCTCTGTTTTATGAAAAATGCCGTGGGATCGAGATATGTTCCCAGTGGGGTTTAATTATATATATATATATATCACAAGAGGACCTAGCTGGATCAGCACTGAAAAAATAAGTAAACAAATAATTATAAAACACGAAAGAAGAAGAAGAATAATAGTTAGAGGTGGCTGCGTCAAGCAAGTTACCTAGCTAGCTGAGAAACAAACATGAATTGATTAATGGTTGGTGGGAAAACAATCAAGACGGCCTTAATATATAAACATACATTCACGCCGACATGTCAGGGGAACACAGACCGACCGCCCCCGAGGTGTCGATCAAGTTCAGCAATGGCAGGAAGAAGATATATACGGTTCAAGATGGTGCGGCTAGCCAAGGGATCGAACCGACTACAGCTCTCTCTCTCGTTCTCGATCGATGGCAGAATATACAAAGAACAGCATACGGAAAGAACCCTAAAGTTAATCAAGAACATCATCGATCGACCGCACAAATGCCAGTAGAAAAACCCAAAACAAGTGCTGCATTTTGGTGCATATATATATATATTTACATAAGGTAGGGCCTTCGAGAGATCAAACCAAAAAAGAAGAAAAATTAATTAACCCAAAGGAGAGGAGGAGAGGGGGGGGGGGAGGGAGGGAATAATCAAACACATGTCCAGACTCCAGAGCTCCGATTATGTGTACCAGATTGCAGAAGCCTGATCAGAAGAACTCAAGAACCCATCTCCGTCGACAGAGAATGATAAGAACGGCGGCAGCTGGAAGATCGAAGCTAGGAGGGGAGCCCGCCCCCTCTTGCGGGCCGCCGGAGGGCGCCCATCTACATATATATGTACATCATCTCTATCGCTCAGAAGAACCAGAAGAGATCTGCTCCCCGAAGAGGTCGGCGTGGGAGGAGCTGAGGAGGGGGGCCAGCGGCAGGTCCCCCAGCCCCTGCATGAACACGTCCAGGTCCCCCACCCCGCCGAACAGCTGCGCCGGAGGGCCGCGCACGCTCCATAGCTCCTCCTCCTCCTCCTCCGCCGCCGCCGCCCTCACCTCCACCTTCACATCGAACCCCGCCGCCTCCCGGCCCTCCCCGCACGCCGCCGCCGCCGCCGACTTCGTAACTACATCTGCATGCGCCCTCTGCCCGCCCGCGGCAGGCCACTTCCTGGCCCTGCTCCGCCTGGCCGACTTTCCGGTGAGCCTCTGGACGAGGTCCCGGAAGTTTGCGGCGTCGGTCTGGATGACCTCCGGGGCGACGACGTGCACGATCCGTATCTTGGGCGTCAGCTTCTTGATCGTGTGCGACTCCGCACACGCCGCCGCCGCCCCCCGCGCCTCCGACGTCGACGGTGCCGTGCTGCGCTCGGGGGGCTGCTTCATTACCGTCTCTCCCCGAGATGCCGCAGCTCCACTATCCTCTCCAGCTTCTTCTCACAAACAATATGTGCCCGCGGCAGCCGGAGAGAGAGAGAGAGGAAGCTTCTCCGGCGAAAGCTTGATAGGGGGGGGGGGGAGCTTCAATAAGACTGCGCTTCTTCTTCCTCCTCCGTCTGTCTTATTAGGTTTTGGCGTGAGGAGGAGGCCGCCGGATGAGCGGAGGGCAGCGTGCGCCGGGGCCGGATCTCTTCCTGCTCACACATCACGCTTGGATATGAATATTAATACAGTCTTAGATTCCTAATTAATTATTGATATAAAAATTAAATATATAAGTAATTAACAATATGACGACGTGACATTGTATTTTTTCTGAATTAATATCAAATATGCCAGATTTATTCCATCTTTATCAAAGATATAATTAATTCTACACCATCGTGTGAACTAAAAATAAATATTAATATTACTTTTTCACGTCTTTCAAAAAACAATTGTGTTTATAATCCAAAGATTATTGAAATAATGTATTTGGGCATGCGATAATTAAGCTAGGTCCGTATAAAGATAAATCTTTGTTAGAGATCCGGTCACCGAGCGCAAGTCGCGTGACGTCACGGGCGTGACCTTGCAAGTCATCAACCCGATAATTCGTTTTAAGACCCTTTAATTAACACCGTTGATCAAACACCCCACGTCGAACTGTAAATATATATATATATACACACGGATCTCTCTGCATCCCGGATACGACGCGTACGCATGATACTTGTTGACACGTAATTAATTGTGTGCTTTATATCGGATATATTAATAATTGTGGTGGTGGGATAATGATCTTTAATTAGGGATCTTGCGTGCCTCCGCTCAAACAATCCCCCCCCCCTTTGTTTTATCAGTATGTACATGATTTATTAATCTGACAGCTGGCTGCCTGGCGTACGGACACGTCATCTCCTCCGCCGTCGGATCTCAGGGCTCTCCTCTCGCGAGTTCTCACCGAGGTACAGATAGGGTGGGCACATGTTCAAATTGAAAAATTAAATCGAACAATTTTATTTGGTTTGGATCTTTTTCGATTTGGATCAGTTTGAAAATTTGTCAAACTGATTTAAACTAATTCAAATTATTTAAATCGATTTAATCAAAAATTATAAAAAAAAATATTATAGTATTAATAAAATGATATTTTTATAAGTTTTATAATTAAAGTAATATTTATTCTGCTTATTTTTAACTTAAAAATTGTTATATATATGTAAAAAATAATTTCTTTAAATATTTTTATACATTTTTTGTTTAAACCGAACCAAATCGAATAAAAATCGATTCGATTCGATACGGTTTAAGATGTTGATTCGGTTCGATTCAGTTTGGAAAAAAAAATGGTCCAATCCAGATCCAACCTCTTAATCAAAATCAAAGATAGAAAGTCATCGTGATTAACAACCTTTATCATGATCAAAATCAAATAAGACCATGCATGCCTTATAAGTTGGAGGACCACAAGTGGCTTGCCATTGATCGATAGAGCATACGTACGTAGTAATTGGGTGCGTACTGTTCAAGCTGGTTCCTTTATTTTCTAATCGCTTAAAATTAATCCCTTCCAAGCTTCTGACCAAAAAATAAAAATAAATCCCTTTCGAGCTTATACACTGAACAACGTACCTAACAACTTTAGTAGGGCCGGTGTTGATTTAATCACACATCAGAGTTAAAAAAAATTCATATAAATATAATTACACATATCATATATATATATATATTTGGCTGGTCTGTCGTTACAATTTATTTATTGGTGAGTAACAGGCTGTGTGTGTGTATGTGTATATATATACAGAGAGAGAGAGGATGTGGAGGATGTGGGTGGGGGAAAACGTCCGCCTAGACAGCTAGCTAGCTAGCTAAGTAGGGAGGTCGGATTTCTTCGACTGATCAGTTTTTTCATCAACTTTTATACAAAATATAATAAATTTAGCATGGTAGAATTGATATATATAGATTATATAGATATCTGATATATGTTTGTGGCCCAGGGGAGTCACGAGGGAACCGTTTCTGTTGTGACGCGCGCAGGGAGCCCCAGCTGCACCGCACGCGCGAGCGCGAGGACGGGGGCGGTTGAGATACGTATTTTCCGTGCGAAACGAACCGCCGGATCGGATCTGCACGTGAGCGCGTGGGGACATGGACATCCCCTGCCGTGCCGTCGTCCTCCCTCCCGGCTCCCTCCTCTGCCCCCCCCGCCGGTGACGCGCCTTCTCGCCGGCCGCCTCCCTCGCGCCACCGCCGCCGCTCTCTTCTTTCCGCCCCGTGCCGTCGTCCGTCGTCGTCGTCGTCCTCCTCCTCCTCCGGCGGGGAGGGGGCAGAGAGATCAGGAGCCGCTCGCAAGGGCGCCTGATCCGCCAGCTGCACCCATCGTGCGGTGGTACGTAGGTGCCCGTACGTGCATGGCAACGCGGGAGCCCTGTCGGGTTGCCATGCACGGACGGGTCTTCTGCGACGGGCCGGGCGGGAGAAGAAGACGCACGTAAACGTACGCCCTTGTTTTGTTGCTTTCCCCGCCTTGACTGATCTTCCCGGCCGTTCCTGCGATTAATCAAACACTTCCCGACTGGATAGATAGATAGATAGATTGATTGATGTTTCGGGTCTTTTTCCTAAATTATTATTTTTTAATTTTTAAGAATAACACCTTATGTTTTAATTTTGAAAAAAATAACATCTTCCGGTCGAAGTCCTGCTTTGAGCGGGGTCAGATATTTTAAGTTCGATTTTAATAATTTTATTAAGAAATAAAAAATACTTTTAATAAAAAATAATTAAAATTATAAGACAATAAAGCTGTTGCGGCAGACATCGGTTTTAAAATAAAAATAAAGTCGAAGTATTTTACTCCAGACTTTTGTATTAGAGTCAAACTTAAAATGTCTGATTTTTGTATTTTTATTTTAAAGTCGGATTCAAGAACTCCAATTTTAGATCACGATGTTAATTAAAGTAGTGGTTAAAAATTGTGACCTTTAAAAAGATAACATACAAAAATTAGTGTCTAATACAAAGAATTCGATTTTCTTGTTAAAGTCTGATTTCAAAAGTTTGACGTTACGGGGGTGTTTGGTTGCATGATAATTTTCTGTACATTTTCACGATAAAAAATTATATTAAAATAAAAAATGAACCAACTCATGACATAAAATTATCATATTCTAAGGGATGTGATAACAAAAAAAAGAGTAACAACCATCCATGATCAAACAAAGTGAGGGACCACGTGAAAAAAAGAAAGAGGTGAGACCCTCTTTTTTGTTTAAGAAGAAAATCACTTTCAAAATATAAATTGTCATGGTTGCCAAACATCTCTTTTAACAAGTTTTCTTATAATTTTTAAGAATTAAAATAAAAACTTTCATTATCACGCAACCAAACACCCCCATTAACATTTTAACATAGAATCGGACTTTTAACCAGGACTCTAGTGAAACGGTACTGTTAATTTTACAAAATTAAAATTAGGGTGCTAGTTTCAAAAAATAAAAAACCTGTGCTAATTTAAAAAGAGAGAAAAAACTCTTTATGTTTCCTCCCACGAGTTCTCAGTTTTGCCGTCTTTCCCACGGCAGATCCTCTAGGGCGCGCGGTGGGTTTGATCGTGTTCTTCTGTCTGTCGGACATGTCATCTATATATCTTACAGTGGTTCGATCAGCTGCCCTGCCCTTCTTGATTGGGATAATAATTACCTTCTCATCGTCCCAGATGATGCAGCTGTAGTACGCACGCGCTGTGCCTGTTCTTCAGACGACTGTGCCCAAAGAATCCTACCAGTTGCTTGCTGGCTATTGATTTTTATCATGCGTGTGTGTAGTGTACTTGTAAGTATAAACTCCCATGCATATATATGCGCCGTCTGATCAGCTGCCCTTGTGCTGCTGATCAAGACAAGTAGGATTAATTCTTGTACCTACCATGCCACCTACTCCCTCATGTGCTCGTATTCTTGAATCTTTGAAATGTCCAAGTGATGAGGACCACATTATATGTTCAGGCCAGTGGGATTAATTATTAATACTAGATGCTTGCTACTCATTATTTTTGGGTCCAAGGTCGACTTTGAGTTTGAGTTGTGCAATATATATATATATATATAGCTAGGTATACCCTGTATTTGGAAGTCATGTTATATTTTAAACTAAGATCCATCTCTCTACATTTAGATGCGGTAATATATATATATATAATGGCCGTAGAGTTTGTGAAATCATCGTCGTCTCATCGATAATTACAGGCAGTGCTCTTTCTTCTACCATGCATATGCATGTCCCTTCCAGGAAGGTAGGGCAATATATATATAAATATAAATATAAATATAAATATATATATACGTACAATTCTCTCGGCCGGCAAGAAACTGAGATGATGGACGTCGAACTACTGCCTTTGCTTTGATTATCTGCTTATTATAATCAGCGGAGATGATGAATGACAACAGGATATAGCCCCATCAAGTCTCCATCCAGGGAGGGGGGGGGGGGGGTTCTTCAAACCTCGTGCGCAGGAGGAGACACGCAAAGCGTTCTTGCACACGAGACGTTGATGTTGGGGGGAATCGATCGACATCTTGATGTGATGTTATTTCACACTCTCACGCCGGCAGCTCTCTCGGGATCGGTACGACGACCTAATTAAATTAACGTGCCATTGATTAACTCGACAAATTAAGAGAGCAATAAGATAGGAACGAAGGAAAACAAAAAATATAGGCTCGTGTAGTAGTATGCATAGAATATAGGTCTTGGTCTTGATCTCTTGCAGCCGAATTAAGTGTCTTCTGTTTAGCTTTTTTTTACGAAATAGCACTAATTTCTATTTTTAAAATTTACATAACTTTTTTTTAGAGAAATAGTACACTTTGGTGAAAATTGAAATCCCAAACATCGACGTTCACCTGAAATGTCGAAGTCAAAGTTTTGTAAATTAGTTGGTTAAAATTTAACCAGCTTGTAAAACACATATTAAATATCCTCCTTGAATACGTCCATGATAATTTAAATGGATTAAAAATCTAAGAATACTACGTCTGATTTTAAAGTTAGTTGTCACACATCAACTTGTAGGCAGAGTTGTATGAGTAGTGAAGTTGTATGCAAGTTGAACTATCATTATCTGACTTTATAAGATAAGTTCTCCTAATAGTGATATTTGGAACATGAAAGAGGTTATGTAAATGTAGATCATAAGAAATAGATAGAAGAATGGCTAATCCTATAGAAAGTATACACAAACCTTCACCATTTCCAGCATATAGTGAATCCGAGCCTGTATATCTTTGTGAATTAAGAAGAGTGTTGTAGTCCACTATAACATGATGTGTTGCTCCATTGTCTAGATATATACCAAGAATATGATGATAAATTAGGGCATAATTATTCATACCAGAGTGAACATTAGATTAAGTATAAGGGTATCTAGGTGATGCTTGGGTATTTGTAGAAGATGGTTGTCTTCTTTGATGTTTCAATAGATGAATTGGAGGATGTGGTTGATGAGACATATCCTCTGGAACAGCATGATTGAAATGTTCTGCACATTTGTGTCCTCTTGTGACCAAATTGCAAGCAAATATGACATTATCGTTCTCGACCTTTTCCATGCCCACAACTTTTGCCATTTGCATTTATCTGCTACCATGATCACCTTTGGAGTTGTTCGGAAAATTATGATCTTTATCATTGGTGGACCATTAATGTGCCATTAATGTTTCATGTGCAATGAGATGGGCTAAGATGTCTTCTACCGTGAGTGTTTCCAATCATGTTGTAATACTAGAGATGAAAGGCCTATAACTCAGTCCGAGTCCCACCAAGATAACCATAATTAGATCATCATTACCCAAAGGGTGGTTGATGGTTACAAGTGCATCAGCTAATGTCTAAACAGGCTGAACATTTCATGGTCCGCCATTAGTGGGAGAAGTGGTTTCGTTAATGAAAAATTAACCATGACAAAACCATCTAATCAATTTTCACTGAAGCTATATATTTCAAATTAGGGGTAACAACCTCTTTCTATTAGCACTTGTGATGGTTAGTGTCAATGAAGGAGGAGGGAGTGATTCATCTACCACATATAAATAATTGTAGCTCTTTAACAGAGGCACAAATTGTGCCTTCCATAGTATGTAATTGTCACATGTTTCAATAGAATAAATGGCAACACATTCAATGGTGCCATTGCCTTAGCCGCTGATTTGCTAGAACCTTTCATTAGATAATGTAGATAAATGAATCTTGATGGCTGTAACATAAAAATGTCCTCACTCAAAATACCATGTAAAAATGCATTGTTCACATCTAATGGTTTTATCTTCCAATTGAAGGTGATAGCTATTGAAAGAACCAACCAAATAGTTGAAGGTTTGATGATTGGATTGAAGGTTTCATTATAATTTAGACCATGCTCTTGTGTATACCTTTTATCAACCAAATGGGCTTTATATCTGGCTATGTTTCCATCATACCTTCTTTTCAATTTATATATCCATTTACACCGAACAATATTTGCCCTAGATGGAGGAGACAAAGAGACCAAGTCTCATTGTTTTGCAGTGTTGAATACTCTTCAGACATGGAAGTTCTCCATCATTGAAGTCGATTTGCTTCAATGAAACTAGTCGGTTCAGTAATAGATAGTTTATGCACAACCACGACATACCGACTAGTTTTACTAGTTGAGACAGGTTGAGTTGCTTGAATAATACTTTGAAAAGATTGATATCTCTTTGGAGTACTATCAGAATCAAAATTTATGGTAGGTAGCAAATGTTGATTGTCTTATTGAGAGAATCAACATCAATATTGCTGATAAATTGAGGAATAGAATTTGAGATAGGAAAAGAGTTAGATTCAGTTAGATTTATGTGATATAAAATTTTAGTAGGTACAACTTGATTGTCCTCTACAATGTATGAAAGATTCAAGTTTTTTAGATGCATTTGGTTGAATAATAAGCACAAGTAGAGATAAAAGTTGACTAACCTTTTGACTAAGAATTTTTTGGTGCAATAAAATTTTTGTAAAGAAAAGATTGCTTATTAAAAATCACATTCCTTTCAATGTATAATCCTTTTGTCCTTGGTAATTAACACTTATAGCCTTTGTGATATGGAATATAGTCAAGAAAAAATACAACATTCAAACCTAAACGTAAATTTGTGTTGCTTATAGGGTCTTAAGTGAGGAAAACATGCATAGCCAAACACATGCAAAAACTTCTAATCCAGTACCCTTCCAAATAACTTTTCAAGTGGAGAATAATTTTTCAGAATTGGTGTAGAAAGAAT
This sequence comes from Cryptocoryne crispatula var. balansae, assembly GCA_036172225.1. NCBI lineage: Eukaryota > Viridiplantae > Streptophyta > Magnoliopsida > Alismatales > Araceae > Cryptocoryne > Cryptocoryne crispatula. The sequence goes on along the minus strand of CM069918.1, from coordinate 44,234,542 downwards.
GTTAATCAAATGAACCACACACATAACTACATGATTCCAAACTTATAAGGCGACCTGGCATGACTAAGTAAGGGTAGACAATTAGTCTCAATTATATATCTATACTTTCTTTTATAAATACCATTTGGTTGTCTATAAGGACAAACTATATGAAGAACTACTCCCCATTTTAAAAATAATTCACCGAGTTGTCAAAATTCATTCCCCAATCATTTTGGAAGAATTTATCTTCCTTGAGAAAATGTTTTCCACTTGCTCTTTGAAACGTTAAAACACAAAGGCAACATCTCCTTGTTGATGCAATGGGATAAATATAATAATATCTACTATAATGATTTATAAAAGTGACATAGTATTCATATCCTAGATATTTATAAAATATCCTCTCTCTCAAATGCCACCAATTATGGTATGCCTTAACGGAACTGGAGAATAAGCTATTGCTTGAGCATAGGGGTGTTTGGCCATATGTTGTACCATTTGCTACATGATCAGAAGTTGATTAATGAGATTGTGGGGGTATTTACCATGTTTAACAGATTATCTTGTGTACAATATTTATATTTTATTATATATAACAATAGATAGACTACTATCGTAAGATATGTTAATAAGAAGTTCAAATATTAAATCGAGACATCTATTCTTTGTTTCTTTATGAAATTGGGTTTCTTTGTTATTAAGATAGGTGAATTCTTGTGGATCCACCCCCGAAGGAACCGTACATGAGAATTTTTGATCATCCCACTTAAGTAACCTCTCTATAACCTGTTCAAGGTGGCCCTTTCCTGCACCCTGTTGACCCCAAAGCCGTGGGTGAATGAATTAAACATTGATCATATCTGTATAGAGTTGTTTATGGTGCACGGCCTAGAACTTCTTTGTATTGATCGGGGGTGGGGCCTACCTTCCAAGATTTCTAATGACTACTCTTTTTTATGTCTTGGTCAATGCCACAACAGACGTGGCTAAGACCATCCGGCCAAGCAACGTGAGACCAAATCTCACGAGCTCCCCAGAAGAGGAGTTAAATCCCCACAGCAACTACGTACTGAGGGCAACACCATATATGTTCGGGTTGAAACCGCAACCTCTCGTCCCGGGGAGGTGATGATGTCCACTCTATCATTGATGGGTGAAGAACAGATCCTACCCCTACTTCTGGCACTGAACATCTACCTATCGATCTAAAACTATCTACTGCCTGCCCTACAAAAGTCAGCCTATTTTAAACCTATCCGTTGCCCTACAGAAGTTAGTTTATTTTGGTAGAGACTGGATCTCCTTAGTTAGACGACTGAGAGGAATCTCTCAGCTCCTTACAAAGAGAAGTCATTTAATGACCAATTGGAGTGGATCGAGTTCACTATCAAATCATCATTATATGATCATTAAATAACCTCTCTTTGTGAGAAAACTGAGGAACTCTTCTCACTCGAGTGACTTAGGAGATCAGGATCTGCTCTCATTTTGGCATGAGTTTCGAATGGGTAAGGAAATCACTCGTGGCTAAGAGCTAGAAAGAGTGAGTGCACACAATGATTGGGCAACCATTAGGAGCCGCTCCCTGGTACTAGTCAGTAGCCAAAGGCTCTTTGCTTGATGTGGTGGCGGCAAAGAGAAAATTTAAATTTGTCTCATTTCTTTTCTTTTTTTTAGATTTTTTTTCTCTCCTACAAGTTACATCCTGTGAGATGAGCTCGCCCGCTCAAACATTTGTTTTCATATTTATCCAGCTTTATTACCGGACTTTCAGATTGTGAAAAAAAAAGGGTGAGTATAATCGTCTTCCGAGAAACATATGAAAACAATTGGTTGAAAAATTTTTACGGCAATGAAAGAAGTCTACTCTCATAGGATAAAATATGTATTAATAGTTTCTCTATCGTATATTTAGTCTACTTTTATTTATGTATATTTAGTCTACTACTAATTGATTAGAGTCTTTAAACAGTACTATATGATTGTCATTCGTGATTGGGTGAATAAAAACTCGACCTGAGCCGTCGATCGTCGATTAAATAAAATCTTGACATCTCATCCCAAATGCTGCAGTTGTGTGCCAACTCTTCAAACTGTCCAAGAATCCTACCAGTAGCTGGCTAGCTATTAAATTTTAGCATGTGTATAAGTAAATTCTCATATGCATGTCTCAGCTGCCTTGTGCTAAGACAAGTAGGATTAATTTTTACCACCCATGCACCTAACTCCTGTACTTATTCTTGGATCTTTTAAATTTCCAAGTGATGAGGACCACCTTATATATGTGCATATTAATTGGCATATGCCAAAGACAAGTGGGGGATTACTTTAATACTGCTAGGGATTATTTTGGGTCAAGGTCTTTGAGTTGTACATAGCTAGCTAGCTAGGTATACCCTGTATTTAGAATCAGTTATGTATCTAACTAGTATTCATATACATGTATATATATACAGATTTAGATGCAATACTTGGCCGTGGAGCTTGTTAAATTAATCGTCATCGTCGTCGATCATGACAAGTAGCTAGCTAGCTAGCTAGTGCTCTTTCTTCTACCAATATTGTCCCTTCCAGGAAGGCAACATACTTCGATGTCGACGTCGTGTTTTGATTCTCTCTCTCTCTCTCTCTCTCTCTCTCTCTCCTTGTTAATCGGCAGGCTTGAATACGTAACCAGCAGGAAGGAAGGAGAGCCCCGTCCAGTCCCCAAGGGGGCGTTTCTCTTCAACCCCTCGTGCGCGGGAGCAGGCACAAGCAAGCTGTTGCAGTCGTTTCTTGCACAAAGCTAATACGTACTGACGTCGATGTGTATGAGCGAAGAAATCGACGTCTGCCTCGATTAGATGTTGTTAATAAGTACACTCTCATGCCGACGGCTCTCTCCCGATCGGTATGACCTAATTAAATTAACGACGTCGTGCCATTGATTAACTTAACAAAATAAGGATGATCTCTTGCAGCCGAAGCATCGATCAGCTACGTATAGAGAGTGTTGTTGAGACGAGTAGTTAACCAATCAGTTCCACGGGACGGTTGCAATTAAGTCGCCTGCTTAATTAACCCCTCTTTGTATCGCCAGCTCTGGCCATGTGTGTACATAAATGGCATGCTTTGATCCCTGATCCCCTCCTACGTACAGTGATCACCTCTTCGAGAGTTCGAGTTACCCCGTGAGAGTAGTAGCGAAGAGAGTACTCTCCACCCTCTCGTAGAAAAATGAGATTCTGTACTCTTTTCGCTAGGGTTTTAAATGGGTAGAATTCGATAGCGAGATCGTCAGAATTCGATTCTGATTCCGACAAGGGTTAAGGGTTCTCATTTTGATTCCGATAATTTCGGAATCACTATGCTTCGATTTCGATCCGATTTTGATTCCGTTGTCAAAATCGGAACCAAGTCCGATAAATTTCGAAATATATATTAAATATTAAATGTTATTCAAAGATAAGTCAACAATTCACGTATAATTACATATACTTACTAAAATTTGATATAATTTCATCAAAACTTTATTTTTATCATTTTATCAATCTATGTATCATATTTTATAATTTAATTTAATTTCTTTATTTATATGTAATTATTTTTTATCGAGATTGAATTAACGAGAACAGAATCAACCGTGAGTTCGATCCTGATTCCGATAACCTACCGAAATATCCGATTTCGATTCCGGTAGCTCGTACGATACAAAAGCAAGTTTCAAACTTGTTGATTTTTATCGAAATCGGATCGAAATATCGGAACGTCGGATCCTGTTTTACACCCGTACTTTTCAACATTCTTCCTGGATGTCCTGAACTCTTTCTTCAGCCCTATTCCTGTTCATGTCTCTTTCCTCCCTTGCCTCCGGAGACAACTCTCTTCCCCGGTGGTAGGAATAATTCTGGGTGCACCTACGTACGTACTTCGATGTGGAAAGGTAAACAGCTAGCCGCCCAAGAACGCCGATGAGGATCAAGATTCAAGACTACCAGACAGAGAGTTGTATGGATATGGTTGATCAGTCTTTCCCACGGGAACAGCAAGTATACCTGACCTATAACTTTATTTTATACATTTTATTTCTATTCTTACTGTGATATATAGTAAGTTACATGCAACCTATTAGCGCCTCCAGCGTATTGTCCTTATTTATTTTAAAATAAGTTTTAATTTATCTCTTGTTGAGTTTTCATAAAATACAGAATTGAATCAAAAAATAATACATAAGTATAACGAAATCAAAGTAGGAATAATAACATCGAAACATCGTGAGTTTGGTCTGATTGGAATCAGGATTGGAATGAATCAAACCATGAGATATTTGGATCAGAACAAGTTTTATACGACATCAATGCAAACTATAATTTGGCATGATAACATTTAAATTTTACATCTTATCGTTCATGCAATATTTTAAATAATTTATAAATATTTGCATGCACATATATATATATATATATATTAATATTAATAAAATTGAGAATTCAAGATGAAAGGCATATATTATTTTGTGATTGAATTTTTTATTTGATGGGAATTCAACAAGAAATAAAATTCATTTAAAAATAATTTAAAAAGAGTAGTAAGCTGAAAGCACTAATATATGTAATATGTTACCATTAAAGTGAAGGTGGAAGTCTCATGCATGTTTGGTAAAGTAGAGTAAAAATAATAAAATAAGAAATACAAACCAAACCAATGGATAATTAGGGATGCCAAGGGGAGAGAGAGAGAGAGAGAGAGTGCATGCGCCGTGAAAAGTCTCAGCTGACTTTCAAAAGTCAGTGTTTATTTCAATCGACAATCCTCCGACTTTCCTCAGTGATTTCAAAACTTCCTTCCAAAAGTCGCTAAGTCTCTCATCAAGGTGTGTTAATTTTGGATCAAGAATGTTATATATGTTTTTTTGGTTCTTTTTTATTTTTTTTAAAATAAAAAACAGGAGAGAAAAATGCAGAGATACGTATGTGTTTGGCTAGGTGTTTCTCTCTCTCTCTCTCTCTCTCTCAAATTAAAAACAGCAACCACTACGCCAAATTCGTCCTTTACCTACGTGAACCCATCGCGTAGGTGAGATTTTGGTAGGTATATGTATCATTTACCGACATAGTATACCTACCAATTAGTTGCTCGTAGGTAAATGTATCAACACCTACGGATAACCTACGCAAGACATCCTGTAGGTAAACATTATAAGTGATCAATGAATCTAATCCGTCCATTTGAAATATGCGGACGGCTGAGATCGAACAGAGCATTTTACCTAATACTCGAATGCCCGCGCGATCGACCGACCATCTCCTCGCACAGCCCCCGACGCTGGCTTCCTCAGTCCATCGTCGGCGATTTCCAGCCCCCCCCTCGGCACTTCCGGGCCGTCCATCGAGGGCGTTTCCGGGCATTGCATCGACGGCGATTCCCGCTCTCCATCCTTCGCTATTCCCGCTCTCTCCACTCGGCGCTTCCGGAGGTAGTTCATCTTCGGCGCTTCCGGGCGGGGCGGTCGACTAGTGGACCGTAAGGGGAGCATCGTCGCTGAATCGATCGTCCGAGCTACCTACGACATACTTGTAAGTGTTTCGCACCTTTCCTTTACTTCGATCGATTTTGGGTTCCATATTTCTCAGCTCGTTCAATACGTACAGTACGATTTAGGGTTTTACAAGTTGTGGGTCGAACTATGTTCTGCCCATCGTTTCCCTATGATGAGAGTGTTGCAATGGGCTTTTGGTTAGATTTTTTTTCGGTTGCCGGAGATTTCTCACGAGATTTCTTCCCTAACGAGTGTCCAACCAGATGCAACCAAAGACGTTATATGATGTTGACTTCCTGTCAGCTAGAAATAGTGATAGTATTCATCACTAACTATCTGGCTATCAATAATTTAGTGCAAATAAAAGGCTATATATGTAATAAAGTATCTGCTTGTATCATTTTTTGTATCGATACTCTGTCATTTACAAATATTAATGTCAAAATTGATATGGTATCACTCCCGTTGCTCTTACTAAATAACGGTTGTTTGTTTCCATTCTTACCATTAGAAACATCATATACCATTTCAAGCTAGTCTTAAGTTTAGGATCTATAGGTTCACTGCCCTTCATCAAACATTACATGCCCAAAATAAAATATCTCAGTTTGTCTCTTTTAACGTTGGTCACAAAAGTTAACTCCTTTCATGAAGTGTCATTTTGTAAGTTTGGTCTTTTTAACACCAGAAACAGAGCTTAATTCCTAACTGTCATTTTATATTACATTTCCGAAATGTACCATACATAAGGTACGTAAAGACCTTATGTATGGATCTAAAGATATAAGAGAAGTAAATGTGCATTTATAGATATTCATGGTACATTTAAGTATAAAGGTTATATTTTAGCTTTATGAATATCCCATTAAAACGAGATGCCATCTTCCTTGTACGTTCCAACATCTCCATTCATGTCAACAACAAATTAAACGTTTGATTTGCTTACAAACAAGCAAAGGAATTTTGCTATATGGAATTGCACATTTTAATTCCAATACTAGAAAGAGGTGTCCTTGTTGCTGAATTTGGTTACTTGGAAGCAAACCATCATTTACAGAAAAGAAGGTATCCTTCTCATTGTTGTTGTATCACTTATGTCCGTCAAGTATGAAATATTTGGGTCTATAGATTAGAACGAGTGGGAATTTGGTCTCAAGATCTTTTACGCAGATTTGAATGCTCATATGATGCTCACATGATGTGATTTGGCTAGAACGGTTGAACATTTAAAAATTCGACCGTACTTGGACAATCTCTATATCCTTGTTTCTTTTATTTCTCAACGTGTCTTAAGGCTTTACGGTTTCTTTACGGTTACTTTCAGGTGCTATTATCTGAGTTCATTGATTCGATTACCCTCTTGTTACTTCGAAAATGAGGTAACACTTATGCCATAAATTTCGACTATATTTTGTCAATCATTCATCCTCTTGTTACGGTTTTCATGTTTTCATTAATGATTTTGTTTGTAGTTGCATTTTTTCCATATATCGACAATACATCTTCTTATTTGCATTCGGACACATGTTCACTATATCTTTAGCAATAATATGTTATATTTTTCTTTGTATCCCACTTATTAGATATATAACATAAAGTTACACGATTTTTATGGAAGATTCAACTAGTCATTTCCATCATTCCTTATAAAGTTTAAGAATATTAATCGATGCGACGCTATCCGTTTTTCAAAATTGTAGGATGCGTTTTTAATTATTGTCCATGTTTTGATCTATAGTCATATGGATTGGAGGTGGATGGATTTGCCAAGAAATGTGGGCGGCTATTACGATGGTGTTGAGAACTTTTTAAAGTTTGCATATAAAAGTATACCATCGAGTCGAAAGATAAGATGTCCATGTGTGAAATGCGCATGCTTGAAAAAATGTGAAATGCATATTATTAGAGAACACCTCTACATAGACGGTGTTATAAAGGACAAACAATTTCGGAAGTTCTATGGTGAAGAGTCAAGTCAAGGAAGATTTGAAGAAGGTGTAGATGAATCAAACATGTATGAAATGTTAGCCGATGTCTTTCCGACATGTGATGATGAAGTACATGATAAGGATTCGAAATCCTTTTTGGACTTGTTAAAAGAAGTCAACCAACTGTTTTTCCCGGATGCAAGAATTTGAAACTTTCTTTCATCATTCGATTGCTAAACCTTAAATGCATGGGTGGAAGAGCAATAAAATATTTGATGTTTTATTGAAGTTATTGAATGAGTTGCTCCCAGATGGGTCATCATTACCACGATCATTTTATGAGATGAAGAAGCTACTTGATAAGTTAGGATACGGCTATAGAAAGATTGATGCATGTCCGAACAGCTGTATGTTGTATCAAAAAGAATATGAGAAGTGTAATTGTTGTCCCAAATGTGGTGAATCCCGGTGGAAGTCATTTAAATCGAGTAGCTCGAGAAAAAGAAAAGAGTACCTCGAAAAGGTTCTCCGTCATTTTCCATTAATTCCACGACTAAAGAGACTCTTCACATGTTCAAAAACATCACTCAACATGAGATGGCATCATGAAAAACGCGAGGAGGACGGTATGTTAAGACATCCCGCCGATTCGGCTTCATTTGAAACATTAGATGCCATTGATGATTTTGGGTTAGAATGTCGGAATGTCCGTCTTGGATTAGCCTCTGATGGGTTCAACCCGTGTGGAAACATGAACGTCACTCATAGTACATGGCCAGTGTTGATTGTACCTTATAATCTACCACCTTGGGAATGCATGAAAAGTACTAATATATTGTTGTCCCTTCTCATCTCTGGTCCAAAAGGTCCCAGTAACAACATTGATGTTCTATTACAACCATTGATTGAGGAGCTACAAATCCTATGGAATGGTATTGATACCTTTGATGTAGCTAAAGGCGAGATTTTTCGGTTGCGTGCAGCCTTATTATGGACCATTAATGACTTTCCAGCATATGCTTACATGTCCGGTTGGAGTACTAAAGGTAAATTAGCTTGTCCTAACTGTAACAAAGACACATGTTCTACTTGGTTAGATTTGTATCTTTGTTTTTTTAACGTTTCTACCCCATTGCTAACTCTAACTTGTTTGAATTCTGCAGCCATATGTGGGGCCAACTTCAGATTAGCCGAAATATAAGTGCTGCAATTATAGATTGTTTATTGTTTTCTATGTATATTAACGGTAGTCGTAGGATTGTAGAGTACATTCAGAAGGAAGAGATTTTCTCCAAGTCTTATATTCTTGTTCCAATTGTAGATGGGTAAGTGGAAATTAAATTTTGTTCCTTTTTGTGTACATTAGTTGTCACCTCTCTAATCAAAGATGTTGTAGTGGTCATTGGAGACTGTTGATTTTGTGCAACTTGGCTGCCTCTTTTGAGTCCGAATTTGGACCATCAATGATTGTTCTAGACTCACTTCTAGAGGCCGAGCCAAAGAGGCAGGAACCTCTCATTAGGAGGTAAATTGCACCCTATGCTTTTTCTTCTTTTGTGTACCTGAATCTAGGTTCTTAATTTTTGATTGTTGTCTTCTCAGGTTGGTCAAGGATATATACAATGCAGAAGGGAAGATGGTTAGTAAGAAGACCTTAAAATCAATTCCTTTCTTCATTCCCAAGGTATTAAGAAACTAGACTTTCACAACATTACGGACCATCAATGTGGTGTTTACATTGCCTTCATCTAGGTGCCACAACAAAGAGATGACGTTGAATGTGGCTTTTTCACACTTTACTTTGCATATCTTTTCCTTAAGAGTGCTCCACCGACCTTTTCTCGACTATCATCTCGACTTTGGTAAATCTCTCTTCTCAACCTTTTCTTATTTTTGTCCCAATCTGTTAGCCTTACTTCATAATTGCTTTTATTTGCTCGATATTGTAGATGTCGGAAGATTGGTTTAGCACGAGGGAAATTGATGGTTTCATTATGAAAGTAATAACATACGCTAAACGAGGGAGACTTGTGGGTTTCTTCGACTTCATCATCCACAATATTGTGAGGAGGAAAATGAAGTTGCTCCCAAGGGAGAAGACAACGAAATTGAAAGTCTTGAAGTTGTAAAAAAGAAAACAAGAGGCCGCACGTATTGTCGAGATGTGCATGTGCTAGAGGATGGGAAACTTATTTCGTTGAGTGGAATGAGTTAGGACAACCGGTTTGGGAAGGGTGGAAGGTCACTTAGGACCTTTTTGGGTACAATTGCAGAATCTTGACAAATGCCCAATCAACATTGGATCTTGGGATAAGATGCCACAAGAAAATGTTGATGACATCACAGGCATTTATTAAGGTAAATTTTTAAAGTACATCTTATTAGTTAGTATCAACGTTAAGTGTCTTTTACCATCATTTTGTTGTCAATCTTATGTAGAGAAAATATGAAGTTGATGAGGGAGATGTATTCCAGAAAATGTTTATAATGAAAGACCTTGGGCATAAATGGAGATATCACAAGTACTGCCTAAGGAAGAAATTTTTTGAACAAAAAGATCCACCTGCTGGTCTGTATATTTCTAGTGAGATGTGGGAGTCCGCGAAGGCATCTTGGTCATCTCCCGATTTCCAAGTAAGATTCGATTCACATTTTAGTATGAAACTAGTCATTTCCTTGAGTAGTTGAGTCGATATGAGTATTAAAGGTATAGCCAGCTTAATCCATTTGTTGTCCTATTGATAGAAGAAAAGTGAAGTGAATCAAAAGAACAAAAGTACGCATAAAATTTATCATTGTGCTGGAACTCAGTCCTTTGTAGATGTAAGGAAAACAGAGGTAAACTCTATCCTGAATTAACATACGGTCGTTGGACAGATTCTATTATCTTTAACCTGATTTAACATAAAATTTTTCAGGTCGATAAAACTGGGAACGATGTGGATAGGGTAGACATATTCATCATCACTCACACAAAGAAAGATGGAAAATTTGTAAACGCACGATGATTGTGCCCTTGCAATTGTAAGTACTTATCAATTGTTATATCATTAAAAGATTTGAAGTCATGTTACTAATACCTTAGGCAATGCAGGAAAGACTCAAGGCTATAAAATCAGTTGCACCATCGACCAGCATGCATTCCATTGCAGCTAAATCGGATGTTTTCTCAAAAGTCATGGGAAAGGACAAGAATGGAAGAGTCAGGGGCATTGGCACAGGTTCGTCCCCCACTTACATTTGGGGAGAGAAGGGTGAATCCTCCAATGTTCTAAGGAAAGAGTTATATGAACGTCTCCAACTTCTAGAATCGAATGTTGCTAAACTGGAGAACAAACCCCAAGAAGAGGTATACAATTTTGATTATATATATAATTTTTTGGAACTTTCATAAGTGAGACAGGTTTGCAAGCATCCTAATTGATTAACGCAATTTTCTTGTAGTCCGGAATCCGATCATCAGTACACAAGCAAGTTGTCACCATCGGATGCAAAAAATGTAAGTTAATAACTCCATCCACCTATCATCAATGTTTTAAAATTTAAGTCCCCTGTTTGTTAGCAAAAAGTAGTAGGTTAGTACTTATTACTTTCATTGTAATTCTGATTAATGAAACAATTATTTTTCTATAGTAGTAATTACCAGTAGGTTAGTACTGATTAGTTCGTTATTAATAATTACCAGCATATTCATGAATGTTCATGAATATTTTTCATTAGTACTAATTACTGTTTCATTATTTTTCATTAGTACTAATTACTAGCATATTCATGGATGTTCATATTCCATCATATGAAATAGCTCTTCTTTTCTTCTTTTTATGGATGCATATTCATGTATTATGTTCCAGCGTATTCTTTTCTTGTAATTCTTTGATTATGTTTTGAATACCTCTTCCAGCATATTCATGGATGTTCATATTCCAGACATATTTTCATTCTCCCAATTAAATTCTGTGGTCACTCGGTATGTTAATGCGTACATTTTTTTGTGTGTACCATATTAGTGGGTAGGGAGAAGGGTGAAGCTCGTGGATTTAGAGGGTCAGTGTGTTGCTGAAGCTTTTTTTATCAGCGACAACCCTTTAAAAATGGTGATGGACAGATGTCTTGGGGAAGTGTTTTATGAGGTCTCAGTTCTCATTGTCACAAACCCGAATGCCCTCTGTTTGTGAAGGACAATCATAGGAAGAAGATGCGGGATGCCATTGGAAGTCATATAATCTGGTGGAGAGATTATGTAAGTCATTCATACAATTGAAAAATACATCACAGTCATTTTCATGTTGCTCACTTCTTTTATTTTTATTTTAATGGCCATTGAAGGTTATCTTCCACCAAGATTGATTACATTAGCATCCACAAAGGTTATCTTCAACCAATATTGCTTACTTGTGCATCCACGAAGGACATTTGAAATTTTAAACATTTGTCTTATGTTGGTTGTGTTTGAAAACTGAAAACACTTGTCTCATCTCATTTGTGTTACTCCAACTGATGTCTTAGACTTTATTTTAAACTTAGATGCTCAATGTAATGTACAAATTTTATGTATGTAAGTCCCAATTCTGTGTGTTTTTTTCAGTAATGTCCCAACACTTGTTTTTTTCAGTAATGTAAAAATTTTATGTATGTAAGTCCCAATTCTGTGTTTTTTTTTTGGATTGGTTATATACCATGGTAAATTCGCATCCTTAGTAATGGTCTCTACTTTTATGACATTTTACACATGAGAATGAGTCAAATAAGAGAGCGGAGTTTAATTTTGCAGATCCATGCCTCTTCTGAGCTACCGCTGGGTGCTCAGAAGTTCTGGGTTTTTTTTGTAGCTTATGTGCTACATGGGGGTTCAAGCAAATTAAAATGAACAATTGATCTCACTTAGGTGTTAATGCCAGAGATGTCTCCTTTCTGTGGAAGGAGTAGGAAACTTAAAAACAGATAATGTTGAATTTAACTTCATGTTGACTAGCTAGTTCGTATGTGTAAATCTGTTTTTGATAAATTTAATTTGAAATTTGAAATTTGAATAGAACAATGTGTAATGAAATAGGTTGTATGGAACAATGTGTCAAGAGCTGAAATAAGAATGGATGTATGGAATAGGTTGTATGCAACAGGATACATGTATGGAATAGGTCGAATGGATGTATGGAATAGGTCATCCAATGTATGAAACAGGTTGTATGGAATAGGTTGAATGGATGTATGGAATAGGTCATCCAATGTATGAAACAGGTTGTATGGAATAGGTTGAATGGATGTAACAGGTTGTATGGAATAGGTTCCAATGTATGAAACAGGTTGTATGGAATAGGTTGAATGGATGTATGGAATAGGTCATCCAATGTATGAAACAGGTTGTATGCAACAGGATTCATGTATGAAACAATGTGATTCAATGGAAGTATGAATGAAACAGGTTGTATGAAACATGCTATATGGAAAAGTGTAATGAGGTGGACCAATATTGTATGTAACTGGTTGCTGAAGGTTAATTGAACATCTTGTATGAATGAAACAATGTGATTGAATGGAATGTGGTATGTAATGATGTGTATGGATAAGTGTGGCTGTGGAACAATGTGTATACGATTGGTTGAACAACTTGTATGAATACCTACGGTCTCTGGCCGTAGGTAAATGTAAAACGCTGCCACAGATCCAATTAATTTTTTATCGCTACTATTACCTACGTGAGGAACCGTAGGTATGCATGTTTGTATCAATTTTCTTGACCTACGCTTGCTAAACAGGTAATAATGTTTTACCAACGGGTATATATACCGTAGGTATACAAAGGGACTATACCTATGGGTGTTGTTGAATCGTAGGTATAGTACATGTACTATACCTACGGGACATACCGTAGGTAAAATATATACCGACATGTCCTAGCCCGACGCGACGTCCTACGGGTGGTCCCGTAGGTAAATTGAAATACCTACGGGAAAATAAGCTTTACCTACGTTTTTCTCGCATTAGGTAAAGGACGAATTTGGCGTAGTGAACGAGATTGTTTAAAATAGCAAAAAATGTGCCTTCATCTTCCAGTTACCAAAAGCGTTGCATTGATTCATAAAAATTAAGTTATTTGCGCTAAACATGTCTCTTAAGTATTTTTCAAATTTAAAATTTTATACTACTGTTGGCGGTAGAATAATTTTAAAATCAAATCCATCTAAGAAGAAAAATTATGTCCAAACACTACGCATTATTTTTACAAACAAAATATTTAATGGGGTGTTTGGTTGCATGATAATTTTTTGTACACTTTCATGATAAAAAATTGTATTAAAATAAAAATTGAACCAACTCATGACATAAAATTATCATGTTTGGAGGGATGTGATTACAAAAAAGAGTAACTACCACACATGACCAAACAAAGTGGGGGACCACAAGAAAAAAAGAAAGAGGTGAGACCCTCTTTTTTGTTTAAGAAGAAAATCACTTTTAAAACATAAAATTGTCATGGTTACCAAACACATTTTTTAACAAGTTTTCTTACAATTTTTAAAAATTAAAACAAAAACCTACATTGTCATGCAACCAAATACCCCATAAGTGTGTTAATTACTTTTAAATTTTCTTCCTACATGCATAAGCATATCTTTAGGTAAGATTCGTGTGTCGGAGACTTATGTTTATTGAGAGAGAGAGAGAGAGAGAGAGAGAGAGAGAGAGAGAGAGAGAGAGAGAGAGAGAGAGTAGATGATGCACTGTACATGCACATTACTAGCTGGTCGTTCTATCAGTTACAGGTATCATGCTGTCTAAAAAGATAGACCCATGTTAACTAGAAGGATCACAATCATGTTACCTAAATATGGTACTCAAAGCCGGGCACTCTGAGAGGGGGGGGACTGCAAGGTTCGGGCAGGACTTGAAATTTCGCTGCCTGCGGTGCATTAGGCCTCGGGGTCGTTGGGCCACTGTGTGAAAAAAAAATGGTACTCATCGAATAAAAAGGGTTGTCGTATAGGAACAAGATGAGAGAGAGAGAGAGAGAGAGAGAGAGAGAGAGAGAGAGAGAGAGAGAGAGAGAGAGAGAGAGAGAGAGAGAGAGAGAGAGAGTGTATACATATATATATATATATAAGTTGATGAGAGAGAGTATACATAGACATATATATATAAGAGAGAGAGTATACATATATATATATAAGTTGATGAGAGAGAGTATACATAGACATATATATATATATATATAAGTTGATGAAAACGTAGATGTGTGAAGGACAAGATGCATAAGATAGCCATCCCATCCCTCTCACACGGTCGTCCCTAGACAGTATTAGACACAAATATTGGTTGCAGAAGTGGGGGCAAGTGTCGTCAAAATGTGACGGGCGTACCCGACATTAAAAATTTAAGAGGGGGGTTCATCGCAAATGTGGTGACGCCAGCTTTGCTTACGCTGGGTTTCACACATTAATTTATGACACCAAACATCTCCCTCGCATCCCCACTTCACATGTATCCAACTTGTGGAAGTACGTTGCCTTGATTGCAATGGGAAGAAGGAGACTACACTACAGAAAACGAGATCACTGATGACGGCTCGGCTGATTGGGTCGTCAAAAATTCAAAAACCGTCGTCATAAACCAATAGCGACGGCTTCTAAGCCGTCGCAAAGCTGTCGTAAATAAATCCGTCGTCAATCGTAATGGCGACGACTAATTACAAGCCGTCGTTGTTAACGTTATTCGCGACGGCCATTGGTCGTCGCAATTAAGTTATTAGAGATGACTGTAGTCGTCGCTCATAAGGTTTTTTTTGCGACGACTTCAAACTGTCGCAAATAAACTTAAAACTAGAATAAATATTAGTTTTACAAACATATTTATATATACAAATATATATAATGTATATAAATGTTGCCTTAATTGCAATGGGAAGAAGGAGACGATATAGATGTATATATAGGGAATCAGATGAGTGAGAAACAGGCTTGATCAGTAGCAATCCGACAAGCTTTATGAACATATATATATATATACACACACATGAGGCGAAAATTTTAGATAAGGTAATGAGGTGTCCAGTTGCATAATAAATTTTTATATATTTTCATGCTAAGAAATTTATATTAAAAAATATAATGATATAAAAATATCATGTTTTGAAGTGATATAATAATAATAAAAAGAGTGAATACCATATATAACCAAACAAGTTATGCGTTTGGGAACTTCAATGAAGTGCTTCTTTTAGAAGTACCTTCTATGAGAAGGAGCTTCAATCAGAAGTGCTTTTGTTCGACATAAGTAAAAGCAGTTTGGTATCAATTTATTATCATATAACAGAAGTACTTCTGTACAAGTAAATATTTATTTAAACATAAAATTATCCAAACAGTTGTGACATTCTAAACAAGCGATGAATGACTACAAAGGACTCTCAAATAATACATTTATAACTTACATGAAATATACTTTTTCCACAACTAGTCTATTTTTCAAATATTTGAGTTGCCAATACATCTCTGAATGTGCTCATTATTTGTCGATCTTGTTCACGAGGAATACGTCCCGGTGGTGCTTGTAACGTTGAATTTGTCTCAACTTCAAGTTCTTGAAATTCTCTAAACAATTCGTCTCCTAAATCAACTCTTCGTATAAAATTGTGTACCGCCATTGCAGCAACAACAATTTTTGCTTGTTTTTTCAATGAATAAGACGCATCTCATTGAGAATTCACCAACGCTTCTTGAGTACGCCAAAACATCTTTCAATGATATTTCGTAATGATGTATGAACATAATTGAAAGCTTCTTCTTTATTCCGAGCACTACGACCACGATGATCTTGCAAATGATAACGATATCCACGATATGGTGCTAGATATCCAACTGTATTAGTAAATCCAGCATCAACCAAGTAAAATTTTCCTACATAGAATACACAAAAGAAGTTAGATTTGGATTGTCATAAAAATTATAAGTCTTCATAACATAAAGTTATTTACCTGGTGGTGGCTTTGGGAATCCTGAATTCGCATCACATATACAATCTAATATAATTTGGGCATCATGACATGTTCCTTCATGCCCCGCTGAAACAAATGTAAACAACATATCAAAGTCGCAAATAGCTAACACATTCTGTGTACATTTCGACTTCCTTCCACTTATATGTGATATTTGTTGTGCAGTTGGTACAATTGCATCTATATGAGTTCCATCTATTGCTCCAATACAATCTTTAAAGTAGGGCATATATTTCTCATTCTTCGCAATGTACTCTGGTGTTTCATTGAATCGTGGAGGAACAATATTCATGCTTGCATATTTCTGCATAGCGTTCAATACACGATTGAAATGTCGGCTACAAGTTTCTCCAGATCTTTAAAAATGCTCGCGCATATCCCGAATCAAATAATTTTTGTCAATAATAATAAGAAATAATGCGATTGCCTCTTCAACAACGACATATCTTGTGTCTGTTAGAAAATTGTGTTTTCTAAACTCATCACAAAAATAAGCAAAAACTGGAGGTTCCATTCTCAACATATCATACGAACGTTCCCAATGCCCTCCTAATAATTCTCGAACCTTATGAAACCCTCTATGTGGAGATGTATGGCATGGCTCTTTACACATATATAATCCATTATAAACAATAATACTTGTTGCAAGCGCTGCAACCTCGTAATATTCGTCAACAGAATCACTTGACTGATCGTTATAATCTGAGTTGATTGTTTCAGAAGAAGACATAGAATCATAAGAATGATCTGTGCTCCTGCTACATAATAAATTATAGAAAATCATTTAACAACTTTAACAACAACTAAAAGACAAATTATAACAAGTTTAAGAACACCCAAAACAACAAGTACTACAATTTTGAAAGCACAACAAAACATAGTAATCTAAATTTTAAAAAGAAACTAACAACTTAATACAACATTCTATGTATGTCTATCCTCAAAATCACTCTGTAGCCATGCAAGCCTATACTCCGGATCCATCTCGGCAAAAAGTTCTCGATAATCTTTCTTAACAAGCCTTGTTAGCGCCCACATATGGAGACGTCCACCAAGTTCTAATCCGGGTATTTCTTTTAGCATCCTTGTAACGTCGCCAATACTTGGTATGTGACTGCTAGCTTCTTCCTTTCTCTTTCCCTTTGATTCTACAGCTGCAATGAGGGTATCAATTTGTGATGCCATTCGTGCTTGACAAGATTTCTTTTTCTTATTTCTAAGTGGAGAAATTGGACCCAATAAATGCCTTCTAGCAGTCCTGTCATTT
This sequence comes from Cryptocoryne crispatula var. balansae, assembly GCA_036172225.1. Lineage (NCBI taxonomy): Eukaryota > Viridiplantae > Streptophyta > Magnoliopsida > Alismatales > Araceae > Cryptocoryne > Cryptocoryne crispatula. The sequence goes on along the minus strand of CM069918.1, from coordinate 44,216,855 downwards.
GCATCAGTATGAACATATGGTTGACTTCCAATATCTTCATTCTGTGGAGAAGTCCTTTGAGTATCTGGTCTACCGTCAGGTGACACTTCATTTTGTGTCTCTACATTTTCATGATAGTTTGCTGAAGGGATTGGTAATATTTTCTCCTGTTCCAATAGTTCCATGAAAGAGTTTATGAAGTAGATCTTCATATTCTAACCCCTTTCTTTTGAAAATACTAGTTGTAGGATGTCTCTGAAAAATTAAACACTATTAATAAAATGAAATAGTTTGTTGCATGATACGAAAGATAAATACATAACTGTACGTACCAACAGATAATCATTCCACCATTCTTCACTTGTTGTTACAGTGTTTTTCACCTCATCCCATCCAAGACCAGTTGTGTTGTTCTTTAATGCCATCCACGCTTTATACTGTTGTTTGAGTTTATCCCAATGATTTTTCACATGTTTCTTATCGAACACTTGACCGGACTTAAGATTAAGTTCTTTTATAACATTTGCCCATCCTAACTTAGATAAGGAATGTCCACTCTTTTCATTTAAATCAACCTGAGTAACACACGCCCTTATGAAGGTCTCATTAGTTTGCATATCCCAACTAACTTTTGTCTTCAACGGAGTCTTCTCTTTGTCCATTCTATGATACAATTTAAAGAATATATAACATACGAGACAATGTTAGTATAATTATGACGAATAAAAGTTTATATGACATAAATAAAGTACCAACATTCGATATATATCAGGAAAAAATGTAGTTTTTAACAAGAATTGTCACGATTCATGCACTCCCAAATTGCAAAAAATGATCTCCCCCTATCTCCGTGTGCACTCTCTAATTGCACTTACCGGGAGACCCCATATCCGCCCCGTTTGCCAAGCGCCCCAGCGGCAGCACTCTCACTGACCGGAAGCACCCCGAGGTCTTCCTGCCTTTATATGCCAACTCTTGGGTCCATTAGGGGCGGGGCCGCTGGGCGGGAAACAGCAGCCGCAGCACCAGGAGGAGCTGAAGACCCCCCTCCCTCATGCTCTGTCCGACCACCCCCTCCCCCGAGCTTCCTCCGTTCCGCGCCGCCTGCCCCACCCGAGCTCCCTCCACATGCGCCAAATGTGCGAAAGAAGCTCCCCACGCGATAACCACCCCCTCCCGATTGAATATGTTCGACCACCCCCTCCCCCAAGCTCCCTCCGTTCAGCGCCTGCGTGGGAGAAGGAACACCCCCTCCCTCCGTGCCATTTGCATGTAAGAGCCACCCGCGCCCCCGAGCTCCGGCCCTCTGTTCCGCGGAGCCTACGCGCAGCCACCCCCTCCCACGAGTTCCCTCCCTCCGTTCCGCGCAGACGCCGCCCTCTGTTCCGCGCCGTCTGCGCACAACCACTCCCTCCCCTCAGTTCCGCGCAGACGCTCCCGAAACCATCCCCTCCCCGAGCTCCAGCCCTCTGTTCCGCGAAGCCTGCGCGCAGCCACCCCCTCCCACGAGCTCCCTCCCTCCGTTCCGCGCAGATGCCACCCTTTGTTCCGCGCCGTCTGCGCACAACCACTCCCTCCCCTCAGTTCCGCGCAGACGCTCTCGAAACCATCCCCTCCCCGAGCTGTGGCCCTCCATTCCATGTAGACGCATACGCATCCACACCCTCTCCTCCGTTCCACGCCATCTGCGCGCATGAACTCCCACCCATTGCAATGTCCGCATCGTTCGCGGCGACCTCCGTCGAGCAGACAAAAAAATGGAGCACAAAGATACGAACCTGACGATTGAAGAAGTCGGAGGATGCCAGTCGGGACGAGGGCGAAGGGCGACGGCAAGTTTTCTGCAACGGCGAGTGCACGGCGGATCGCGGGGGTGGGGGGGGAAGAAATATTCGCCGGAAGGTCGAGAGTCGAGAATACTCGGGAGTGCTTTACGGTTTCGGGAAGGAGAAATTATCTCCTCCCGGCTTCCACCTTCCGCGCGGAGGAGAAGTAGCGGCGCAAATTCATCCAAACGGTTCCGTAAAAAGAGAAAGCACTCCGATCAGGAGTAGAAGCCCAAAATAAGCGCTTCCGAGTGGTTCCCAAACGCAGAAGAAACCACAAGATCAAAAAAAAAAGAGATCACAAGATTCACTTTTTATGTCGAAGAATCTTTCTTTTTAAAATATAAGATTGTAACGATGATGAAACATTTATTTTAACAAATTTTGTTACGAAAACATAAATTTGTAACGAAAATCTATTTTATCACACAATCAAGCGTATAGGTACGTTTGGTTGTCCATAAAAGAGGTCACCTGTAATATGTTTGTTTGAAAATCTTATCGTCATTATTTGGATAACTGTAAAAGAAAAGTCTACGAAAAATCTACTCAATCGACATCCCCTTCGTTCTACTCGCACGCCAACCCATTAATCATTAGGAACGGCAAACGGGACAGGGTTGCGTACAATTTCAACTTTAGTTATTAATAAATATTGAGTTCTTAAATAATAATTTTATAAAGATTCTAATTCGAAGAAAATAAAGTGTTATAGATATATTTTATAATGACATGCTCAGTAGCTCATAACTATAGAAAAAAAAATACTTTATTTAAAATTCATACCGCTTTGCGACTCTAGACATAAATTAATTTATAAAATACAATCAAAACTTACGAAAGAATGGGGACTTCTTTGAAAAAGGACTCTTGGGACAGAGTTAGCAAGAAAATGAAAGAAAGTTTCGGAGTGCTTTTAACACAAAAACATATAGAAAATCAATATGACTACCTTCGAAGCCAATACGTTGATTGGACAAATTTAATTACCAAGAATACAGGTCATGGTTATAATCCATCTACAAAAACAATGGATTGGTCAAGTGAAAAGTGGGAGGAGTACTTAAAGGTAAGGGTTAGATGTTAAAATTTGTTTCTAATTTGATTACAATGTTTTATAAAAAATTTATTTTATATAGGCTCATCCAAAAGCATCAGCATTCAAGACAACAGGTTTCAAATGGGAAGACGAAGGAAGAGTTTTATTTGAAGGAGTGTTAGCAACATGGAACTTGGCTTGGGGTCCATCTAGTCTCGGTCCACAACATAGGATAGAATTAATTGATGCTTCTTATACACCTGACAAAGATGGCATTGATGACAATGCTGATTTTGAAAAATAAGCACACATCAATGTTGATAATGATGATGAAGTGGAGTTGCTTGAAAAGCCTACGAAGAAGAGAAGGTCAACTGATATTGATAGGAAAGTTGAATTACTTATAGACCAGCTGTTAGAAGAGAAAAAGGATATACAAGCACCCACAAGTGAATAGTCGTCATCTTCCTCTGTGGTCACTCCAACTCTCATTGTTTGTTGCAAATTTTTAGATGACTTGATGTTGTCACCATGTGATAAGATCTACATACATGCAGTAGTCTTATTCTTAGACGAAAAAAATGAGAGAACAATGGATACAATGGTGTTCAGTCACAACTGATAGTTCAGCAAAGATAGAGTGGTTGAGAGCTATGTTGCAGTTTAAAAATTTTACTTAGTCATATTGTTGTCCGTTGTCGTACTATGTTACGTTATTTTTCTTCGTCAGTTAATGTTATATACTTTGTTGTCACACTAGTTGATAATAAGGTTATTGCACTATTGTTCTATAAATTACTTTTATACTATATTTTCTATTTGTTGTGATTTTGTTTTGCAAAATGTATTATTCAGGTGAAACTATGATCACAAATCGAAGTGGAAGATGGTTAAAGATATTTCTTGTTGTTTACTATTGGTGCAAGTTACGAAAAAGTCAAAATAGGAGGAATAAAGACTTAAGTTCATCTTGCTCAGGAGCAACACATACATTTGAGCTACTAACCGGAAATGACATACAATGTCAAGAGCTTTTGAGAATGCCTAGAGCTACTTTTATCAATCTCTGCAAACTCTTTAAAGATAAAGGTTGGCTTAAGGATTGCCGATATATATCAGTAGAAGAGAAGATAGCCATGTTCTTAATGATAGTAAACCATGAGTTATGTGTAAGATTGATAAAAAAAAGATTTCAACACTCGACACAAACAGTATATTATTATTTTCATGAGGTGTTACATGCAATGATGAAATTTGACAAAAAATTTATTGTTCTTGATGAAGATCAAAGCGTGCTACATCATCATAAACGTCTCCATCAAAATTTTAAGGTAATAAAGATACTTTTTTATTTGAGTTCTGTGAATATCATGACACTCAAATAATTTTAACTTTATAGGGTGCTATTAGTGTTTTAGATGAAACTCTTACTCATGCAAATGTTCCAATAGAAAAACAAGCAACTTGGAAAGAGGGAGGAACACATATTACCAAAATGTACTAGGAGTATGTGACTTTAATATGATTTTTACATTTGTGTTTGCCGGATGGGAAGGAATTGTACATGATTCTAGAGTACTACAAGAGGTAGCGTTTGATATAAACCATGGATTTCCTTTTCCCACTGTAGGTAAGTAGATACTTGTGTTCAATTTATTATAAAAATATATATATTGTATTACTTTTTAATTATAATGTTGTTAACTATGTGATGTAGATAAATATTATTTTTGTGATGCAGCTTATGTCAATACTAGATATTTTATATCTCCATGTCGAAACACAAGATATTGGATCAATGATTTTCGTCATCAAAGGAGTGCTCAAAGTAAAGAAGAAGTTTTTAATCAAGCTCATGCAAAATTAAGAAATGTTATTAAGAGGACATTTGGTGTTTTGAAAGCTCAATATAAAATTTTGAAGAGCATGCCACTATATACATTAGAAGTACAATGTGACATTGTTATTGCTTGTTGTGCACTACACAATTTTTTAAGAAAAGAAAAAGTCAAAGATGATTTGTTTGAGATATATGAAAATCCATATGCAAATATCGAGCAAGGGGCAGATGAAGTGGAAGAGCAACTAATTAAAATTAGAAGTCGACAAGAAGAACAACAATTTATGATCAACTTGCGTGACAATATTGCAAATACGTTAGCAAATCGAAGGACACGTGCAGAACGACGTGGATTGTGATGAGTTTTCTATTTGTTATCATGTTATATTTGTGATTGTTGTTCATGTGTTTTATGAGATAGTCTTATGTATTCAATTTTCATATTCAGATGTGCTATCAAACAGTCTTACTTATTCAGTCTTCAGATTTAGATGTTTTATCAAACAGTCTTATTTATTCAGTATTCAGATTCAGACATTTTATCAGACACTCTTAATAATTAAGTTTTCATATATTTGTATGACATATTCAGATGTAAATCATGATTCTCAGACTTCAGATTTCAGACTTCAGCGTTATCAAACGCCACCTAAGTCTTCAATTTTGAGAGATTCTAAAAATGCACGTGCTCCAAAGAGACTCAAGTCCAGACTATTATAAGGATGTGAAATATCTTTCAGTTTCCGCTATGGGATTAAATCCTTTAACACTCACTCTCTTGGCAGTATACACGGCGTAGTACCAAGCAAACATGAGAGCGGTACCATCTGTATGACATATTCAGATGTAAAACATGATTCTCAGACTTCAGATTTCAGACTTCAGCGTTATCAAACGCCACCTAAGTCTTCAATTTTGAGAAATTCTAAAAATGCACGTGCTCCAAAGAGACTCAAGTCCAGACTATTATAAGGATGTGAAATATCTTTCAATTTCCGCTATGGGATTAAATCATTTAACACTCACTCTCTCGGCAGTATACACAGCGTAATACCAAGCAAACATGAGAGCAGTACCATCAGAAGACAGAGACTAAAGTTTGACCAGCTCTGATATCATGAGAAATTTCAAAAACGTGCTCAAGCACACCCATGAGGACGTGGAATATCCTCCGGTTTTCTGATACGGGATTAAACCCTTCGACGAATTTATATAACATAAGTTATAGACTGCACACAGTCGGAATATCCTCGGCTAGTGTGATTTGAAAATAAAGTTGGAAAATTGTGCACATGGTAATCATACAATTGTGATTAATAGAACATAGTTAATATGTAACTAGTCTATAACGGAGAGTGTCAATTATTTTGACACTAAGCCCATTGACTGACCCATACTGGGCTGGGCTTTGGTCTGTTTGGTGAAGTCCTGGGCCGGGCTGGTGTTAAATTGCTAAGAAGTCCAAAATTTTAAGTGGGCTACATGTGCTTGGGCCAACTGGCCTACTGAACCCTTGGGCGGATTTCATTAGTTTTGATCTAGTTGGGGCTCCAGAAGGGAGTTGAGTAGACCGTTGATACAATGGGCGCTAGCTCATGTGATGGACTAACTTATTTTAAAAATATTTTGGTTTAAAAGTCTAGCAACGATGTTCTATTGCCTAAGATTGTCAAAGTACACATAGAATCTATTTAATAAGAAAACATATTTACAACAAATCAATATTAATTGGTTGACACAAGCGTTCTTAAACTTTCATCCGAATAAACATAGAGTGGTAGAGCGTTATACGTAATTTTATTTAACATAATATTAAATTTATTTTTAGAAAAGAATATTCGTTGGTCTTTCTGTAAAATATTCTTATTTTTAATTTTAGTAGAGAAAAATTAGAAACAACATAACTAAACACCTTATTACTCCCCTCTCTCTCTCAATTTTTATTATTCTATCGTATGATCTTTCTCCAACTCTCTTTCTCACGTAATCCACTTTTTATTTTTATTAATTATTTTATCTTTCTTATCTTCTTTCTCTTTTTGATTTCTATTGCTCTTCGTCTCTTTTTATATTATATATATATATATATTTGCAATATGATTAACAATTTGTGGATAAGTTATAAGACCAGAAATTAAAGGGGACCTTCTACACTTCATTTTAATTAGGTATGTGTTTACATTTTATATATGTAAATATTATAATTTATTTATGTCATTTTAAATACATTTATTAAATACTCTTTGGCTGAAGAATTGTAAGAGAGAGATACTTCACAATGAATTCACCAAATATAATTTTATTGATTACATTAAAGGATCAAAAAAGCCCCATCAAGTATCGCTGATAATTAATTTTGAGGGTTTTAAAACGATGATATATGATAGAATTAATTGTAATCCATTGTGTTACTAATTCTATAATATTAAATGTGAAAAAAGCATGTACTTCATTTCTTTCGTAAATTATTATTTTATTAAAAAATATTAATTTTTAGCGGTCAACATAAACTTAATATGAGTGAATTACTTTGTATTTTTAAAATTTATACTATGGAGTCGGTTCAATTTCAAATATACAATGATTCATCTTAAATGAAACTTGATGTCGACAAGATATTGTATGTCGTAGTGAATAACATGGAGGTAATGATGTTAATTTTTTATTTATTTTTCTCTTATTTTTATATTTATTAGATAACTACTCAAAGTATTACAATTTTTCTATGGTGTAGCCGCACCCCTCAAGTTCAAACGCCGAGGATGCATCCCCTCGGGTCCAAAGGATCTTGAAGCCAACCAGTAAGGTGCTGTCTGATATGGAGATAAATTTGGATTATCTCCAAAATTTAAGGTGCTGTTTGGTATTATAAAATTTTGGGGATAAACCGGGTTATCCCCAAAAGTTTAGGAGATAACTCAAGTTTATCCCCAAGTTATCCTCTTACCAAACATCACCCCCGAGGGATAACCAACTCAAGTTTATCTCTAAAATTTTATGGTACTAAACAAGTCTTAAAGAATTACTAGTTCTGTTTAATATACAATTTTGGGTTTGTTAATCAAGGACAATTAAACTAAATCAAATCACTCTTTGTATCATTAAACTTGGATGCCCTTTTGGACTCGATTCTGGGAAACCCAGACCATAAGAAGATAAGACACATTCATAAGAACCTACGGGCCGTTTGCTCTCACAGAGCAGCCGCCAATAAAAAAGTAACACTTTGGTCTATGGATATAAACGCTGAGAGATAAAATTAGTGGACTGTCAACAATGTCGACTAGCTATTTTTCGGAGGTTGAATTAAAAGAACTCTGGAATTAGTTAAACATGTTCGATTGAGAGTAGACCCAAGATGATTGATCTTTTAAAAAACGTATTAATTAACACCGTTGTTCGGCCAGACAGCTGATTTAGTCGATCGTTACAAAAAATATTTGCAGACTGATCAGGCGGAAGAGATCTCCTCGGCTTGGACATGACATTATATACGATAACCCTTCCCTAGACCCACCGCCAACTCATGTAATCAGATCGCAGTCACAAAAAAAAAGCTCATGTAAGCGGATGATCGGGTTTAATTTGCTCACATATGTTATGATCGTGCATATGCATGCGCCTTGAACTTGAGTTTTTTTTTAACTAACACACTTTATTTTTTATTTTTAAAAATAACACATTAAAATTTTAAATTACAAATCTAACACACTTTAGTCAAAGTCGAGTTTCTAAAACTCGACTTTCAATAATGAATAAGTCAAGCTTTTAAAACTCGATTTTAAAATTTTTAAAATAAAATGGAATTTTTAAAACTCGATTTGGACTAAAGTGTGTTAGATTTACAAATAAAAATTTTAGTGTGTTAGTTTTAAAATTTTAAAAAAAATGTTAGTTAATAAAAAACTCCCCAACTTGAACTTTACGAGACTAGGGTTCCGATTGCGATGGGTGTGCCGTCTTCCAAGGAACTTTGCACAACCTGATCTCCATGTGTTGTATATAAAAGCTTAGGACCAAATGAATATAAGATTTCCGAGCGTTAATTAAGGATGCAAAGAACTCAATACATTAATTGCTCAAGTAACATGAAGCTCGTCTCTATAAAAGTTTTGCTTTAGTTTTGTCGAAAAGCCGATCTCGAGTAGATTGTTCCTCGTCAAGATAGAACGGTTTTATTTGGATAGAGTATTAAAAATAATATTATATTAATTTTGATATCGATATTTCTTAAGGTAAACTATCGATAACAAATTTAATAGTGCTAAATTTCATGTCTTATTTTTACTATATACTTTAAAGCTGATATTAATAACCAGTTAAATACTTTTCGAAGACTTATGTTGGTGTCAACTTTCAATGATGGTATAGATGTTTAATGTTGTTATCAAATAGGCAGTTAGCTATTCTATTAAATACACAGTAAAATTTTAATCATCAGTACTCGATGGTCAAGTTAGTCGACTAAATCATATAAATAAACTAAAATTTAATTTAGTTTAAACTTAACCTCAAGTTTGAATTGAACTCCAATTTTAGCTTTACATTTAAATCAAACTCGAGTAGAAATGAATAAGTTCAACTAGAGTATAAACTCTTATAATACCTAAGGAGACCCTATTAAAACTGCCCTCTATTGCCTTGCTCCCCTACTTGATATGACTCCAAATTAAGTGAGGACTCCTGCCCTAAAGGAATTTTTTTAGAGTATCAAAAATAGTATCATTTCGATTTTGATATTGATATTTGCAAGAGATAAAGTATCGATGACGAAATAGATACGATGAACGCTTGTATCAGATGCCATGTTTCTGATTTATTCGCACCAGGGCTCCTTTGGTATGATAAGATTATTAGGGGGATAAACCTCACTTAAATTATGGAGATAAACCAACATAATTTAACTTGTACCGAGCAGCCCGTACAAGATTATTTAAAAATAAATTAAGTTTATCTTCGGATTAATCTTGTGCCAAACACACCTCGAGAGTTGTAATATCTGTTTTTTTTTTAATATTATATATCACCCTCTCTTTTACCTTCTCCCTTTTGCCCCTCATTTTCCCAATTTTTACCCCCATTGGAACCCCCTTTACTGTGCCCTAGCCGCGCCCCCCTCACCCTCGACCCGCTCCTCGGGTTCTGCCTGCGCGCAGCCTCCCCCCCCCCTTCCTTGCGTGCAGCCGCGGCCAAGGACCGAGCTGCTCCCCGCGCGCGAACCGCAGCACCTCTCCTCAGCCCCGCAGCCGTCTTCTCCCCCTCCCCCCCTGGGCGCGCTCAGCTGCCCCGCGGCCGTCCGGTTCCCCCCCCTCGGCCCCGCGCCTGCCTCCGTCCCTCCCTTTCTCTCTCTTGCGCGAAGCTCCCTCCCCCTCCCCGGATTTCTCTCTCTCTGCCCCTCTTTCTTGGTTTCCCCCGCGGCTTCCCCAACCCCCCCCTCGGTTACCGCCTCCCGCGGCCAACCGCGCAATGCCCAACCCCCCCCCCCCATCGGCGCCCCTGTGCGCCGAGCCACACGGCGGCCTCCCTCCCCTTCGGTTACGCCTCTGCCCCCTCGTCCGACGCGCTCGGCCGCGCAGCAGGGCCCCCCTCGCCCCGTGGCTCTCCCCCCCCCCCTGCGGCGCTCGGTCGCCCGGCAGCCTCCAACCCCCTTGACCTCTGCCTCCCCACTGTGCACCGCCCCTTCCTCCTGCCTGTGCCAGCGCCAGCGCGCCTCTAGGTGCCAATGCACCTTCCCACCATCCAGAGTGCTACGGTATACCTTTTATTTTATTTTTCACTCCCCCACATCTATTCTCTTGTGCTCTAGCGATGCTATACCTATCTACATTTGTATGCTTGCAGCTAGCGTCGATTGAGGTAGAAATCCTTGCTTTGCCGATTCAAGCTTCGTATTAGCTCCGGATCGTTTTATCGACACCTTTCCGGTAGGCATCCCGGACATGTCTATTATCACTAAATTTTTATTGAAAATATTTACATGACTTGTAGATAATAATGAAATAGATAGATGTGTGATTTAGAAGAGTGAAGTTATCTTCAGTTGCCTATTTTGATTTATTTAACATGTAATTGCAAGTCAATTAGTGATGATCGTATAATTAGCTCTATCATAGTTAATTGATTATATTCTTGCACGATATGTGATAAACCTTGATTATTAATTGTCAACCCTATGGATTATGATTAGTTCTTTTAGTCCTTGATTTATATCGTGCTTAATGTGGTAGGTTAATCAAATTAGAGAGAATCCGATTTAATTATTAAATCTGAATTTTCTTGCAACACCATCAATCTTTCATATTGTGGTTATTTTAGGGGTCTACGTCATGTCGATGTTGGCATAGCATGCTTATGTATAGAATGTCGTTTTGTTTAATCATGATAGATAGAGTGCTAGTAGCATGGGCGTCAAGTATCATGTCTATGTGTGTCTTTTGTTAGATTGTGAAAATGTATGGTTTACTAGCTTGTCTATTGACTATCATGGTGGTAGGGTCTTCAATTTAAATGTGATAGTTTGTCATCGCAAATTTGTTTTATATTGTATGAGATTGATCATTACATAGTATGAGATGCATTGTGATGCATGTGTGCATTAAAGAAATTTAATGAGACCGAGCTATACTGGACTAGTAGTCGTGTCCGTAGGCAGCGGAGGTTAGAGCCGTCTGGTGCATCCTTCGATCCCGGATCCCGCGGGTTATCCTAAGTGCCACCCACTGCCCTGGTGCACTACGGGATTTAGCTTAGCTATACAATTACTCTATATATGGTAGATCTGGTCATAGCTCGTCGAGATCGCAAGACGACGCTTTCCTTGCGAAAAATGAAAATGTTAATGTTTCATGTAGTGGATAGATGCATTGTAGAGGGGTATTGGTGTTAATATTTATGTTGTGTTCATTAGTTCATTTAAGCATATAAGTTTTGTATGATATGCATGGTATGTCCTTTAGTTAGTGTTGCATTGCATAACCTCTTCCTCATACTTTATATATTTGTGAGAAGCCCTCTTTGGTCTTAGTTGTGGGTTGGTTATGGTTGTATGTCTAAAAATTTGTGGAATGCCAACTTTCATATATATTGTTTAGTTTTATATGGTATATATCAAGTGCAGGTTGGGTAACGTATATGTATCATGTTAGGGCCTTTAATTTATCCAATTTGGTGGATGATGGGATGTCTACTGAGTCGTTATGACTCACTCCAATCCTCTATTATATTTTTTTCAGGATATCAGGTTTAGCGCAACAGAAGCTTGGTGGTATGGACTCCAAAAAAAATAATTTGAGCGATTATTGTGCAATTTAGACCGGTATCTGAATACTTAGATTGAAATTTTATTCCGTGATTTGTGATAAATGGTTAGTGTTAGAATTGTGAACTGGGACCCCCCCTGTCTTCGAGTTTTTCCAAACCGATGTGTTTTTGGGGGTTGTTTCCCCGGTTACGCCGCCGGATTATTTTTCGTTGTGCAGGTTGAAATCCGGGTCGTGACAAGAGTTCTGTCAAAATTGACTCCATGCACGTCATGCATCTCTCTCTCTCTCTCACCGACGGGGAAGCATGAACGATAATATATATTTAAATGTTTTCTTCCACAGTACGTACGTGTTTGATCGCGTACGCACAACGCCGTGAAGGACGTGCATGAATTGATACGTTGCATGCGCGACACGTGTGCTTTCACAGGGATGTACGTACGCACTTTCATGATGATCGGTTCGAGCAACCTGTCCCGCATCTTGTGAAGTAACGGGTTACACGTAATGGTACAGAGATATAGACATATATCCTTTACGGCTAATGCCTCTTTTTTATTAGAGTTTTAATTTTTGATATTATATTAAAAATAATATTAATATTTTCAAATATTAAAATATTAATATCAAAATTAATATAAGTTATATTTTGATCGTACTACAAATTTTAAAATTGATACAATTAATCAAATATTTCTTAATAATTTTTATCGATATCAGTCTTAATAGTGATACAAGTACTTAATAGTATTGCAGACATGCCGTAAGATATCTATATATATATATATATGGTGCTCTATCTATCTTGTTGTGTACGTTGTGCATATGACTTACATGATATATGTATATATCCTTGTTGCTTATATATTATTGAACATGCATCTCGTTTGGACCTTGCATTTGTTGCAAACATTTCCCTAGAAAACATAGAAAATAGCTTGATGTCCATTCGGTAAAGAGTTCCTGGCCCATCCTCCCACGCGTTACTATATATCTTCGGAAATGTTATATGAAATTGACAAAGAAAGGAGTGACATGCCGTATTCATAGCTAGGGGTGTCAATGGGCCGGGCTTGGGCTGGCCCGGCCCAAGCCCACTTCAGCCCATATACATAAAACTCAAGCCCAAGCCCGCGTAGAAAGTCCAACGGGCCTAGATTGTTTAAACGGGCTTTAGCCCGCCAAAACCCGTTAACCCAACGGGCTTGAGTTTTTGTAAAACAATCAAAAATCAAATATTTTCAAAATCATTAACATTTTGAAAAATTCCAAGGATCATAACAGAGATTATAGAGTCATTTATAAATTTTGTAATTCGATTTAATTTAAAATTTAAGAAACAAAAAAAACAAAAATTCTATCAATTTTTAAATTGCCATAATTTTATAAATAAAAAATACAATTTAAAAATTTTTAATTAGCCATGGCAGATTTCAATCCAGTGCATCTATTTTTTCTAACCTTAAAAATAGGGAACCCCTACTGTCTGGGGCATCATCGCCGATTACCAAAAACAATGCAGTTTACTAGGTTTACAAGGGACCATTTTATTGACTTTGCAGTTGTATACAGAAGGTTTTAATATTATTAAAGATATGAATTTCATCATCCTTCGTAGAAAATACAGAAATAATTCATGTAAGTCAAATATATCATCAGGGGGCTCCATTCTGTCAGTGACATTCAAAAGTCTTTAATATTAGAATCTTAAAAAAGGAAAAAACAAATCTCAACACTTGATGTATCAATAATACCCTGATCTTCTATTTGCCCCTCTTCCCTTGTGCAAGAGAAAGGATCAGGGATTCAGGGAAGAGTTCAATGTACCTGTAAGATCTTCATCACTATCATGATTCATATAAATGCTTGTTAGAAATAGAAACATAACTCATCACTTTTTAGGAGTATTGTTACTACGACAGAGCTAAAGAATGTTTGGAGTATGCTATCTCCATGATCAAATTAATAGTTTGGTTGCATAAGAAGTGCACACAACGCAACAAAGCAATTGGGATTTGGGGCATCGTTCAGCAGATTGGACATCCTCTTCTCAATCTTCCTCCAACGCCAGTAGCCAGATCAAGGGCTCCAATTCTCGACATTTTCTAGTTTTTACTGGGAAGGAAAACATATGAGAATAAAAGAAAATTCAATAAACGGCACGGGCGCACAGAGTGTGTAAAGGGGGAGAAGAAATTATGAGAAGAAGAAAAGTGCATTTTATCCCCGTCAAATCTGTAAGACAGCAAGAATAATCACCTCTGCTAGAAAAAGATAGTACTCCGCAGAAAGATTGAAAGAGGAGTAGGAATAGTAAAATGAAAAGCTATATCTCTGCCAAAAGCCCACCCGCCCTCTCGTTTATCGAACTAATCTGCCCAGTTCCCACAAAGTTACTGCCAGCTCTTCCACAGTGCAGTAGATCTCATCGCCCGATCGCGCGCCACCTAGGTCAGAGCCATCGCGCCACGCATAATTCCATAGATAATCTCAACACAATGACCAGATCCCTCTGCCAGTGCTGCAGCCAAGAAGATCCAACTTGTGCGCCATTGTCTGAGAACGAGAAACGCCAGGGAGGTCGCCGCGCTCGCGTGGGCGTTGGCCATGCGCTCCATGAGAGAGTGGGAGAGGGAGAGCATCGTATGCCACCTCGCAAGGGAGCCAAACTAGCTCGGCGCCGCTGCACCCGGCTGCCATGGACAGAATAGGAAAAGTAAGAGGAGACATGAAGGGCAAAGTAGGGCTTTGTGCCGCCGAACACTAGCCATGGGGAAGAAGAAACGACCGCTGCCGACTAACGGTGCTGGGGCTCGCGGGTCATCACTGACGGGCCTTTCACGGGCTGACGGGCCAAGATCGACGGGCCTGTTCATTTACGTAAAATGAGGAACGGATTTTTCATCCAGCCCGCTTAACTTCTTCGAGGGGCTTGAGCCCAGCCCGCGACGGGCTTTTTGACGGGCCAACGGGCCCAGCCCGTCCATTGGACACCCCTATTCATAGCTGGTACATATAAGATAAAATATAGTTTCTTTATGCTACATATATCTAGTCTTCTGGCTAATAATTAATTAGAGTGTTTAAACAGCATGATTGTCATTCACATAATTTGTTAAATATTTTTTTTTTACCCGAGTCGTTGTCCCATAAATGAAGTAAACATTTAACATTTGCACAAAAAAGTTTGAAAAATGTGTATGCTTCTAAAGAGAGGGCATACAAGTAGCTAGATATATAGCGGCGTGTCGTTCAAAGGGTTGTTTTAGGGTAGGGCGCAGACTTGGTGGCCCAGGTATAGGTAGGATTTCATCATATTCCATCTTCTACCTTACACAGTGTAACTAAATAGTGATAGAAGGGAAAACCTTTGTTGTCTGAATCGATTAATATGGACAATTTAATCCCAACCTAGATGTTGGCAACTAAATCAGGATAACCAAATCATTGATCCCCCAGAAAATCTACCACACCAGTCAACATACGTATGATTCTTCACTGATTCCGGTGGCCATAGAAATGCTTATTGATTTATCCATGTGAATGGTGTTATCATAAACAAGAAATGAATATATGTTAGCCAACCAATATATCTGATGTTGAGTTTTAATATTTTGGTGGTAGTTTGCCTCTAACGATCGACCAGTGTTTGTCAAGTGACTACATACTAAAAAATAGATGATTCTTCACTTATCACTAGCTAGATCGTCATGTGCATTTTATCACGTGCTAGTCGATCAATAGGTCACGACAAAATTGTTGATGTCGACAACTCGATCTCAAGAATATCGGCTAGATCTATTATTTTGTCGCGACACACAATTAATTAGATCTTCGACAAGGACAAAGCTTGCAAGAATTACTTACCATTTATGGAAACTTGTCCCTTGTCAATAATATGTGCTTTTCTTTCTATCTTTGCAAACATATGTCGGAACAATCTCCTTAGCAATGAAATATATTTTTCACCTTAATTCTTTTGTGATTTTATTAGTGATTATCAAGTTTCTTTTACTTGGATTGACAATGTATCTTTAGACATAAGTGATTGACATGCAACAACATTTCATTTGGAGGAAAATGCATAGCAAATGTATGTTTTTTTTGAACAACAAAAAGCAAAGTACTATATTAAATCGGCAAGTCCATACATAATTGGTCCCTCACCAAAGAGGGAAGTTCATTGGGGATAGAGGATGGACAAGGGTTGTTCAAGGCCTATTTTTCTAACAGGTGGGATGCCTGATTTTAACACCTAGGAATGAAAGAAATATGCAAAGTGCTAGAATTGATAAACTGCCAACGTTCGAGGATAACATGCTGGGCATGCTAGAGCATGGGTCCTGTCCCCAAAATGGCATCGATGACACCTTTGGTATCACTTTCTATCAAGTCTATGGAACCGTCAAGAATAGCCCATTAGCAAGCTTCCTTGATTGCCAGGGCTTCAGGAATCTAGGGGTTGTCAAAAGGGGACTGAGTGGCCTTCCAATAGATCAAAAATCCAACCTCATTGTGCACAATCAAACTGAGTGTACCTTGTTCATTGTAAATTTCACAGTCGACAATGATTATCACCACTGACTTAGGGAGAAGAAACCACATGAGTGAAGGTTTTGTTTTGATAGAAATTTTTTGTGCCATCAAGAAATCAACATCTAGACTAGCTTCTTAAGGATGGCTAGTGACTGTGGTTTCTGATTCCTAAATACAGTATCACATCTGTCCTTCCAAATAGGCTAAACAGTAGATAAGGCCAAGGTGCCTATCTTAGCAAAGGCAAGGAGCTCTTGTTGGATCCAAGATAGCCAAGTTCAAATTGCTTCATGGAGATGTATGTCAACCCATTTATCTGACCCTCCCAGTGGAGAAGCCAACCAGACGGCCCTGCTTCTAGAGCATTCTAAGAAGAGATGTTGCAATGATTCTTGGTCAGCCAAACACATTACGCAGACCACTGATGCGAGGGCTTCTACTTGCAACTGCCTGGTTAGTAGGTAGATTGTTGGACATGCATTTCTAGATAAAATTGATAATCTTTGGAGTACAAATTTGAGCTATCATGGGGTGTCATAGAAGTTTCCAAAAAGAGTTATTGGATGGACTAGGGGTCTAGCTAGCTTGATCTGCCAAGAATCTATAGGCATCTTTGGCAGTGAGGTTACTGTCCTGGGTGAATGGCCACACAAGACAGTCCTCCGCGTAGTTGTAAAAAATGGGGGTTTTGAAGATCCTCTTTGTAGATGGAGCATCAAAAAGAGCACTAATAAGATCCGAGTTCCAATTACCCTCGGATATGAGATCATTGACCCTCACTGGTTTGTAGGTTGCTAATGGATTGGGATTAGGAGAACCTATCCTATCTAAAATCCACTGGTGTTCCTAGATATTTTACTTATCACCATTCTTAATTTTTCATAGACCACCCCTGAGGATGATAGATCTAATAGCCCGGATGTTCCTCCACATGTGTGATGCATGCCGAGTGGGATTGACCTCTCATATATATGCTGTTGTGTTTGAGATATCTTGCTTGTAGCATCTTGACCCATAATTTTTGTTTATCATGAATGAATACCTAGAAGAGTCTCATGATCATAGCTTGGTTTATGAGGTTGAAATCCCAGATGCCTAAACTGCAACATTGTTTAGATTGCTTAATAGAAACCCAAGAAGTGAAATGAATCCTTCTCTTATCTTATGGTCCATAGCTCACTAAAAAACATTCTTCATTGATTCAAGGTTCCTAATTACTTCTGCAGGCAATTTGTACACTGACGTAAGGTGAATAGGCAATTGGTTAAGTGTTGATTTAATCAACACGGTCCTCCCTCCAATAGACAAAAGATTAGTCTTTCAAGAGGCTAACTTAGATCGGCAAGTGACCATAATAAGCTTTTCATAGTTGGATCTACCAATTTTTGACTAGCTCATGGGCATCCCGAGGTAGAAATTTAAATTGAAGCATTGGAAGATACCCAAAATGCTGCAAATTGTATTCCTTATAAGGTTGAGAACATTTTTACTAAAAGCAATGTTTGATTTGGTTATGTTGTTAGCCTGGCCAAATTGTTCATCATAGTACTTTAGAATTCTCAAGAGGTTTTGAATCTCTTGCACATTGGCCGACCCACATATTATAAGGTCATCGGCAAACATGAGATGTGTGACCTTTGGCTTGAGTTGATCCAATCTCCAAACTTTGGCTTGAGTTGATCCTTGAGATCAGCTTGAACATGGGCCGGAAGGTCGGGCTTAATGAAGCTCACTAGTTGTTCACGGAGTTCACAATCAGCAAGAACATGTCCAAGCTTCTCATAGAAATGTCAAAATCTGGATATACGTTCAAATGCCACCTAGAATGCTTTGATTGAACCATCTGGGAGCACAACTATGATCCACAATCTCTTGGGTAGGCACCAAGGGAGCTCCAATTTGAGCAGCCAGCTACATCATTCTCTTTCTCTAGATACTCTTGCGGTAGATTATATATTCTAACTCGAATGTCAGCCTCATACAATTTGTATTCAGAAGGGGCCCTATTTACTCTACCTGGTTCAACGATGATGAGATCGTTGTTGAAAACCAAGGTGTTTGTCTATGCTCGTCTGCAAATTTTATCCCCCTCGAGCTCCGAATGGAGGTGAAGAATGAAGTTATTGTCTGGGTAGTCCAACAAACTCTAGTGCCTAGTGGGATTCCATAACTTCTTGATCTATACCTTTAAACTTACTAGTCTAGTGGGTTGGTTTGTGAACACTTTTAGGACCAGGGTTCTCCTCCATTTGTGGTTGTCATGAATTGAGTGGTAGCAAATTTGGACTAACTCTAGGGGCCTAGTCAGCTTGAGGAGGTTTTGGAATGGGAGGAGAATGTTGGTTTCAGAGTTGTCTTGGGTTTGGTCGTCCACCATCAGAAGAGAGGAAAGGGGAATAGGAAGAAGTGACAGAGTATAAAAATAAATTAGGAGCTTTGTTAAAGCGCGAAAAATAAAGCCAACCTAGAAGTGGTGATCTCCCCGACATAGAAAGAGCGAAGCTAAAATTGAACTCTTCTAGCGGCCCCGTGTGTTGCCAGCAGATGCCCCTCCACAGTGCGATCTGAGGAGAACGGAAACGGTAGGAACCACCCACGCACTTCCTTGGGTGGGACCCTCCGAACTAGAGGAAGATGCCCTCTACCCCACTAGATAAGGTGCTTGAAACACCACAAGAACCCTGAATCTTCAGTGGGGAATGTTCCCCCTTTTAACGCTTAGTGAGGGGGACTTGAAAGCCGAAGTAGATAGTGCAGTGCTCACTAGAATTGAGCACTGAGTAAAAGTGGAGACCTCCAGGAGCCCAGTGGGAAACCTCGTAGCTACTTGTCATAGGAAGCACCACGAGAAGACCTTCGCAGGGTGGAGAGAAAACCGTATATCTTTTTCGCAATTATTTTTGCACATCTGCGTAACAAATGTATGTTACCATTCTTACTTCCCAACTCTTCTTTGACAAGATAATCAAATTACCTTCATGGGACAACAGTAGGGGTACAAACAAACTAATACACTTGACAAATAATTTGAAACTTGATTCGATAAAACTCTACTAAACTCGTTTATTAAGTTAAACGAAGAAATTTGAACAAAGAATAAAACTCTATTCTTTAAAAGGGATTCTTATTCTACTCAATATGCTCGAGAGAAGTTGATTAAATATGCAATTAAATATTTATTTTAAAGAATAAATTAAGAATATTAATAATTATATATGGTCATTTAAATATATAAAAATGTTAAAATAAAATATATTTTGATTTTAAACTCAGGTCGAGTTAAATAAATGAGCCAAAATTAGAATTTCACAAATAACCTTTGGTTGATTTTGAATTTTATGAACAAACTCTTGTTGAGTTTGAATTTGAATGTGAACTGAACTTGAGTCGAGTTGTTACTCAAGTTCATACTAAACTCCTAAAAACTGAACTTGAATTTGTATAAAATAAATGTATAACTAAATATATTTATATTTTTTAAAGAGAGAAGAAGCACTCTCGTAACACACACAGTTTTAATGAGCTAGCTATGTATTATTCATATTTAAAGAACGGAGAAGCACTCTCTTGCATGGTCAATTTCTCCATCAAGTTCAAGCTATGGTATTTCTAATATTGATGATTCGAAATTCCTATTATCATACGTGAGAGGAAATAAATCCACTTAAAAGATTAATGGGTTGTAATAATATTAAAACTATTTACCAGGGCTTCGGAGTTGACTGTTTCTCAGTCGTTTAACGATCTCGAGAGTGTCGATTGTATGCCTGAGAAAGTCAATAGCTAGAGAGCAGCCATTTGCATGTTTATAATAAAATCTCTGCGGACACACAAAGGAGCCTTTCTGGTTAAATCATCAAACTATCGTATACATATATATAGTCGAAACTAAGTAGGAGTTTCCTGAATATTGCAGTAATAATTATTATTTACAGGATAAGGTGTTTTGCTGTATGGAAGCAGTTCTATAGATCTATGAACGGACGGCAACCTTGGTCCTTATAAATGGAGGTCCAGGTCAAGATCATCGTCTCCACCGCCGGCGCCGCGGGAAACGTCGACGCGATTCTCCGGCTGGTACTGCCGCCGGACGTCACCCCCATCCGCGGCGGAGAGCAGCGGGAGCTCTCCGGCAGACTCGGCCTCGCCCGCCGGCGGAGGCGGCTCCGAGGCTCTGACCCCACCCCTGGCCTGCTTCCTTGGGCGCGCTTGCGGGGCTCCCTCCGCCGCCGCCGCCGCGCGGTTGCGGTGCGCGTTCTGGTGGCCTCCCAGGGCGCGGCCGGAGGGGAAACCCCTGCTGCATGTGGGGCAGCGGAAGTCCCCGGACTTGCCGTCGCGCTGCCACCTCGGCCTGCTCGACGTCGACGACCTGGGCCGACGTACGACGACCATGGCGCTGGTGGCCGTCGAGCACGACGAGGGGGAGGAGACCGGCGGCGGCGACGGCGGCATGGCTCTCACCGCCGGTAGATGGAGATTAAGGTGGGGGCGGTCTGAGATCAGGAGGGCGAGGCAGTTCTTCTTGTATTATAGGAGAGTGTGTCGTCCCTCTTCTTCACCGACGGCAGCAAGACTCATTAGGGATAGATGAGCCAGAAGCGGAGGAAAATAATTTTAAATTTTTATTTTATAAAATTAACACATATATACTTATTTTAAAAACTAGTTCAATCTATTAAAGGTCTATTTGCTATCAAATGCGACTGGTCTTGATTATATTCGATTTTATCTTTTCCGTTGGAAGCTGCGTTGAAACTAGTATTCGAGTCCTTCAGCTTAATTAATTTTAGGAAAATATATTGGTTTTAAAAATAAAATTACTCTTTGTATGTTTGTTTTAGGAAACAATTTTTAAAATTTGTTACCTCAAAATATTAATAACTAAACGTTGCAGGGTGGTTTTCTTGCTTACTTTGGAGAGTCGCGATCGACATCTGTTCAGCCGAAAAGGAAATGCGGACTATCGACCGGCTTGCATGACAGACATCTGTTCGACGGCGGGTTATATATATATATATACATGTATAGATATAGATATCTATATAGATATATATACAAGGAGGTGAAGCCCTGTTCCAGAGACATTATCATGCATGTATATGTATGTTCTACATCAAGGGAAAAAAAAGATAGAATTACTTGGTTTTCATTCAATTTGAAAATAATTTTTTGGGGGGTATGAAAATTGCACACGCGCGATCAATGTAAGTTTTGTCTCTTTACGCAGCGTGTTCTCGGTGATTTCTGTGTTTTTTTTTATCACCGTGGCCGAATGGCCAAGAACGTGCTGCGCATGCACGCAAGCGGGGATCGAGCCCCCACAGCTCGATCCCACCTGAACCGTCCCCCCGGGGGAAGGAGGGAGCTCGGCGCCCTTCGATCCCTGTCCACCCGCCCTCGGGACAGGGCTGGTGCCAGCCGGCCTGCAGCCGGCCGGCAGATTTCCGTGTTACGTAAATGGAATTTAGAATTTTCATCTAAACTGCCGCCTCTTCTCGATCACTTTCCGTACTGTTAAAAAGTTTTAAAAAGCATTTTCTCATAAAAATTGACCGGACCGTATACAGTGCTAATTTACTATTTACTACCTCATTATTAACTGAAGTTTATTATATATAAGGTACGTACTCGGTGAGTGACACGGAGGCCACGGCCAAAACCAGAAATATTGTTAATAGGGATGGAGTTGGAGTAACGGTGATAGTTTCCTAACACCGTCCCTAATAAGCCTATTGGTGACAGTTTAAAAAAAAGGTGGTTGCAAATACACAAAAAAAAAAAATACAGACGATGGCCGGAGAAAGGCCGTCACCAATGTACAAGTTTTGGGCTGAGGTTTACGTCCTTAGCAATGACGTTTGAAAGTCGTCATGATTGAATTTTACCAACGACGACTTATTAATTAAAGTCATTGATACTAACTAAAGCTCCATCGTTCAAAGGTCAAAAGACATTTCCTATTTTTAACCGCCCCCACCACCCTTTTCCACCTTCCTCCATGCTCTCTCCCTCTCGTGCAAAAGACCACGGTTGCTCCTCTCTCTCTCTCGTTGTCACTACTGCCGCCATTGTTGTTGCCACCCACCGTCATCGTCACGTTGAGCGCCACCAGCCCTTTCTATAGTTCTTCCTCTCGCCCTTGAGATTGCAGACATCGGTGCCTCCGTTGCCACCATGGTCGGTTGATGCCACCTTCTTCCTTGTGCCCAGATCTTCTCTTTTAGGTTCCAATTAACCCTAACTTGTTTGTTTGTGGTTTTTCAAGTATAATTTACGAATTTAGTTGGTTTAGGGTATGTTTGTGTATGCTTTTAAATTAATTGAATCAAATTGTTAATTTAGGGTTTATATGAACATGATGTTAATGTGATTTGATTATGTTGTTTGTAAATGTTTAATTTCTTAAGACTTGTTTAAATGTTGAATTGGTTTATGGTTTTTTAACTTGGTTTAGGGTTTGTTTGTGTATGTTTATAATTTAATTTGGTCAAATTGTTGGTATAGGGTTTATATAAACATGATCTATGTTATTGTAATTTGTTTGTAAATGCTTAATCTTTTAAGACTTGTTTAAATGTTAATTTTGTTCCAATAAATTATTGTTTTAGGGTTTAACATTGTAAAGCTTATTAGTTTAAGCCAATCCAGATTAGTTTTCGATTTGAATTTGTTTAACAACCATAAAATCTCAAAGAAAAAGGTTTGGACCCAAATCGGCTCTGGCTAGGCCAATCCAAGCTCGGTTTAAACAGTCAAAAATCAAAGAAAAAATGTTAAATTCAAAGCATGATCGGTTAGGCCAATCCAAACCCATTTTCAATTTGGATTTACCTAACTATCGTAAAACCCAAAAAAATTGTTAAACCTAAAATGGTGCCAATTAGGTCAATCCAAACTGAAAAATAGTTTAGATTGACTTAAACAGTCATAAAAAATGCTAGAACCCAAACTGTGGCTAATTATTCCTATCCAAACTAGTTTGAATTGTCTTAGATGACCATACAACAAAAAAATAAGGTTAGAACACAAAACATAATTGGTTATTCAATCCAAACTAGTTTAAATTGGCTTAAATGGCCATAAAAGCCAGAAAAGAGTTAGAAGTCAAACCGACACCCAGTAAAGCCAATCCAAATTGAAAATGGCTTAAAAAACCATAAGACTAAAGAAAAAGGGCTAGAAACCAAACCACGATAGGTTAGGCCTGGTTTGGATTAGTTTATAAGGTCACAAAAAGGATAGAACTTAAAACACGGCTGGTCAGACCAATGCAAATCGATTGCAGGTTAGGATTTGCATAATAACCATTAAACCCAAAAAATGTTAGAACCCAAATTGGCATCGGTAAGGCACTCGGTTAGGATTGGCTTAAACAACTATAAAACTAAAAAAGGGGGTTAGAATCCAAATTGTGGCTGGTTATTCTAATCCAAACAGTTTGGATTGACTTAAATGGTTATAAAACAAAAAAAAAAGTTAGAACACAAAACATGACTAGCCAGTCCAATCCAAACTAGTCATAAATTTTAAAAAAAGAATTAAAACCTAAATTGGTGTCGGTTAGACCAATCCAAAACAAACTAAATCAATAAACTAAATATAAGTTAGTATTTTGATTTTTCAGCCTTTTAATGCCAAGATGATTAAGTGTTTATCTGATCTCAACTTTCTTTTCTCTTATTTTCAGGTAGTTTCAAATGAGATCCTTGTTTGATACTTCATCTGGGGGTGATTCAGTTTGAATTAATTGTGTATTTCATTTTTATATAATCATTAGCCTAGATGAGTAACTTACACAAGTCTTGAATAGTAGATTAGATCCTAGGTATCTTCAAGAAATAAGAAAATTTTTAGATTATGCTTTTCATAAAAGTAGGACCCAGTTTAGACATGAACGTGACAATAATTTAATTCAATGTTTTTATAAAAGATATTGCAACACTTTTTTTAAAAAAACATATATGGTTAAAGAACATTTAATATGTGATGGCATATGATCAAATTAACAAATGTGGATAAGTCACAATGAAATCAAAGATAATTTAATTAACAAATAAGATACGCAGTTAAATGAATCATAATATACAAATGTTAATAATGAAGTTATAGAAAGGTTTAAAGATATTAAAAATATTTAGAAAATATTTAGACATAATTAGAATGAACCAAATATGGAAACACAAATATAATATCACTTATTAAAAGATGTCGAAACACCTTCATATTAAAGTTACAAAAATATATCTACATTAAAATTTATTTTAAATTAAATTAAATTAAAATTAATAAATGGTATAAGTGAAAAATATATAAATATTGTACTATATTTATTCAAGGATGTATGTCAATGATGCAAGTGTTCATGACACTTGGTATGAACATAAAAAAGTGTCAAGGACCTAGGACTTAGTTATAAAAAAATAGATGTACATAAGAATGACTGTATTTTCTTTTGGAAAGAGATTGCAAATAAAATTATATGTTTACAATGTGAGATATGATGGTATAAAGATGATCTTAAACATACAAGTAAGAAAGTAAAATAAAAAATTATATTATTTTTAATAAAAATATATAATTCAACATTTATTTATATCAATAAACACTATTATGTGGATGACATAGAATAGCGAGTCACATTCATAAAATCCTAGAAAAAAAATAGAACCCTCTAATGGCTGGTTAGGTCAATTCAAAATAGTTGGTCTAACCTGCTAAAAATCCAAGAAAATGAGATAGAACCATTTTATGATCAGTTAAGCCAACCCGAATTAGTTACCAGTTTAGATTGACCTAACCGGTCATAAAATTCAAGAAAAAGAGATATAATTGTCTTATGGTTGGTTAGGCCAATCCAAACTAGCCAGCCAATCTAAACTAGTTACCTTTTTAGATTGGCCTAACCGAACATAACCTACAAGAAAAAAGATAGAACCCTCTTATGGTTTTGATTGGTCTAACACGCCATAAATTCCAAGAAAAATGATAGAACCATCTTATGGCAGGTTAGTCCAATCCAACCATTTAGAATGGCCTAACTGGCCATAAAATCTAAGAAAAAGTGTTTGAACCCTCTTATGGCTCAAACTATAATTGTATTTCATCATGTGGCAAGCGAATAGATTCATTAAAATTCTGCAGACATCTCAACAGGTAGGATCTGGAAGGCCTGTTTGGTGGATCCACTAGTAGGCGAGGTGGATCTCATTCTCAAAGAGATCCACCTCAGTATAATTCTAGATCTCATTCTTAAAGAGTTCCACCTTTGTCAGCTTCGACAACACCTACTGAGCTCGGACCATCTCAAGTAGGCATTCTCAACTTGGACCTTTTATAGGCAGTCCATCTTCTTTCACTTCAGATATACATTTTACTAAATCTATTAGAATCACTATATACATATCACTTGCCTAATATATTGTCATTTTTGGTTAATTAGATACATCAGCTAAAAGTGGGAGAGGTCTGGTCAGAGCTTATAATGTGAATACATTAGGCCCTTGAGAAACTTTGAATGTTGAATTGGTAGGGTAGTCAGGTGTAGGCTGACATGGTCATGAGTTTACCTTCTACCATAGAGTTTGTAATATAGTGCATTGTAATTTATGCCAACAAAATTATATCACTTTTCCCCACGAGAAAAAAGAAGTCATTTTTCAAGATCTTGAGGTAAATATTACATTTACAATTTTAATTTATACACAATGGTTGATAGTATATTTTAAACAATTATCAACAATGTTTATTATGTCACAACATTATACCTTTGAAAGGTCTGCATCTATAGATACCAAGATTTTAAAATATATGAGAGAGATACAACGAAGACAAAGAAATTATTTAAAGAAAGGTAATAGCAATAATTTTTTGATTTTATCTTATCGAAACTAACAAAATTTGTATTCCAGTATTTTACAAGATGATTAGTGGAGGAGACTCGAGCAAATACGTGTTCGCAATGTAATGATGATTAGTGGCATCATATGTGTAACATATAGGCTAGAGATGACAATAAAGTAAAAGAAATTCATTTAAATTCTTTTTTATTTGAGCATGCTCTTTTAACAATTATTAAATCATTTTTCAATTTGTTCGTAAGTACTTAGTGAAAGAAATAAAAGTAATAGATGAAATCTATCAAATTTTTTATAGAAGAGATATAATGAGTATAATTTGGTTAAAGAGAGAATTTGTAATTATTTAATGCATTTGTTAATATTTGCCAGTTGGTTGAGTTTCCATACATTGTAAATCTTTTAACTTCTCTAAACAGGCACAAAAGGAATGACACCCCCTACACATCTAGAGGTCTTCCAAATGATTCAAACACATGAAGAGTTGAATGGATAAATCATTTGGAGTAATGAGTAAAGTTGTTTAATGATGGTAAATGTCTAATTTATTTGTGTAAATTTAATCATTCTCTTAAAACATGGAAATTTTAGTACAATTTTGTTTCTAGGGCAACATGTAGCAGTTGATGAATGCCTTGGCATCTAAGGAATCAGATGTTGAGGTATCAGAGAGTCTATTATCTGTCGATGATGCATTCATATCCGTCTTTATTAGAGATAGATTAGGGTGGATTTGATGTGATGGGTGAGGTTATACTTGCAACATGTGATATAGTGAGTTAAGTGGAGGTGCTTCAACATTCACGACTCAAGAGGACCAAGAGCTTAGAGAGTGGGTGCAGAAACAAGCTGAGATAAATGAGCAAAGTTAATCTCAAATTACTTTTCTGAAGCAGCATCTAGACGATCAACAAAGATCATTTCAAGAAGTTGTTTAGTATCTAACTTAGATGTACAAGAATATTAATCAAAGATTCCCGGCACTAGATAGGACATTCACATTGATGCCGCCTATAAGATAGATCACAAGGAGCAACGAAGGGGTTGATGATGACGAGGACGATAAAGAGGCATCTCCTGGGGAAGATGAGGAGTGATTGTATCTCTTCCCCAATTCATTAGATATCCAAATTATGTTCACTTGTATTACTTTTATATATATAATGGATGTTCTGGAATGTTTGCTTTATGAAAGTTTTAATTTATAATTTATATTGCATCGTGTATGAATGTGTGTGTGTGTGTTGGCATGGATATGTGTATGGAATGGGTGTAGTTTCGACATTGATATGTGTACAGAATGGGTGTAAACATATGTGAAATTCATGTATGGAATAGATAAATGTTTTGACATGAAATAGATGTTACATCAATAGATATACGTATAAAATAGAAGTTTTTGTTTCATTGTATGTAATAAATGTATGAAATGAATGTTTTGTATGGTTGACATATGAAATGTGTGGAATTATTATATTAGTCTACATTAAATCATGGATTTTATTATTTAAAAGAGTATTTTATTTTCTTATGAAAAAAGTACTATTAGTTATATCTAAAACCATTGTTAATCCTAAACTAGTGACGGCTTCGACCGTCGCACATGACTATTGAGGATGGCTTAACCTGTCGTCAAAAGTTGGCTGTCTACTCAAACTATTTGCCTTTTATGTCAGCTTCCTAAGTCGTCACACATAATATTATTTGTGTCAATTTAAGCCATCTCTAATAGTTATGTGTGATGGTTGAAACTATCATCAAACCAAATCAATTTGACCCATAAATGTGTATAATTTTGGTTTAGCGATGACTTACCAACCGTCACATATATCTTTATTTGTGATGGCTTCTTTAGCCATTAGTTCATAAGTTAGTAGTAATGACTGGCCGTGAAGCCGTCACTTACACTACCAATGACGAGCTTATTTGCGACGGCGTGATGACGGTGGGTAAGCGGTTGCCAATATACATTAGTAATGACTTTTCTCATTTTGTCAATGACTTTCGACCATCCTTATTAACCCTTATTTTTATAGTACATGTATAGCCTTCTTGAATGTGATTATTAACTAATCTTCTACCAAACTGCCCATTTGTAATTGGGTTGGAGGGAGCTACAATATTATTGGGGTGTTTGTTTGCGCAGTAGTTTGCTTTTTATTTCATGAAAATTTATATAAGATAGTTAAAGATATAAAATTATCATGTGTGGTGTCTTATGATAAAAAAAGTGTGTTGTATAATATAAGTATTTTGACTATTAAATTTGAAATTAATAATGATAAAAATCACTAATAGATAGTTGATTGTCAATATCAATATTTTAATTTTTAATGAAAACAAATATGATTGTAACACAAGTATAGCACATATATCAAATTTTATATTGATACTATTTATTTTACAAATATCAATATAAAATTTGATATACTTATGTTAAGAAAAAACTAAATTTTTTTATTTGTGGTAGATATTTTATTTTGTTCACCATCAAATTTTAAGAAATTATTTGGGACTGTTTGGTACGGGGATAACTTGGAGATTGAAGATAATTCAAATTTATCTCCAAGTTATCCACTGTACCAAACAGCACTTTTTAAGTCCCAAAGGTCGGTTGGTACTAGGGCTGTAAACGGAGCGGATACGGAGCGGATAGGACGTTTCCGTATCCGCTCCGTTTAGCTATTCGGATAATCCGTATCCGGTCCGAATCGGATACGAATACGGATCGGATATTATAAGTCGGATAATCTTCGGATTCGGAGCGGATACGGATAATATCCGCTTCGGAATGTTAATTAAATATTATTTAATTAATATATTTAATAATATACAAATACATAGAAATAAAATTATAAAATATTAAATTTATCATATATTTATCAATATTAACTTAGTATATTAATATATAATAAAGAATACTTAATCATATTTGTAAATATAATGATTTTAAATATATAATTATATATATTATGTATATATTATCAAAGGTGGATTCGGAGCGGATCTTAAACGGAGCGGAGCGGGCATTTCCGTGTCCGCTCCGATTAACATTCGGATAATATCCGTATCCGGATATCCGCTCCGACGGATATCTAAAATCGGATATTATCCGCCTAAACGGATACGAATTCGGATCAAATCCGAATTTTATCCGCATCCGTTTACAGCCTTAGTTGGTACAGCCTACCCGTCGGGGGGGGGGCAGGCCTCCCGAGTTCGAGCACTGACTCGAACTCTCTCCGGCGTTGAAGCCACCTACCCCTGGGGTAGACCACCGGTGATGACCGCGCTGGGGCTCGATCATCCAACCGCGTCATGTGCTGGATGCACAGTTGGCCGTGTCAGTCGATCAACAGAAAAAAGTCTAAACTCGTACACAGTTTTTTTTAAAATTCTGTGTATTTCTGATTAAAAAAAATAGGAACCTGATGTCATATAAGAAGTAGTATCTGAAATTCTCGCGGAGGCGGAGGAGGGAATAATGCTGGGCCGGGACGCCGTCGTCTCCCTGCTGCGATCATGCGGCGGCATGAGGCAGCTCAAGCAGCTGCACGCCCTCATGGTCGCCACCGCCCTCGTCCGAGACGTCGTCCCCCTCAGCAAGCTACTCGATTTCTGCGTCGACGATGGCGACCTGGACTACGCCGCTTCCGTCTTCGTCCGCACAGACCGTCCCACCCTCTTCATCTGGAACTCCATGATCAGGGGCTTCTCCTCCAGCGAGCGCCCCGCCGGCGCCCTGCGCTTGTACAGGGACATGCAGCGGCGGGGCTACCATCCCGACCACTTCACCTTCCCCTTCGTGCTCAAGGCCTGTGCCGCCGTCTCCGACCGCCCGCTCACGCGGTGCGTTCACGCCCGATCGGCAAGGACCGGGTACGACTCGGATTTGTACGTTTCGAGTAGCTTGCTCCGCGCGTATGCATCTTGCGGCGACGTCGGGGCGGCGGAGGCTCTTTTCCGCGGGCTCTCCCGCAAGAATGTGGTCGGATGGACGACCATGATCGCCGGCTACGTCCAGGCGGAGCGCCCCGGCGACGCAATCAGGCTTTTCGGGGACATGGTCGCCGCCGGCGTGGAGGCGAACGAGGTCACGATGGCGAGTGTCCTGGCGGCCTGCGCGCAATCGAGAGACGTGGACGCCGGGAGAGCGGTGCACCGCCGACTTCGTCGAATGGGGCTGCCCGCTCCGATCCACTCCAACGCCGTCCTCGCCACCGCCCTTCTCGACATGTACGGGAGGTGCGGTCGGTTGGCAACCGCGCGGGACCTGTTCGACAGAATGCCGACAAGAGAAGTGGCTTCTTGGAACGCGATGATCGGCGCCTACAATCAGTACCGGCGGGCGGAGGAAGTGATGGGGCTCTTCCCAGCGATGCGCGTTGCGGGCGTGCGGCCGGACAAGGTGACGCTGCTCGGTCTATTGGGCGCCTGCGCGCAGAGAGGGGAGAAGAGGTGGGGCGAGGGCGTCCACGCCTTGGTGGAGAAGGTGGACGGCAGCCGCGACATCGCCCTGCAGACCGCCCTCCTGAACATGTACGCCAAGGCAGGAGAGACGGACAGCGCGCGCCTGCTCTTCGGCAGGTTGGAGGGGAAGGACGTGGTGGCCTGGACGGGCATGATGATCGGGCTGGCTACGCACGGGCGGGGGCAGGAGGCCATGGACCTCTTCGAAGCGATGCAGAAGGAAGGTGTTGCGCCGGACGGCGTCGCGTTCGTCGGAATCCTGAGCGCTTGCAGCCACTGCGGGCTGCTGGACGCAGGGCGGAGGTACTTCGAGGACATGACGGAGGTTCACGGGATTACGCCGACGATACAGCACTACGGGTGCATGGTGGATCTCCTGAGCAGAGCCGGGCTGGTCGGCGAAGCGGAGCAGCTGGTGGCGTCGATGCCCGTCGGAGCCAACGCCGTCGTCTGGGGCGCGATGCTGGCCGGCTGCCGGCTGCAGGGGGAGCTGGAGGTTGCCGAGCAGGTGGCGGAGAGAGTGGCGGAGCTGGGTGCGGGGAGCAGCAGCGGTGTGTACGTCCTTCTGTCGAACATCTATGCGGGAGGAGGGAGGTGGCGCGCGGCGGGCAGGGCCAGGGCGTCCATGAGGGAGAACGGGGTGGTCAAGGCTGTTGCGTACAGCAGCGTCGAGCATAACGGTGGATCTGTACCCTTTTATGCTTGATGAATCGAGTTTTTATTCTAAAATCTTGCTTTTGTAATAAAAAATAATAATATTCGACGATCATTGCAATGGTCTATACGACTCTATTGCAACATACAATTAATCGACTCCTGAATTTCCCAATCTAAAAGTCTATTTTTAATCAAACCTGGATATCTAAAGAAGAAACTTGAATCAAAACTTAATATAGTCTAAACTTCTCTATTTATCTAGAAAGGAAACCAAATCAAGTCCTGATTTGATACACAATCTATACTTTATTTTTCTAGATTACTTCTAAAATAGGCATTGCATCAATCTTAATGAGAGTGTGTATTTATCTTGAGCCTGCCTCATCAGGGGTGTTTAACCTGACCCATTCTGAAATGCTACCCTCTGGTTAGATTGAGTCTGTCGTAACCGTTCTAAACGTGCTCTCAAGAGAGGGTCTTTAGTTGAGAGACAGTTCTTAACATTTATCTTTTTCAACAACACATCTTTGGATGACAAAGTAGATGTTGAAAAACTCTACATAAAGACATCGTCTCCAAGGGAGTCATGCCCCCTTCGAACATGCACTTGACAGCGCCGTGTTCTTCCGTGCTTATCCAATTCTAAATTGTCCTCTCTCCGAGACAGAGCAATACTCCTCCGATGACTTTCCGATTATGCTGAAGATATCCGATTAGAGAGATCCATTGGATCTATTTTTCGAATATGGACAATATCCGATTAATAAATAGAGCTTATCTCAGAAATAGAGGATCCGGTTCTCCCTCTTCTCTTACTCATTATCCCCACCTGTGACTCCCCCCCTCCCCCTTTTCTCTCTCGGCAGCAGCAACGAGCACTGGCCCCCGTCCTCCTCCTCTTTCCTAGTGGCCCCTCCTCTCACTCGACGACGGTAGTGAACTCGGAGGGCCCTGTCCCCCTCTTATCACCCAACGGCCTCTCTTCGCACCTAACAACGACAATGAGAGCGGCAAGCCCCGTCTCCTCTTATGGGCCTTCTCCGTCACGCTCCCCATCCCTCGCTTCTTTCTCGACGTTGACGGGCTTTGCTCTCTCATCCAGTTAGGGGCATCTCACCAGTTTGCCAACCTTCTCCGTTGCCGCACCCTGAACCCGGAGTTGTCGTCTGCCTTGATTTCTCCCCTTTCATCTCTCCAGCTCAATCTCTCTCTCTATACAAACCCATCTCGACTCCTCGTCGGGGAAGTTCCATACTTCCATCCAAGCAATGGCGCGTCGTTGCAGCATACTCGATAGTGTCACGATCCGGATTTTTAACATGCACGACGAAAGATAATCCGACGACGTAACAGGAAAAAATATCGGTTTGGAACCAAATAAAACTAAATTCACATTCCAAAATCACAATTCCAAACTTTACAACCTATTAACACCACAAACAAACATCTATCTAAACAAATTAAATACCAACATTGAATAAGTACTCCACTATCTCCTAGAATTTCAAAAACACTAATACGCTTCTGCTACGCGAAACTTACAATCATGAAAATATTAACAACGGAAGGGGTGAGTCACCACAGACTCAGTAGGACTTACATCCGAGCTACCTCACTATACTGGTGATTCTCTATTGATATTATAGATAATAAGCCTAAAAATTCAGATTATAATGCATATGGTTTAAGTTAATTATATATCTTCAATTAGAATAATTACAATACTTTTCTACTACCCTATATGTTAATATGATTCCATATGCACAAAACTTCTTGCACATTTAACTAAACTAAGTATGCATACACCATATAACACCTATCATAATACAAAAGACTCTATTAAACCACTAATACACATGCCAAAATGCACAACTAAACACTTGTCTGAGTAAATATCATAATCTATTTGGACAATGTAGCCATGTCACAAAAATAGTACCAGATTTACCATATAGTAGGAAGTAACATATAGTAACTAATCCCGTAATACACCTAAGCAGAGACGTACTTAGGATAAACCGCAGTATCCGGGATCGAAAGATGCTCCGGATTCTACTAATCTCTGCTGCTCACGGGCCACTAACATAGTCTGGTGAAATAAACTTCCATCAAAATGCAACTCACTGCATTAACCACATCTCACATAATGCAAGCATATAAGTAACTCAGACAAAGCTATAAACATACAATCGGCAATCCAAAATATGAATTACATAGGACACCCATGGCTCTATGTATCACATATTTGCATAAAACATCATAGTTTAACACATCTAGAACAATCTAACCATATGATGCATCTAATGTAGAACCATGCAAGTTTGCAAACTAACCTATCAAGTGCATGCATTGATAGTCTCTACTAACCACAGTCTATATGATACAAAACTAAATAATATGATCGTAATGCTTAACTCCTCACATCGACTTATTAACGAATCAGAATATATATATATATATTAAAGATCACCGCAATGCAAACATGCTAAGCTAACTAGACTCAATCATAGGAAAACTTAACATGCTGATTAACATACATGTATAATTAAATCAACCTAAACATGTATGGTTAAACAAGTTAATCTAACTTTATCTAAACATGTTAATACGTCAAAAATAACTCACTAATTATATCATATTAATCGTGATGATCTAAACAAGTGTTTATGATTTAATCAAACATATATGAGTGCTGAGAATAGTCGAGACGCCTACCTTTACGGTGATGACAAACAGCGCACGGAATTCCAAGGAAAACAAACCGAGTGACGAGTATGACGTGGTCACGACGACGACGAAAAATCGAATCGAGCGATCCTTAATCAAACTGTTGGAAGGAGGACAAAATGGAATAAACAAAGAGGAATAGAGAGTAATAAGAGAGAGGATGATAGGAGAGAGAGAGAGAGAGAGAGAGAGAGAGAGAGAGAGAGAGAGAGAGAGAGAGAGTTATACTGTGGCAGGGGGGTTCAAAAGCCGGGTCAACGAGGGGGGGTTGCGACTGGCACCGGGGTGGCCGGGCGCGGCAAGACGAAAGGCGACGGCGTTGGCTCGCACTGGCCACTCGGAGTCAATGGCAGCCGCTCACGCACGGTAGAGTGAAGCGGCGGGCACAGGGGGGTTGCACGTCGCACGGCGACGGTCAGCGAGGGGGCGACGACGCGAGGGCAGGCAGGCGGCAGCAGGGACGGCTAGGGGGGATACGCGGCGGCGGCCGCGTGGCACACGCGGGCGGGAGCCACGGGCTCGCGGCCGGTGTCAGTGCGTGGATGTGCGGCGACCGAGGTGGGGCGGCAATGTGGCGAGGCCGCAGGCGGGGTGAGGCGGCGGGCTCGCGGCCGGCAGCAGACACGCGGCGATGACCGCGATCTCGTGCGGGAACATGGCTTCGACGTGGGCGGCGCCGCACGGGAGGTGGCAACCGATCGGAGAGGAGAAGCGGCCGATCGACAGAGAAAAACCGAGAGGGCAATTAAGAGGAAAAGAAACGGTGCAGTGCAGAAAATCGACGGACGCGGGGAAAAAAGAGAAACGGCCGAGAGGATCAAGGCACAGGGAGAGAAACTAGGAAAACGAAAGTGGGAGAGAGATAAGGAAAGTGAGCGGCGATTTCGGTAGAAGATTCAGAGGGAGAGAAAAACAGAAAAGATAAGTATATTTAAAATTATTAAATCTCGTAATAAATATAATAACTATTTTTAATTCAATAAAATACTCTAACCGTCACAGAGTATAGATAGTCTCTCAACGACATCCCACGATTCAGACCTCTTCAATGTCGTCACTTGTCATGGGCTTCGATTCAACGAGCGGTGAAATGTATAGTTTTCCTTTTGTGATTATGTTGCTACAAAACTCAGCAAGCACTGAGCCGCCCTTTCTCAGCATGCTCGATAGTCTCTGAGCGGCATCCCCGGATTCCGACCTCTATCAATTTTAAAATTGATATCGATAGGAAAGATAAAGAGGTGTTTGATTAACTGTATCAGTTTTAAAATTTATAATGTAAATAAAATATATTATGCAACACAAGTGCCAACTTGTATTATGCCCTTTCTCAGCATGCTCGATAGTCTCTGAGCGGCATCCCCGGATTCCGACCTCTATCAATTTTAAAATTGATATCGATAGGAAAGATTAAGAGGTGTTTGATTAATTGTATCAATTTTAAAATTTATAATGTAAATAAAACATATTATGTAACACAAGTGTCAATTCGTATTAATTTTGATATTGATCCTCCAACAATCGAAAATATTAATATCGATATTCATATAATATCAAAAATGAAACTCTAATCAAATGGGACATTAACTTTCATTCTACATGATTGCAACTTTGCAGCAAGCACCGAGCCACCCAAGGAAGGTGGGGTCGGGAGTTGGGACTGGGTCGGTTGGGCCCAAAACTGACCCGGGTCGGCCGGGGTCGCCAAAAATAATAATAAAATATTTATTTTGGGGTCGGGACCGGGTCGGTCGGCCCCAAAAACGACTGGATCGGACCCGGGTCGCGACCCGGCGAACCATGAGCCACCCTTTCTCCGTCACAACTCCTCGTCTCCACCGATGGCGGCAACAAACTTGTGAAGCTGATATTATCTATAAACGCTCCACTTTTGAGTGACATCCGAAGATTATTATATATATATCCACTTTGTATGCAGTCTCATTTGGAGAGGATATCCGATTATCCGAAACTCAAGATGGAGGGAATAGTGTATCCACTCCGTTTACGGCCATGACTAGGTCTTTCCATTGATGCCCTTGAATGCTCTAGAAAGCGAATATAAGGAGAGAATAACTCTCTTGCGCCCTCCCAATTTGATCTCCTCATCTTTATGGGGCCAGTTATTTTTCAAGGTCACTTTTCTTTTTCAAGTATTGCTAGACCCAGACACTGCAACCTTATATTGATAATTAGATGCCAAATGGAGATTAGTTGAAGGTTGAACAATTTCAGTTAAAAGTGTTCTTAATTATGCTAGGACACTTTTAACTTTATTCAATCTAACCTCCTGCATTCATGAGTGGAAGTTTTCCGGTGACCACTTCTTTCATTCTTCTTTTGTCTTCTAACATTAGACATTGATTTTAATTTTTATCATATTGAAAAATGTCACAAATTAGACATAAACAAGTAAATAATTTTTAATCACCTATTTTCTATCATTCACACTATATCTAGTGCATAAAAAATAGTTCTAACACCCTTTTTTGTGTTCGTTTCTTAGAGGTAAAATAAACTCTCTATGGTACCACTTCCAATCTAAAAGTAACCCATACAAAATAACTTTTATTTCAAAAACCAGATATAAACCTTCTCATCCTTGGTTTACTGAAGAAGAGGTAGGGATGTTTAATTCAAGGTTTGTTATAGTTTGGTTTTTGTAAAAAAAAAAAAAGTTGAGGTCTAGGGGTGCTCTTGGTTTGGTCTCTTTTGGTTTTTAATTTGTGGTTAGCTTTGGTTTGGTCAGATTCAAATTATACGTTATTAAGATATGGTATATATGTCAAAATAAAATTTCATTTTGCTTTGTTTTAAATCATATTCTATTAAAATATAGTTTACATGTTTATACATTTTATTAGTACCTTTATCTTAAAATATTATGGGATAAATTTATTTTTATAAAAAAAAGACACAGATACTATTAATATATCTAACTTAAAATAAATATCTAATCTAGCTAACTATTTTCGGTTATTTAATTTGTCAGTTTTTTTGGTTCAAAAATTTTAGAAATCAAATCAAACTAATCAGTAGCTCAAATCAAAATGAATTAAATCAAACTACTTATTTGGTTTAGTTTTTCGGTTGGAGGTAACAAGGAACACCGATACCATCGGACACTCTCGAGGATCATCCGATAATAACTTGTATAAGAAGTAGTGAAGGGGCGGGTGGGATCTTTGATTGATCAAGTTTTTTATTTGGTTGCAGGTAAGATATATATTTGTCAACGATAAAATAAATTCCTTTGACTCCTTTTAGATATCCCAAGATGCAGAAAAAATATTTTTAATTTAATACATATTAACTAAGTACTTATTATCTATAATATCTAAAAACTACAAGAGATATGTCATTAAAATACATTTTATGTTAAGTTGATGATAAATTAGTTATTTATATTCAATTATTTTATTTAATTTTTAAATTTATATTAAAATATGGTATTTAAAATTCGATTGTGTGGATCCTAGTCAATTAAATATGACTTATCCACGTTCAACCCTCTGATACAACTTTCCTTTATTATACTATATATAATGATATAATATTATTTTATAAAACATAAATATTCATAAAAAGTGAATATCGAAGGCATACCTTTGGTTTTTAAAAAATAAATATCCTTAAGAATAGAACATCTGAGACATATCATCTATGTACTCCACATGAAAATGGTCTAATATATTTTCAAGGAAAATATTCTCAAATACATCAAGTACGATGATTTGTATTTTTTAATAAAAACTTAATCCACGTAAATTGCTTTCCCCGTTTTTTCTTTTCCCTCAACCAAACAGACCCGTTCGAGTTGAGTGAGAAAAAGGTACGCTGCATAGCCTCTCACTTGTCCTTTCTCCAAAAAAAAAGAGTTAAATACTTGTCCGGTTTATATTAGTAAGACATTCCATACACTGTTAACACATATCATATACTATTTAGTCCACATATTAATGATCTCCCCATATATCACTAAGTCGGTCCATATATTATATGAAGACAGTCAATATATCACTAATTAAGACAATTATTTATTACTGGCCCCTATTATATTAGCAACTAATTCTATACACCAGCTGTATGGCACTCAAATATATTACCAACTCCGGCTGTATATATATATATCACCAATCTTAAGTTATATGTTACAAGGTAAGTCCATATATTACTTAACTGAGTCTGTATATTATAAACTCCTATCATGTATTGTTAAGTCAGTTTGTATATAATTGTTAATGGGGTGTTTGGTTGCATGATAATTTTTTGTACATTTTCATGATAAAAAATTGTATTAAAATAAAAAGTGAACCAACTCATGACATAAAAAATTATCATGTTTGGAGGGATGTGATTACAAAAAAAGAGTAACTACCACACATGACCAAACAAAGTGGGGGACCACAAGAAAAAAGAAAGAGGTGAGACCCTCTTTTTTTGTTTAAGAAGAAAATCACTTTCAAAACATAAAATTATCATGGTTGTCAAACACCTCTTTTAACAAGTTTTCTTACAATTTTTAAAAATTAAAATAAAAACCTCAATTATCATGCAACCAAACACCCCATAAGTCATTCCGTGCATTTCTAACTTTGACTATATGTTACAAAAGTTGATCCATGTGTATTACTATCCATATAACATATATTACCAACATATTCATGTATTAATAATCCAATCCATATATTACTAATTCTTACTATATGTATTAGTGTCCATATATCATTTTTGAGTAAGTTCATAAATTACTAAGCATGTACACTACTAATATTTCCATTTAACAGTGACCGGCAATATGTGTTATGAGACATTATGGGGTGTTTGGTTGCATGATATTTTTTTGTACACTTTCATGATAAAAAATTATATTAAAATAAAAAGTGAACCAACTCATTACATAAAATTATCATGTTTGGAGGGATGTGATAACAAAAAAGAGTATCTATCATTCATGACCAAACAAAGTGGGGGACCACAAGAAAAAAAAGAAAGAGGTGAGACCTTCTTTTTTTGTTTAAGAAGAAAATCACTTTCAAAATATAAAATTGTCAAAGTTGCCAAACACCTTTTTTTGACAAGTTTTCTTACAATTTTTAGAAATTAAAATAAATGTCCCCATTATCATGCAACCAAACACCCCATTAGGGATTGTTTAGTAGTGCAATCTAAAATCATGTTGTGGGTTCTCTCTTGGCTGAAGATGGTCAGTTATTTTTATTTATTGATCACAACCTTAAAATTGCAAGTTGGGATACATGTCGAAATCTTGTCATTGGTTGGGCCAGATGATTCATGTGACTGTAGATATAGATATATATATCTAGCTGTCAGTGTTTGACTTAAATGATTATTATGGTAATAAATAGGTCGTGTTTGATTTTAGGTAATTATCTGAAAATGATTTTATTATATATTTTGGACACTGTAACTTGATCTATTTCATAATCATCACATCTTTTGTATATATTCCGTTTTGCACCCTAAAAACAGTACATAACCATCCAAATTTTCTGTTGGCTATGAATATAAATGTCTCGTATTTTGAAATACATTCTTTCTTCTACAAAAAAATGAAGGTTAATTAGATGTGGAGTGACTTAATAATATACGAGGGCTAATGATTTATTAAGTGTTTTAGTAATATATGAACTCAGCTAGTAATATATGGACTCAATTAGTAATATATGGACTGATAGTAATTTGTGATCATAGGGGTTAGTAATATAAGGCAGAATTCATTTGGTAATATATGAACTGATTCAATAATATTCAAACATGTTAGTAAATAAAGGAACTGACTTAAAAAACAATCATTGTCATTATACTCTTATTGACAACAACGTCGGTTGAACCATTCCAAATAATCTTACTAGGGACGGCTTTGTACAGTTGTCCCTGATAATCCGCCGCTAATGGCAGCTTTTCTCATAGTGGTAAGAAGGATGGGACATGAAATTATCACATTTCATGTTTTCTACCAATGTTTAGAGATGTAAAATGGCTACCCCCATATTAAAACATTTTTCATCCTACTTAACCTAAGAATATAGACAATATGTATTTTAAAAAAGTCACAAAAGGTATATATTTTTAATCATACATGTGTAAGCGTGAAGATGTGTAACTGTCGGTCGAGCGTAGTTCGATTGGTATCATCCCTGCTCTTGGGGGAGCAGGCCGTGGGTTCGCTTCCTGACACCTACAGTCGGGCATCCCCTGGGGGGGTGATATGTGAGGATCAAGTGTGAGCTCGATCCCTCGCCACCCGCAGTGCTGTAGGGCTTCGAGGTCACTGGGCCAGTGTCTAAAAAAAAGAAAAGAAAAATGTGTAACTGGCTTTGAATGTTTTTCTACGAGGAGTAATACAAGTGCCCTTGTTTTCGCGACAGATATTGTCTAAAATATGTAAAAATAGAATGTACAAAATAGGCTAAAAATACCAATATTGTACCCCTATGCAATGATAGACTATAACATTTTTTAGACATAAACAAGTTGAGTGAAGAAGACTATGATCGAATCAGCCACCCTAACGTAGATGTGTTCACTATTCCGTTGAATCCAACAAACCAAATCAAACTATTAGTTTGTTTAGATTTAAATTAATTCAGACCAATCCCTTTGGTTTACTTTCTATGACATTTTAACACTAAAGCAAATCAGTATACCTAATAACTTAAATTATATTAAATATTTTATTTTAAGTTATATATATTTAAAATATTTATGTTTTTTATATATTCTTTCTTATAAAAGTAAAAGTGTTTCAAAAGTGTTTTAAGATAAGATTCTAAAATATATAAATATATACACTAAATTTTAATAGAATACAATTTAAAATAATTCAAATGAAAAAAAAATATTGACATTTAATGTATATCTTAATAAATATTGGTTTGAAGCAGATCATTAGTTTGGTTCAAGAAAAAAAACCTCAAAATCAAATCAAACTATGAACACCCCAAAGATGTAGCTAAAATCCATGTTTATCTTTCACAAGATACTGAAGTCACTATCCACTCCTATTCTCTCATTCAAAATTTTCAAAATCTGGTGGCCACTAGGGGTGGCAATGGATTAATCTTTGAGAAGGATTAGATGAACTTAAAATCAACATGGATAAAAGAGAATGTGCTGGGGGAGAACTTGATAACTTACCTCTGGTAGATAATTAATTTTGGGTTCTTCCTTCACTAACGAAGGCACAAAAGACTTGAGTGTATTTTTGCCAAAGTAAAAAATTATCTAGTAATAGAAAAATAAGTTGTAACTAATCCACTAGACATTACAAATCAAGATTTGATTGACCAATGATGAGAAGACACATTGGTGATTCAATTTCAATGAATAACAAAAATGAAGTGCTCAACAATGAGGGGACTGATGTTGATCCAAAGTCTACAAATCTAGACATATATCATATAACAATGCTCTTCACATGTGAAGAGTAAAATATACATATGATGCAAGACCAGGATTGTGGTGCAAGGTGCAGAAGACCACCACACGCAGGAACACAGAGGTTAGCACAACTACTAAGCTTATAAAGTTGAGTTATCTATGGATACTTCGTTTCCTATGTTCTACTAAAACAATTATGAGAAGACTAAGACAATTATGGATCCTCATTTAATATTTTTATGCACACTACCAATAATAGTTATGGAGGTGGTTCTTGAGGAACTTATCTCAAGATGATCGTAGAAAAGAGTGCAGAATACAATGAGTATACATACACTTTTAACTCTATATATTTTGTTCCGAAATATCACGGAGAAATTATATAAATTATGTAGAACACGAACAAAATGCAAAATTTTCATAAAAATGAATAAATTTTTTTATACTTTTTATTTTTTGAGAATTCGTTATAACTTTGTTTAAATTTTTACTTTTTAAATATTATTTATTTGAAATTTGATCAATGAGGACATATCCAAGTTGGGCGGGGCAACCCAACGACCTAAGACCCCGCCTTCAGCATCTATCCTTGAGGAAGTTAGATTTAAGGATCTGATGCCTCTTCCAATGGAGGAAGAGTTTTCGAAAGCGATGCAGAGGAAGACGACACAGAGAGAAGGAGAGTGTGATCTGGAAATGTGCGAAAAAAGTTCAATAGAGCTCTGCAGTGTAATCAATGATATATATACTTGTGTTATACATCAACGAGGGCATTTGCCCAATTATACATGAATATATAGACCTGTAAACGGGTCACTATCAGGCGGATTTTTTAGGATCCAAACCTGAATCCAATAAGACAAATCTAAATCCAATAGCAGACCTGATAAGCTATTGAATTTCATGTTTAAATCCATACCTGAATCCGAAAGTACTCTCGGATCCAGGTCAACCCGTTACACCGTTACCCGTTACTGGCGCGCGGATGTCTCCCCGCGGCACCCCCACCTTCCCGCGCGCGACGGCCAACTTGGTGAAGCCTCCTCGGCAGGGCGAGCCCTCCCCCGCCGCTGCGCTGTATGCACGGGCCCGCGATCGGGGCGGCGGCCGACGGCGGAAGAGCGGCGGCGAATGGCGGGCCGGCGGCAGCGGGTGCCCGCAGAGGCCGTCGTTGTCCTCGAAGGCGGAGGCGCCGAAGCCGTTGATGACGCCGCCCTGCGGGATCCGCCCGCGCAGCCCGTTGTGGCTCACGTCGAACCGCTTCGGGCGCGCCGGTGGTCGGCGGTGTCGGGGATGCCGCCGTAGACGCCGTTCACGCTCAAGTTGAACACCACCAGCCTCTCCGGCAGCCACGGCGGGGAGAGGTCGAAGGAGAAGGCGTTGGCGGAGAGGTCGAGGATCCCGGCCCTCTTCCACCAGCCGAACAGCGGGGACGCGTCGCCGGAGAACCCGTTGGAGGACAGTCGGCGAGCGCCGGTCGAGCTCCCGGAAGGAGGAGGGGACGGCGCCGGTGAAGCCGTTGGCATCCAGGGGACAGGACGTCGAGGTCGACGAGGCCGCCGAGGGAGGGGGAGCTCCCCGGCGAGTCGATTCCCGGAGAGGCTAAGGTAGTTGAGGCTGCGGAGCCGGCCGATGCCGAGGGGGATGCCACCGGTCAGGCTGTTCCCCTCGAGGCGGAGCTCCTGGAGGCGGCTGAGATTTCCGATCTCGGAGGGGATGCCGCCGACGAGATTGGGGCACCCGCGGAGCACGAGGCGCCGGAGGTGGGCTAGGAAGCCGATGGAGGGCGGGATGGTGCCGGCGACGTCGTCGGACGACCGGATGTCGACGGCGGTTACCCGGGCGGCGTTGTTGCACTCCATGGAGCCCCGAGTGTCGCAGGCGGTCCGCGTCTTCCCTCCAGGAGGACAGGACGGAGGGGTTCCCGGCGAAGCCTTCAGCTCTAGGAGGGCCGCCTTGTCGCCGCCGTGGAACCGGGCGGCGGCGGTAGGCGGCGGAACAAGCCGCAAGAGCGACGGGGCCGACATCGCTCTTACCAAAGACACCCCGCCCACACCCATCTCTCTCTCTCCCCCCCACACCCATCGCTCTTCCCAGCCCCCGGCGGCGTCCCCACCGCGCGGAGCTCCACCCCGCGGCGCCCCCTTCACCCCCCCTCCCCGGAGCTCCCCCCGCGGCACCCCCCCCCCCGCGCGCGGATGTCCCCCCGTGGCACCCCCCTTCCCCGCGCGCGGAGCCCCCCCCCCGGCGGCGTCCCCACCGCGCGGAGCTCCCCCCGCGGCGCCCCCTTCACCCCCTCCCCCGAGCCCCCCCCCCCCCCGCGGCACCCCCCCTCCGCCGCGGATGTCCCCCCGCGGCACCCCCCCTTCCCGCGCGCGGAGCTCCCCCCGGCGGCGTCCCCACCGCGCGGAGCTCCCCCGCGGCGCCCCTTCACCCCCCCTCCCCGAGCTCCCCCGCGGCACCCCCCCCCCCCCGCCGCGGAGAGAGCCGCGCGTCCGCCTCCCTCCCCCAGCGGCGTCGTCGGCCAGCGAAGCCCCCCGCCCCCCGATAGGGTTTTCACATCCACCCCGAAAGGATCGATTCGGGTCTCCACCAAGTCAGGCGTATCCCGAATCCGAAATGGCATATACGCCGAACTATGGACAAATACTGATAGGCCAATTTGAATTTCGGATTCAGGCTTCATATTGGATACTCCGTATCCATTTACAGGTCTATGAATATATAGCATACAGAGAATTAACTAATTAATTCACCCTGAGTGTGCTTTGAAATTATGTTCCCTAATAGAGGACATTGACCCTCTGAACCTGAGAGCATGTTTAGTCTACCG
This sequence comes from Cryptocoryne crispatula var. balansae, assembly GCA_036172225.1. Taxonomy (NCBI): domain Eukaryota; kingdom Viridiplantae; phylum Streptophyta; class Magnoliopsida; order Alismatales; family Araceae; genus Cryptocoryne; species Cryptocoryne crispatula. The sequence continues at coordinate 44,172,428 of CM069918.1, read as the reverse complement.
TGCGAGCTTAATTTAGAAATGAATTTGATTATCTTTAAAATAAGAGGATAAATCAGATTTATAGCTAAATCAAAACCCATATCACATGGCCTGTAAGAACGTTAAGGATGCAAGAAATTAAAGTACATTTAGACGGATTATCTTGGTCAATATATTCAATCCTCTCGTTCATCCAAATGCAACTGATTCGAGGACGATCGGCGACTGCCCATCACCTTATATTTTCGATAGATCTCTTTCTCTAGCTAGGGACGTAAACAACCATGGATGGAGATGCACCTCAAAAGGCCATCAAAGGCTTCAAGGAGAGTACTGGACGAAAGATGCATATGATATGACCCACAGAAGCACATCTTTTTTCTGACCTTCCTGTTTTCATCTTGCCAGACGGCATCCCACTTAAGAAGGGAGAAAGGCACCGGATCGAAATAATAATGCTTAAAAATCGGACACATCTGCTGCCGGAAGTCACTTCAATCAGATTCAAAATTAAATTATCCATACGTCATAGACAAGACTTCCCGTCTGCGCTTCGTCCATGCAGGGATATCACGTATCCGTCCGAAAGAGCACTTAAACAACCTAATAAACAGTAGTTAGGAAGTGACCAACGAGATGATCTTTCTGACCGGGTCACATCGTAAAGAGCACATCTCCACGTTAAGCAATGCTTGAGGCAGAGGCGGCGAGAAGCTCCGAAGATGTCGCCGGCGGGATTCCGATCGAGCCGCCCTACAGCTGCCACTGCCACACTTGCGCATGGGCGCTACAGTCCCCGGCGGTCAGAGGTCTCGGCACCGGCCCCAAGCAACCGGCGCCGGTGCCCACCAGGCAGCCCGGCGAGTCATGGAACGCTTCACCTGCGAAGGAGACGCCCAGGAGGGCGCCGGGGAGCATGCCGAGTGCAAGGGCCGGGTCCTGAGCTGGGTACTCCGCGTCGGCGAGGTTGAAGAAGGCTTCTTCCGGTGGAGGAAGAGAGCTGCACTGCTGTTCCGAAGATTGGGGATGGTGGTGGAAACCGGACTTGGACGACGACGACGGCACTGGAATATTAATACTCACGGGCGGGAGACGATGATGGTCGTCGTCCTTCAAGAACATACAGTACTGAGGGTGCTGATTACGGAGAAAGACTTCGATCTGACCATCTAGGGTTTGCATCTCCGGCAGCGGAGCGAGGGCCGCGGGAGGGGGAGAAGACGGCTCCTGCGGACAGCGGCGGCCGATCTCTTGCTGGAAGAAGCGGCTGATCTTCCTCTCCCCTCCTCCTGCTTTGTAGAATATTCTGCAGATTACCCATTCCTCCTGCATCAAAAAACAGGTTCTATGTCTATTACCTGAGAAGGGGAAATTAAGGGCACACGCCCAGCAAGATCGAAAACCCTGGGATATATGCATGCGTAGATAGATCTATCTGCTGGAACACTGGATGTGTTTATGTGTAGTTCGTAATGTGTATACTATAATTTCATTTGACACACATCTCACAAGAATAATCGGTCATGCTCACCAAGATACATATATATGATCTAGAACAAAATAAAAAAGGGGATTTTGCAGAAGCAATCGGTTGTTGTTGTTGTTGTAGTGCCGTCGTCTGTGAGCGTTTCGGTAAGTCCAAAATTAAAGGTAGATGGAGATCACCGCCGGATATGTGTATAAATATACATATATTTACACATAAAGAAATGCATACAATCTTGGGTTCTAACCTTGGTGCCATGGCGGGAGGAGAAATGATGATCCCCCTCGAGGCGGTACTCGTGGAGCACCCACTTGGTCTTCTCTCCACGCGGAGCCCGACCCTTGTAGAAGACGAGGGTCTTCTTCATGCCCACCAGGGCTCCGGTGGCGGCGTTGTGTACCTCCCTGTCCTTCCCGGTGGCCTTCCAGTATCCGGCTCCCGTCGCTCTGTTGGTCCTCAACCCCGTGGGGTATTTCCTGTCCCTCAGGCTGTAGAAGTACCACTCTCTTTCTCCCAGCTTGGCTTCGTCTTGAGAGAACGAGGAGAAGAACAAACATTAATCGATCGGCGACAGTCACAGTTTAATAATTACACTCTCACAGAGAACATTATTGATGCAGGTGTATAGCTAGATCCGATCATCCAAGTCATGAGAACATATATATATAAATATACATATATGGCATATATGCAACTATAGCTGCACCACCACACCCACATACATATCCGATCCATTAATCAATCAAAAAAGGGGTGAAGAGCAGTAGATCGATCACTTTGCTACCAAGCTAATCAATTTTAATTAATAATTGAACCCGTAAGAAATTACTCTACCTGGGAGTTCCCAGGGCTCGCACCTGTTGAGATCGATCTCCATCATACCCACGCCAGTGAAACCTCCATTAAATACCTTGGCAGCAAGATAGTAGGCGACGAGCTCTTCGTCCGTCGGGTGGAACCTGAACCCCGGCGGCAGCCCCCGCTCGTTGGTCTCCACGGCGAGCAGCTCCCACAGTAGCTCATCCATTGTGGTGCCCATGCCGCCGGAGCCGAGAACAGAGGCGGCGGCGGCGGCGTCGGTGGGTGTGGGTGCGGAGAAACCTAGCTTCGGCTCTCTATACATGCAAATAATTAAAGACGGCGTCCACACGTATAAGGGCGTATATATAGAGGAAACACTGAACCGGAGGGGGCTTCGCTATGCGTAGAGACGTAGCTTTGCAGGATGAGTACTCTGATTAAATGGCGAATAGGAGAATCGTACGGCAAGGCGGCTTCCCCACCTGATCAACCAAGATGATCAATTCGGTTTAATTAGTTCAAGAATTCAACCGAGCTTATTGATATATTATAAATCTAGGGTAAATAATATGAAAATTAAATATATATTTCTCTCTTTACCAATAACTACTCTTCTTGACATTAATTATGATTAATTATTTTAATGTGATACAATAAAACGAACTGAAAAATGAGGTTCAACCAAATCGCAGCCACACCTGGGGGGTTTTTTTTTTAAGTAACACAGTTTTTTTTTTTATTTTTAAAAGTAGCACGGTAAAACTTTTAATTGTAAATCTAGCACACTTTGGTCAAAATCGAATTTTGAAAACTCGACTTTCCTCTTTGATACGGGTCCCGCCTGATCCGATTGCTTAAACCGTGTTTAATAAAAGTCGGATTTGAAAGTCGAGTTTTTACAACTCGACTTTCAAAAGTCGAGTTGTAAAAACTCGACTTTCAAAAGTCGAGTTGTAAAAACTCGATTTCGAAACGTGCTCAAAAAAAAAAAACAGCTCAGCATTAAATGCGCTACAGTACCAGTGTTGAATTTTTGACGTTCCACCTATTAAAATTGGATATTCGGATTAAAATTTCTCCGATCCACTCGGACCAATGAATTCGGAACATTCAAAACTATAAGATTGAATTTTTAAATTTATAAAAAGTGCAAGTTTTATCATTGGACGGTCCAGGATGCTCCGATTTAATATTAAAAAATCTAATATTAAGTATTTCGATATTCTAAATTTATTGGACGGAACGGATCGTTCAAATTCAAATCCGATAAATTATAATTTAAGAATATAGATAAAGACTATTTGATTTTAAAAAAAATTAATGTGCGCTACGGCGCACAGCATTAAATGCAGTATTTCTTTTTCATAACTCAATTCGATTTTACCTATACTTTTAAATTATAATTTATCGGGTTTGAATTTGAACGATCCGTTCCGTCCAATAAATTTAGAATATCGAAATACTTAATATTATATTTTTTAATATTAAATCGGAGCATCCTAGACCGTCCAATGATAAAATTTGCACTTTTTATAAATTTAAAAATTCAATCTTATAGTTTTGAATGTTCAGAATTCATTGGTCCGAGTGGATCGGAGAAATTTTAATCCGAATATCCAATTTTACTAGGTGGAACGTCAAAAATTCAACACTGGTACTGTAGCGCATTTAATGCTGCGCTGTTTTTTTTTTTTCGCACGTTTCAAAATCGAGTTTTTACAACTCTACTTTCAAAAGTCGAGTTGTAAAAACTCGACTTTCAAATCCGACTTTTATTAAACACCGTTTAAGCAATCGGATCAGGCGGGACCCGTATCAAAGAGGAAAGTCGAGTTTTCAAAACTCGATTTTGACCCAAGTGTGCTAGATTTACAATTAAAAGTTTTACCCTGTTACTTTTAAAAATAAAATAAAAAACTGTGTTACTTAAAAAAAAAACTCCCACACCTGGAGGGCCTGGTACTTGTAGGAAGAGGAAGAAGAGAAGAAATATGACAAGGACGGAACGGGGGGAGAGCGTAAATAGCGTCGGCTGTGGCTGCCTCCCCCGCCGTGTCAGGTGCGCCTCTTGAGGGCGGTTCCTTGCTCGATCGCGGCGCGCTTACAACTCTGTAGGTACTATACAGTGTGATCTTCATAATGCAAAAGAGAACAGAGATCGGGATCGCTGGGTGGTGTGCGATGATATCGCGATCTTGATCTCGATTCCCATGAGGATCATCGATGGAAATCTCTGGTTGGTGCTCCTGTTAACCGTATGCGTCTCGAGTGCTGCACGGCCAGAAATTGCTGGTTCGGGGAAGCTTAGAAGATGGAGTCTGCGTGCAGCGGGGAACAAAGATTTGAAGGCGGGGACAGTGGATAAAGGGCCCGATCGAGCAGGAGGGGAGCATGGAGGGATGGGCCGCCTGCGACGACGGGGGGCATCCCCGAGGAGAGAGACCGCTGAGGAAGCAAAGTCAGAGCTTACTGTTGGGGTCTCCGGCCGGTGGATCTCCCAGGGCTGCAAGATCACCGCCGGTACTTAATCACATAATGTTATCTACGTCGATCACAGGGGGCGGCTTGTCCTTGATTGATTAATATCATCTAAACCGCTCCACACTTCGATAAAATTAAGGACATGTTAAATGAGACCGGATCCCCTCGGGAGGTCTCCTGAGGGGGTCCGATCAGGTGCACACACATATGGGTGATGTGATCGCTATCACATCACATTTAATGCCCCATCACATCACCGGTCACATCACCCATATGTGTGTGGCCTGACCGGATCCTCTCAGGAGACCTCCTGAGGGGATCCGGTCTCATGTTAAATAGACCTGTCAACGGGACCGTTCAGATCGTAATTTTCGAGATCCAAACTCAAATTTGATAAGTCGAAATAGAATCCAATTACATAAGATGTTAGATTTTGGATCCACGTTAATACTCAAATCCGAAAAATCATTTCAGATCCGAATTACCTGATAGGTATGGCATTGGCTCTGCGGCTGACCCTCGACAGGTGCCCTACAGGGGCCATCATGTCAATGGCCTTGGTCTTGCCATCATCACCCTTGCCGATGGAGAACTCGACGGTCTCCTGATAGGGTGTAGAAGTTGTGGGACCTAATGGAGGATTGGTGGACGAAGAGCTCCTCGTCATCATCATCGGGCGTGATAAAGCCGAAGTGCTTCGTCTCATTGAACCACTTCACCCTCCCAGTCAGCCGCTCGCCCCCTTTCTCCATAGCCATCGCCCCACCGAGACACGAGAAGGAGAGGAGGAGAAAGGGAAAGGCCTCAAATCCTACTGAATTTTCTTCTTCCTCCTCTTCTTCAGTCACTTTTCCGCACGGAGGAGTCCATCTGCTCGATATCTTTCTTCAGCTCTGCCACTGATTTCTTCGAGGAGGCTGGGAAGATGTAGGAGGGGACGAAGGCACGAGTCACAAAGAATGGCGGCAAGGGCTTGGCACCAGCGACATTGGCTAAGCCAAGGGACGGGTGCACATTGAAGGCGCCGCAAGGGAAACCGTGGCGGCAAGGGGTGCCGCGGTTCACGTCGGAGTTCGACGGGGTCAACTTCTTCGAGACCATCGTCTCCCACTGATCCGGCACCAGCGGCAGCGATGGTGGTCACCGGATGATAGCAGCGCTTTCATCCTCCTAGCAGGTGACTACCCTCAGACGGTCCTCTGATGGAGCTTCGACCACCCAACCGATACTTTCATTCTAGGGATGCAAGTCACCGTGGACAGCGCTGTGCGGGGTGAGCAATTCGTCTCTTGGCGGAGCCCCGACGACTCCGCCGAAACCCCTCTTTCTTTTCCCTGATCGTGAGCGAGAAGCATATAGGTTTCTAGGAATCCTAAATTTTCAACCCGAAAATAAATATCCGAGTTTTACCTGTGAATGGCAAACCCAACCCTATTAAGTTGTAAATTCAGGCTTGTCGTTAAATGCCCAACCCGGCAATTCTCTTGAATTATTATCCGAGTTGGTGCGGATTGTTGGGTGATGGACGACGTTGGAATCTGCCGGCACTTGAATGTGATTATTGACTGAGAGCTTGATAATCATTTGTTGTCATCGGATACCATGCACGATTAATTAACGAGATCTGAACAAATCAATCGACTTAATCAGGTATGAGACACAGTGCTGTAATTAACTGCCGGTACGAATGTTAATTATTACGTGCAATATCCGATATGTGGCTGGGGAAACATTTATTAACCAGGACAAGGGACAGCGTCAACGCGTAACGAAGACATCAGCCCGCATGGATGCTTCCTTATCTTGTGTTATCTATCTATTTATGTTTGGATATATATATGTTGAGGATCGCGGTAGATATCACTAATATAGTGCGAAAATAATATACCAACTCTGCAAAGAATAAATAAACAAAATATATACGAGAAGTAGAGATAGAGAGGAGCACACCGGGATTTACGTGGTTTGGAAGCGATATGCCTTCCTACGTCCACGGGCGAAGACAAACGACTTCCACTATATAAGAAACAAGTACAAAGGATGGAGAATCTCTCAAGATCCGAAGCCCTTTACACCCTCAAACTCTCTCTATGATATCTCCTAAGAGAATACAAGAAATAGAGAGAAGAAGAGAATAGGGTGGTGGTGGCTCTCTCTTGCTAGCTTGGTCTTGTCTTGCTTATGTGTGTTGTTCTTGCCCCCTCCTCATGCCTTTATATAGGGGTGGTAAGAACTCTCTAGATATGACTAGAATATACCTTTTTGGATATCTCTAGAAAATATCCAAGCACTCCCTAGATGTCCCTAGAAGACATCTAAGCACTTCTAGATGTGCCTAGAAGATATGGCTAGAAGAGTCCGGAAGATTCTTAAGTTGACCAAGTCAACCTTTACAAATCTCCACCTTTGGCTTGGTCAACTAGAATAGTGTTCGTCTTCTCCAACCCCTGAGGATACCTTCAAGTGCTGTGAATACCAATTAAGTTCAAGCAATGCTTGAACTTAGCAACTGGAAGAGGTTTTGTTTACATGTCTGCTGGATTGTCTTCTGTACCAATCTTTTTGATATTGATCTCTCCTTGAGAAATAATATCTCGAATAAAATGGTACCTGACATCAATGTGCTTTGTCCTCTCGTGATACATCTGATCCTTAGTCAAGTGGATGGCACTTTGACTATCACAATAGACAGTAGTCACATTCTGATATGAATTAAGCTCGCAGAACAGACCTCTTATCCATATACCTTCCTTTACTGCCTCTGTGGTAGATAATGCAACAGTAGGCTGTAAGGTGGCTTTCCAACTAACAGCACATCCTCCAACTGAGAAAATATATCCGGTGAGAGATCTTCTTTTATCAAGGTCACCTGCAAAGTCTGAATCAACATAGCCTGCTAAATTATCACCATTTCTCTTAAACACTAAACAAGTGTCAGTACTGCCACGGAGATATCTGAAGATCCACTTTACTGCATGCCAATGTACTTTACCTGGATTTGCCATATATCGACTAACGACACTGACTGCATGTGAAATATCTGGACGAGTACATACCATAGCATACATCATGCTGCCAACTGCACTCGAGTATGGTATCTGTGACATGTACTTTTCTTCTTCTGAAGATTGTGGTGATAAAGAAGCTGAAAGTTTGAAATAAGCAGCTAGTGGTGTAGCAACTGGTTTTGCATCCCACATGCCAAAGCGCTTAAGTACTTTCTCAATGTACTTAGCTTGAGTAAGATGTAACTTACTTGCACTTTGGTCTCTCTGGATCTCCATGCCGAGAATCTTCTTAGTCGCTCCCGGATCTTTTATCTCAAACTCCTTTCTTTGAGTAGTGATTTTAGCTTGTTGATATCAGACATTTCTTTTCCTGCAATTAACATGTCATCTACATATAGCAGCAAGTAGATAAAAGAATTTTCTGATAATTTCCTGAAATAAACACAGCTATCAAATTTGCTTCTATAGTAACCATGTTGTATCATGAATGAATCAAATCGCATATATCACTGTCTAGGAGATTGCTTCAAACCATATAAAGATTTCTGAAGCAAACAAATATAGTCTTCTTTTCCTTTAACTGTGAAGCCTTCTGGTTGCTGCATATAAATTTTATCTTCAAGTTCACCATGGAGAAAAGCAGTTTTTACGTCCATTTGCTCTAACTCCAAATCATAAGAAGCAACTAGAGATAGCAATATGCGAATAGAGCTATGTTTAACAACATGTGAAAAAACATCATTATAATCAATACCTTCTACCTGATTATAGCCCTTTGCAACTAACCTTGCTTTGTATCTAGTTCCTTCATCACTTGAAGTGTCTTCCTTTTTCTTGAAGACCCATTTGCAGCCAACAATTTTCTTTTCTTTGGGAGCCTTCACTAACTCCCAAGTCTGATTCTTATGAAGAGACTCGATCTCTTCTTTCATAGCAAATAGCCACTTATCTGCATCCTTACGAGATATAGCATCCGAAAATGTGGAAGGCTCATTATCATCAAGTGTTTCTTCTGCAGCAGATAAAGCATAAGCTACCATATCTGCATAGCTATATCTCAATGGTGGCCTAATATCTCTTCGTTGTCTGTCTCGGGCAAGAGAATATTGTTGTAGTTGTGGAGCTTCCTCCACATGTTGTTCATCTGGCACTTGAGTTTGGGAAGATTTCTGAGGTGAACTAGTAGTTTCTAACTCCACCTTCTTCGTAGTACTCCCTGTAGAATCTACATTCTGTGTATCAAAATCCTTCTTTGGATAAAGTAATGTACATTCATCAAAAGTGACATTCCTTTCAATCATAAATTTAGGAGATCTTGGATCAGAACACCATAATCTATATCTTTTAACTCCTGAAGCATAACCATGGAATATGCACTTCTTTGCCCTCGGTTCTAATTTACCATTATCAACATGAACATAAGCAGGGCAACCAAAAACTCTTAAGTCAGAATAGTCTGGAGGATTACCTGACCATACTTCTTCTGGAGTTTTAAAATCAATAGCGGAGGCTGGAGATAAGTTCACCAAATAACAAGCTGTGGACACTGCTTCTGCCCAAAAGTCTTTGTTAAGACCTGCATTTGATAGCATACAACGGGCTCTCTCAAGAAGTGTTATGTTCATTCTTTCTGCAACACCATTCTGTTGAGGTGTATATCTAACTATACGGTGCCTGACAATACCTTCATCTTTGCAGAATTCATCAAACTCTGTGGAACAGAATTCAAGCCCGTTATTTGTCCTCAGCCTTTTAATTTTCTTCCCAGTTTGATTTTCAACTAAAGCCTTCCATTGCTTAAAATGCTTAAACACATCACTCTTTTGCTTAAGCATAAACACCCAAACTTTCCTTGAATAATCATCAATGAAAGTTAGAAAATAACGAGCACCACCTTTTGACGGGACTTGAGAGGGACCCCAAAGATCAGAATGAATATAATCAAGAGTGCTTTTGGTTCTGTGAATTGCTGTTTTGAAGCTCACCCTTTTCTGCTTCCCGAAAATGCAATGCTCACAGAATTCTACCTTACCAGTATGCTGGCCACAAAGCAAACCTCTTTGACTTAATAGGGTCATTCCCTTCTCACTCATATGTCCCAACCTCATATGCCATAATTTGGTCAGATCATCTTCTGACATAGAGGTGGATGCAGCAGCTGCGGCACCAGTAACAGTAGTGCCCAAAAGGGTGTATAAACCTCCAGATCTTTTTCCTTTCATCAGAACAAGGGATCTTTTGCTGATTTTTATTACTCCACTTTCAGCTAAGTACCTGCATCCATTTGCATCTAGTGTACCCAAAGAAATAAGATTTTTCTTTAAGTCGGGAACGTACCTGACATTTGTCAATGTTCTAATAATGCCATCATACATTTTGATCCGGACTGTGCCAATCCCAATTGTCTTGCATGGAGCATCATTTCCCATCTAGACAACTCCCCCATTAACTGACTCATATGTGGAGAAAAAATCCCGATTAGGGGTCATATGGTACGAGCATCCGGAATCTAAGATCCAATCATCTTTGGATCGTATGGCTTGCACATATAGAACATAATCTTCAGACTCTTCTTTGGCGACACTAGCCTCTGGTGAAGTTTCACCTTTAGAAGACTCTTTTTTGTCTTCTTTTTTATTCTTTCTCTGGAGTTTCCAACAATCAGCTTTAATGTGACCCTTCTTGTGACAGTAGTTGCAAATCTTACTTTTGTTTCTTGACTTAGATCTGGATTCACCACGATTTTTACCAAATTGATTTCTTTCTTTTGGCCTTCCTCTAGCAAGAAGACCCTCAGATTGATGTCCTTCTGAACTACCACTAGCCATATCTTTATCCATCAATTCTTTCGAGAACAAAGAAGATTTTACATCTTCAACAGAGATAGAATCTCTACTGTATAGCATAGATTCTCGAAAAGTCTTATATGACGGCGGTAGAGAACAAAGCAAGAGCAAGGCTTTATCTTCTTCGTCTATCTTCACATCACTACTTTCTAAATCTATCAGGATAGAATTGAATTCATCAACATGCGATTTTATAGACGTACCTTCTGCCATCTTGAGCATGAAGAGATGCTGCTTCAAATATAGCTTGCTAGTCAGAGACTTCGTCATATACAACGACTCCAATTTCAACCATAATGCAGCCGTTGTTTTCTCATGAATGACTTCTCGTAGGACTTCATTAGACAAGCTTAACTGAATTGAAGCCAATGCCTTCTCATCAAGCTCTTATTTCTCATCATCAGACATAGTGGCTGGCATCTTCTCCTTCCCAAGCAGAGCCTTCTGTAACCCTTGATGGGTTAGAAGTGCTTTCATCTTGATCTGCCATAAATTGAAGTTGATACTCTGGTCGAACTTCTCGATATCAAACTTTGTAGACATCGTGCTCTTCCAAAAAAATATCAGTGAATCTTAACACAGCTCTGATACCAGTTTGTTGAGGATCGCAGCAAATATCACTGATATAGTGCGGAAATAATATACCGACTCTGCAAAGAATAAATAAACAAAATATATACGAGAAGTAGAGATAGAGAGGAGCACACCGGGATTTACGTGGTTCGAGGGCGATATGCCTTCCTACGTCCACGGGCGAAGACAAACGACTTCCACTATATGAGAAACAAGTACAAAGGATGGAGAATCTCTCAAGACCCGAAGCCCTTTACACCCTCAAACTCTCTCTATGATATCTCCTAAGAGAATACAAGAAATAGAGAGAAGAAGAGAATAGGGTGGTGGTGGCTCTCTCTTGCTAGCTTGGTCTTGTCTTGCTTATGTGTGTTGTTCTTGCCCCCTCCTCATGCCTTTATATAGGGGTGGTAAGAACTCTCTAGATATGACTAGAATATACCTTTTTGGATATCTCTAGAAAATATACAAGCACTCCCTAAATGTCCCTAGAAGACATCTAAGCACTTCTAGATGTGCCTAGAAGATATGGCTAGAAGAGTCCGGAAGATTCTTAAGTTGACCAAGTCAACTTTTACAATATATATTAACTTTATAAAGATTTTTATGCGTAACTGCTGGCAAGCAGATGTTTGACCAAATGTGAAGAAGACATGTAGGAAACAATCAGGAGTGACATACTGCAGCAGGTGATAGATAATACATGTTTCAGAAAACCAAAATTCTATATGGTGATTGCCCTTGTACACAACAATGTCTAGTTCTATGGCTATTTTAATCAACATGTTTACTCTAAAAATATGTCATTTTGTAATATTATTTCAAAAGCAGAAGACAAAACAGAAGAGAGAAGTAAAGATAAAAACACAAATAAACATAAGAAACATAAAAAATGACATAATTTTGTGGATGCCAAAATCTCAAGTTAAGAAAATGTTTTGGGTTGCACCATAATTTTTTATACACATTCATGATAAGAAAAACTAGATCAAAGTAATTAAAGAGTGGACTAGTCTACCGCATAAAATTGTCATAAATACCATTTATGACCAAAACAGGATGTGAGGGTGGGGGATAGGGACCACGGGATAATTAAAGAAAAAAAAAGGTGGCACCGTTAATGTTCTCTTAAAAATATAAGATTACAGTAATTGCCGAACATGTTTTTAATTAATTTTGTTACAAAAACATAAGATTATGACAAAAAATAATAGTCTAATCGGATAACAAAAATCAGAGACATCTAGTTAAAAATCTATTTTCAAAAAAATAAAGATTGAATCACCTCGAGAAATCTTTCGAGAGAATCTGATAAAATTGTGATAGATGTCACGTCATATTTAATGTCATCATGTTATCTATCGCATAAAAAATTGTGAATAATCGAATCGAATCTTCTTCCGAGACCTCCTCTTGAGAGAGGATCCGGACTAAAAAAAAAAATTATGACGCATCCAATAAGTTGTAAGACATCCAAATGCACCCGATCGAAGCGCGGCAGAGATCCCGACGGCTCTGCACGGCCGCGGACGCCGTCCCCTCTTCTCCGTTCTGATCGGCAGCTACTGGAACAACCACGTGTGCCAAGCGAAGCCAAGCTCTCTCCCCGGAGGTGACCACACGCTCGCTCGTGCGCCCCTGCGCTCAGCCTTTGAACTGGCAGCCTTGGATCGCCATGAGAGAGGGGCCGCAGAGAGCCCCACACAGCGCCCGGGCCACATCTCTGTACGCCGTGCTCCTCTCTCTTGTCTTCCCTCTCACACGCATGCAGCAGCAGCGCGCGCCAGTCTCCTCTGCCGGCCGTGGTCCTTCTTCCCCTGCCGCGCACTGCCAGTAAACAGGAGCCCGCCGCCCGCCTAGGGCCGCGTAGGCCGGCAAATCTAAGGCCCCAGCGGCCGACGACGACGACGACAGCGCCCATCGCTGCTGCGCCTCCCCATCCCGCCCGCGCCATCACTCCGCAACGGTGGGATGAGAATGCACGGAGTTTCACATGTCGCAGCTGAGAGGCGATCGAGCGGGCATTAATGGCGCCCCGCCTCCTGCAACGGGGAGGGCGCGTCCGTGGCTTCCGACGTCCACCGGCGGAGCATCGGCGGCGCAGGAACTGGCGGAACCGGGGCGGCCCTGCGGTGCGCAGTTTCCGCTTCCGTGTCTCGGATCAGCGCGCGGGAAGAGGACGCTTGCTCGAGCTTCTTCTGCTGGCTCATCTCATTGCCCCGCGGGCTGCATCGCTCGTCGCCGCCGCTGCCACGCTCGGCTGCCTCGGGCCGCACTATCCGAACACCGCAGGCCCCCTGAGCAACGCACGGCCGCACCGGCACCGCAGCATGGGAGGTCTCCGCCTGTGACGCAGAGGATGGAGTCAGGATGTATACTCGACGGAGAGAATAACGCTAGTCAAAAAAAAAAAAAAAAATTTAATCACAACTCTCAAGTCGTGCGTCGAAGGGACTATTCGGTAAATATTAAATCACTCATTATTAAATTAATCATCGGTTCGTTACTAAATTGTTACTGAAGTTCGAACTATTATTATTGAATGTTACTAAATTGTTACGAAAATTTTATTGAATTATTACTAAAGTTTTATTGAATTATTATTAAAGTTAGTGTAACTCATTATTAAATTATTACTAAAGTCAATATAAGTTGTTACTGAATTTTTATTAAATCATTATTAGACATTACCAAAATATCGTCGAACTGTTATTGAAAGTTTAATGAATCGTCGTTGAAATTTTATCGAGCTGTTGTCGAAATTAATACAAGTTGTTATTAAATCGTTACTGATATCAATGTAACTCATTATCGAACTGTTATTGAGATATTGAACTGGTTCGATAATGATTTGATAACTATGAATCAATTATTACCGAATCATCACTTAAATAACGCGAGATTATGATCTGGAGATTGAAAATGTTTTTTTTTTTACTGCGAGATTGAGGTGCTCTGCCTGGAGGATGAATTGGGTGATCCTTTATTACTTTACGACAGGACAAGAAACTCGGAGTCGAGTCATGTTTCATTTTGATAGTATCCTTTATCTACCATCTTCGGACGTCAATGTATGCGTCAGCCGAGCCTTCATTCAACCGGCGACCGCAGCGCTGCCCAGACTCCAGAACTCGTGGCAGGGATCCGACTGGGCAGCGAGCGATCGAGGGTCAAAATTAGGACCTTAAATGAATACGGATAAAATTCGGATTTGCTCTAAATTTGTATCCGTTTGATTAAATAATATCCGACGTTAAATATTCGTCATCGGAGTGGATATTTGGATACGGATATCAACCGAATATTAATAGGAGCGGACACTAAAATGTTTGCTCTGTTTCGTTAAAAATTCGCTCCGAATTCATCTTTGATAATATATGGATAACATGTATAATTATATATTAAAAATTATTATATTTATAAATATAATTAAATATTCTCTATTATATATTAGTATACTAAATTAATGTTCATGAATATATGATAAAATTTATATTTTATATTTTTATTTCTATATATTTGTATATTACTAAATATATTAATTAAATAATATTTAATTAATATTTCGAAAAGGATATTATCCGTATCCGTTCCGAATTCGAAGATTATCCGACTTATAATATTTGATTCGTATTCATTTTCGATTCGGACTAGATACGAATTATCTGAATAATAAAATGGAGCGGATACCGAAACATCGTATCTATGCTGTATTCGCTCTATTTACGGTCCTAGTCAAAATAGACGATCTCCCTAACAACTAACTTAATCACCCGGCTTACGGTCTGAAATGTTACAATAGCCATGTTTAGTAAATATATATTGGACATCTTCGGAACGATAAAAATTATTGTTTCGTGTTGGACTATCAATATTATTAATATTGAAAGTGTCGATGCAAACAAAAGATGGCATATAATATAAATAATTTTTCGTATTAAATTTGATATTATTACTGTTAATATCAAAATTAATAGACTTCTACTTCTTCTTTTTTACATGATAGGGAGGTGAGAGGAGTCCGGTGCCACGTGACGTGACCACCTCTCTGATCTGATGTACCGCTGTCGGAGGGTCGATTTCCACCGACAAGACAGCTGGTTGTCCGTTGAGCTGGCCACGGTCCGATCGGCGCGTCTCCACTTTCGGCCCAGGACGCGTAGCCCAGGTTCGGCACAGCTTTGTATCAGGGTACGTATTTATACACACATACGTGTATATATATATATTATATGTGTGAAATTTCGACAAATTATCGTTTACATATGTGATTAAACAAATATGTGTTGAAGTTTAAAAAAATTTTGACGATGATTTAAAATTTATCACACTGCAGAAGATAAAAAATAAGAAAGATCTGTCGGAAAAGAATCGTTCGTCTCTTTCGGATCATCTTTTAGTTTCTTCTCTCCGTTAAGTTTGCATGGTGTAACTGTACGGAGAGTCACAGTCCTATCTGTGCTTGTACAAAGAGGAGGGACCGGTTCGAGTTTGACTAGAATTAAAATTCTGTCCATAGTCGGATCCCGGGTCAAATAAGAAATAAGATCTAATAAATTATGTTCCATCTTATAAATATAATAATGCATATGTCAAACTCAATAATAAATGGATCACTTAATAAATATCGAAGTAAACCCAACAATACGAACCAATGTTACATGTCGAAATGATTCGAACTCCGCGTAGTTACGTAACAATTCACGGCAGAAGAAGAAGAAAAAAAAAGACACCGGATCCTGTCGGGTGCCAACCTGAGGGCTGAGGGGGTTCGGTCAACCTCTCTCACAGAGGAGGTTGACAGACAGTGACAAGACGATGATTTGAATCTGTTAAATCACAAAGTCATATGTGAGAGAGTTAATCGAACTCTCTCGGATGCTCATTCGAGAGAATCCGTTCTCAAAAAAAAAAGAGTAAATGGCAAGGATTTGGACGAAGTGCCTCAGTAGGCGAAGGAGGAGGCGGCTTCTGGGACGGAGCCGGAGACGAGCTTGCCGAGCTCGAAGCGCAGCTTGTAAAGGATGCGACGCCAGCAGCCCTTGCCGCGGAAGTGCCCCAGCAAGGAAGTCGTCTGCTCGCCGTTCATTTCCAGGTCGCGGGCGAAGGTGGGCTTGCGGGAGAGGATCCAGCCCCATCCCCTGTCCCACCACCGCCTCAGGGAGCCGCCGCCGGCTGTCTCGCCCGCGGAGGGCGCGGACTTGGCTCTGCCGAAGGCCCAGGCAGAGGAGGCAGCCGCCGCCGCCGAGGACAGCGGCTGGATCCCGACGGAGTAGGAGGCCGGGAACCTTTTCCGCAAACCGATCTGGGGCGCGGAGATGGGAAGATCGTCATCCTTCGTGGGCCTCGAGGGGAAGAAGAAGCCCTTCTTCTTGACGTTCTCCATGATGTTGGAGCCCATCGCTTCGATTCAGGAGCTAGATCTGCCCTCCTTTCTCTTCCTCCTCCGCCTTCCCGCCTGCTCTGTCAAGACTGGCGTGATAAAAAGGGACTAGTACGCACAGTTATGTAGAGGAGGTGGGTGGGAAGGAGAGCTCCTGGTAGGGACGGTCGCACTCGTACGTGCATGGGTGGAGAGGGGCCCATGCATGAAGGACTACACGTACCCCGCCACCCCCTACTGTAAACGTTAATTATCGCACTAATAATGAAAGGGAATTTAGCAGGGATCGAATGGTAGGTGCTTCTTGTCTCCTCCCCAACAGGGACCCCATCTTCATCGGAGGCCCGGCGAGGACTTCTTGGGCTTATTGCATCGACTCTCACTTGGCCAGCAGCAATGACTGACTAAATCAGTTGACTGATCTAACAATCATGATAAGTAGTAATTTTCTTAAGAAAGTCATCCATTCTTAACCTACTCCCAACAAAATATGTTTAACTTCGAAATTCTTTCGACTTAACTTCTGAAAAATAGTTAATCTGTGTTGTTGGTAGTCCATTGATTTAATCTCTTAACATATTAATCTATCATCTTAAAGGTTTGACGTCCTCGTCAAGATCACACACATCACATCACATACGCAGGCGAGTCACATCGGACCTTCCGATTAAGTCATGCTCTGATACCATATGTAACAACCGATTAAATTAACTAACTAGCCAACAATCGTGCTAATTAAGAGCCTTCCCAGAAAGTTATCCATTCTCGACCTACTCCCAATAGAGCACGTTCAACTTTATAGTTCTTTTAACTTAACCTCCGAAAAATAGTTAACCGATGTTGTTGGTAATTCACCGATTTAATCTCTTAACATATTCACAAGTTGGAGTGTTACAAGTAGAGATTTGTGCAGTTAGAATTTGAATTATGCATGAATTAAGGAGGTAATTAAAGACGTTCCGTGTGGGACTATGTTCACTATTTTATCATTCTTGTGACTGTGTCAACATAGACAGTGAAAATAAAAGTCAACCGAATGTTTGATTACACAATAATTATCATGTTTGAAAGATGTGATAACAAAAAAGAATAACTACTATATGACCAAACAAGGTGAGGGGGACCACGTGATAATAAAAAGAGGTGAGCCCCTCTTTTTTATTTAAGAAAAAATATTTTAAAAACATAAAATTATTATGATCGTCAAACATCTCTTTTAACAAATTTTATTTTAAAAACATAAAATTATAACAAAAACTTAAATTATCGTACAACCAAACACCATCGTAAGATAATCACAGAGACCAAAATCTATAAGCCATTTGAATCTTCTTATGCAAGCATGGGCGTGGGACTATTTTTACCGTTCCAGCAGCGAGGTGAAATATAAGGATACGACTGTGTGTGTGTGTGTGTGTATATATATATATATGTTTGCTCTATTCTTTCGTTACTACTTCATCCTGCCGACACCGACCGTGCAGCTGTGTCTCGAGAGAACAAGGTGATCAAGACGTGTGGGGGCATGCGCGGTTTCGGCGCCGATGCTTGGGGTAGAGAAGTGAAGAGAGATGTACCGACGCCGGATGAGACACATCTGCCTGGCCATTAACAGGTGCGAGTTCAGCATAGTTCTCTTATATATTCGTGCCGCTGATGGGACCGCTTGTAAGCATATAGCATATATGTGTGCGAGTTCAGCACACATATATATAAGAGAGTTGGATTCTGCCTAAATTTTGAACAAACTAGCTTAATTCTAGTTAATTTTGGTTGAACAAAAAAAAGTTATTAATCGGTATCGGAATATATCCAAGGATAAAAAAAAAGATATGACCATCATCTCAACGTTAATTTCAAAGAGTTAAGTTGTTTCAATCATTAAAAGGCCAGCTCGACAGGCATTAAGCTAGCAGTTTAATGAGCAAAAGTTTATAGCATTGAGTATTAAAAACCTCAGTCACGACTAAAGAAAAGAGAGATAGGGAGACATAAAATATTGTGCAGCCATATATATTTATATTTATATATATTCCTTTACATTGTAGTCTGTAAAGATTAATCCTCGGATTAATTCTCTGCTTTGACAGATCTGATCCTCTGTTATGAATGTCATTACCTTCTGTTAAGCTAAGTTAAAATGCACGGGTAGACTAACATTAAGCTGATTGACAAACATACGCGTGCACATGATTAATTTTTAACTAGAGATAAAGATTACAAGAGAAATAAAGTACTAAATTTTCAGATCAAATGTCACTACAGAAACGGCTTTTAACCTACCTATTAAAGTCTGACCGAAATTCCCTACTTACCGAGTTTCAGGCACGGCTGTCTCTAGACAAATCAAGTCTGAAAAGGGTGGATTTGTTATGCAAGGGAGCCTAACTTCTACTAAAGAAATCTGCCTATCTATGTCATAATGAGTGGTCTCCCACGACATACTTTTCTTTATGACAATTTTGCAGCTGATAATCTGCTCATTGCTGAAGGCGCTAAAAATGCCCGCTTTTAGTTCTTTGTAGGTCATTTCCTGTCGAAATCAATGCACTTTAATAGGTTTCCCCTAAATTAAAAATGCTCTGCACCAAAAAGAAATCCATTGATGTGGAAGAAGTTGGGGCCCTGAGGTGATTCAATTCCGCACATATCATGCAAATCTAGTCATAGTTGTTGTGTTTACCGATCAAATTGCAGTTCATGAAGATATTCTATTCCCATGTCATAGGAGGAAGCCCCAGATTATTTTTTACAAAATGCCAAGCATCCAGGTAATGACGAGAGGGCACAGAAGCACAAGCGTACGTTTGCTTTGTCCAACTGACGGAACATATATATTAGACAGCTGATCACCTTGTCCATGTGTTACCGTGTCCACCGGAGAAAACCTGGTACAATAACAGGAATAAAAGATCACCTCAGTTTTTTTTCTATCGGGTGCTTCAAATGGGCAGGAATAGGAACACATCCGGGTGATCTGCGTCTCCTCTTCCAACATGTATATAACTTGAACAGAAATAATTTCTAAAACCAGGAAAGGATGCATGCCAGGTCTACAGCTCATCTTTCAACTTGTTGCCAACTGAACCGAGGTGGTTGTACGAGGCAAAGGATCTAATGATGGACTCGTAGATGGTGATTCCCTTCAAATATTCGCCTAGGTTCAAAAACTGCGTATCAAAGAAATTTTGAATTAATATGGACGAAATAGAAATAAAAACTCGAGTGAATGAAAAGCACATTGTAGCATAAACCCTGTATAAGTAAATAATATCATTAGATTAGCAAAGTGTGGAGGTATTGACTTGCACCAATATAAGCTACGAGTCTGAACATAGAAACAGGTGTCAGGTATAACTGGAAGCTCTTTCTGTAGTTCATGAACAGGTACCATCCCTGAAGAAGAAATATGGGGAAGTAGGCAAACCACAAGCGTACAACAGATCTATGTTTGCGGGTCCATCAATTCATCAACTTATGTTTTCCACTAATTACCATTCTGCGTATGAGCGTAGGCCACAGGGGCAAGGAAGAGAGCGGAGCAACATTTTTGTAGAGTCAAAGATTGTTCAACAGGAGGACTCACCTCATTATGGTCATGGAGCAGAATGGGAGTGTTCGCAATGGGAGAAAAACCAAATGCTGGCAGCCCTTGTCTCCGGAAATATCGAGCATCAGTTGAAGCTGGGAATATCTCTGGCCTCCCAAGTTTACCATTAGCTTTCTTTACAGCATCCTCCAGCAGGGTCCACCATGGGTTAGAACTGTCAACAGAAGTAACAGCCAGCTTGCCAAATTTGTCATACACAGAACCCTTCTGCTTAAACTGCAACCAATTAAAATATGGACAACGGGGTCTTTCAGATATATAAAGATGCTTTGCATCTAGAGAGTGATCATATAGCTGATGAATATCCAAATGTCATTGATCCCCAGAAGTAGTTAATCATCACATAATATTAAAGACATGCCGCAAATCATGCCAAAGATGTAATCATCACCAAACAACACAATGATTTTCTTAAGACTTCAATAAATTCAGGCAGCTAGAAGTAATTAGAGTGGAGAAAACCATGATATGATGTCATGTGGAGCAACAAAAAGTGCAACCACAACCATTTTGAGTTAATGGTGTCACCGCGTGCAAGCTACAGCTTAGCCTGTAAATATCGTTCTGCTCAATGGAAGAAACTAGATGTGCTGAGTGACCATTTCTCGAAAAACAAATGCAATACTGGTAACAGCACTGGGATCAGCCAGCGATGATCTTGATGCATTTAAGCCGATCCTAACATGGAATATGCCAGATGCAGTATATTGCTATATCTGCTTGTACGTCACACTCACTCGTTCACCATCAGGTGGTAACCTAAGAACTACAACAAAATCGGGTACAGGAGATAATTCCTCGGATAATATCACAAAGATGTATATGGTAAAACACCCATTTCCTTCGGTGCAGATTGTACACAAGACAGTGATCGCAGGGTTGGAACTGGTGGGTGGATGGTGGATACCGATCGATCGATCCAGCTGATTTTTAAAAAAGAAAACTGATTCGGATCGGTCCAGATAGTCTAAACCTTTTTAATTCAATATCAAGAAAAATAAAAAATCAGAATAAATCATAAAAAATCAGTAGACATGTAAAAAAAATGATTACCTTCAACAACACAAATACATGTATGAATAATGTTTAATACAAATCACACCATATGTTACCAATATCTATGATATTAGTCATGGAAAGCAGGGTCTCAACTGGATTGGGCCGGGTTGCCGGACCTAGTCAGTTTCAGTCGCAACTAACCCAAACACAACCCCAGGCCAACAACCTTATGTGCTCGACCCGTCAAGTTGCGCGAGCTGGGGCGCCAAATGGCTAGTCCAATGCTTGGCCCCTGGCCCCTAAGAGGCCTCCCCTTTCACACCTCTCTCACTCACTCTTAAGCTCTCTCTCACTCTAAAACTCTTTTTCTCAAATATTTAATTAATGTTAATTCTCTCTTTTAAGCATCTAATTAGTGATTAAGTGTTATCTTTTTTAGTTGTGTTGCTAACTCTTTGTTTGTTTAATTATGTTGCTAATCCCCTTTTCTAAATGTTATTTTTTATTTTTTAGTTTTCTTCTTCAACAAGTCTTCTCCAAGCTGTAACACTCAAACGACCGGTTCGACCCGGAACGATATGGCTTTGCTTAATTGCAATTTGATATCCATGATAGATAGAAAAGTTCAATGTAAAGATAACGAAAAAACTTAAAACACGTTACTGATTGAATCATCACCTCGTCAGAATGAAAGGTAACAATGCACCATACACATGGACTTCATTTAAGGTAAGAGTTCAATTTCGTAGAATTTTACAAATGTTAAAACAAACAAAGGGAGCTTCAAAGCGACATAAAGACACCATCTGGAAAGAAATTTTCAAGCTTGCAAGACGTTTGGTCCACATTTAAGAGACAGGATAGCAACGTTCGAAATTTTCTCGAGACGAAATTTTTGATGATGATGATATGTTACCATTAAAGTTAACTAAATCACATCAACGTGTATATGTAACTTTTTAATATTTAATTATTATTATTACAAACAAATGACTTAATACAAGTGATGGAGGTAAGTCACAAGTCATCTGCAGAAAAACATGTGAGTCTACCAACCTCAAGACATTATTATTATTATAAACAAATGACTTGAAACCAGTGGATAGAGGTTGGTAAACTTAATACCAGTCTACAACCTCAAGGAATCGGAATATTTAATTATTATTATTATTATTACAAACAAATGACTTAATACAAGTGATGGACTTAAAATTTATAAAGATCTATTTTAACTCTCTTCCCTCTCTTATATGATAGTTTGTACTTATATGACAGTTTCTCGAAATGAACTTACTTTGTATGACATTGTTTGGTAGAATGTCATTTACACTATTTTTCATTTTTTTAAAATTTTTTACTTATTCCTATAATTTTTTATGATTTTTATAATTTTTTTGAGAAATTTATGATTTAAAAAAATAAAAAAATTGGCCGATCTAGATCGATCTGGGATCACCCTTTCGTCCGGAGGATTGGCTGATCCAAACAATCCGATCCGATCGATCCAGATCAGATCAATGGTCACCGATCCCGATCCCGTGATCCTTGGGAGGTTTGGTATACCGAAGTGTTTTCGTATTCCTAGAGTTGTGTCAAATCACCTTGCCATGGGCATCTGTATTGGGGGGTCTAAGCAACCCAAACAACATAGGAAATTCATATTTGAACTTGCATGATGTAGTAATCATAACCAAGAAGCTTGCCAAGGATGGTGGAATAAGCATGTAATGACTTCCTCTGCAACTACTTGAAGATTCATTAGCAAGCTTAATTGAATCAAGTGTTATTTGAAGAGATGACCAAGAGATAATTTTCATACTTCTGCTTCAACTAGGAAAGTCTGGATTTCAAAACTTGATCATTTTGAAAATCATAATGATAATGACCAGATTGGTGAACGTCAAACGGGAGTGGAACAAAATAAAAAAAAAGATGGCAAAAAATGGAGCTACAAAAAAAAGATTAAATGGAAACAAGGATCCAAGGAGCGGTGGCTTAAGGAATGTGACAAAAATATTAAATTTTTTCATACTCAGACGTCACCCATGATGAAGAGGAATACTCTTAAGAAGCTAAGGGTGAACGGCAAGGATTACTCTGGCACTGAAGATATTGGGCAACAGAAAGATGATTTTTACAAGGTTTTATTTACTGAAGAGAAGGAGTGGGGTCCTCTTATCAACTTAAACATATAGAAGATCTTAGAGGGAGAAAAAGTTGATTCCCTGGCTTGCACTTTCTCTGAACAGTAAGTTTTATGTGCTATTAAAGGCATGGATTCTTACAAAGCTCCTAGGCCAAATGGCTTTCCGACAGAGTTCTATTCTCATTTTTGAGAGGCTATTAAAGTTGATTTCTTGGGTCTTTTTACAGAATTTGAGACTAACCCAGATTGTATCAGATGATTGAATGCAACAACGTGGGTCCTTATAATTAGGAAAGACAGTGTGGTGAACATAAAGGAGCTTTTATTCTCAAGAGATATATCTTGGACAACTTTATGGCAGCATATGAATGTTTCCATAACCGAAAGACAAGGAAAAATAGTATATTCTCATAAAAATGAATTTTGAGAAAGTTTACGATAGAGTTAAGTGGTCGAGTTTGCTAAGAATAATGTAGCTAATGGGGTTCAACAACTTGTGAATTAGATAGATAAAAATTTGTATCTCTACAGCTAAATTCACGATTAATATTAAAGGTAAAATATTTAGCTTTTTCGAGTCTTCTCGGGGAAATAAACAAGGTGACCCTATCTCCCCACTTTTATTTGTCTTGATAGGACAAATTCTTAGCAATATGTTGGGGAAGGCTGCTTAGACTGACCTGATTAAAGGTATTGAAGTGGGCTTTGATAGGGATACCGAGAGTATTACTCATCTTCAGTTTACATATGATACTCCTGTTTTCTTCGGGAAGTTTGGACAAATGACAGAATTTGAGAATTTTGCTCCTACGGCAGTACATGACTGATTTGAAGATCAACGCAGAAAATGTGAATCTGAATGATCATCAAAGGGAACAGGTTCAAGGAGTCCTCAATATGCCTTAGGTATCCTTTCCGATCAAGTACTTGGGTTTACCTCTTTCTGCTAGTGGTTCTAGAAGTAAAGATTGGACTCTGTTATTCATAAGTTGAGAGCAAACTACAGAAATGGAAAAGCAACTTGTTTTAGGCAGGGAGTAGATGGATGATGGATCTTAACTAAAATAGTTTTGTAAAGTTTACCTATTTGCTTCTTTTCGATCATTGAAGTACCCAAAGATAACGGCCATAAACTGGAGAGCAAGGTTATTTTGGTCAGACAATTATGGTTATAAGGACTTACACCTTGTGAGATGGAATTGCGTGCAAATCCACCTTTAAAAGTGGTGTCGGTTTAGCTTCCTTAGAAGATATCAACTGTGCAGTTCTTTTTAAGTGGTTATGGAAGCTCAACATTAACATTAAATGTCTATGGGTTAAATTAATCCGAACATGATTCTTGGATTAAAAATTTAAAGATATCAATAGAATTTAAAGTATCTGAAAGGGCATCTTACATTCTTGGGATCTTTTCAACTCTACTACCACGATTGAGCTGGGTAATAGCAGAAGAACTTTCTTCTGGGAAGATCAATGGGTGGCCCACGCTCTACCAGACATTATCCCGATTCTAATTTGGTGGCAGATTATTAATCTCTGGTCAACTGATCATTTTGCTTATTTATGGGATTTTATTATACCAGCCATGTTTTGGTTAGTATGGCGAGAGACCAAGATCGTTAAATTAGAATCGGCACCCGCAATGGCCAATTTTCTGGAAGGAAACGTGATTCGGAATCAATCTGGATCCAAAATCAATGCCGGAAGGAACACTAACACTAACTTTTGATTCTCCTGGTCCTGGCTTGCCATGATTGCCACATCCATTTGAAAATAATGAATCAGCCATCTAAGTAAAGTCATACATAGTGTCATGCGCTAGAGACATGATTAGAATATATGATTGGAAGTTCTCAGAGGGGAGGTTCTGGATAATTGACTGTCACATATTGATAAAAAAACTCTTTGAATTTTCCCTCTTGAATGTTGTCTCTGGCTCAAATCATTGGTCCCCGTCTCACGTGCATACTCTCCAACTCCACCTCCACCTCCACCCGAATGTCTTACATTTTGTTGTTGTGATAGATAGAATGAACTCTTTATCATCATCTCAGGAAGGTGTTGTGTATTGTCTGTTGGACTAACCGGTCATCGCCTAATTTTCAACTTTATTTTCTTTGCATCTTCTTCTTGTGATGAACTCTCAATCTCCACATCACATTGATATACTTTTTTAATGGTGAAAAATGCCCCCAATCTACGTGTCATGGTCTTTGACCTCTGAGAGGATGGGGCTTGTACTGAAGCTGGAGTAGTAGGCACTTGCTGCTGCATCTATTTATTTTCAAGTTGAACATCATCTAGTTCCCCCTTCAGTCTATGTACAATCCTCATAATCGAACTCTTGACTCCTCCACCCACACAACCTGGAAAAGATAATCCATGTTAATGTCTTCAATAGTTGCTTGATGTGCTCCTACTTTAGCTCTTTGTTCGTATGCACCACCTGTAAATACTGTGAATCTCTCTTCTTGAATTTTCTAGCAGTGTTTGATGTTCTTTATCTTCAACCACACGTTGTAGTGACAAAACACAAGTTTTTCCAAACTATCAGAAGTTAACATATTTCTTCTCTTGGCATGAATTAGGTTAAATATATTCCAGTTCCTCTCACATTGGGAGGAACTTGTACTCTGACAGTTTGACCAGGAATGTGAATTACAATTGCAACAAATGAATTTCATCAACTTCTTGTACTCACTTGAACCCACCAGTCAGTTGCAAAAATAATAATAGAAGATGGCGTTACTTTTACAATACTATCATATATCATGAAACAAAAAGAGGATTTGTTTTAACAAATCAAGAGGAATCTTGTCAAATGCATACCTCATGTCCGAATCGAGTACACCTCAACTCTTATTCTATAAGAATGCATCTTAAAAATGAAAGTTGTCAAATCACTAGTGTTCCGATGAGAACCATTTACTTTTAGCTGAACTACACATCTATCATACTGAGTTCTTAAAAGTCATTGTATTACATATATAGTACCCATGGTTCGCCGGGTCGCGACCCGGACCCGACCGGGTCGGTTTTGGGGCCGACCGACCCGGTCGCGACCCCAAGACCCCGACCCCATTTTGATTTTTTTATTATTATTTTTTGCGACCCGGGCCGACCCCGTCCCGACCCGGGTCGCGACCCCGGCCGACCCGGGTCGGTTTGGCCCCAAACCGACCCGGTCCCGACTCCCGACCCCACCTCCCTTGATAGTACCCCTCAACACTTAGTGATCATTGTACACTTGTCCTGCATATTTCAACTAAGAGTTTAAAAAATATCATACATTCATCTCATATGACATAAGAGCAAACATTTAAATATTAGCCAATGATTAAATTAAAGATAACTAGAATTATCTGATACATACACGTCACGGTGTAGTGTCATATCACATCTGGCATCTATGATCTTCCACCATTTTTTATAACATCTACAATGCTTCTCATTTATTTTTAACTTCACTTTGTCAATGACATCATATAGGTATCTCATCTGGTTCCTCTCATTCGAGTTCACTAATCTCAACACATTTACAAGTGACTCATTGATGGACAAGTAATACATAATTCTCTCCCAAAAACACTTATCCATTATTAAACGCTACATCTGTACAAAGATCTCCAATTGATCTATCATGTTGTGCAAGTCAACTATATAGCAAAAATACTAAATCGATGCTATAAAATGAATAAGTGCATGCCTATGTCTACACAGGCTCTCTAAGGCAATGAAGTGTGCCGCAAATCTAATAGAACCAAGCTTTATTAGATCGTGCCCCTCAATATGCAGTAAATGAGGATGTGAACAAATGAACAACGTGATAAATTGTGTCTGGCTAACAAGTATATAACAGATACCTCCTTACATATATCTTCCAACATAAGGTTAGTGGAGTATATTGTACATAGAACCTAGAAAGGATGTCGACTCTACTCTCTATCAACTTTTTTTTACTACCTTGTAGGAGGGTTTGTTATCAATGATAAATCGTACAATGTTGTCCTCCTCAATCTCTTCTACAATGACATCTATAAGTGAATAGGTCTAGTCAGCATTCTTGATTTGATATGAAACATTAATAGATTTCAAAAATGTAATACCTTTAAAATAGCAAACAAGTAAATTTAACAAGGAACTCTTTGTGGCACCTGTCCATCAATCACACGTCACTATGCACCCACTCTCACTTTAAAGTTTAAACCAATTTAAATCCATCAATTAAGGCCTTAACTCTTCTATCTCTTCATCTAGGCCGGCAACGTAAATATACCAACTGGTTGGGACTTGTAATCCTAGTCCAACCTCTCTAATTGCATCAACCATCATCTGGAAGTAGGAACTAGCGGTGGCACGTACTGGATGCCTACACTAAGTTAAGATAAAAAAAATAGTTATTAACCTGCTCAAAAAATATATAGCACACACGTGTCAAGGCTGACCAATTTAAGATTATGACTTGTATGTAAAAATCATTTGTAAATATGCTTGATTACTCACTTTGCAGCTAAAGGGACTGCCTTAACCCCTTTAATTGATTGTTTGATTGTTCTTTGTGAGTTTTTTCTCACTTGAACATATGAGCATCCTCAGTGGTAGTGGGTCACGTCGAAGCAGATTTATGAAATGCCCCCTCTCTTGCTCTCACATTCTCAGTGGATGTAGGTTTGTTAGACTGTAACCAACGATGCACTGGGTTCCCAACCCTAGAGCGAGCCTCCTACTCCCTTTCTTCTCTCTTCATCTTCTCTTTGTGATTGCTTGCTAGCATGTCAAGCTCTCATCAATTTTTCATCTACTTCCTCAGTATCTGTGAATGACTCAGCTTCAACTCTTCATTGATCTTTGCCTTTGCCTTTCTTGGTCTACTTCTTATCTCTTCTTCCTAAAAACTTCTCATGCAACTCCTCCCTCTGTTGAATGCAAATTCCGTTTGTGAAGCTCTTTCAGTAAGCTCTCCCAAGACACCTTGTTAAATTTCTTCACATTATCACCCACCTCACTTATACCTTGTTTCAATCGAAATATTCATCCGTTCATCTGTTTATCACACCACTCACATTGTACTATCTTCTTATTAACATCAACAAATCTATCGTGTTTCCACCCAATATCATGAGCTTGAGGTGCATCATTGTCTTCTTAGTCGACCACTGCTCTAAAGTCTGCAACATTAACACATTAAAAAATTTAAAAACTTCACATATTAAAAAGGGGGAAGAGGGGGGTTGTTCGGTGTTTACAGTCCCTCGAGGGGTGACTGATAGGGTAGGGATAAGAGAGGGGGCCTAGATGGTCCTAATAGACCAAAAACAGTCACCCAATAAGAGAGGGGAGGCTGGGACAATCCTACCTGGGTGACTATTTTAGGGATAAGAGAGAGGGGGCTGAAACAACCCCTTAAGGGGCTGTTCCGGTCCTTTTGGACTTGAAATAGTCAGCCCCAAGAGAGGATAAGGACGAGAGGGCCGAAGGAACAAAGGGGGCAGGGCAAGGTAAGGGGAAGAACACCTACCAGAGAGAAAGGATCAATCCCAAATTGGTCTGGATTGACACCGGGTCAGTGGAAATCACCACTGGTTCAAAGAGATTGCCGCAAAATTGCCCGAAGAATGCCAGGATTGTCAGTGCCCTAACTATATTCAGAGAAAAAAGAGGGTAATCGTCACTGGGGCTGATTTTGGGTTGATATATCACCCTTATCGGGGTGATATTGTACCGATATCGAGCCCAAATCAGGCCCGATATTGAACTGAGACTCAGACTTAAGTCTGAAGCAAAATAAATGAAATCAACAGATTCCGATTCAATTCCTAGAAATCGTCCAAGTCTTGACCAATTTTGCCAAAAGTAATGTCTGGATAGGTCCTCCAAGAGATAATGGGATCGGGACTGGCCGATCCAATACAGGAATCAACTGATTCCTATCTTATTTGACCGATTCTACAATTAATGGTGGGAGAAGAACAGGCACATTTTTGAAGCTAGCTATAAAAGCTTGAACAAGATACTTTGATGCGGGACGGTAGGGAGCGGCGGGCCTGTCTCTCCACGTCGGACTTGATTGATCCGTCCAATTGGTTCATACGTCGAATCAAGTCATCTCGATCTACGTGCATCACGTGTTATGTCGCGCACGTCTTTTCGTGATTTGACTGATTTGACGTACAATTAATATTCCTCGAGATATGTTCATAAATAAGAAGGCAAGTTGAACTTGAATTCTTGTAATACGTGCACAATTTGAACTTAAATTCTTGTAATATGTGCACAATTTGAACTTGACTATTTGAATAAAGTGTACGAATTGAACTTGACTTCTTGAAATAAGTGCACGAAATGAACTTGACTTCTTGATATAAGTGCACGAAATGAACTTGACTTCTTAAATTAAGTACACAAATTGAACTTGACTTCTTAAAATAAGTGCACAAATTGAACTTGTCTTCTTGAGTTCAACGAACCTTAATTATTACCTTGAACTACGTGAAATCTCGAGCCACGTGCACGGTCGCTTGGACGTGACGGCGGCGACCGGAGAAGGAGGCGGCGGCAGGAGGAGGGGAACGCGGCGGCGGCGACCAGCAGCTGCAGGGGATGGTGACGACGAGTGAAGGGAAAGGTGGGGGCGTCGGCAACAGCGGCGTGGGGCTGCTGGCAGCGGACTGGCGCTGAGCGTAGCCGATGGTGTCGACGAGAGAAGGGAAGGAGAAGAAGAGGAGTAACCGGACAGAGGGCTTCTTCCGGGGGTACACAAACAGGGAAAGAGAGCCAGATTGGCGGAGAGGCCTTCCGGAGGGGGAGGAGAAAACCGGACAGCACTCCGGAGGTGGAGGGGAAGGAGACCGGACCTAGTCCGGGGAAGGAGAAGGCACACAACAACTTTTTTTTTCACTCAAAATTCTGCAACATCATACATAGGGGGTATGGGGCTGTTTATATAGAGCCCAAAGGTACACAATTTAGAATAAACTCAAAAATTTAAAATACTTACATCTATACCCTATACTTGACATAATTAAAGACATATCCTATCTTAATTTAAGACTTTTAAAAGACACCTAATTTAAACTTTTAATTAGATATCCTAAGATTATTAAAATAATCTAATTTTGCCGATGTCGATCCGATCGAATTAACGACGTCCATTCTTCCCGAATCCACTTTTCATATGGATCACCCAGTCGGATCCCCGTCATACTTCCTCACATGGCTAATTTTGTCAAAGACTGGTGGTTTGCTTCAGGATGCATCCTGGATCTCTCGGTTTTAGAAGTAAATTGCTATGTTTTAGGGGTTTTTTCTTGTAATATAACTCCTCTACCATCTTGGTAGAAGGATGCCTTTATCTGTTTTACTTTTATTTCCCTTTGACATAATCATCTCTTTTTAAGCTCATTTATAATGGTCTTCTGACCTTTCAAAAAAATTAGTATAAGTGATAATGAATAAATGAAATATGTTAACATATTTACACCCATTAAATAGGACCCTTGTGGAGAGTATCAAGGGTGCAAAGCCTCCCCAAAACAAAAAGTTTTAATTGTGTATAAAGACTTGGAGGGCCTAGCCCAGTAGCCCAAATGCCTTGGTCGTGGGCACCTAAGTGAGTGCTAGGTCTGCAAACAGGTCAAATTTGACTATGAAATCACCTATATCCAATTTCGATTCCAATAAGGGTTAAGGTGTTCCGATTTTGATTCTGATAATTTCAAAATCATTATGTTTGAATTCCGATCCGATTTCAATTCTATTATTGGAATCAAAACTGAATTCAATAATTTTCAAAATGCATATCAAAGAATGAGATAACACTTCACATATAATTAAATTATTTTTATATAATCTTTTAAAAAAATATTTTTATCATTTTATCACTTTATATATCATATTTTATGATTTATTTAACTTTATTTTGATTATTTTTACTTATAATACTTATTTTGTATGTAAATCGGAGAAACGGAAGTAAAATCAACTAATTTCGATTTCGATTCCAATAGTTTATAGTATACAAAACAATTTCTAAATCCATTAATTTTTATTGAAATCTAATTGGAATTTTGGGCCATCAAGTTCCATTTACACCCGTGCAGGCACCCTGCCAAAAATGCCTAGGCACCTACCTTGACAACTATGCATACGATAATGTTGGGCAATAACTAATGAAGCAATCAGAAGGAATATATAAGTAGAAAGATCACGAAGTGTAGAGGGTAAGTTAGAAAAGTACTTCGGTACTTCAAAGCAGATATATGCCGTGTCTAAATGAGGAAAACGTGCAGCAAAGTAAAGGCATAATAATGGACCAGACCAAAAGACATACCAAAAGTCTGGCAAGAGGTTGGGAAAAGTGACAGAAGAGTAAAAAGTAAAGCAAACACTATGAAACAAACTTTAGGATAAACTAGCAAACAATCTATGCAACAACTTCAGAATAAACTATATGGAACAAACTGTACCTCAAATGTCATATTGCGTGAAGATGGGGCCCACTCTTCTGCAATTCGTCTTTGCAGAGCTTCAATATCAACTGTTGGGGGTACTCGAATGTCAAGACCAGCTTCAGCTTCTGATGGCTGCAGATTCATGACAAAACCCTGGCAAAAGCAAGAAAAAGAAGAATCAGTATTGGTAGATATTACGTGGAGATATTAGAGGGGGAGACAAGTTTCACAAAAGAAAATTAATTCACAATCAGATGCGGTTTAGATGCTTACACCATATACTATTATTCCTCAATATTTCAATGACTAAACCATCACCTATGAGCTTTACAGGCTCTTAAAGTCTCAACGGTAATCATACAATCAACCTAGTTATCAATCCCATGAGGTTGGCTGAGGAGAAGAATAGGTCAATATTAGATGCTTACACCATATACTATTATTCCTCAATATTTCAATGACTAAACCATCACCTATGAGCTTTACAGGCTCTTAAAGTCTCAACGGTAATCATACAATCAACCTAGTTATCAATCCCATGAGGTTGGCTGAGGAGAAGAATAGGTCAATCAGTGGTTGAGGTAAGCATGTGTATAAATGTTACTAAAAACATACTATGATAAATACGAGGATTCTCTTTTTTTTAAAAAAAAGGGACGCATCAGGATGGGTGTCACACGTGTGAAGTATAACAATAAATTTGAAATTGTTAATAGAATAAGAGTATGAAAAGATGATGCTATACACAACATTTATGTTCATGAGAACTGTAAAAAAAAAGAACTTTAAGCATGCCCCTCAACCTTCTTGAAAAAGCTCCATAACATTTTTCAAGAAGATGATAGGACAAGACTGCAAAAAAGAAAAGACTACTCCTAGAAAAAAAAGGAATCAAATTCTGGAAAGAAAACAATTCACAATGCAATAGATGAATGGCAGTGAAGTAGCTAAGACTACCAAACAATTGAAAACAAAAAAAGCCAAACTCTACTCAACTCTAGCCTAATCCCAAATTATTAAGGGTATGCCACATAGATTATCTTTTTTCATGGCCATTGATTTTGAGTTATTTCCGTAGAGATGTTTGAATAATCCAAATCATAATAAATTAAACTTTTCTATGTTAGCTTAGGTCCACCGTACTCCTTTTTTTCCTATTATTTGATTATTTTCTATTTTTTAACTAGAGCTTCTTTAACTCAACATTCAAGTATAAGCTATCTTAATCTTCCTTCTTTCAATTTATCGATAATTGCTCTTACATTTTTTTGATGTATTTCTTCTGTCTAATCTAGCATACCAACATACCCATATCATCATTTTCATTTCAATTACATTTATTTTGTAAAAAATGTTTTCCCTACATTGTCCAGCACTCAAGATCATACAACATTATAAATTTTATTAGTTGTATAATAAAATTTTCTTTCAACTTTAGCAAAATCTTAAGATTAACTTAAGAAGTGTTTGTCCTATTTTAATCATGTTTTTAACATCTTCAACATATTCTCAATTCTTTTGATAATTTAACCAAGATATTTAAATTGAGTACTTTTAGTTAACATGAATTAACAGTACTCCATCCAAATTAACTCTCTCATCTTTTCCTCTTTACTTTCATCAAAGTTAAATTACATATATTTTATATTATTTTTACTTATTTTGAAACTCTTAAACTTTGAAGTGTTTTTTCAATGTTCTAACTTCTTATTAACTTGTTCTTGTGTCTCATTTATCAGTATCATCTACGAACATCATGTACAATGATATGCCATCTTATATACCATTTGTTAATTTATCCATGACTAATGGAAAAATACAAGGTCTTATTTTGCATATCTTTGATATAAGTCAATTAAAATATAAAAATTCTCTAGTTCCCTCCAACTTTGCAGACTTTAATGGTTTCGCCGTTATGTCTCACTTGTGTATATAATAAGTATCATCTTTCACTCCAACATTCATCACAAAATAATTTTTGGAACTCTATCTAAATACTTCTCAAAGTCAATAAATATCATATGTAGATATTTCCTCATCTCAATATTTCTCCATTAGATTTTTAACGAGAAAATTATCAATCATTATGAGTTGACCATGTATAAATCAAAATTGATTAATTAAAAATAGTTATATTATCTCATGTGTGACACTTTATAACTCTTTTTTACAATTCCATAGTATGGCTAATGAGCTTAATGTCTTTATAATTTAAGCAATTTCATATATCTCCTTTGTTCTTAAATATATATATGATGATACTTTTTCTCTAATCATTTGACACTTTCTTCTTAGATATTAAAATTTTATTAAAAAGTCAAGTTGATCATTCCATTCCTCCTCTTCCAAACATTTCAATAAAAATTCTATTGGAAGTACATGCCTTGCCTATTTTTATCTTCCTTGATGCCTCTTTACTTTTAAAAATCCAATCCTCATAATATAATTCATATCAAGGTAGTTCAGGTTGGGGTCAGGAATGAGTCGACACGGCCTCAACCAACCTGAATCACCCGGGGTCAGCCACTCGGGTCGACTAGGATCCGAATGGTGAACTGGAGCCATTCTGCTAGCCCAGTTGACCCAGTCCGAGACCCAGGCCAATCCAGCCGCTAATCGTGTCAATCAGGTCCAAATCCAAGTAGGTCAGGCCAGGTCAGCCACCCGACCCTTACCCAGTCTTCCATGGTTCTTATTATACTATATCCTCTATCTTCTAAGCTTCAGTCAAAATTGTTACTGAAAGGAGTATCAAAATCACTCTAGCCTTTATTCAATGTTATCATTTTTGATCAAAATATTCCCTTCGCTATCATAGCTGTTAAGGTACCCACTTAGATGCCATTGGCAGTTTTCTAGGCACTACATGCTAAGGCACCTTTTTGTGGCCCAAAAAGTGTCTGCATAGGTGCCTAAGGCCAATGTGTAGCTCAATCGACAAATCGTGGGTGCCATTTAATGATTGTGAAATTATATTAAAAAATTTTATTATCACTTGTAGTATCATATTGTCGTGTTAAATAAGCAAAGGTTCCCACATCAAGGACGGGTGTGGGTAAAGAAGTTAGCCCATAATAAAGAGCAAGATATGAGTTCTAGAATAAACTCAAATGCAAATAAACATTATTATAAAAAGAAATGTAAGAAAGAAAATATTGAAAGAAAGATAAAAATAGGCACTTGGAATATTGGATCTCCTACGGGAAAACTTATGAAACTTGTTGATAGTATGGAGAGGAGAAGGATTAATATTATGTGTATCCAAGAAACTAAATGGATAGGAGAAAAAGGTAAAGAAGTAGAAAATACATGATATAAACTATCGTATACAGGAAAAGAGAGAAATAAAAATGGGATAGGTATCATTGTTGATAAAACATTAAAGGATGCAATAATTTCAATACAAAGAATAAGAGATAGGATTATTATGATAAAAATGATTATAGAAAAAGAAATAATTAATGTAATTAGTGCATATGCTCCACAAATTGAATTAAGTAGCGAGATTAAAGAAAAATTTTGGGAGGATATGAACGATCTTATGCAGAGTATACCAAATGAATAAAATATATTTATTGCAGGAGATCTCAATGGACATGTTAGAAACAAATGTCATGAATATGAAAATGTTCATGCAGGTTTTGGATATAAAAATTTAAATGAAGAGGGAAAGAATATTTTAGATTTTGCTATGCCTTATGATGTTATCCTCACAAATACTCATTTTATTAAAATAAAATCTCATCTAATAACATTTAAAAGTGGACAAAATAAAAGTCAAATTGATTTCATTCTCACTAGAAAATCCAATCGTGCTATTTGCAAAGATTGTAAAGTAATTCCGAGTGAAACTTTAGCAAGCCAACATAGGTTAGTGATTTTAAATGTTAAGATTAAAACATAAATAAACACATATAAAAGAAAGTCTTCTCCTAAAATAAAATGGTGGGAGTTAAAAGGAATGAAACAACAAATATTTAAGACCAAACTTTTAAAGATAAATGATTGAAAGTTAGACATAGATGTTACTGCTATGTGGATGAATATGACTATAAAAATTAGAGAGATAGCTAAAAAGTACTTGGAGAGTCTAAAAGACATGGTCCACCTAAAAAAGAGACTTGGTGGAATTGAGAAGTGCAAAAGGCGATAAAGAATAAGAGAGATTGTTATAAGAGATTGTCGAAATATGATAACAATGAACCTTATGAACAATACAAAATAGTATAAAAAGAAGTAAAAAAAAGTTATTAGAAGAACAAGAGATGATGCTTTTAAACATATGTATAAGAAACTTAGAACTAAAGAAGGTGAAAAAGATATTTATAAAATAGCAAGAATGAGAGAGACGGTCTCAAGATCTTAATCAAATTAGATGCATAAAGGTTAAAGAAGAAAAAAATTTGATTAAAGATGATGATATCAAAGAACGATGGAAAAATTATTTTGATACTCTTTTTAATGACAACTTTGCTAAAAACATAGATACCATAGAGAATGTAACAAACTTTAATTTTAATTATATTAGAAAATTTTAATTTTTAGAAGTTAAAGAAACATTGAAAATAATGAAAACAAGTAAGACATGTGGTCCAGGTAATATTCTTATTGAAGTGTGGAAGTGTTTGGAAGATTTAGGAGTGGAATGGTTAACTCGACTTTTTAACAAAATTCTAATATCGAAAAAAATGCCGAATGAATGAAGAAAGAGCATCATTATACATATTTTTAAGAAAAAAAGAGATATACTAGATTGTGCAAATTATAGAGGGATCAAACTCATGAGTCATACTATGAAATTATGGGAAAGAATTATTGAGCGGCGATTACAGAGCTGTACAAATATTTCATCTAATCAATTTGGATTTATGCCTAGTCAATCTACAACTGAAGTTATTTTTCTTATTAGAAGTTTGATAGAAAAATATCAAGATATGAAAAAAGATTTACATATGGTGTTCATTGATTTAGAAAAAGCTTATGATAGAATATCAAGAGAGGTTATATGGTGAGTGTTGGAATGAAGGATGGTGCATGTTAAGTATATACAAATGATAAAAGACATATATGGTGATGCAACTACTAGCGTATGCACAACTGGTGGAGAAACAAGAGATTTTTCTATTTCAATTGGCTTACATGAAGGGTCTGTAATAAGTCCTTAACTTTTTGCATTAGTTATAAATAAATTAACAAAGACTATACAAGATGATATGCCTTGGTGTATGATATTTGCAGACAATATCGTATTGATAGATAAAACATAAGGAGTGAATAAAAAGTTAAAAATATGGAGAAATATTTTGGAGACTAAAGTGATGGGGGACAAAATGATCTAGACTAGGGAATTTACTGATTGTTTATTGAAAACCACAATCAAGTTAAGAACTGTAAAGATCAATCAATAAGGAATTTGAACAAACACTGTGGTAAGTAAATTGTTATCACTAGAAATCAGTCCGAATTGCATTTCCATAAAGCAGAACAAGAAAATTTGAAAACAGAAACAAATGTTCAGATCTAACTAACCACGCAGTCAGAAGTAGCAAACAATTAACAGTTTTCAGATTTTAAAGCTAACAAGAATAAGGCAACTCAAGATGGAATCAATTTCCAACAACACTTAGAAGTGGCTAGAACCTACTATTCAGGGAGCATGGCATCATGATGAGCATAATAAGCAAACAGGAAGTCACCTCAGAGAATGGAATATTACAGAAGTACCTGAACACTTTATAATCAATTTCTTTTTCCAAGATTTTCCTTCTCCTTCAGAAAATGAAACTTCCAGTTATCCAAACAACTTGGATTGGATGCAATCTGAAATAGATATTTTTTAGCAGACCAAATGAATTAAGATATGTCAAATGAAGAAGGCTCAGCATCCATCATAGCCTAGGAATCAGCCGAGCCAGTTTTCAACAATATAGTAGTACCACAGTTAATAGTGGACTGTCGACATATACTAGATCAACGGCATCTTGACAAACCAAGTCGCCAGGGAGATCAGTTCAGGCCCGTCATCATATTCAACAATTAAACCACCAACAGCCAACAGTACAGGCATCAACCGAAGTCAGATCTTGAATAAATGGACAGATCTGGTCGTCAAGTCAACCAGACATTCACAAGATCATCACAAATTAGAAAACCAGGTTGCTTATAGCAACACTCAGCATCTGTATTAAAATCCAACACATCGGAACAGTAAGCAGCGGATCCAGACTGGAATGGACCAGTCTTAAACGGACAGTTCACTGACTGGAGAGGACCAGTCTCACTTCTTCATAGGGTGTAATAGCCTCAGAGTTCAGAATCCAGCGGGAGGACCATCTCAAGAAGACTACCGTAGTAGTAAATCATCACAGAAATCCGGAATCTCAGTGGAACCGGACTGAATACAGAGAAATCAACTGAAAACCATCTCAGAAGGAGTCCATCCAACTGACATAACAATCTCAGAGGACCATACTTTGGCGCAGACCAGTGTAGTTTAGGGTTTACCGTTCTTCAGCTCAGATTGAGCTAATCAGGAAGAGAAGAAGCCATAAAATGAATGTAAACTCCTCGAAATCCACAGATCTGAAGCCATTGTTACCAAACGTAGAAGCAGCGAACAGATTTCAGCGTCGGAAACTGAAGTTCCAACTCGTCCGCTCACGGAAACAAATCTTCCGAGCTGGAAACTTGCCTCCCGGTGTAGCAGATAAGACCAAGAAGTAATCCCGTAGAAGAACCAGCCGAAACCACAAAAGTTGGAGCGAAAAGAGCAGCTAACACTCATCCGATGGAGATCGGACAGAAGGGAGAAGAGTAGATCAGAGGAGGAGGAACACTTTTCTCTTCGTGAACCAGATCTAAAACTCACGGGAGAGGGGAGATCGGGATGGTGGAGAAGAGGTTAGGGTTTCGCCATCGCCAGGAGGAGAGAGGAGCTCGCGGAGCCGTCGAGAGGGAATGCTGGAGAGAGACGACGCCGTTTCATTAAGTCGCGGGACCGGGAGGGTAAAACCGGAACTCGAGAAGGTTCGCGAAGGGGTAAAGAAGCACAGACAGGGGCAAAAGGGGAATCACGAACAATTTCACTTCAATTCCATTCAACCATCGTCCCATATGTACATGAGGGCTCCTTTTTATAGGAGAAAATACTGTAAATGCTGTAAAAACATTGAAAACGAAAACAAGGCATGGCAACAACAGAAAAATTTGCCACATTTACAGGACATGACTCAAAATTGCTAGAAAAATCAAGAAATGCTAAAAAAAATGTTTAAAGCCTTCCAAAATTCCAGAAAAATCATAGATGCTCAAGAAAAATATTCTGAACAGCAATTAATCTCAAAAAACATAATCTCCCAACCAAATTGATCCCAATGGTCTACGTCGGTAGACCTTGCCAAAATAATCTTTGCCCCGGGTGTCCTCACCAATTCTCCCCGGCTGGAAAGGATTCGACTCCGTCGAATCAAGGCTGTTTTCAGCATAATATTTCTCTAAACAATCCGGGTCAATCCTCAGCAATTCATCCTTGGAAAGCCAGGAATTCTCAGTTTCTGGTCTGCCCCGCCAACAAACCAGATACCGCTGAATAGTCCCATCCCGAGTTACACTAACCTGTTCATCTATTATACTTTCAATATGCTCATGCTCATGTAATGTAGGCTGTTGAAGTGGACTCTCAGCGTTTTCACTCCAAAAATTTGGTTGTTGGTCTGAAAACTCACTAGGCAGTGTTGTTGGTTCTTGGAATGCAATCAAATCGGAAACGTTAAAAGTTGAGCTGATTCCATAATCAGGTGGCAAGTCTAGAACATATGCGTTGTTACCAACTCTCTTGATCACCTTAAATGGTCCAGCTCCTCGGTTATGCAATTTCTTAACGGCTCCCGATGAAAACCGTTCAGGGCGTACCCTGATGATAACAAAATCTCCCACTTGGAATTCTTTCTTCCTTTTATGATGATCAGCATAATTCTTATACTGAACATTGTGGTTTTCAATTTGCTGTTTGATATGTTTATGCAGATCTTTAATATGCTCTACAAATGTTTCAGCTGATGCAGATGTTCTATGAATGCTAGATGATGGAATCAAATCTAAAGGTCTTCTAGGTCTGAAACCTGTAACAATCTCAAATGGTGTATGCCATGTTGTTCTATTGATAGAATCATTATAGGCAAACTCAGCTAATGGAAGAATGGCATCCCAAGTCCTATCATGTCCTTTGACTAGGCATCTAAGGAGGTCTCCTAGGCTTCTATTCACCACTTCAGTTTGACCATCTGTTTGTGGGTGATAAGCAGTAGAGAACTTCAGTTTGGTACCCAATAGATGCCAAAGAGTTTTCCAGAAATAGCTCACAAATCGGACATCCCGATCTGAAACAATGGTCTTTGGTAGACCATGCAATCGCACAATATCCTTCAAAAAAATTCGGGCTATGATAGAGGCATCAAAAGTCTTGGCACATGGTATGAAATGTGCCATCTTAGAAAATCTATCAACAACCACAAAAATGGAATCGTATTTCCGAAGGGTACGGGGTAGACCAAGTACAAAATCCATACTTATGTCCTGCCAAGGTGTATCTGGAACTGGAAGAGTATACAGACCTGTATTTTGCTTCCTCAATTTGGATGTAGCACAAGTATGGCATTGAGCCACAATCTTGGCAACATCCCTTTTTAAACTAGGCCAATAAAACCTATAATCCACCAGTTCTATGGTCTTGTTTCTGCCAAAATGGCCAGCTAACCCACCTGCATGTAGTTCCCATACAAGAAAATCCCGGACTGAAGTTCTGGGTATGCACAGTCTATTTTGGTAAAACAGATAGTTGTCTTGCAACAGAAAATTGGGAAAATCTCTGGAAGGACCTGTCTGTACAGCAGAATATACTTCTGAAAAATCTGGACAGTCCCAATATTCTTCCCGAATTTGTTCAAACCCAATCACTTCATTGCTAAAGGCTGAAAGAAACATAACCCGTCGGCTAAGGGCATCAGCTACCCTATTCTCCACACCAGCTTTATGTTTCAAAACAAAAGTGAAGGCTTGGAGATATTCTACCCAACGGCTATGTCTTGGATTGAATTTTTTCTGGGCTTGCAAAAATCGGAGGGCCTCATGATCTAAAAAGAGAATGAACTCTTTAGATAAGAGATAATGCCTCCAATACTTGAGACTTTGGACAATGGCATAAAATTCCTTGTCATAGGTGGAATACCTAAGCTTGGCATCTGAAAGTTTCTCACTAAAGAAGGCAATTGGATGTCCTTCTTGAGAAAGAACTCCACCTATTCCAATCCCTGAAGCATCACATGCCACTTCAAAAACTAAGGAAAAATCTGGTAACCTCAAAACAGGTGCTTGGGTCATCAGAGTCTTAAGGCTAATAAAAGCCTTGTCTGCAGCCTTAGTCCAAACAAAAACTCCTTTTTTTAAACAGTCTGTTATGGGTGCAGTGACTGTACTAAATCCTTGGATAAATCGCCTATAGAAAATTGCTAACCCATGAAAACTCCTGACTTCATGTATATTCTTGGGTATAGGCCATTCCAAGACAGCTTTGACCTTTTCAGGGTCAGCTGAGACTCCCTTTTCAGAAACAATAAAACCCAGAAAAGTAACTGAAGCAGTAAGAAAAGCACACTTTTTCAGATTGCCAAACAGTTGTTCCGACCTCAAAGCTAGACAAACCTTGTTAAGATGAACAAGGTGTTCATCCTTAGACCTACTGTAGATGAGTATGTCATGAAAATAGACAACGACAAATTGTCCAATAAAGGGTCTAAGGACTTGGTGCATAAGTCTCATAAATGTGCTAGGAGCATTGGACAAACCAAAAGGCATTACCATTCACTCATATAATCCATCCTTAGTTTTGAATGCAGTTTTCCATTCATCCCCTGGTCTAAGTCTAACCTGATGGTATCCACTTTTCAGATCTATCTTGGAAAAGACAGTGGCTCCAGCCAACATATCAAACATGTCATCAAGTCTAGGAATGGGAAACCTATACTTGATAGTGATTTTATTAATTGCCCTACTATCTATACACATTCGCCAAGACCCATCTTTTTTTGGAGCAAGAAGGGCTGGAACAGCACATGGACTCAAGCTTTCCTTGATGTATCCCCTATCAAGGAGTTCTTCCACTTGTCTCCTAAGTTCTTCATGAGATTTCGGATCCATCCTATAGTGGGGAAGATTGGGCAAAATGGAACCCGGAAC
The DNA here is from genome assembly GCA_036172225.1 of Cryptocoryne crispatula var. balansae. Taxonomy (NCBI): domain Eukaryota; kingdom Viridiplantae; phylum Streptophyta; class Magnoliopsida; order Alismatales; family Araceae; genus Cryptocoryne; species Cryptocoryne crispatula. The sequence goes on along the minus strand of CM069918.1, from coordinate 44,130,433 downwards.
CAGGTCTATGGCATGTTGAACATCCCTCATTGGTGGGAGTCCGGGTGGTAAGTCTTCAAGAAAAACATCTGAAAATTCTTTCAAGATTTTCTCTACCTCAGGATCAACTTCCTTCTCTTTAGTTTCAGGTTCAACCTCTCTTGCTACTATAGCAAAGATTGTTGTAGAATTGGTACCTTGTTCAAATTCATGTTTTCCTGAAATGTGCAAGAATCTAGGTGGACAATCCTTAAGTTTTGAACAATCAGAATTCTGATTGTCAATGGGAGTGATGGATTTCTGAGTTTTGGTTGGTTGAGAACTCAAAGTTGAGTTATGAGAAGAAGAATGTTCAGTTATAGGACAAGGTGACACTTTGGCTGTACTATGACCCTTTGGAATTGAAGGAGGAAAAGGGTTGAGTCTAACCACTTGACCATTATGGGTAAACTCACAAACATTAGTTTTCCCATGCAAAGTGGCATCCACACCGAAAAGCCAAGGTCGACCCAAGATGATACTACCTACTTCCATAGGCAGTACATCACACCAGATGTTATCCTCATATGGTGGCAGATGAATAGGAACATAACAGCGGCTTTAAACAGGAATTGAGTTTGAATCCACCCAAGACACCTTATAAGGATTAGGATGTGGGTCTGGAATAAGCCATAACTTCTGAACTGTGCTAGTGGAAATTGCATTTATGCAACTCCCACTATCAATAATGAGCTTGCAGACTTTACCCTTAGTCCTAAAGAAAGTCTGAAAAATTGAAGTTCTTCTCCAATCTTCAGTGGTCACTTGCTGAGCAAAGGCACATCTAACTACCCCCAATCTATTGTCATCTTCTGGTTCCTCTTGGGGTAAATTAGTTTCTTCTTCCTCAAATTCATTCAAGAGATTAAGATCAGCTTCATACACAACAGAATCAGTGTTTGGATTCTGGTTTTCTAGGTTGTTTTCCTCTATATACAAGGTCCTGTTCATGGGACATTGACTCTTGTAATGCCCAGTTTTTCCACATCCGAAACACTGGACCCTACTATGATTTCCCTCAGTTGTCAAAGGTTGTTTACCTTTATCATCCCTCCTTAATGGGGCATTGTTAACTGGAGGTCTGTTGGAAGGTAAAGGTAAAAGGGCCTCCCTTTGAACAGGTTGGGAATTGTTCCTATTCGAAGGCAAATAAGGTTTGGTAGGTTCCTGAACCCTGTTCTGAGGTTGTACAAACCTCTGGACAATGTTTCCCCTATTGTCATTTAAAGTATTTTGAATATACTTCTGTTTTGGATGTTCTATGAAATTTTCAAACTGTTCAAATTGGGAAACTACCTCATAGGCATGGTCCAAAGTCAGAATCGATCGTCTGTACAGTTCTCTCTTAAACTCTTGTCTAAGTCCTTTCCTAAACCTAGACAAAGTCATTAATTCATCCTCTTGAATTCCACACCTGAGCATGTAATCATCAAATTCAGCAATATAGGACAAGACTGACCTATTACCCTGACTGAGATTTTGCCATTTATCCACTAACATTTGTCTATAGGAAGAGGGCTGATACTTTTCCCTAAGTTTAGCCTTCATTTCTTCCCAATTCTGAATGGCTTCCTGATGTCGTTGCCTAAGCAACCTTTCTATATTGTTCCAATGGATTTTAGCTTGGCCAAGAAGTTTCATCTTAGCAAATCTGACTTTTCTAGCTTCTGAAAGATCGAACCATTCAAAATAATGGTTCATTCCTGATTCCCAGTCTATATAGTCTTTAGGATCCAATGATCCATCAAAACTAGGAGCATCAACTTTGATGTTCCTGAAACACCCATCTTCAGCTTCCCGACCCTCTCTTCCATTCCTATACCCATTCCCATGATAACCAAAATCAGGTTGAGGAGGTTGGGGAAAATCTGCAGGACATGGGTAAACAGGTTGTTGAGGTTGATGGAGAACAGGCCTGAAAGGATAATCCCTTTGGTTTTGATTCCGGTTAGGAAAATTCCTATTTCCCTAATTCAACCGGTTTGGTTCAGGCCGAGCTGGGGGTCTACACTCCTCCAAATCAGGTGGTGCTTGCCAACCCTCCACTACAGTCACTCTATCTGTCACATCATTGACAGATAACTCAAGCTGTGTGAACCTATCATTCATGTCCCTGATCATTCCCTCTAAGGTTCCAAACCTTTCCATTAACTGAGTAAGCTGTGATTCTACAGAAGAAGGGTCACTAGATGAACCTGACATGATGGAATGATATGCAGTACCCCTACGTGTGGTCATGCAATCCTGAAGTGCCTAAGTGGATGAGACTGAATGACTAATCACAATAAAAACAAATTTAATTCCCTAAGTCAACTAAGCTCTGATACCAAAGTTGATGGGGGACAAAATGATCTAGACTAGGGAATTTACTGATTGTTTATTGAAAACCACAATCAAGTTAAGAACTGTAAAGATCAATCAATAAGGAATTTGAACAAACACTGTGGTAAGTAAATTGTTATCACTAGAAATCAGTCCGAATTGCATTTCCATAAAGCAGAACAAGAAAATTTGAAAACAGAAACAAATGTTCAGATCTAACTAACCACGCAGTCAGAAGTAGCAAACAATTAACAGTTTTCAGATTTTAAAGCTAACAAGAATAAGGCAACTCAAGATGGAATCAATTTCCAACAACACTTAGAAGTGGCTAGAACCTACTATTCAGGGAGCATGGCATCATGATGAGCATAATAAGCAAACAGGAAGTAACCTCAGAGAATGGTAAAATACAGAAGTACCTGAACACTTTATAATCAATTTCTTTTTCCAAGATTTTTCTTCTCCTTCAGAAAATGAATCTTCCAGTTATCCAAACAACTTGGATTGGATGCAAACTGAAACAGATATTTCTTAGCAGACCAAATGAATTAAGATATGTCAAATGAAGAAGGCTCAGCATCCATCATAGCCTAGGAATCAGCCGGGCCAGTTTTCAACAATATAGTAGTACCACAGTTAATAGTGGACTGTCGACATACACCAGATCAACGGCATCTTGACAAACCAAGTCGCCAGGGAGATCAGTTCAGGCCCGTCATCATATTCAACAATTAAACCACCAACAGCCAACAGGACAGGCATCAACCGAAGTCGGATCTTGAATAAATGGACAGATCTGGTCGTCAAGTCAACCAAATATTCATAAGATCATCACAAATTAGAAAACCAGGTTGCTTATAGCAACACTCAGCATCTGTATTAAAATCCAACACATCGGAACAGTAAGCAGCGGATCCAGACTGGAATGGACCAGTCTTAAACGGACAGTTCACTGACTGGAGAGGACTAGTCTCACTTCTTCATAGGGTGTAATAGCCTCAGAGTTCAGAATCCAGCGGGAGGACCATCTCAAGAAGACTACCGTAGTAGTAAATCATCACAGAAATCCGGAATCTCAGTGGAACCGGACTGAATACAGAGAAATCAACTGAAAACCATCTCAGAAGGAGTCCATCCAACTGACATAACAATCTCAGAGGACCATACTTTGGCGCAGACCAGTGTAGTTTAGGGTTTACCGTTCTTCAGCTCAGATTGAGCTAATCAGGAAGAGAAGAAGCCATAAAATGAATGTAAACTCCTCGAAATCCACAGATCTGAAGCCATTGTTACCAAACGTAGAAGCAGCGAACAGATTTCAGCGTCGGAAACTGAAGTTCCAACTCGTCCGCTCACGGAAACAAATCTTCCGAGCTGGAAACTTGCCTCCCGGTGTAGCAGATAAGACCAAGAAGTAATCCCGTAGAAGAACCAGCCGAAACCACAAAAGTTGGAGCAAAAAGAGCAGCTAACACTCATCCGATGGAGATCGGACAGAAGGGAGAAGAGTAGATCAGAGGAGGAGGAACACTTTTCTCTTCGTGAACCAGATCTAAAACTCACGGGAGAGGGGAGATCGGGATGGTGGAGAAGAGGTTAGGGTTTCGCCATCGCCAGGAGGAGAGAGGAGCTCGCGGAGCCGTCGAGATGGAATGCTGGAGAGAGACGACGCCGTTTCATTAAGTCGCGGGACCGGGAGGGTAAACCCGGAACTCGGGAAGGTTCGCGAAGGGGTAAAGACGCACAGACAGGGGCAAAAAAGGAATCATGGCAATTTTTGATTTCAATTCATTCAACCATCGTCCCATATGTACATGAGGGCTCCTATTTATAGGAGAAAATACTGTAAATGCTGTAAAAACATTGAAAACGAAAACAAGGCATGGCGACAACAGAAAAATTGCCACATTTACAGGACATGACTCAAAATTGCTAGAAAAATCAAGAAATGCTAAAAAAATTGTTTAAAGCCTTCCAAAATTCCAGAAAAATCATAGATGCTCAAGAAAAATATTCTGAACAGCAATTAATCTCAAAAAACATAATCTCCCAACCAAATTGATCCCAATGGTCTACGCCGGTAGACCTTGCCAAAATAATCTTTGCCCCGGGTGTCCTCACCATAAAGGTTTCAAGATAAGTAGAACTAAAACAGAATATATACATTGTAAATTAAATTAAAACCAAAGAGAAGTAGGTGAGGACATCAGTTCAGATGAGATAATATTGTCTCAAAAAACTCAATTCAAGTATCTTGAATCAATTATTCAAAAAGATAAAGAATGTGATGAAAACGTTAATCATAAGATTAAAGCAGGTTGGATGAAATGAAGATTGACTTCAGGAGTTCTATGTGATCGTAAAATTCCATCAAAGTTGAAAGAAAAATTTTATCGTACAAATATATGACCTGCAATGTTGTATGGTAGTGAATGTTGAACAATAAAAGAAAAATATACTTCTGTACGAACCTCGCGAAAACTTCTCTTTTCTTTTTTACCGCCTCCGCGTCTTTTTAATTTTAAAACTCTCTTGTTCGGCGGAAATTGTGGTTAATCTTTGGTGAAAAATTATTTGAGGGATAAAAAATAAAATATTATATCGTGCGGGTGCGACAACCTTCTCCCTCGTTTATCGTTTTGGCGCGAAAAATCCTCAACAACGATGACGACAAGATTCTCGCTCTACCTCTTTCGATATTAAAAAGTAACTTGATGATTATTAGAGTTATTATAAATAACATAGCGAGGTTATGGTGTGGGTTCTTTAAATTATGGTTTGACCTCTCTCCATCAATCCACGAATGGATTCGATGTTAATTACACTGAGCGGCGGCTCAGTAACCCCTGATTAACTGCCATGGTAACACATTCAAGACGGGACAAATGCAAGGAAAAAGAAATATGTGTTTATTTTTTGAGTATAAATAATGAAATAACAAGCAGGAGTATCGGCACTGCCTCCCCTCTCCCATTATTTCCTTTTTCATGTCTCCTTTCTACTTCCCTCTTTTTTTTAGGAACCAGATCCGGGGGGCTAGAAGGCGGCATCTGCCTTGAATCTAGCCTCTCGGTCTCCTCCCTTCTTCCTTTTTTGATCCAATGCTTTGTGATTTCACATCCAACAAGCGGTATTTTCTCGATCGGGGATTAACCGACTTGCTAGGTCTTGGACATGATACCCACGACCCAGCACTTCCTTTTAGGGACTGGCCGGACCGATGGGTGTTGGAGATTTTTCATCCATTATCCGGTATTTCCCGATCGGGGATTAACCGGATTAATGGGGCTTGGAATTTGTTCGTCGGCATTGCTCGTTTGGGAGCGAGCCGAGTTGATGAACCTGGGGTTTTTTCATCCATTACCCGATATTTTCCCGATCGGGGATTAACCGGATTAATGGGTCTTGGACCTTTCATCCATTACCCGGTATTTCCCGATCGGGGATTAACCGGATTAATGGGCCTTGGACTTTTGTTCGTCGGCATTGCTCGTTTGGGAGCGAGCCGAGTTGGTGAATTTGGGGTTTTTCATCCATTACCCGGTATTTTCCCGATCGGGGATTAACCGGATTAATGGGTCTTGAAATTTTGTTCATCGGCATTGCCCGTTTTGGGGGTGAGCCGTGTTGGTGAATTTGGGGTTTTTCATCCATTACCCGGTATTTTCCCGATCGGGGATTAACCGAATTAATGGGTCTTGAAATTTTGTTCATCGGCATTGCCCGTTTTGGGGGTGAGCCGTGTTGGTGAATTTGGGGTTTTTCATCCATTACCCGGTATTTTCCCGATTGGGGATTAACCGGATTAATGGGTCTTGAAATTTTGTTCATCGGCATTGCCCGTTTTGGAGGTGAGCCGTGTTGATGGAACTTTGAGTTTTTTTTTTGGGTGAGCCGTTGGGGCTTTCTCTCTCATCCACTGACTGGTACTTCCCGATTGGGGATTGACCAAATCGGTGGGTCTTCGTGGTCCGTTAGGGGTTTCTCTCTCATCCGCCAGTCGGTATCTCCCGATCGGGGATTAACCGAGCTGACGGGACTTGATGGTCCGTTGGGGGCTTTCTCTTTCCTCTACCAACCATTGGGGGTGTTCTTCTTCCAACCGTTGGGGGTTTTCTTTTTCCAACCGTTGGGGATTTTCTCTTTCTTCCACCAGCCATTGGGGGTTTTATCTTTCCAACCGTTGGGGGTTTTCTCTTTCCTAGTTGAGTTTGATTTTTGTTCATGTTGGTTCAATTGGAGTTTGATCATCATGGACTTAATGGGCTCACTTTCCATGTTAATGGGCCTTGAGTCGATCTCATGTTCATCTCGGTTAAGGCCGAATTGGGCCTTAGTGAACCGAGTTTGATGTGCTTGGAATGGAGTCACATGGCATTGAGCTTCCTTGAAAAATGGTTAATTGGGCCTTGTAGACCTTAATGGGCCTAAGTCCCACCTTAATGGGCCTTGGATCGATTTTTTGTTCATGTTAGTTAAGGCCTAATTGGGCCTTAGTTGATTGGACTTGGTTCATTTGAAATGGGAGCACATGGTCTTGTACTTCACTTGAAGATGGTCAATTGGGCCTTGAGAGCCTTAATGGGCTTTGATGAGTGATTTTTTTTCTTAGGGCCTTGGTTAATTGAGCTTGATTTGCTTGAGGTGAGGTCACATGATCTTGATCCACATTGATGATGGCCAATTGGGCTTTTGAGAGCCTTAATGAGCCTTGATGAAATGGGTGATGTTCCTCCTTGCCTAATAGGCCATTGATTGCTTGATGTTTCACATGCTACCATGGTGTGAGATGATGTGATTGAGCCCATGGTATACCTTGAGACTTAGCCAATTCTATGAGAAATGGAGCTTGGACCTCTCCTCCTTCCTTCCACTCTCTTGGGCGATGGGACAAGGGGAGCTCTTTGCACTCTACGTATGGGGAATGCCTTGGGGAATGTTGCCTCTCTCCTCTCCAAGAGGATTTCATGGCTTTTTATATGCCAAAAGAGAGGGGCATTTTGGTCCACAAAATGCCCCAACTTCTCCTTGTTTTTGATGGTGTGAGGAAAGGGGAGGGTAACTTTGGAAATATTTTATTATGCCTTTTGCTTTATGGTAGGTGTGAGGGAAAAAGGTGGGGGCATTTTGGGCTTTGGTCACCTTTATGGAGGGTTGGGGTGGCCAATTACACAAAATGTCCCTCAAATCATTTTTCAAGAGGATTTTCGGATCTCCCATTTGGGACAGATTTTGGGCCTTCCCCTTTTGAAAATTTGAGGCCCAAATGGTCAAAATAAAGGCCCAACTGTATGTGCATGGGTCCAATGAACCAATTGGGGCTATTTGAGCCCATTTAAGAGCTATTAGGGGGGGTTTACTCCTTCAAAAAAATTTAAACGAATTTAAATTTACTAATGAATACCCTATTTAATGTTATAATCCAATGAGAGGAATCTCTCACCTCTTTTTTTCTTTTCCTCTTCTTTTTTTTGCTAACAGAAATCATCTCCCTTTTCTTTTCTTCTTTTTTTTTCTTCTTCTTTTTTTTATTCCTTCTTTCTTGCTGATTTTCTCTTATTCTACATTTTTCTTCTTCTTCTTTTTTCCTTTCTTTCCCCTTTTTTTTTACAGAAACCATCCTCTTCTCTTTTTTTTGAGAGAGATATACAGTCTTTTTTTTCTTCTTTTTCTCCTCTAACGGACATCATCCTTCCCCCTTTTTTATCTCCTTTTTTTCTTGCTGTTTGTTTGTCTTTTTTTCTTTCTTTCCTCTTTCTTTTATATCCGCCACCTCATATTCCCTCCTTACCGTTTTTTTTTACCTGTTTACTCATTTCATTTGGGAGCCGGGTGATGAATGCCCCTCAATTTTGACCTTGGTCAAAATTGTTCCCACCGCCTTGTCCATCAAGACATTTATTTCATTCTACCTTTTTTTTATTTTCGTTGGAAGGGGGGTCGCGAAGACACCTCAGCGCCAGGCCCATTTGATTTTGACTTCGGTCAAAATCGGCCACACCATGCGACCTTGATTTAATCGACCCTAATTTGCCTTGCACCCGGGACTTCCTGTTGGGCTGGCTTGATTTTGACCGAGTCAAAATCGCCTCTTCGACAACTCGAAGCCGCGCACGCGACAAGGGGAAGCTTCTGGAGGGGGCATTTCCGCGATTTCTCTCTCTGCGATTTGCCACCTCCGCCAGGCGACCGCTAGCCCCGACAGTGGGCAGGCGAGGGAGACGACAGCGGCGGACTCGCCCAGGGCTGGAGCAGGGAGCGCCTCCGTCCAGCGCGTGTGGTGTTCGGAGCCTGGTTCTCAGCGGCTCCGAGCTCCTCCATCGCGGCGCGCTTCCTTCCTCCGGCGGCGTCTGGCGCTTGCATAGTTGTCAAGGCGACAAGGCGCCCAAGGCGTTGAAGGGTACCGATTCCGCTTAGGCGACAAGGCGGCCACTTAGGCGTCGCCTAGGCGGTCAAGGCGGTATTCAAGGAAGACTGAGTCGGGAGGTTGTTATATATAAACAAAACATAAATATAATTATTTTTATTATGTTATAATTGAATATGAGTGTTTTATCAATGCACATAAGTAAATATGATGTGTGTGTGAAAGAGAAGAAAGTTAAATAAATTTTTATAAAATTTAAGTATATAACTTATTTATGATTATAAAATATATATATGTGCAATAGTATAAGTGATGGTAAAATATTGTTATAATATTATTAAATGGGGGGAGCGCAGAGTAGTCGCGGATCGAGAGAGAGAAAAGAAAATGAGACAGAGAGAGAGAAGAAAGAGCTGAAAAAGAACTTAATTAAGTATATAATATATGTTTATAATCATAAATCTTAAATATGTATGATAGTATAAGTGATAATACAATATATTAATATATTCAAATTATCATTAAATAAGTGTTCCTTGTGAGGGGTATCAAGGGATAAAAACTCCTCAAAAACTTTTTTTAATGATGTAAAAATACCCAAGGCGCCTTGTTTGGGCGCCTTGGGCGCCTTTTTGGCCCCAGACAAGGCGCCCTGGCAAGGCGCCCTTGGAAAGGCGCCTTGCCGCCTAGGCGGCGCCTAGGCGGGCGCCTTGACAACTATGGGCGCTTGGGGGAAGGGCAGCTCTCTCCTCCGGAGTTCCCCTGTCGGGCTCCTTCTTGGCGCAGCGAGCAGCTCCGCCGCCGCGACCGTGGTGAACACGCCCCTCCCTGGGGCTCTCCTCGTTCTGCTTGGCCCGCGGGGGCTTGCGCAGTGTACCTCGACATCCTTGCCCGGCGGAGATCAGCCGCTGCTGGTCCGGTGGGATGCCCTCCTTCACCGCCTACTCGGCCTGCTTCTTGCCACCGTAGACATAGGTGAGTCAACACTTGCCGCAGTAGTGACGGTCGTGGTGGTTGGCCATGAAGGTACCGGCGCCGCATTCGGCGTTGGGGCACTCCTTATGGAGCTTCGTCACCTTGCCGGTGGAGTCGTCCACCTTGTAGAACTGCAGGACGGCGAGTTTCACCTTCTTCTTCTTGTGCTTGATTTTCTTCGGCTTGGTGTAGATCTTCTTCTTACGTTTCTTGGTGCCGCCGCGGAGGCGCAGCACCAGGTGAAGGGTGGACTCCTTCTGGATGTTGTAGTCGGCGAGGGTGTGTCCGTCCTCCAGCTGCTTCCGGGTTGCTGCGAATAGGGGTTCCGGGGCTGAGAAAAGAAGGTTCGGCAGCTCTTTCTCCCCCCCTCTTTTTTTACCGGTGTGTCCCATCTCTGCTTCGCCCATCGTTTCCGGGTCTGTTGAGTCCTTCTACCTCGTCTTCTGCAGGATCGTGCTTCTCGACAGGGGAGCACCCTTCCGGAGCTTGGTTCTCCTAAACGTCAGGCCAGGTATAGACTTCCACCTCTTCTTCTTCTGTTTTTTCTTTTTGCTCCGGGTAGGCCGTTTCTTATTTTTTTTATTTTTTTTTAATTGCTTCTCATCCGTCCCCCGGCGATGGCCCCTTCTTTTTTTTATTTTCTCTCCCCCCCTTTTTTTTGCTACAGCTCAACGCCCCCTCTTTTCTCCTTGCTGTATGGTGCAGGAGACCCCCCTTTCTAAACTTCAAGTCCCGACAGCTCAAGACAGGGCGGTTTCTGAGCCTTCGGTGTGGTGGTCGACCGACTGGGCTCGTTGCGTTCCCGACTGTAGGCTTCTCTGCCTATGTTTCGTTTTGTCCCATCGTCGTTGCCCCCTTTTTTTTGCATCAGATTACTGCACTTTTTGTGTGCTTTGAGTTTGCTCATACTCTGTTGAAATGTTAAATGATAATAGCATGTTTGATGTGCGGGCTGAAATCAGCTGATCGTCTCCATGGTTGGACTGGTCCGAGTGGCTTAGTAACTAGATACGGTTGTCGTCAACCCCTCCATTGGAGGATCGTTGATGTTCAACCTAAAAGAAGATGACATTCGTCACCGACCACCCTTCCGGGGAACCATGGCCGGTTGACCTAAAAAATAATAATAATAATCCTTGGAAAAGGCAGTCGTCGACCCCTCCATTGGAGGACCGTTGGCGTTCGGCCTATCAGAAGATGACATGTGCCGTCGGCCCCCTCTTCGAAGGATCATGGTCGATCGGCTTAATGAATAAACCACAAGCATGAGCTGCCCCGTCTGGTTGTGTGCTTAGTGAACATTTTTTCTTTGAATGACAATTGTGTTGCTTATAGTCGGCTTTTCAATTCTCACATTGTGCATAGATTTCTCATCTTTCTGTCTCATAGCACCATGCTAATTCAAGCTGATCAAACCTGATTAATTCAATACATGCTATATTTTTTCTGTATTTTGCAAGATTATTTTGATCGTCTTTGGTGCTCCCACTGATTTGTTGGGTTCATGACATGGCATGACCACCGTCCTGTGTCTTGTCATTTTTTTTCTTGGCGGGGTTAACAACTTCTAAAGTAAGTGTTGTCAAAATAAGAATGTTAAGATGGATGAGTGGTCACACTATATTAGATAAAATAAAAAATGAATATATTAGAGAAAATATAGGAGTAACGAGAATTGTAGACAAATTGAAAGAAGAGAGATTGAGATGGTTTGGACATATTAAACGTAGACCTAAAGAGGCTCTAGTTAGAAAGATAGAAAATATTAAAATGGCAGAAACAAAAAAAGGGCGTGGTAGACCTAAGTTAACTTGGAGAAGGGTAATTTAATATGATTTAGATAGTTTAAATATCTTTGAAGAAATAATACAAAACCGACATGAGTGAAGAAAGAGAATCCATATGGCTGACCCTAAGTAATTTGGGATAAAGGCCTTAGTTGAGTTGAGTTGAGTTGAGTTATAGTATCACATTATTTTAGGATGGCCACAAGGCCAAATTTCTATAAATATGGGTAAAAGCAAAAAAGATACAAGAAAGCAACAAAGTATTAAACAGAAAGAGACCCCTAAAACATCTACCAAGGAGGTAGAGAATACAGATGATTACAAAAGGAAAATGCAAAAAGCTAAGAATTTGTCACTGAAGAAAAAAAGATCATCCATTCTTTGTCCTGAATGAGCCAATAACCAATCCCTCACACAGAAGAACATACGCTGGAGAATCTGTCATGGTTTCTCAAAATGGTCTTCAAAGATACATTATTCCACAAGCGCCAAATGGACCATAGCATAGCGGGAAAGGTAAGCCTCCATACCATGTCCTCTGAAGCCCAAGGGTTCAAACTGGACCAATCCTGCATAAGTGAAATAGTGCTGACTGGTTCATACCACTAAATCTTCCAGCTTTTGAAAAGAATGTTCCATAGGAAATTAATAATCCCACACTTGACAAGGAGATGATCCACAGTTTCCTCCTTGCTTCCACAAAAGACATAGTAGATTGAAGTGACTAAAAGGATCTTATAGAAAAAACTTCTGGTGGGCAATCTTTGTTTCCTATCTTCCACATGAAAATATTAATTTTTATAGGCAACAGTTGCTTCCACACAACATGATGCCAAAAGACTTCAATCCCACCCTAGGTCAACTTGTATAATGCAGAATTCACAGTAAAGTTGCAATTCTTACTAGGAAGCCAAACAAGTTTATCCTCATGGTTAACAATGCACATGCAGTCTTCAAGGAGAGACAGTAGAACAACATATAGGTCTTTAATTTCATCCTCTTTAAGATTTCTTCTAAAAGATAAAGATAAGTTTTTTCTAACATCCCACCATGCAGAAACCCTTGCACTAGAATTGTTGTATATACTGTTGAGTGAAGAAAACATGTGAGCCAAAGATGCGTAACCGGTCCACCGGTCTTCCCAGACATAGGTTCTCCTGCCATCCCCCGGTGCAATAGTAGAACAGTAACTAAAAAAGTCCCAATTGACAAGGATACCTCTCTATATGCTATAGACTCTACTGTTATCCCTAAAATTCTTGATCCATGAGTCATCTAAACCAATGCTATATTTAGAACAAACAATTCTACTCCAAAAGACATTCATGTTAGAGCTCAGATTCCACAACCACTTTATTAATAAATTATAAATCTATGATTATGGCTTCTAGTGGCACAAGAAACTGATGCAGGACAGTACCGGGGGGGCCAAGTTTAAGTGTTTGATCAGGGGGAATATGTTCCAGGACAGATTTCCAAGCAAGTAACATCAAACCTCAAGCAAAATACCAACAGCAATACTATTTAATAGATCTCAGTAATTTAATTTGCACAAAATACCAAATTTGCTGACATCCAGGAAAATTATGCAATTTAACAAATGAGGCAACCGCAGCAGCAATAGAGAATTGATCTCAGATATTTGATGTGCTCACTAGCAAGGCTCAGAAAAGAAATAATTCATCACAGCCATGGAGGAATCAGGAAACCAAAAAATTCATCATCTTCAGAAGTCCTCCCAAAGAACAGTAACCGGCAACTAAATAAAGCTACCAAGGCACTGCATATCTAGTTTCATCATCATTTTCCATTTTCAAATGTAGCAGGATTGTATTCTACGTAACTGTTGGTGTCAACAAATATTTAATGCCTTGAACTATCAGAAACAGTTCGTAGGAAAGAAACTAAGCCAGAATGGTCGGACTAGACCAGGACCAGTCCTTATCTCAAAAGGAACCAGCAGTTAAACTCACGGAATATTAATCCCAGTCAAAGAGATAACGAACAATGATGGAAATCTCCAGTTTAAATCATGCCGGAATGGATAATCCGAGGCAACACTACTTCAGATGAAGAAACCGATAATCATTCTTTTTTTCAGAGATGAGTGTCACTGTTACCTGATTGGAGCATTCAAAACGTTCCCAATGGCATCACTAACCTCTTGGAATCACACTTGTACCATCAACCAATGGAGAAAGAGGAGCGCATTGGACCATTCATCATTGGCTAACCAGCCTCAAAAGAGGACACGGGATATTCATCAGTAAATCTGACCTCAGTCATCCTCAGAGATCAGGAACAGCAGCAAACAAAGCAATGTTGAAGTCGTTCACCAATGAAGCTACCAGGTTCCAATCTCGATGTAGAACACCAGATAGAACCACACTGAAGAAGATAGTAGATCTGTCTAGTGGAGAAGGATATCCACAGGAGCTCGACAGATCCATCTCCGGAAGAAGGGATCAAGCTGATCCTAGAAGAGAAGGAGGTATCCGCTGTCGAGTGGTAGATTAAGACCGCAGAAAACCCCCGAATCCAGCTGAAGAATAGCCCGATGCAGTTCAGGCTGAAGAAGAAAAGATAGAGGAAGACCAGAGGGAAAGAACTCTCCACAGTCGCTTTAGAAGATCACCGCGGTAGGAGGGGGAAATCGAAAGAGAAACCCTGCACTAGGATTTTCGCTGCCGGAGGAACAGAGGGGAGCTGTGGTCGAATTGCCATCCGCCGCGGAGAGAGGGAGAAACCAAGGGTCAAGAGGGTTCGGGAAGGGCAAAATCGGAACAGAGAAACTCACGGAATTTCAATTCAATGTATCATGTCATGTGCACAGGTGCTCGGGCCCTATTTATAGGACCAAGCATGGCTTCATCAGTGAAAACAAACAAAATCACTTAAAAGCTAGAAAAATGAAATTTGTGATTCTAAAATGCCTATAAAATAAAGAAAAATGGCTAGACATCTTAAAAAAATCCTAAAATTTAAAAAAAAAATATTTAGATGGACCCAATATTGATCTAAAGTCAAAATTTTCATGAAATTTGATATCTATTAATCAGTTCTTGTGTCCCGATTCGGTTCTCATCATTAATCGGTTCTTACATCCCGATTCGGTTCTCATCAGAAACACCCCCCCTTTCCTTAGTAGATATGCACACATGATTCCACTTAATGAGATGAAGACCCTTCTTTAGCTGTCATGATACTTTCCAACTTGTTACTAATATACCCTTTCGAACCTTCAAATGGAGAAAAAAATTAAGAAATATTGTAACACAGTCTTGGATAAGCACCCATCTCCCTCCTAAAGAGAGCATTCTGCTTTTCCAACCCCACAACATTTGTTCCATCTTGTGAACCACACACTGCCAATCGTTGCTTGTTGTCCCCTTGTCCAATAGTAGTAGGCCTAAGTATTTAATTGATAAGAAGGTTGATGGCATGTTGACGATGTTTGCATCTGAACCTTTTGGGTTCCCTTCAAGTTAATACCGATCAATTCATATTTATCCTTATTGATCTTCAGTCTAGTAACCACCTAAAGCAAGAATAGAATAACTCTAAAATTAATGCATTTATCAACGCTCAACGTGGAAAAAAACAGAGTATCATCAACAAATCAGAGATGTGAAATCCTTTCCCCACTGGCCCCTGACTTGAATACCTTCATTAAGACTTGCATTCTTTGCCTTATCCCACGTAATGCAGAGCACTTGGATGAGTGGATCTGACCCCGTCATAAACTTTCTCAAAATCCAACTTTAGAAGAATACATTGCATGTGTCTGGTTTTCTGATCATACAAGTATTCATGTGCAGCCATAAAATTGTCTAGAATAAAGTACCCAGGAATAAAAGCAAACTGCAAAGGATTCATTAACTTTCTAATGTACATGCTGAGTGTAGGGGCTAAAATCTTGGTAATGATTTTACAACTGCAATTCAAAAGATTGATTGGTCTGGGATCTTTAATATTATCCACATTATCCCTTTTAGGTAACAGGGTTAGCAAAGAGGAGTTTAACTTGATACACTTAGGATCAGCCTCAAACTCCTTGACAAGTGCCGTGAAATCATCCTTAATAATATCCCAACAGTGGGAATAGAAAGTTGATGAGAAACATCAAGATACAAGGTTTTTTAAGGATCCATCCTTAATCCTTTTGAACGCACCAAGAACCTCTTCCTCAGAAATAGTATCAACTAGAGACTCAGCTTCAACCTCAAACTTCATCAAGTACCTTTTGCATATAAAAGTTAAGAAAAGGGCCCCAGCTATTATCCTTAAAGACACCATTCCTTATGATACCCCCTCACTTTGACCCCCTCTTTCAGTTGATTGTCATCTAGGAGTCCACTATCATTCAATTGTTCAAAACATAGATTGCAAAATTAGCCAATCTGGAATCGGATCGGTCGAATCGCCCAAATTGGAATTGGAATTTTTAAATTCTTTTTAAAAATTTCGATTCCAAATCAGTTTCTCTTTCTGAGAATCTGTACGAGTCAAATCGATCAATCCAATCCGATTCGAATCAGATCGGTCCCCAATGATTCAGTGACTGATTCCAATTTAGAAATCCTTGATTCAAAACAACCAATCTTGGCAATCTAGTCATCCCTAGTTTTGAAGGAAAAATTGAATTTGGTACTAGACTACTTCTTGAGGTAAATCTTGATCCTTTTGAGCTTACACACAAATCTCCAAGTTGCTCAAGTTGAAGGCAGCACATTTTTCATTCCATCATTCCCTGACCAGACCCTTAGAGTTAGGCTGCCGGCACCCAGAAAGCTCAAATCTGAATTATCTAGCATGTGTTTGTAAAGGACTAGCACATTTAATGCCAATAGCACAGTGGTCTGAAACTATCTTAGGAATATAGAAACCCTCAGGTATGCCAAAATATTCTGCCCCATCATCCCCTGACCATATCCTTAAGGTTAAGCTCCCGGCACCAAGAAAGCTCAAATCTGAATTATCTAGCATGTGTTTGTAAATGACTACCACATTTAATGCCAATAGCACAGTGGTCTGAAACTACCCTAAGAATATAGAAACCCTCGGATACACCAAAATATTCTGCCCAACAGGGGGAGATAAAAATTCTGTCCATTTGATTTGGATCCAGAATGGGACCACGTAAAATCGATACTTACGTTGGAAACTTCTATCATGCCATAATTATTGACCCAGTCATTGAACAAGTACATTTCCTGCACCTAGACATAGTGATCAAATCTTTCTTGAGACTTCAAGACAACATTGAAATCTCCGCATACACACCACATAGAATCAGTACATCTATCAATAACAATGTACATATCAGCAAAGAAAATATTTCATCCACATCACTGGGCCATACACATTACACAGAAACCTTGCCTATCCGTTCCTGTAAAAGAAAACTTGAGCACTTGTATATGTATCTCCCCTTTGAGACCTCTTCCATGGAGAACTTGTTCCCATACCATAGAGTTGTCATACCTCTGCTTCTCCCATTAGCTTGCACACAAGAGAAACCTGAAAGTTACACTTCAAAAACTCGGTATCCTGGACCTTATCAAAGCTAGTCTTTGTTTCCTATAGTAGAAACACATCATGTTTGTACATAGTCACAATATTTCAAAACTCCTTGGTCTTCTCATTACCAATAATCCAACTGTAGTTCCAACTAATCACAGTAATCATATATAAATAACAATACCCTTCCCTTGTTCCTCCTCCTGCCTTTCAACAGAACATAATTGTTCAAAACAAAGTTTATCCCCCATGGAAACCACTACGTTGGTGAAGCTTCTTGCCACTAGGAACTTCAATAAGACAAAATAGGTCCTCACGCAGTTTATCAAGAAACCTCTTCACCATCTGTTCACAGCCCAAAAAGCTAAGGCCCATGAGATCTCCAATAATTAGAATAGACTCATAGGAGATGCACCACGATTCCTCAGACTCCTCTGCCCAGCATTGATCAAAAGAACCACCCCCTATATCCGGAATGGAAACCACATCATTGGCCTCAAGCTCCATCTGAACATCTCTTGGAGATATCTGACATGCCTGCCTCACAAACAAGGATTAACTACTGCTTCCCACCACCTCTACCTCCTTGAAGCCTCGGCCATCGAACAGAGCCAGAGAACGTGATTCCATGGTCGTCAAAAGCCTCATCCAGTCGTGAAACTCCTGGGAAGACAAAGATGGTAAAACTGTCCACACAACAACTGAGCCTCCATTCGGGGGACCAGACAGTCCAAGATCATGAGCAGATTCAACACTGCCTCTGGTGTACTGCCTGCAAAACTCCTGAACCAGGTCAACTGGTTCATACTCCCTCCCTATGCCCAAACCCCCAACAACGTCTACAACAAAGACTATTTCTACAGCTGACCATCGAGTGATCTTTGCTATAACGTTCACAAGACCAAAAGCTCCATCAGCTCCCAAGACCCTCCAAGACCACCTCACTATATGACTTCCTCTGAGAAACATAACTCCTTGCAACCGAAAGCACCTCCCTCTCCAAAGGCAAAGAGTCAACACCCCACCATGAGAAGAAAACATACCCAACCCTACTTCAATAATCCTTCCAACAAGGGAGGGAGCACAAAAGACACCCAGCCCAACACTCCCAATCACTGCCACCTTATCCCTCCGATCACCGATGACGCCCCACAACAGCAGAGCACCCTCTTTGAGTAGAGGCTGTAATCACCAAGCAGGGCTCTGGAATCGTCGAAGCCGCGCTCTCATAACAACGGTGAGCTGCTAATAGTATCATATATGTTTAATATTTTTTAATATAAGCATATCTTAAGGTCTAAATTATATGTATATTTTAAAGCCTACTCCATACTTTTCCCCTCTCTCTATATATATAGGTATATATACAGTATTAAAAAATAATAAAAGTCACAGTTTCATTAATACAAAAAGAAGAGTACAAAAGAGTAAAAGAAAAATACGACACTAGAAAAACAGACCTACTCAACTGACCACCAAGACGATAGTATCTGAAAGCAACCACAAACAAGACACTTGCATGCAATAAAGTGGTCTAAGAAGAAGGAATCTGGTAATCACCCCAAGTAACTGAAGAACTAATCCTTGACTAAAGCAGCAGCCTGTTGAAGAATAGATGAACCAAAGTACTCATTGAAAATCCTCCGATTCTGAATCCTCCAAATGGACCATAGCACAACATGCAACGAAAAGCTCCACAAGGAAGGATGATTACACAGGTTATCACTATTCCACTGTAAGATAATATGAGAAGTATATAAAGGTTCTTGCCAAGGTAACTTCCAGTTTTTGAACTTGATGCTGCCTTATCATACTTGGCACCTATGAACAGTTTAGGCACCTTATCACCTTGACACTAAGAAAATTATCTGTCATATACAACTTGGTTAAGATGTTGAGAACTTCACTCTCTCATCATTGCTAATCTATAAATATATTTTTCACCTTATTTAGTCTCAAGTTTGTCTTACATCTAGTTCAAAGTCTCATTTATTACTTATCTATGATCTAGTAACTTGTTTGCTTCACTTTTTATCAAATAATAATGTTCATAAGTTTTGTTTTTAACACACTTTGACAACCATTTATACTAATCTATATAATTCTTTACCACTTTTTGTACTTTTTCATTCAACTACAATCTCCCCTTTTTGGGAGGGCAATGTCATTAGACTCTCCAGATATTTTTCTAGCTATATTTATCATAAAAAAAATCATCCATAGTGATGACTTCTATATTTCACTTGTAATCATTTACTTGAGAATTTCATTCTTAAATATATCTTATTTTGCTCTTTTTAATTCTCATTATTCTATAATAGGAGAAGTCTTTCTTTCAAATGTGTTTGTTCATCTCTCGATCTTAGCATCTAACAACTAATTTAAGTTGACTTGTTAAAACTACTAAACTAAGAATAACTTTATAATTTTTACAAAAAACATGATTAATCTTTCTTGTAAGAATGAATCAAATTGACTTTTATTTTATCCACTTTTAAATGTAATTAAATAGGATTCTCTTTTGATAAATTGGAGAGTTTTCAATGTAAGATGCATTCTCTATTTCATTTAAAGTTCCATATCCAAAATCTCCGTAGAGTTTATAATATCCATGGTAATCACTTCTAACATGTCAATTGAATTCTTATCCAATAAACATGTTTTATTCATTAGGGACACTTTACATAAGGTCATCTATGTCTCCCCAAAACTTTTCTTTAAGCACATTTCCTCAGCCAAATTGTGGGACATAAGCCTATTCTAAAGAAAAATGAAAGAAAAAAATTCTGAAAAGAAAATAATCGACAATGCAATAGATTAACAGCAGTAATTTAGACGACTAATACAAGATACTTGCATCTTTTATTGTTAAGTAATGATTTCTAAATGATTATATTGAGAAGTCAGACATTGACGGGTCTTCTTGCTAGTTTGTATCTATTTCTATGCATAAGCGAGAAGAAAACAATTGATTTTTCTCCATAAAAGAAAACCCAATAGAACAAAAGGTTTTGGTTGAGTATAAACTCGTGATCTAATTCTAAGGATCGGTGGTAAAAGGAGTTCATAAATTCGACCAACTCCATGTCTGAGGAGCTGCAGATAACATATATTTTTCATGCAAAAAAGGAATAACCAAAGCAGATGGCCGGAAACGAAACTCACAGTGGGGGAAGGTATCCCGGCCTTCAAATAGACCATGTTCACCGATACCACCTCTCCCTCCGGCTTAACTCCCGCCTTCACCAGGTGAAATTGCGCCCCCCTGAACCTCCTTATCATCTCCAAGCTCTTCAACAGGTTTTCCATGGCGGTGTTGTCGAACAGCCTAGCACCATGGCCAGGCGCCCCAGTAGCCCGGACAACGGACCACCACGGACACCTTTCCCCGTAGAATATCCGATACTCTTCACCGGTCGACGCCAACCCCTCGTCCAGCACCACACCAACTCCCATCTCCTGGAACCTCTCGGACACCGCGAACATTTCCGCACCGTCGTGGCCCCCTATCTCTTCGTCCGGCACGTACGACAGGTATACCGTCCGATCGGGCTCGAAACCAACGGCCTTGAGGCGGCGAATGGCCTCGAGGTACTGCATACCGACGCATTTCATGTCCTGGGAGCCGCGCGCATACACGTCACCGGAGCCAGGGTCTAGCGCGGCGGAGAATGGCGGATGCCTCCACTTGTGGGGCTCGGAAGGGACGACGTCGGTGTGGGAGTTGAGCAGGACGGCGGGGAGGGAAGCGTCGCGGCCGGGCCATGTAAGGAGGACGAGAGGCTTGGCGGGGGCGAACTCGAGGACCTCGGAGACCAGGGCGAGCTCGCGAGCCTGGGAGAGCAAGAACTCCGTGGAGGCTGCGTAGTCGGGTTTCGGCTGGGAGGTATTGATCCGAAGATACTGCCGGAACCTAGAGATAGCGACGGCATCCTCGTCGGCGCTCGATGCTGCTGCTGCCGCCGCGGTGCCTGCGAGGAACAGGAAAGAGTTGAAGAGCAAAGAGAGGAGGAGGGAGGGCTTCTGCTTCCTGCTGTTCGCCATGTTTGCTTCTCACGAGCTACCGAGTGGAGTGTTCGACGTTTTAGCAGTCTGATCCGGTTCGGCGAAGACCTCTGTTTGATCGAACGGTGCAGGTTCGAGGTGTGCTGTCAGCATCCACCGGTCAATGAAGTAAAATGACTGCCGACCGAGCATCGCTCGGTTGGCATGACCTCGCGCAGGGGGGCGCGAGGTCGGGGCTTCGCCTCCCGGCGGCTGCAGTCCCGGGCGCCCCCATGGGGGGGGGCGACTTGTGGGGTTCGACGGGCGTCGAACCCTCGCCACCCGCGCGCACGGCGGGCCTTCGGCCAACTGGGCCAGTGACCAAAAAAAAGTAAAATGACTAGGGTGCGCGCGGTTTAGCTGGGTGTAGCGTAGATGGGAAAATTAAATACCGGTCCAATAAACAAAATCGATCTAACGGTAGGTTCGATGACCAAATTCTTTCAACACCCCGTCCGTCCGTCATAGGACTGTAGACGGGTGGGACTCAGACGCTGAAAATATCAGAATTTGATTTTGATTCTAATTTTGATAATTTCATAATTATTATATTTTTATTTTAATCTTATTTTAATTTTATTATCAAAATTAAAATCGAATTCGATAAATTTTAAATTTTATATTAAATATTAAAATGTATTTAGAAATAAGTTAATAATTTACATAAAAATTGTATTTAATAATATTAAATGTTAAATTTTATTAAAATTTAATATAATCTTTAAAATATTATTCTTATCATTTTATATGATATATTTTATTTTATTTATATGTACTTATTTTTATCATAATCGAATTAATAAAAATAAAATGAATCGATTCTGATTTTGATTCTAATAAATCATCAGAATATTCGATTCTAATTCAGATAACTTATAAGATAAATCCTCGTACTATAACCTTTACTATTGAAACTAAACAAATAACAGTTGAAAAAATCTTAACAGATTCGTCAAATATGATACGAATGGAAAGACCTTTAAACAAAGAAGTAAAAGAATACTTATTCAAGGATTATAAAATATATATTATCAAATACGATAGAACTGTAGATTGGCCAGAAAAATCAGAAATAGGATTTACATTATTATCAAATGAAAATATAACCTTATTACCTACAGAAAGAAAAAATTTATATACTGGTTTAGGATTTATAATACCAGATGAATTTTACGGTATAATAAAAGGGAAAAATGGATGGTTAAAAAATGTAGATTTACAGATTACTGAAGGAACAATAAAATCCACATATAACGGAGAAGTAACCATAATAATAAAAAGTTTTGAGAAAACATCAATTATTAGAATTAAAAAGAAAAATAAGTTAGTAGATCTTATAATAAATAAGATTTACAATTTTATCTAATGGAAGTAATAACTCGACAGATAAATAGAATATGTATCAAGATAAAATTAGAAAACGGACAAAATTATAATATTTTTCCTATCTTAGATTCAGGAGCAACTAAAAGTATTGTAGAAGAAAAATTTTGGCCTATAAATCTAATTGAAAATCTAAATAAACCACAATTATTTAGTGGATTAGCAGGTAATACTAATTCAACAAAAATATCTAGAAATGTTTCCATATATATTTTAGATCAAAATGAAATAGAAGAAGAATTTGTTATTCCTGAAGTATACATAATAAAAGAAGGATTAAGTAATATGATTCTAGGTAATAATTTCATAAACAAATATTCACCGATTACAATTGATAAGATGTTTAATACATTTACAAAAAATGACAAAAAGATAGTTATTCCACGATATTTTATTGTACCAAAAATCTTTAAGCTACCACTAAATATATCAAAAGAGAATTTTCAAAAATTTTATTTAAATAGTTTAAACGAACTATTTTCAGAAAATCCTTTAAAATTATGGGATAAAAATCCAAGATATTGTAAAATAGAAATTCTACCAGAACATAAAGGAAAAAATCTAAGAACAAAACCCTTAGTATACTCCAAAGAAGATGTAATAGAATTTCAAAAACAAATCACTGAATTAAAAAACTTTAATCTAATACAAACTAGTAAAAGTCCACATATTTCACCTGCCTTTATGGTTAGAAATCATTCAGAACAAAAAAGAGGTAAAGCAAGAATGGTAATAAACTACAAAAAAATAAATAAACATACAAAATTTGATGGATTTCATATACCTAGTTGTGACAGTATCCTAAAAAAACTACAAGATAAAAAATGGTTTAGTAAATTTGATGCTAAATCAGGTTTTTGGCAAATAAAATTAGAGGATCTTGAATCAAGAGAATTAAGTTCATTTTCTACACCATATGAACACTTAGAATGGAATGTAATGCCATTCGGAATAAAAAATGCACCACAAATATTTCAAAAATGGATGAACTCAATATTTAAAGATTATAATGAATTTATCGTAGTCTATATAGATGATATATTAGTCTTTTCTAATGATTATAATGAACACAAACATCATTTACAAATAATAAGAGAAATTCTTATTAAAAATGGTATAATTTTATCACCTAAAAAAATTGAACTATGCAAACAAAAAATAGAATATTTAGGAAAAATTATTGATCAAGGAACCA
The DNA here is from genome assembly GCA_036172225.1 of Cryptocoryne crispatula var. balansae. Lineage (NCBI taxonomy): Eukaryota > Viridiplantae > Streptophyta > Magnoliopsida > Alismatales > Araceae > Cryptocoryne > Cryptocoryne crispatula. The sequence continues at coordinate 44,106,822 of CM069918.1, read as the reverse complement.
TTGAACTTCAAATTCACATTATTAGCAAAATAAAAGAATTCCCAGATACATTTACAACACTTAAACAACTACAAAGTTTTTTAGGAATACTAAATTATGGAAGAAAATATATTCCTCGACTAAGTGAATTAATAAAAGAATTACAAAGTATAATTAATTTTGAAAATAAAAAATATAAAAAAGAAAATGATAAAATTATAACAAGATGGGAAACCGATAAAATCAAAATAAAACTCTCTTCAGAAGCAGAAAAAGAAATTAAGTACATCAAATCTATAATAACAAAAATACCCAAAACAGTTATACCAAAAGAAACAGATAAATTAATAGTTTCTACTGATGCTAGCCAATTTTATTGGGCAGGTATATTAACTATAGAAAAAGAAGATGTTGTAGGATACAATTTCGGAAAATTTTCTAAACCCGAAATAAATTATTCTACATATGAAAAAGAATTCTTAGCCATATTAAAAACTATCAAAAGTTTTAAATATTGGTTACTACCAACTACTTTTCGGATTAATACTGATAATAAAGGATTATATCATTATATAAAAAATCGAAAAGAAGACCAAAATAGTAGAAGAGTACGTTGGCTAATGCAGTTAGAAGATTATAGTTATACAATACATTTTTTACAGCTATCGAAAATATTGTTGCTGATTATTTGACTCGACCTTTTCAGCATGAAGAATAACTTCCTTCAGGCAGCAATGTCAAATAAAGGAGCTTCATCCTCGAATATGGCAAATATAGTACCAAGGATCAATATGCCAATAAACTCCTTGATTACACCTATTAATAAAGGTGAACCTAAAATAAATATAAATTTTGCGGAAGGAAATATAATTATTGATATGGCAAAAACTCAGAATCAGAGAGCAATACATCAAATATCTCAAGCCAGAAGCTCGTATAGGAGCAATAATAATCTAAGTAAAAATAATTATGAAAACCTCAATAAATTATGGAAAACAACTGGAGGGCTTCAAAGCAATCCAGAATATATTACAGCTCTTCGTACTATAGAAGAATATATTATAATGCTAGAAAACAATAATCTTCACCATCAAAATATATATGTTACACTTCAAAACTAGATAATAGAGCTCAAAAGGCAACATATGATAGAGCGAAGCAATTATACTGGCATCTTCAATAATCACTTAATTCCTTTCATTGAAAAAAATATTCATAATGAAGAACCAGAAGAACAATTAAATATTATAAATTACATGGAAAATACAGCAATATTCTCGAATATACTTCAAAAGGAAAAAAGAAAGGCACTCTATGAATATATCAATAATAATCTTCCACCTGAAATTGCAACTATTATCAATAACAAAATATGGTATGACCCAGTTCTACCACTATTACAAGAATATAAAGATTGTATAACAAAAAATGTAGACAAACAAAGAATAACACTGGTACATCATGAGATAGATGATCAAATAATCTACGCCCTTGAACAAGGAGCAATAAATAAATTAATTATTACAAGAGAACAAATTAATAAACTAAATTTTCCTATGATTATTAAAAGTATTATAGGATGGATTCCACTATTAATACAAGTCTTTGAAATAGATATTACTGCAACTTTTACAGAAGTTACTATTGGAAATATATTCCCATCCATACAAATATGGTGGATAAGATCACAATATTCCTTTAATTTAGAATATGAAGAACTCAATGAAAAAATAAATATAAAAGAAGAACAAAAGAAAAACATTTTACACATAAAAAATCGAAGCAGATGGCTTATAGAAGTCCCCAGTTGGACAGATGGAAGAATACTAGTACGAGATCAAGCAAAAATAGTCCATAAAAGTCATCATGGACATGGACATGGATACAAAGAACAACTTGACACAAATATTTTGGGACCAGAAGGAAAAACAATATGGAGAGAACTCGTCGGCTACAATTAAGCGAGATGAGATGGAGCAAGAATAACGACAAGGACCACATTACTATTCTAGATTCGATCTGAGCCTCGGGGAGCCGATCGAAAAGAATATCCACTATTGTAAAACCACTCACTATATTAAAACCAAGGGCGCCCCTAGTATTGAGCCCATGGTATTGTGAGCCCATGGTATTGTATCTACAGATACCGGACTTCAAGTATGTTTGAATCCGGAATAGTGTGTAAGCTCGACTATATAAGAGCATGAAGACCTTCTGTAAGAGCACCTTGAAAATAACCTTGAGACGATATCTTGTGTGAAATATCAAATCGATCCAAGCTGAGTGTTGTCTTTCTTGCTTCCCTCACGCCTCGACGCCTCATCTCCCCAACGCTTCGACGCTCGATCCGCAACTCTTCATCCATCTACAACGAGACGCCCTAGAAAAACGACCCTCACGCCGATTGGTATCAGAGCAAGGTCAGTATCGAAATTATTTATCTCAAGAAATCTTGTAAAATTTAGTAGACGTTATTATTCTAGTGAGTAGTATTGATCTTACTCAGTGTGTAGTACCCATTGTTGCTCTGATATTGAGCTAAGGGGAATATCTGAGTATCATCAAGAACATCTAGAGTAAAAATGTCCGCTGAACATAACGATGATTATCTTACAGATAATAATTTCTGTACTTCTAATAAAGAAAGTTATCAACATATAAGCCATAATAAAGAAGCTACTAGTGATATTAAACAGAACTTCCAAAATATCTTTAATCAACAAAACACTATAATTGATTATGGAATTAATTCATATAAAATACTTAAAACTTTAGAAAATAAATTTAATACATTTAACGACAACTCGATTATTAAACATAGTCCTCATCATAAATATAATCATAATCAAACCCCAACTTTTATATTTAACTATAAAGATTTGTTTAAACCATATAACACACAAGAATTAATAAATGTTTGTCTTGAATCAGAATTTGAACAATTCTTACAATATAAAGAAAATTTAAAAACTAAAATAAATAATTATACAATGAATCCAGAACTCTATAAATTAAGCGATATTCAAGAATATTATGAAAAAAATTATGATACATTTAAACAATATAACTTTACACCAGATTTTGAAACACAATCACAATCCTCTAAAGATTCAATCGAGGAATTAAATTTTGAAAAACTTAATATAAATACTGTAGAGGAAATAAATCCTCCAACAATAGAACAAGGTGAAACATCTAGAGCCCCAGCTCAAGCTTCTTCACCTAGTCAACAAATACCACGAACACAACAATATGGTAAAAGACCAGTAACTTGGGGATCACATGGTTATTATAGTTGGAATGATTATAACATTAATACTGAACCAAAACGAACTGAAAAAACACCATACAGTTACTATCAATCAAATATTAAAATTCCTCCAAAAGAAAATCATACACTGATAGACAACTATTTTAATATAGACTTAATACTGTACATCTTAGGTGATTATATAATACAATGGTACCATTCCATGTTTTCATTACAATTTTTATATCAAACTTAAATACTCCTAATCTAATTGATTTTATAATTAGTAAAATGAGAGGCAGTGCAGCTTATGCATTAATATCTCAGTATGATAATAAAATGTTTCAAGAAATAAGAGAACAATCATCCTTTGAAAATGCTCTAATGCAATTTCAATTTATTTTATTACAATTCTTTACCGCATCTACCAGACCTGATGCAATAAATATTGAAGACATAGAAACAGTTATAGGAAAAATGAAATTATGTAATATATGTTATCTAATAGAATTTTCTACTGATTATTCTACATATGTATGGAAATTACCACCACAAAATTGGAATCATTGGGAATTAGAATATTTTAATAAGTTTCCATCTCCTTGGGATGCTAAATTAAAAGAATATTATCATACATTTCTAAAAGATACAGAATTACGAAAAGCTGGAACAGATAGTTTATCAACAAGAATAAATTGTGCAATTAACTGCTTTAGAAATTACTGTAAAGAAACGACTATTATACAATCTTTTAATAAGTCAAAACATATCTATCAAAAATATTCTACTTCAAATAATATTAACAGTGCTTGTGAAAAACTGTTACCAACACTATTATACGGTTGTAGACCAGCGCGCAACAAGCGTGGTGGATCCATAAATAAAAAATCCACAAATAAAACTAAAACTTATTATAATAAGTCATATAAAACACAAAGTCAAGGTTCGGTTAATAAACCAAGAACAAGAAGGTATCCTTATAGAAAGAAAAGATTTCAAGTTAGATCTAAATCTAACTCTATAAATCCAAATAGTCAATACTTAAAAAAGAAATCTAATACTAAAAAATGTAAATGTTTTAAATGCGGAGAAGAAGGACATTATGCAAATATGTGCCCTAAGAGAAGACAAATTAATATAGTAGATATGAATATTATTGAAGAAATATATGATATAAGAATAGGTTATGAACTTTCCGATTTAGAACATTATGATTATGAATTAATATCTGAAAGTGAAGAAGAAATTATTTACTCTTCTGATGAAGAATACTATTATGATAGTGATAATAACATAGAAGATTTAATAGACGAATTTGACCCTTTTCAACAAAATAATATTCAATATATTTATATGATGTCTAATCAAGAATCAACTAAAGAAGAAGAAGGAACTTCTGAAATATTTAATTTAGAAGAAGACCAAGAAGATAATAATAGACAAATGATAATTTTCGATGAAAAAATATATAATAAAATTCAAAATGCACCATGGGAAATTGAGAAAAATAAAGTTTATAAATTAAAATGGAATTTATGGAGAAAAGATAAGCTATTAATAGAAAGATTTGAACAAACAATAGACTCTATTTTTATTTTAATCTTATTTTAATTTTATTATCAAAATTAAAATCGAATTCGATAAATTTTAAATTTTATATTAAATATTAAAATTTATTTAGAAATAAGTTAATAATTTACATAAAAATTGTATTTAATAATATTAAATGTTAAATTTTATTAAAATTTAATATAATCTTTAAAATATTATTCTTATCATTTTATATGATATATTTTATTTTATTTATATGTACTTATTTTTATCATAATCGAATTAATAAAAATAGAATGAATCGATTCTGATTTTGATTCTAATAAATCATCAGAATATTCGGTTCTAATTCAGATAACTTATAAGATACAAAGATAAATTTTAAACCCATTAATTTTTATCGAAATCGAATCAAAATATCAAAATATTCGATTTTATAATAAAATAATAAAATCTTTAGAACTTATTAACACATCGTATAAAGTCATAAGAATGATCAAACTGGCTTGTTTGTGTTCAATTTTATTATTTCAATTGTATTTTTATATATATATCTGAAATAATATTATAATAAAATACAAGTAAGTAAAAAAAATTTAAAAATATGTTATATAAGGTGATCATAAATAAAAGTAAATGTTTAAATTCATGGTTAGATCAAAATTTAATAACTATACCTGTAAATAAAATTAAAATAATATATTTAAAAATTAATAGCCAAGGTATAGTTCACTTTATAGAAAAGTTTCAACATGTTTGGTGACAGCATTAAATACTTCTATCACTATTATTTTAAAAATAATATTGATTTAAAAAATCATCTTAAGATATTAGGATATTAACAGTAATTTTGAAATTACCTGTGTCTGCTCATGCCAATTTTTATTACCTGATATTCTATCATCTGGAAATATCAATTATCATTTTGAATAATCTAACCAAATATGGCACAGTATATGTATTGTATTGTTATTTGTGTACGAAGATATTTCAAAAACAAGTGTGTATGTATATGAAATCGTATTTTTAACTTTTTTTTTCTTTTTTTAGAACAAAATCACAATGTTTTTGAAATCAAGAATACACTAAGAGCAAAGGAATTTTTAGATTGGTAAAATTGTGAATATGAGTGATTGGAACATTTCCTAGCCACCATGAGGAAAATTATTCATGCTCTTAAGATAAAAGGTAATATATATTTAAGACATGTTATGTATTAAATACATTAGAAATGGAACTACATATCATATGCACACACATTTAGTGTGCACACACCTTATTTTGGCTTGCATAATTATGTGAGATGGGACTAAAACTTTTTCTCGACATCATGGTTAGCAGCAAAAAAAAAATATACATGCTACCATGCCGCAAATCTTGGGAGCAAAACTATTTGAGTTACATTATAGAATTAAAGTTTCTTTGATGCCTAGGACTCTGTTTAGTAACTATTTATTAGAACACCTCTATTAGATATAATTTTAAAATTGATATTGATATAAATCATAAATAAATGTTTGACTATCAACAATAACATTACAGCGATTAGTGCAAATAAAATATGTTATGTAATGTCCAATGTCCTATTATATTAATTTTGATATTAATATTCTATTCTCGAAAAACATCAAAATAAGTTTTCTACCTACAAGGGATAGTCACTTTATCTAGCATGGTACTGACAATTGATTGAGCATCACTCTCAATTACTTACCATCATTTTTGTCTTTGCTTTGAGAACTATATACATGTGGTTATGAACCACTTGATTGGACTATATAAGTGTGCAATCCCTAACAACTATGTTGATGGGATCTCTGTTTTAGTTGGTGAGTACTCCATCCACATTAATCATCTAGCTATCGAATGATTGTAAGAACCAAAAGAATTGATGTGGTTGATCAACTTTTGATAGTTGTTGCATCCAAAATTATGCTTAAGTGTTTGTATAGTTTGATGGGTTTGAAAGGATCTAAAAATGTTCCTTGAATAGTCGCTTCACACTAGCCCTTTCATAGATTTTCGTAGATTTGTTGCAACCCATAATGAAGGTATGTATTTGTTGTGTCTTTTACATAAGAGAACTTTGGGAACAACTATAAAATGTTTCATGTTACTTACTTCAATTTGAATAGCTAACAGCATGTTTGTTTACAGTATCAAGCACCTGTATTGATATCAATTTCAAAACTGATATTGATATTTTACATTAGTGAGTGTTTGGATACCAATATTAATTTTAAGATTAATAGTTAAAAAGAGTATCATAAACAATACAGGTGAAGACCTGTATTGAAATTGATACAGACGCCTCGCAGACGTCTCCCCCGCGCGTCCCTCACCTCCGCGCCCCCCGTGGCAGACACCTCCCCCCTCCCGTGTGTCCCCCCCGCCCCTCCGTGCTGCCCCCCCCTCCGCACACCTCCCCCCGCCGGAGTCCCCCCCCCCCGCCGGAGCCCTCCCGTGCGTCCCCCCGCCCCTCCGCGCTGCCCCCCCTCCGCGCACCTCCCCCCGCCGGAGCCCCCCTCCACGGAGTCCTCCCCCCGCCGGAGCCTTCCGTGCGTCCCCCCGCCCCTCCGCGCACCTCCCCCCGCCGGAGCCCCCCTCCGCGCGTCCCCCCCCCCCCGCCGGAGCCCTCCCGTGCGTCCCCCCGCCCCTCCGCGCTGCCCCCCCTCCGCACACCTCCCCCCGCCGGAGACCTCCCGTGCGTCCCCCCGCCCCTCCGCGCACCTCCCCCCGCCGGAGCCCCCCTTCGCGGAGTCCCCCCCCCCCCCCCGCGGATGATTCCGCCGGAGTCCCCCCCCCCGCCGGAGCCCTCCCGTGCGTCCCCCCGCCCCTCCACGCTGCCCCCCCTCCGCACACCTCCCCCCGCCGGAGTCCCCCCTCCCCGCCGAGCCCTCCCATGCGTCTCCCCCGCCCCTCCGCGCTGCCCCCCCCTCCCCCCACTGGAGCCCCCCCCTCAATCAAAGCACTTAATAATGATTTTCATATTGATATTGTATTACCAAACTTCTAATATAAATTTTAATATTGATATAACATTACCAAATGCTTAAAGAAATTTAATACTATCATTTTTGATATTGATATTACATCTTCTTGGAATATCAATATCAAAATTGGTATTGTATCAATTTTGATACTCTAACCAAACAAGCCATAAAGAGACTGAAATGGACTCAAACCAAGTCACCTTTTTCCATGGACAATGAAGAAGCATGTGTTCTTCAGTTCTAGGGACCTAGTAGAGCATATGAGACACTAGTTTTAAGTCTTTGATCTCCTTGGAAATAAAAGTTTATTTGTGGGTAGAACAATTCTCTGACATGGAGTTTTGCCATCATTGGGTGCCATATTTATTTCTAGATGGCCAGATTTGAAAATCTTGGAGACATCTTTAATACTATTAAGTTAGTGTGTTCTTCATTTGTTGTGTAGGGAAAAATGATTTTTATCTTTATTATGTGGATTGATCGAAAACCTTATTGTGAGGGATTATAGCTCTTGTTACTTCTTGAAAAGTAAGAAGAACCAAATATAGGCAGGTCTCGATCCCAAGTTCCTTGAGTTATGAGATCAATTACCTTGGGTCAACTGCTGATTGATCCCTTTCTTCTATTATGGTGGACTTTGGTAGTGAATAATTAATCAAAATTTATATGCCTAATCTTTGACACCATGGGTTGTTAGACATCAGTTCCAATCAAGCCCTTTCTATCATTCAGATTTTTTGGGTCTATTTATCTCCATTTCTTGGCGTATATGAGTGTGGTCCATGCTCGGTAGTGATGAAACCAACCAACTATATATATATATACACAAATATATATACACATCGGACGATTACAATAATTTGCGGAGGCATGTGTTTTCGTCGCAACATGGGGAATCTCTAATTTTAAATAGTCTCGGATAATATCTTCCGGCAAATTTCTTTTTTTTTAAAAAAAAAAGAAAGCTCGCCTCAGTCCTCTATGGATAGCAAATAATAATAGATGTTAAGGAAGGTGGGGTCGGGGTCAGGACTGTGTCGATCAAGCCTAAAACCGACCCAAGTCGGTTAGGGTCACAACCCGGGTTGGGCTGGGGTCGAGTCGGGGGTCGGAAAAAATAATAAAAAATTTATTTAGATATATTAATCGGATCGGGATCATGGGACCAAGTCGGGGTTAGTCGACCCAAAAATTGACCAGATCAGCCAACCCGGCAGACCGAGTTGCCGACCCGCACACCATGATAGATGTGTCCCCGTGTAGGTCCAAGTGTTTCAAAGGGACAAGGTATCTAGCACTGTAGCAGCAAAGGTGAACCGGCTTTGTACGACAGTTTTATAACAAGGTGATTGATCTGAGCCAGCTTAGAATCTACTTGGCTGTACAATATTTAGCACTTATATCGATGTTAGTTGTTGATCCCTCCTAATAATATAGCCAACACGTTGTTTGGCATTGGGTGCAAGTCTAAAACAAAAAATCAAACAATGAAAAACAATGAAAAAAAAAATCTGAGATGCCCTTGGAGACCATATGGTACAAGGTTATTCAGGATAACTAAACTAGGATTGTCTGCAGGGTATAAACCAAGCTTATCCTTAAATTAATGTTGTACCGGGGTTATCCGTAAAAAATTGGTGATAAATCCGATTTATTCTCAATTTATCCTAAAATTAATGTTGTACCTGATTATCCCTAAAAAATTGATGATAAATCAGATTTGTTCTCAAATTAAATCTATGTCAAATAGGCCTGCAGGTCCTGTTTGGTACGGAAATAAGTAGGGATAAACTCAACTTATCTTTAGTCCCTGTTTGTTATTATACCTGATTTAAAATCTTAAGGCCCGTTTGGCATCGGGATAAATCTAGTTTATCCTCAAAATTTAAGGGATAAATCAAATTTATCTCGAGAATTTTATAGTGCCAAACCGGTCCTAAACGATATAAAGTTTGATACAAGTAATTCGCATATCTATGCCGTTTCTCTCGATGGGAAGTGCGAACTTAAACTCGCGGGGATGTGTGTATGCCAAGGGTGTAGACGGGTCGAATTCGATAGCGGAATTGTCAGAATCCGATTTCGATTCTGATAAGGGTTAAAGTGTTGCGTGCGATTTTGCTTTTGATATTTTCGAAATCCCTATGTTCCGATTTTGATATGATTCTAATTCCAAATCAGAATCAGAATCAAATTCGATAATTTTTATTCTATTATTGAATAGTAATTTTTATTCAAAAATAAATTAATAATTTATATATAATAATAAATTTTGATATAGTATTTTAAAATTTTATTTTTATTTTTATTAATTTATATATTATAGGTTATAGTTTATTTAATTTATTTTAATTATTTTTATTTATATATTTAATTTTATTAAATTTGAATAAATAAAAAAATTTATTTGATTTCGATTAGGAGAGATTATCCGATTCTGATAATTTATAGAATATTAATTTTTTTTTTCTAAATTTATTAATTTTTATCAAAATAGAATCAAAATTTTAGAATAAGAATATGTACGTGTAACTGTCACAATTGTCAAAAAAAAAGGAAATGAAAACCTAATGCAGCTGCCTTTCCTGGAGTTTTTTTTAACTAACACTGTTTTTTTTATTATTATAAAATTAACACGGTAAAAATTTTTATTGCAAAACTAACACGATTTGCTCAAACTCGACTTTCCCCTTTAACAGTGATCCCGTTAGTTAAAAGTGTTTATTAAAAATCGAATTTAAAAGTCGAGTTTAAAAAACTCGACTTTTGAAAGTCGAGTTTAAAAAACTCGACTTTTGAAAGTCGAGTTTGGCAAACCCGACTTTCAAGCAGGAAAAGGAAAAAAAACGAGCGCACAGTACACATTTAATGCATACAGTAACGTTAAATTTTTTTATCTTCCACCTAAAAAAATCGGATACTCGGATTGAAATTTTTCCGATCCACTCGGACCAATGAAATCGGAGCATTCAAAACTATAAGATTGAATTTTTAAATTTTTAAAAAGTGCAAGTTTTATCATTGGATGGTCCAGGATGCTCCGATTTAATAATTTAAAATTTATCGAAATTGGGATAATTAAATTTAAAATATCTTAATTTCGATAAATTTTAAATTATTAAATCGGAGCATTCTGAATCGTCCAATGATAAAACTTGCACTTTTTAAAAATTTAAAAATTCAACCTTATAATTTTGAATGCTCCGAATTCATTAGTCCGAGTGGATCGGAAAAATGTTAATCCTAGTATCCTATTTTTTCGGGTGGAAGGTAAAAAAAAAATTAACGTGATTGTACGCATTAAATGCGTACTGTGCGCTCGTTTTTTTTCTTTTTTCTGTTTGAAAGTCGAGTTTGCCAAACACTTTTATATTCGATTTTTAAACTCGACTTTTATATTCGATTTTTAATAAACACTTTTAATGGACGAGATCACTGTTAAAGGGGAAAGTCGAGTTTTAAAAACTCGACTTTGAGTAAATCGTGTTAGTATTGCAATAAAAATTTTCAACGTGTTAGTTTTATAATAATAAAAAAAACAGTGTTGGTTTAAAAAAAAACTCGCGTTTCCTGTCGGCCGCGACCTTCCGCGGAGATCACTTCTCGGCGGCGGCGGCGGCGGCGGCTTCGTCTTCGACCACCGATGGTGAGGAGGCGTCTAGAGGGAGATCATCATGCGAAGCTATAGTCGCGGCAAGGCTTCGGCAAGGGGAATCACGCGGAGACGGTGCAGAGTAGTCGGCATCGCTGCTGCCTGCCGTCGTCCCTCGTCGGAGGAGACGAGAGCGTGGCATGGGCGACGGCGACGCGAGAACGCGAAAAGGAAGATGTTGTGATAGAGACGGACGGCGGGGGCGGCATCGCGGTCGCTCGGTGGCCGGAAAACGGGGATGATGGCGGCGGCGCCCGACAGGTGCTCGACACATGTACTGAGCGAGAGACTGGCCCGCCCACGTAACCCGAGAGACGTTGCCGAGTGTTCATAGCTCGAGTGTCGGATCGTGGGGACAGAAGCCAGAACTAGTTGGATGTGAATTTGAACTTCGAGAATCAACAGCCTGAGCTGTTCGTTCGTTCGTTGCAAGATAAATGTTTATACGTGTTTGTCAAACACTTTTTAAACAATTTTTTTTAAGTTTATAATTCGGTATTGTAACGGCAAATCTTGTCGACATTATTTAAAACTCAAGCATATTTTTATTGTGATTGTCTAAGTTCTTACATTCAATACATAATTTTATATAAGAAAAAAGTCTCAAAGAGTTGTTTTGCAACCAAACAGCTCATACTTCCGGGGGTGCAAACGAACCAATATGTTTCACGAATAGTTCGATACTTGACTCGTTAAAAATTTAACTCGAATCATTTATTAAGTTAAATAAACGAGTCCGAACAGAAAAAAACTCGGCTTATAAACGAGTCGAGTCTGAATAAAGACCTGCTCGACTCGATAAGTTCACAAGTAACTCGTTTAAGTGTTCGATAAAATACTCGATTAACTATTTATTTAAATAATTAAATTAAAATATATTATATTTATTATATATTTATATTTTTAATATTACGTAAATTATAATTTATGTTTAAATAGTAATTTAAAATATATATTTTAATATTTGAATTCTAATTTCAAGTAAATAGTTCAATCTCGAGTTTAAAAACGAATTCTAATATGAGTTCTAATCGAGTTTAAGTTAAGTTGACTCGTTTACGTAAATGAGCGATTCGACGAGTCGAATTAATATTCGTCGAATTTTAATCGAGTCAAGTTCGAACACAACTTTTGAAAATTCGTCTGAGTTCGAACGGTCTCGGCTCGGCTCCATTGCACCCTGCATACTAGGGATGTCAATGGTAGCAGATTATCCGATTATCCGACCCGTTCGTTAACTTAATGGACGGTTAAAGGATCATCAAAAATTTCCGAATATGGTATCCTTAACCGTTTACCGATTATCCGTCTTTTTAACGGATACGGTCACGGATACAGTATAAACCGAACCCGATAAACCGTTTTCGAACCCGTTAAGTAAAGCTTGATCCAACGGTTGAAAATATATCAACATCTAAGGTTCAAGAAATATGTCAATCTCAAAAACCCTAAAATTAATTTGTGAGAATCTCCGAAATCGACTTTTCAACTTCTGCCCGTTCCTTCTTCCTTGCCCGACGCCCTACCCGTTGCATCATTGCACCTTCACCTTGACGTGGCGGCGGCGGCTACGTCATGGACTGTTGGTTTTGGGTGTCCGATGTGACCTCGCCGCACCTTGTTGCGCCTAGCGATGTCCGCATCCGCGTAGTGCTCGCGACGCTCCCAACTCTCTCTCTCCTCCGGTTCACCCGCAAGATCTTGTCACCCTCTCTCGCTCTCGTCTTGGAACATTCTCGAACTTGAGATGTGGGCCATTGTATGCAATCGTCCATGTTACTTAGTTATCTTGGATCATAGGTCAAGTTCATTCCCTACTTTTGTTGCAAAGGCATATTATTTGACAAATATTTATTTCATGGTGCTAGTATACATGATATCTCTGTATTATCTTACTACGATATTTAAGTATACATGTTAGAAGGAAGCTAACATTTTTTGTGTATATTAGGTACCTTCTAGTAATGCTTATATATTCGTTAATTGACCGTTAACCGACCGTAAACCGTCTTTAAGCGGATATTACAATGCGGTTTGCGGATACACCCATTACCGATAGTTAACGAACAGTAAGTGGATACTTCTTTTTTTATAGGATACGAATACGGATAATACTATTATTCGACCCGTATCCGACCCGTTGACATCCCTACTGCATACTTCATAGGCCTTCTGTGTCGTCAATAAGGAAACACCGGCGCCATGCAAATCACTCCCAAAATATTTAAAATTTTCCCTTTTCAGTAATCGGTTGTAATTCCCGCGGGTTGCTCCCAGAACCAGAAGATCGTTAATCCACGCCAGATCACCGATCGCCGGCACGCCGGACGCGCTTGTTCGAGGGGGCGACGACGGATCCGAGCGTGTCGTGAATCTGGACCGTTGAATCCGCGGACGGCCGGGATCGGCCTGCGGCAAATCAGGGGGATCCATTCCGGAGGGAAAGCAGAGCGAGCGCGGGTCAAGCCGGCACATGGAAGGAGGCAGTCTGCCTGCTCTTCTTCTGATCCAAGCGTTGCGTTGCGTGGAGTTTCCGCCCCGGGGAAGGAAGAGAAGCAAGCTGCCCCCTGCTTCCCCTCACCTCCTTCTCTCAGTCTCCCCCCTACAAAACCGCTCGAAACGCACAAAACCCCCTCCTGGACCGCCTCCCCTCTCCTCCCGATCAAGACCCCCCCGCCCGCCCGGGGGATTCCCCGAGGCCCGCCGCGGATGGAGAAGATGATGAAGAAGCTGGCGCTGTGGCACACGAGGACGTTCCGGCCGATCATGACCCACGACGAGCTGGAGCCCATCATGGCGGTGCTGGGATTCGTCGCCCTGCCGACTCCGGCGGCGGCGCCCGGCCAGCCGCCCGCCTGGAAGGAGTACGCCTTCCACGTCCCGCAGCTCCCCGGCCACAGGCAACACCACCCGCCGCCGCCCCCGCCGGCCCGCCCCCGCCTGCCCGCCCCCAGGATCGACGGCCTCCACCTCCTCACCTACCGTGCCTTCGTCGACGCCGTCGGCTTCTACCTCGGCGGCGACAAAGTCGGCGATCACTTCCATGTCAGGTACGCCGGCGGGCGCCCCTCGTCCTCGTTTCCGTGCGAAATTTGCATCATCCCCCCTTGGTCGCCGGTCGCCGCAGCAGGGGACCCCCGACTTTTTCAAAATTTGCGTCCCTGCCACCGCTTTCCGAAGTTAGCCCGACGCCTGATATGACGCCCCGAGGATGCGATTGGGCCGGTACCAGACACCGTCGTTGGTCTTTTTGCCACGACTTCGCGGTTGATATTACGGATCTGCCACGCCGCCCCGTCTTCTTCCCCGGCGGCGGTCCCCCGGCGGAAGCTCCGCCGGAACTTCCGGGGAAGAGGGAATTAATACGGCTCTGGCTCGCTTCGCCGAACACCTTAGTCAGCCCTCGGCAATTTGGTCTTCTGATTCTCTTCCCTCGGTTTCGGCGGCGCCTCTGGCCCTTTTCTGATCGGAATCATGGACTGAGATCCGTCGGCGGCGGCGGCCGCGGCCGCTGTTGCGTGCAGGAGCATGCCGCTGCACCGCGTGCACGACAGGGGGTTCGACAAGGTGTTCCGGCACATGAGCGACGACCGGCGAGGCGGCAGCGACGAAGTCCTGCTGGTTTACAGGGAGGGCACACTCGACCAGACCACGCTGCTGCTCTGCAACAGCAACGGCACCGAGGCGGCGGGCGGCGGCGCTGCTTCGAGCTTGACGTGCATGGTTTCGCTCAACGATATCATCCCCCCGATGAAAGACATCGCCGTGTAGACGGACGTAGATTCCGGAGGAGCACGTTGGCAACTCTCGGGAGGACGGTGGAGCTTCTTGACGAATCGGAAGGTTTTGATATTGTAGCAGAGCATGGTTTTTGTAGGTCTTTGGAAAAAAAATCCGAGCTTTGGGGCATTTTATTTATCGTAGCAGGTAATTTCTTTTATCTGTAGCAGAGCATGGTTTTTGTAGGTCTTCGAAAAAAAAAACTCCGAGTTTTGGTAGTGGAATACGGTCGTATGGTATTTAATCGTAGCAAGTAATTTTTTTTATGAAGACAGATCCTCGCCCTGCAAACTGTTTCCACTTTTCTTGATTATACATATCTTCTCCAGGTTAGTTTCTGAATAAAAAATAAATTATTTTAGACCTTTGCCATGAGAGACTTTGACTTCCGACGAATCCTGAACTTTTTAATTTAATTTAATTTTATCATATTCAAGCACTTTCTTTCTAGAAGAAAGAGTGACTTTCTTGTTGCACCAAGTATGTTTTTTTTTTCAAGACAGATCCTGTGCAAACCGTTTTCTAGCTACTTTTCTTATCGTCTCTTCTCAAAGTTGCAAACTGTTTTCTACAATTTTTTCTAGTTCTCTTCTCAAAGTTTAGTTACTACATAAAAGACAAATTTTCTAAGTGAATGACTCCTTATCTCATGTTAAATGGGAAGATTATGGGTGCCTTTGGGAAATTAGTTGAAGTTTTTCACAGAGAAACACCTTCTACCAAAAGGCACATCAATTGGAAGACCTTTTTAATTAGAGTGAAAATTGTTTGGATACATTTTTTGTTCGTAAAAGAGAAGTCATTCTTATTGTCATTAGCAGGGTGCACTCGGGGAAGGGGGACTCGCGGGGGTGTTTGTCGAGGGGACTCACGGCCGGAGAGGGCTCGTGCTCCCCAGGGACATGCGGGCGGGCGGGCGGAAGGGGGGCTCTCTGGCGCGGTGCAGTGCTCAAGGGGGGCACATGCTCGGGGGGGGGGGGGGGTCAGCGGCGGAGGGAAGGGGGGCTTGCGTAGGAGGCTCGTCATCGGAGTTCATGTTGGCCGAGTGGACTCACAGAGGGGGCTTGTGCTCGCTGGCGAGGTGCGTGCGGGGGAAGGGGGGCTTGTGCTCACCCAATTAGTGAGCACTCTCTATGCAAAGGGCGGAAGGCGTTCGTCAGTAGGGGGGAAGGGGCACTCGCGGGGGTGAATTGCCGTGTGGCGGTCGGGAGGAGATTTTTTGAAGTCAGAAGGAAAAAAAAACTTCTTTATACTGCTGCCTCCAATGAAAAGGAAAAATGAATATTTCCCTGCATTCAAACACCCCTATTAAAATAAGCACTTTTTATTAGAGGAGAAGTGAGAAAAAGTATGTTTCCATGGAAATTGATTCACTTCTTAAACTATAGTAAGATAATTGGTACTCGTACGTATTAGGATAGTTTTTGATATTTTATGGTGTGAATTTGGATGTTGTCTTGCCTAGTGTTGATATAAACAAATTCAATATAGATATGATTTTGACAATATAACCAAACATCATCCTAGGTTTAAAATTTGTAATTACATTGAATCAGTGGTAAGATGTTTCATCGTTTTTTTTCATGGCATAATGGTTGCACATGAGTGAAGTCATGTTACTTGGTTGCTTATTCGAGTATAACGAGTTCAAACTAGAATGGCGGCAGATCCCTCTCGCCCGCGATGGAACCCTTGCTCGCAATGGCATCTTGGTAGACAGCGTAGCAGAAATCTCGCCGAGTGCTCGTAGCGGAATGATGGGGACATTTTTTAGCATCTTTTAAATTGAGTCCTTAAAATGGACTGGTCTGCAAATAGATTTTAGAGAGTCCTTTTCTTAAAATGTTCTCCTCTCCCCCCCCCCCCTATAAGAGGAGAGCCGATGTACATAGTTAAGCAAAGCGATTGAAGAATTTTTGGAGGCTTTGGCCTGGTTCCCGAGCAGGGGCGTTTGCCCCCGTCTTCTTCCTCTCCACCCCCCCCCATGGCGATGTCTTCTTTCCCCTTCCACCCTCCGGGCCCGGCAGGTGGCCATTCTCCCGCCCTCCTCATCCTCAGGCCTCCGTGCCTTTCTTCTCATCCTCTCCTCCCCCGGTTCCATCGACCACGTCAACGCGATTGGTCCTCCTTCGGAATCTTCATCCCCGACGGCTATGGCGGGCCGGATTCCAAACCCCCTCGCCGTTCGTGCGAGGATGGCGAAGGGAGAAGACGAAGCGGGACCGGGAGGAGAAGGCGGTGAGGCGGGAGGAAGGTCCGGCGATCCCCGGAGCCCCCCCCCCCCTTGCGGTCTCCTCTCACGGCGACGGTGAGCTCCGCAGCCCCCTCTCCTGTCGGCTCCGGCTCCCCCTTCGCTGCTCGGTCCTCGCCGCCGTCGGCGACATTGACGGCGTCGGATCTTCCTCCCGGCCGTCCCCTGCTCTTTCCCCCTGCTCCATCGCCGTCGCCGGAGGCGGTCGGACACCGCTGCGGCCGGACAACGCCCTGCGCTTGCCCCGCCCGCGAGCCGCGCGACGCCTTCGGAGACGTCGCACCGCCCCCCTCTGCTCCACCCGCGAAGCAGCGTCCGGACGAGAGAGACGACGACGACGCCCGCGCTCGCCGTCCTCGGTTTTTGTCGCGGCTCGCGGGTTTGCGGGACGGCCGCGATGTCGCCACCGCCGCACGCGGTCGACGTCGAGGATTCGGCCACGCGACCACCCTCGAGTCCCGGAGGAAGCGCCACGAACCCCCCCGGGGGGGGTATGCTCGCGGCCGCGAGCGCGGGCACCCGCGCGGGCACCCGCGCGGTCGGCCGCGCGGTTCGGACCGGCCGGTCCGAGGCCCAGACCGGTTCGACCGGGTCCAAACCGGTTCAAGCCGGTTCAGCACCTGAGCCGCCCGGTTCAGGCCGGTTCAAGGTGTTCTGGGTCGGTTCAGACCGATTCAGTCCATCTCGGGCCCGGTTCGGGACTGTTTTGGACCGGTTCGGACCGATTTGCTCCATTTTTGGGTTACTTTAGTTCTGTTTAGGGCGATTAGCGCCGATTTTGAGTCATTTTCGTTCGGTTTGGCCGGATTAGCCGGTTTGTCCCGCATCACGGACCCTCTCACTCGCGGTGCTTGACAGCGTAGCAGAAACCTCGTCGTGTGCTCGTGGCGGCCCCCATCACTTGCAGCAGATCCCTCTTGCCTGTAGCGGAACCCTTGCTCGCGGCGGCACCTCTCTCGGCAACGCAGTGGCAGCCGAGCGAAAACCTCAGTGCCCCCTCGCTCACGGCGGTAACCTTACTCGCAGCAAAACCCTTGCTCACAGTGCCCTTTGCTCCCTAGCAGGCGACCTTCTTACTCAGCCGAAATCTTGCTTAACAGTCTCTAGTCCAGTGACTTGGCGCTTACTTTTGATTATCTGCATTGTTTTTATTTGCTATTTTGAAGTTGTTTTTGTTTTGGCCTCCCTCCCACGCTCCCTCTCCAGCACTCCACATAAACTGGTGTTTAGATGTTTTGTCTCCTTTTGTTACGTTGGAGTTATGGAGTCCGACTTACTTATGTGGCTTTGTTTCATTAGTCTCTTTGTTTTTGTTAGAAGTCATGTGATCAGATTCCTTCAGGTTATCTTTTCTGGTTATCTTCATAGTCACTTTCTTTACTTTGAGATCGATAGTCTGAGCAATATCCACACCTTTTTGGTGTGATCTTCCAGTCTCATGACAGATGTTAAACTCTTTTTATGGAGCCTCTTTACCTGCTGTTCGACCTTATAAACACTCTTATATGCTGGTTGATTTGTGGTTATGTTTGAGTCACTTTGAAAAGATTAGTTCCACTAGAACTTTAGTTATCTCTTCTTTGGTCTTGTGTTCTTCTAGTTTGAGTTTAATGTTGTATTATCGTATCTGTACTCTTTTATGTTTTTAATGAATTGGGTGGTGGTGATGTTGTTGTTCAAAAAAAAAAAGAGTTCAAACTTTAATCGGAGTTCAACTAAAGTCTTGTCTTTTGATTTCAAATTCGATCTAAATCTATTTATAAAACTCAAGTTTAGGCTCAATTTAAATTTGTTTATGAAATTCGAACTCCAACATATGTAATAGAGTTGGAACACATATTAAGTTCATTTTCAACTTAGTTAATAAATTTAATTGACATTATTTAAATGTTGATTATTCTTGATCTAATTCTTTTAAATAAGCATTTAGTCAAATTGAGTTGAGCTCGTACTTGATTATTCTTTTTGTTAAAATTTACTCATTTAATATAATAAACAAGTCAAAATGAGTCTTTATCCAGTAAGGTTTTTATCGAGTGCACAATCAAGGAAAGTCACAACCTAGTTAATGCTCTGTTTCATAACACTATTAAGTATTTCTATCATTATCAATTTTAAAATTGATATTGATAGGAATCTTTAAAAAGTATTTGATTAATTGTATCAATTTTAAAATGTGTTGCAAACAAAGCATATTATATAATACAAATGTCAACTTGTATTACTTTATTGATACTTCAACATTTGAAAATATTAATATCAATATTGATATAATATCAAAAATGAAACTCTAATAAACATGGCATACTTACAATAGCGCTTGATATGAATTATAAATAACGATATGAATGCTAACTTGTATAGTAGAGAACAGTTCAACTGTTGCGCGTCAAACAAAAAAAATAAAAAATAAAAAATAAAAAATGAATATTCTTAATTAATTATTCGATACTATTCAACCTCTGCCTCAAACACTTCATTGTTGACGTCTAGCTACAAGCGGCAGATTACTTATACAGTCGACGATATTTAAATAGCTCCTATCTAAATCTCAAATTGACTGAAAGTATAATTACCATATCCCTCATTTTAAGGTAGTACGGCATAAAAATGATATCAAACAAGACTTTCCTTATGAGGTGTTTGGTTGCATGATAATTTTTTGTACACTTTCATGATAAAAAATTGTATTAAAATAAAAAGTGAACCAACTCATGACATAAAATTATCATGTTTGGAGGGATGTGATTACAAAATAGAGTAACTACCACACATGACCAAACAAAGTGGGGACCACAAGAAAAAAGAAAGAGGTGAGACTCTCTTTTTTGTTTAAGAAGAAAATCACTTTTAAAACATAAAATTATCATGGTTACCAAACACCTCTTTTAACAAGTTTTCTTACAATTTTTAAAAATTAAAACAAAAACCTTCATTATCATGCAACCAAACACCCCATTAGGATTTGTTTGATAGAAATTGTGACAGTTTTTCTTAGATTATTTGTGCTTATATCTCTCATATTCTACAGATCTCTCTACTTTTAAATTCGAAAACCAACCATCTGATTGCCATAGATTTATGTTAACAATCTACTCCGGGATTACTACCAAACGTCACCTTACACCCTGTTTGGTAACACTATTAGGTACCTCTGTCATTGTCAATTTTAAAATTGATATTGATAAAAAACCATTAAGTGGTGTTTGGTTAATTGTATCAATTTTTAAATTTGTAGTGCAAACAAGGCATATTATGTAATACAAATGTCAACTTGTATTACTTTTGATATTGATACTCCAACATTTGAAAATATTAATATCAATATTGATATAGTACCAAAAATGAAATTCTAACGGCATTAGGTCTTGTTTGATAAAATTATTAAATATATTTATAATTATTAATTTTAAAATTGATATTTATAAAGTGATTGACTGATAGTATCAATTTTAAAATTAATAATACAAACAAAATATATTATATAGTATAGATGTCAATTGATATCAATTTTGATATTAATATTTTAATATATATTAATAATATTATTAAAATATTATTATTTGTATACAAGTAAATAAGATGTATTCGCTTATTATTTGTTAAGAATCAATATTGGGTGTACTGGCAAATCTACTTAAAAATAGTAAATTAACGAATATATAAAGAGATAGCATACGTATGATACGACCTAAAAAAATAAAAAATATAGATAATTTATAAAAGTATCCATCTATATCAATATATTAAAATAAAATTTTTAGTTACATGTCTAACACAAAGTATAAGATAGAAAAAATAATTTATGAGTTTACAACAAAAATAATTTTTTAGTCTACTAAAATAGTTAGACGTTCAACACAAAATATGAGATAAAAAATTTCTCATTTATATGTTCAAAATAATATATTTCTAACATAAAATATAAGATAGTCAATTTGTAGCAAAAATAAATTATCTTTTTCATAGAACTGTAGTGTCTATTCTTATTTTATGTTGTTGTCGACTATTTTGCGGATCACAAAGTCGATATGGTTTCTCTATTAAGGCCCACTTAGAATGTCAAATTTCATGATAGTGGGACTATAGAGGAGGAGTCATCGTCGTATATATAGATTGCACTATTAAGAAGTGGAAGAAAAAAAGATATTGTAAGAGGTAAAACTTGTTTAATCTCGAAATGCAAGGGAGAAGGATGAATATGGGAGTGACAGGTAATAAGATTTTTTTCATAAAACATAAATATATTTAAATATCATAAAATATGAGTTGTTGTATTATATATTAATTAACGTAAAGATTTTCGAATTTAATTTGTAATATACTCGTGATCACAGTTAATTAGTAAATGAAAATCAATAACTTATTTAAAATTGATAAATTATTTGTTAATTAAATCGGATAATTAGATAATCGATAAAACGGAGCATTAGTCGTCCTTCTCCTTGACAGCTGTGCCGCTCAGTAAAGCAATGATCTTGTTTTCTCCGCTCCACCCGCCGCGAATCCTTCGCACTCGCTGTGCAGCACAAGCTCCCGAGCCGGCGGTGGACCTTCACCACAGGAAGGATTTACCGGCAGAAGACTGAAAGAGATGCACCTGAGCGAGAACGAGGGCATCGAGGGGAGCACCTTCACGGTGACGGGAGGCTTGGGGTTCGTCGGCGCCGCCCTGTGTCTGGAGCTGGTTCGTCGTGGCGCCGCCGAGGTCCGCTCCCTCGACCTCCGCGCGGACTCCCCGTGGTCCTCCAACCTCCACAAGGCTGGAGTCCGTTGCATCCGAGGTCTCTCTCTCGTACCCCCTCCTTGTTTGAATTAGTGGGTTGATTGATGGATGTGGCCTGATGAATGACGAATTACTGGTTCCGATTGGCGTTGCCATTACATCTCCGGAGTTCTTGATCTCAGCATTTCTTCTGCTACCGGCAGGGGACGTGCGCCAGAAAAAGGATGTGGATCGAGCCGTGCGGGGATCAGACTGCGTGTTTCATCTCGCGTCCTACGGCATGTCTGGGAAGGAGATGCTCCAAACTGGGCGGACTGATGAGGTTAACATCAACGGCACCTGCAACATTCTCGAAAGCTGCTATGAGTTCGGGGTGAGGAGGCTTGTCTATGTGAGCACCTACAATGTGGTGTTCGGTGGACAAGAGATCATGAACGGCAATGAGTCCCTCCCATATTTCCCGATCGATGATCATGTTGATTCGTATGGCCGAAGCAAGTCGCTCGCCGAGCAGCTGGTGCTGAAGAGCAATGGACGCCCGTCCAAGTACGCTTTTTTCTTCATTTAAATGTGTTATTATTTTGTATGGTCGCCCCTGTAGATGCTCGTATACTTAATCACTTTCACCGCTCCCGCCAGAAAAAAGGATGGTACCCGACTATACACCTGCGCTATCCGCCCTGCTGCTATATATGGACCAGGGGAGGATAGGCTACTCCCGAGAATACTTGCTCTTGCGAAGATGGGTCTTCTGTGCTTTAGAATTGGCAAATCAGATGTCAAGACAGATTGGGTCTTCGTGGACAATCTTGTCCTTGCCCTGATATTAGCAAGCATGGGTCTTCTGGATGATATTCCTGGTAGAGAAGGTTACCCAGTTGCTGCTGGGCAACCATATTTCATTTCTGATGGTAATAACAGCTAATTTGATCCTTCTTCTGTTTTGCATCTTCAGATTTATGTAATCATTTGCTCACAGAATGTTGTTTATAGAAGTGTGATAAAAAATTCTTATACTATGACTTCATCATCTATATACCACTCTTTTGACATCTGGTCAACATGGAGCGCATAATACTGCTATACTTAAGAGTTAATTTAGATATTAGATTCTCTTGCAATGGCTATCTTCTTTCTCTAATCATGATATTATCTGCTGGCTCTGTTTATTCCCATGGGCATACATGCTTGCTGTTTCTTCACTTTTAGAGAAACATGCACCGTTTATCAGCAATAGTAAAAGGACATCACCGTCTAAACAGTAGGAATTCATGATGTACATTTCAATTACATATTATCTGTCTACATGTGTAATCTTGTCTTCGAGACTGTAGCGGTGCTCTTCACCATTGTTATAAGCTTTATTTGAATGTATATGCATTTCTCTTCACTGTTGGGCATGTGTCTGTTGCCAAATTAACACCTCTTTGTTTCAGGCTTTCCTGTCAACACCTTTGAATTCTTAAGCCCTTTAATTCGAGGCCTGGAATATGAGTTGCCCAAGAACACATTATCTGTACAAAAGGCGCTGTTTGTAGCTCACTTCTTTTCACTTGTGTATGCATTTCTGTATCCATGGTTGAATAGCTGGTGGCTTCCACAACCCCTTTTGCTTCCTGCTGAAGTGTATAAGGTAAGTCTCATAGTTTCTATTTATAAGATCTTAAGGAAGCTATTATCCTACTGTATTCTGCTTTACACATTAACTAGTAATGTGTTGCAACAAGTCTTTCTAATAGCCTGGGACTTTTCTATATATATTATATATTATATTTAATTATTTATTGTAAATTACTGGTTATGAAGCTGGAAACCTTGTGATATTCATCTACTGTCTCAATTTCGAGAATTCAACTACTACAAAACGAAGTTCCTGTTTTCATTTTCAACTTGTGTTTTTTTCGTCTATATCAATTTCTTTTGATTTCTATATCTTGGTTGTTCTTTTGACTGACCCTCCACTTATTTTACACAATTCTGTCTCACCACTGCCATTTAGTTCTGTAATGTAATGCACATTGATCATATGCTTATGCAATGGGTAAAAGAGGCTAGCTTTTTGGGTTCACACATTAATACAAGCTGATCATAGTGCAGATTCCATCACAAACTTTGTTGGACGTAGCATTATCTTACTGAAGGCACTTGTACATGAAGGCCAAGCAACTTACATTATTAACAGAACTCAATCCTTTGAACAGGTTGGCATCACACACTACTTCTCATACTTGAAAGCAAAGGAGGAGCTTGGGTACATTCCCATGGTGAACGCTCGAGAGGGAATGGCTGCCACAATCTCCTACTGGCAGGAGAAGAAGAGGAAGGGGATAGATGGCCCCACTATATATGTCTGGCTATTTGCTGTGCTTGGGATGTCCACCTTGTTTTGTGGAGCTTTCTTGCCTCTTTGGGGTCCTCTGGCATGGGCCAATGCCCTCTGCCTGTTCTTTCTCAGGTCACTGTGGGCTGTTCGTCTTCTCTTCTTTGTTTCAATGGCTTTGCATGTTGGTGAAGCTATCTACGCATGGCGCCTAGCAGAGATGGTGGATCCTGCCAATTCCACCAAATGGTTCTGGCAGACTTTATATTTGGGGTTCTTCTCTCTTCGTTTTCTCTTAAAGAGAGCAGAGAAGTGAGGTAGGTGTTTTCTGGGTCATCTTTGTTGATCACAAAATCAGGAAGAAGCTATCCAATGAGACAAAGAGAGAGCTCCTCAACTTGGGAAGGTGGCCACTGGTGAGCCCTCAAAGATCGATTTGCCTTGATTTCAAGTTCTTCAAAGGTCTGATCCTTTCCTTTACACCATCCTTCTATCTGGCATCGGCGAAGAGCTTGATCAAGTTGGTGGTTTTCATTGATGGCACCAGAAAGCTTCTCTTTGAAAGCTGCTGGTAAGATTATCACCGCCCTTCTTTTCTAATGCTTTGTTTGGCTAGAGTACTAAAAATGATACTGTCAAATTTACTACTAACATTTCCATAGGATAGAGAATCAATAAAAAAATGATAGAGGTGGACACTTGTATTTCATGCCTTGCTCGTACTACAAATTTCAAATTTGATGTTAATAGCCGGACACTTTGTGATGATTTATATCAATAGCGATTTCAAAATTATTAGTGATAGAAGTGTTTAATGTCCTTACCAAACAGGCTGTAAGGAAGCTCGTACCTTTGAAGGTTTGCACAGCAGCCGATCAGCTGCAAAAGAATCTCGGATGGGCTTCTAGATGATCAAATGTGTGGTTTTGCTGGGGCTATGCCATTTTGGAATTTGGTAACTTAATCTTGTTTATAGATTTGGTGAGATGTCTTTTAGTTTACATTCTTAGACCGTATGCTGAATATTTTTACTGAATTCTTGGGTTGATACTAACGTAATGTGTGGTTTTGCCGGGGCTATATGCGATTTTGGAATTTGGTAACTTAATCTTGTTTACAGACTGGTGAGATGTCTTCTCGTTTACATTCCTAGACCGTATGCTGAACATTTTTACGGAATTCACGAGTTGATACTGACGTAATGTGAAAATAGGCACCGGTGAAAGTGAAGCCAACTCAGAGCTCTAACAAAAAAAAAAAAAAAAACGGGCGATCGTGTTTTTTAACCGGATCAGGTTTCTGGTTGGATCGTGCAGAAACAGGTTAGACTAAAAATTATTTAGCCAAACCTCAGATGCGATATATTGGTTATGATCTATGTGACTTCTGGGCTATCCCAGTAGTTTCTAAACAAAACCTGATATTTTAAAATTTTGATTTAATTTCGATAAAATCAATAGATTTGAAATTTGTTTTTGTATCTTATAAATTAGTGAATCGGAATAAATTCAAAAAATACGTATACATAAATAAAATTATTTAAAGTAAGATATGATATATTCAATAATAAAAATAATTTTTAAAAATATATATAAGATTTTAGTAATTATATATAAATTATGAACTTATTTTTGAATAAAATTGATATTTAATATGTATTTCATACATCGTTGAATTTCGTTTCTTTTCAAAAAAAATGGAATTAGATCGAAATAGAAACGTAATTATCATGAAATTCTAAGCATTAAAATCGTAAGTTAATCCACTTGTTGTCAGTTTTATCCCGAGACAACAAATTTTTTGTTGTCATAAGTTATTTTTCCAAGTTTCCAATAATCTCAACAACGACAAACTCTTGAAATCGTCAACTTCCGACATGGATCTAATTTTGTCGATCAGGGTACCTTAAACAGGGTTCCGGGCACCATCAGACGTCTGTTTGGATGGAGATAATATGCGAAGTGGCTTTCCTTTCAGGATGAAAATCAGTCAACCGGCTTCCTCTATTCAGCCTATACCATACACACCGCAATCGCCTGAGAAATCACATCTAATATATATATATATATATATATATATATAGAGAGAGAGAGAGAGAGAGAGAGAGAGCAAGAATTTCAGGACCTTGGCGAAGATCTCCTATCAACTTTCTAATCCCAAGCCTAAAATTGCATAAAATGACAACACAACCACCAACAATAATAGTACACCTGAGTACAAACATGCTCAATCGACGACTCACCGCCACTAGATTAACTGGTTACACATGATTTAAGATCAGTTCAGCTAGAGGAACGGAACCAAGTGCTTGAACTCCCCTTCTTCTCCGGAGAAACTCGGGTTACAGAAAGCTAGGGCAGCGACGGCGCGCTGTTCTCGGATCGGATGACGGGGGCGGGCGGCGGGGCTCTTCTTCCCCTCCCCCGGTCTCAGCCTCAGGGGCCGAAGGAAGTCTGCTTCCACGGCATGCTCGCCATCCCCTGCTGGCCGCCGTTGTTACAAGCGGCGGAGCTCTGGTTGGGCGGGCTCGCGGGCCCGCCGGAGGACTCGCTGAGCGTGCCGCGCGACGGGGGGCTGCTCGGCCCCGCGGCCGAACCAGGAGCCCTGCTCTGAAGCGGCGACGCTTCCGCGGGGGGGCTCGCCGGCGTGGCGCCTTTGCGGCCATCCGGGAGGAAGCTGCCCACGACGATCTGCACATCGTTGAACCACAATGAGATCTTCTTGAACCATCAAGAATCCCCCCCCACCCACCCCGAATACAAACTCGAGATGTTCGATTCAAATGTTGTCACGATCGGTCAAGAGCTCACTCGGCCACAGGCGCAGCCTACTGACCTGAACAGGTGAGGCCGCCGTCAACATACCGGCGACTCCACCACCCAAAACACGGCCGTCGGTGCCCGCCAGAGACACGCTCAATCCACCCGTCCGGCTGCGCTGACCACCGCTCTCCGACAGAAGAAACGAGCCAGATAATGACAGAAGTTCAAATCGACCCTGCACATCAGAGCAGTTCTCCGTGAAGACAATTCACAAGGAAGTAAAATATAAGAGCGAATTAAACAAAACGGCCGGAAGGTGGATAACAGATGTTGTCAACAAATTTTATCGCAAGGGGATAGATGTGAATAACCCTTTGTCAAATGCATCCGGAAAAGACTTTAAACTAATGTAAGAAGCAAGGATCGCGGGTTCGGAATTGGAGTTGAGATCGGTGGGTACCAATCCGATATGGATTGGATCGGTCTGATCCTTGACCGATCCACTCGAATAAAACCGATCCAGAATCGGTAAAATAAATAAACAATTCCGATCCGATCCGATCCGATCCCAACCGATCTTGACTGGAATAGCAAAAAAAATCGATCCGATCCCGATCCCGATCCGGCCAATCCGGCCATTTATGTTGGAACTTTTTTCTGAATAGGTCCTCCGGCCAAGAATACAATGACCGATCTAATCTAAGAATCAGCCGATCCCGATCCGGATAGACTGATTATGCAATCTATAGTATTAAGCCATGAAAGAAGAATGAATTGAAAGAGAGATGACAACATGGATTGCCAGCATTTGTAAATGAGGCACTCCATAGGAAATGGAACTCAAAAGAATGTAGAATAAGACGGGAAACAAGCATCAGTTTACTCCGGTAATATATAGTTTTCTTCCCCCAAAACAATTGGGAACAGATGGTTGTAAACGAAGAGATTATATTTATCGAAGAGAGCAAATAGACCAGATGGAGAACGAGTACCTCGTAAGTCACTGTTCCACCAGACATTGCAGCCTGTCGTAAGGTCACATTTGATATGGCACCATTTGCTGATAAGATGCATACTGCACGGGATCCTTGCTGAGAAAACGACATGATTTTTGATGATACATCCTGAAAATAATTATATAACAATCATAAAGGGTAATTTTGTGTCTTGAAGTCACAATTTTATGCAATTTAGACTTTCTCTCGGAAACACCAGATATGTCCTATAAAAAACTAGAAACAATGGTACAAGAAAATATACCCTACAAGAAACGTATCTCACACTGTAAAGTAAACAATAACACAAGGACATATCATGTCGGATCCGGGGGAGAGATGAAGGGGGAAAAAATTCAGACAGGAACATGAATGAGCTTGACGGCATGTTTTGTTCAAAAAGGCAACCACAAGCGCTGTAATGTGGTAAGTACCTCAGGTGAGAAGTATGATAATCAGTAATTGCAAGAAAAAAAATTTGTGACAATAAAAGCATAATCAATATTTCCTTTACATGGATTTGCAATATGACAGTCGTAGCTGTTGTTAGATGTAAGGTTTCGAGTGACTAATCTAATATCTTTCCCATGCATTCTGTATTTGCACACACGGGTCTTAAACTTGGTTACTTAGCATGTACTTCAACTTGCCTAAGTAAATTAGTGGACCTGATAAACTCAAATTTCCTAAGCCTAATTTGATGCAGTCATACAAAATTTCTGTTCGGTTCTGTATAAGGATATGCATTGGTTTTCAACAGTCAGAAATTCCAAACCTATGAAGGTAAAGAACAGAGAAACCAAGCTGACATATGCTGCGACATTTACATCACATTCTAACCAAAATCTCTCTATATGTGATTCTTTAAAGGGGGAACAAAAGAAACCATACTGACATAATCTGATCATTTCGTTTGTGGGAAGTTGGATTTTCTTTCCTTTTTACCATTCAATACCCTTTTTATGCAACTATTTCCAATTATAACTGAGTACATATCTGATTTTGGTTCATTTGGGAAAGGGAACTGCATATATGCGTCTAACTTCCCAGATAAAATAGAAGGAATCAAATGTGGCAAATGCCATTAGTTCCAACAGGGTTTAAAACCTTGGCATATCCCATGGTATCTGTTCACTTGGCAGGAAACCGATATCAAAGGAACCCATGAGAATTTTAGATATTTAAAAGCCAAGAGATAGAGAATAAAAAGTGTGAATGAATGAATGCCAGATAACGGACAGAGCTGACCAACACAGCTAACAGTTAAGATAATCAACAAGAAAAAGGAAAAGAAGAGAAGACCATCGACTAAAGAATCTAAATGTAGAGCTCAGACAACAAAGTGGAAATTAATTGTCCACTAGGTACCGATTGAATGAATCATTCATCCGGATGATGAATTCACATGACACAGTACTACCAGCACTGTCAAATTAATTATGCACCAACTTATGCCACATATGTGCAATCTGCTGAATCTATTCCAAATCACCAAATGCACATTGGAATCAACTATCTGTTGATACAACTATAAAAGAAAACTGATCCCTAACAGAACGAAACATACTTCAATATCAGAACATGCTAAAAATCAGCAATTCCAAGCAACTTCTACCACCTGGACTCAGCCTGAATTGGTTGTAGTGGGTTCAACTTGCACGCACTCATGAATAGTCAATCCCAGATAAAGTTGAACACGATTGTGTCCTACATAATTTGATCAGCCCTAGTTGATAAATATCTAATAGGCCTTTGATCCAGATCGACCAATTTGCAGAAGCACAATCGTATAAGGACAATCCGAAGTACAGATCTAATTTTGCAATCCATGGGTGTAATACATGTACAGCACTAACAAAATTACAATATTGAACTATGATCTAAAAAGCTTAGATGCCAATGAAAATAATGTTATTAGGGCTGAAGCCATGGTATTCAGGTACACGTAAGTCCTAACTTGGCAAAAATCAATAAAGGATCGGTCTAAGTCAGCCAATTTAGATAGGAATTGGCTGCCTAGGATCAGGATTCACACAGCCGTTTGGCACCCACCTATCCAGTTGGTTACTTGGGCCCTGAATACCTTGGATCCAGAAAGGCCAATCTTGCAATCCATGGTGTGAAAGACATGAATAAACAAGAAGGTTGCCTCACTTTATTTTCTCATTGCCTCAAAAGCAGAGCTAATTAATAAATTTATACATGACAATACTAATTTATGCAATCAAGTAATCCAATAAATTACTAATTTAATAATCTTGTTTATCCTGATAAAAATTAGGTATTCAAAGCAAAAGTTCATAGTTTTAACCATGGTTCGCCGGGTCGCGACCCGGGCCCGACCCGGTCGCTTTTGGGGCCGACCGACCCGGTCCCGACCCCAAGACCCCGACCCCAAAATTAATTTTTTTTTATTATTTTTGGCGACCCCGGCCGACCCCGGCCCGACCCGGGTCGCGACCCCGACCGACCCGGGTCGGTTTTGGGCCCAAACGACCCGGTCCCGACTCCCGACCCCACCTTCCTTGGTTTTAACTGCTTCAATTTTATAATGTTGGCAAGGCTATATACTGCCTCATACGAGGTCCTCAAGACTCAAATCCTCCAGGCTAGGAGGTTTGAATGCCCCTCTCACATTTTCAAACGATTCTTACTGCCACAATTGTTGACAAATAAGATACCAATTTCAGCAACCATCAGAATGAATTACAGTTACCAGCATGAGAAATGAAAATTGGAAGCAAAATGAGAGAGAAAAGCAAAAAATGAGGCTTGAACCTCAAAATTCTAGGTGATTACGGAAAAAGGAAAAGTGTAAAAAACAAAGCAAGCAACACTATGACAAAAGAAGAAGATTAGAATTGTTTATCCTGTATACACCAAGAATACAGTCTTATTACCCTTGAATTGTATTTATGAATTGCCACAGTTAAATTATAGTCAGAGGCATTTGAGATAGGAGCTTAGGCTCAATTTGGTACCAACATTAGACATCTCTATCACTATCAATTTTCAAAATGATATTGATATATATTATCAAGAGGTGATTGGCGAATAGTATTATTATCAATTTTGAAACCTTTAATACAAACAAAGCATGTTGTGCAATACAAGTGTCAACTTGTATCAATTCTGAAATCGATACTCTAACCTCTAGAAATATCAATGTCAAAATTGATATAATATCATTTTTGTTACCCTAACCAAAATGAGCATTAGGGAGTAACTTGTATAACATCCAAGCACAAGTGATATTAAAGATGAAGTCTCTTTTTATCATGCTTAAACTTTTCCTCTGATTTTAAGGACTGTTCAAATAAACCCAATAGATGGATCTTCTTTTAACGATCTACATATGAGCTTGTGCAACATCATTGGTTTCAGGATTTTGTTGACTTTTGATCATTTTGGGATGATTATCAATCCTCATGTAAATATCCCTAATACATTTAGTTTTTGTGACCTTCTGAAAAGGAAGCATCAATATTTTGTTGAAATCCAAAGGATTACAAGGATCTAATCTAAGTAAACATAGAATGCCTCACCTCCTTTAGAAAATTTCTTTGAATAAAATGATAACATTTTAATTGCTTATGTAATCAAGGTTCCATATTTAACCGTAATTTGGATTTAAACATTATGACACTTGTAAGATTTATAAAATTAAGTCTTATTTGAGTGTATTATAATTGTCAATGTATCAACTAATGTGAAAGTTAATTATGTAATTGATGATTTTGGTTAATGAACTCTTAATTAGAGTTGTATAATTAGAGGTTTCATATAAAACTATATAATTATGTGAGGAGTGTGAAATTGCATATTAATATATTAATTGGTGCTTTTAGAGTAGCTATGGTCTGATTTTCCAAGTTTTATGGTTTATTTTTTCATTTTTTTGAAACTTTTACAATCCAAGAAGATCCTGGATTGGCCCAACTTTCCACAAGTCACCAACTTGGTGCATCTGATATTGATTTGAATCGGGCCTGACATTGACATGGAAATCCTTTGTTACTCTATGATTTAAGGCAATCAAGGTGAAACATAGATGAGACTACCAAAGGATCTCCTTGCCTAAAACCATAGCAATCAAGGAGACCATTTTTCATTACCATATATCATACATTATGTAAATAGATAGAACTACCACACTGATATTAAAAGAGTGATATAAGAGTAAAACACACCTGGAAAGTATGAATGCCGTCAATTTATGTCTTAAACATATAAAATTTAAATATCTAAATAAAATTACTACAAATTTATTCTTCTAAGAGTAAAAGCCGCCTAAAAATACATCAGCTCCTAGTCAGTTGCCTCAGCAGCCTTCAAAATAATGTAATTATCCCATCTGGTTAAACAACAAACAAGAAGAAGAAAGTTCCTCCTGTATGAGCCCGAACCAATGTGGAGGCCTGAATGCCAAACTATTCCAAATGGGTCTCATACATCTCGTAGGAATGGCAAAGGTTGAGAGCCAATCTAGTCATTTTCTTGAAATAACTTAAGTTCAATGATCCTCACATATTCCAGCCAATCAAGATTGGAATAGCACATGCTGATCCAGGTGGTCAATCCGATCCACAGAGTGCTCAACTTGCATTCTATGAATCCTGATGAAGGGCTAATTTCATAGCTAAAAACTTAATTTGGATTTAAACATTATGACACTTGTAAGATTTATAAAATTAAGTCTTATTTGAGTGTATTATAATTGTCAATGTATCAACTAATGTGAAAGTTAATTATGTAATTGATGATTTTGGTTAATGAACTCTTAATTAGAGTTGTATAATTAGAGGTTTCATATAAAACTATATAATTATGTGAGGAGTGTGAAATTGCATATTAATATATTAATTGGTGCTTTTAGAGTAGCTATGGTCTGATTTTCCAAGTTTTATGGTTTATTTTTTCATTTTTTTGAAACTTTTACAATCCAAGAAGATCCTGGATTGGCCCAACTTTCCACAAGTCACCAACTTGGTGCATCTGATATTGATTTGAATCGGGCCTGACATTGACATGGAAATCCTTTGTTACTCTATGATTTAAGGCAATCAAGGTGAAACATAGATGAGACTACCAAAGGATCTCCTTGCCTAAAACCATAGCAATCAAGGAGACCATTTTTCATTACCATATATCATACATTATGTAAATAGATAGAACTACCACACTGATATTAAAAGAGTGATATAAGAGTAAAACACACCTGGAAAGTATGAATGCCGTCAATTTATGTCTTAAACATATAAAATTTAAATATCTAAATAAAATTACTACAAATTTATTCTTCTAAGAGTAAAAGCCGCCTAAAAATACATCAGCTCCTAGTCAGTTGCCTCAGCAGCCTTCAAAATAATGTAATTATCCCATCTGGTTAAACAACAAACAAGAAGAAGAAAGTTCCTCCTGTATGAGCCCGAACCAATGTGGAGGCTTGAATGCCAAACTATTCCAAATGGGTCTCATACATCTCGTAGGAATGGCAAAGGTTGAGAGCCAATCTAGTCATTTTCTTGAAATAACTTAAGTTCAATGATCCTCACATATTCCAGCCAATCAAGATTGGAATAGCACATGCTGATCCAGGTGGTCAATCCGATCCACAGAGTGCTCAACTTGCATTCTATGAATCCTGATGAAGGGCTAATTTCATAGCTAAAAACTTAGCAGTTGCAAGAAATTCCAAGAAACACTCACTAACAATTAATAATATTGTAGCAAAAGTAAAGGAGATAACTTAAAAAAAATGAAGGTATACCATATGATATCTTCTTTTGGTGCATAGTGTACACATGACATCTTAATCATCAAGAAGTGCAAGCCTTAGGTAAACGTGACAAGGAAGGCCAAAACAGGATTAGACCCTGGATGTGCCAGGATCAAATCCCAATGCAGATCATATCGGCCAATCAGACAGAAATGAAGAATCAGGCTGACTCAAAGTGGATCAATAGATCCCGGTCAATGTCAGCTCGGCCCAGATAAGTTCAAAATCAGCTGATCCTGGCTGATTCTGGCTGCAATTGGAACAGCTTGGCTCATCTAGCCCAACTGTATTGGCTGATCCAGCAAATCATGAAACCTTCAAGGTCTCAAGATGCGCAACATGTTGCTTTGATGTGTAAGAACCCTCTATTATGACTACAAGTATACTAAGTCATTTGGTTTTTATGGTATGAAATACCTATACATTGTACCATGTGTGAATGAACAAAAATCATATAAAGAAGTAAAAACAAGTATATCTAAATAATAAATGTTTTTATCATTAATGGACTGAACTTTACATATTTATTTGTTATTAATGTAGACAAATAGGCAGACATCAATTACAAAGTTGCATCCTCAAGACATGGAAATAGAAAGATAAGCATCCAATGAATCCAAATGAACAATGACAAGGTTTCTTTATACAAATTAATACATATAAACCAACGTTTAAGTGAAGATGGAATACAATTACAGCAAAATTTAACACAAAATGACAACTGCTACATTATGGATATCCTGGAATATTCACAAATAGCAGGCTGACTGGACTGGGTTATTTGATACCTCTCCAGTCTTGACTGTAATGACATGTGGGGTGAATCCATAGCCTGGTGATCCTGCATGTACCATTCCCCATAAGTTAGCTAGAACATCTGTTAAGTACAAAAGAAAGGCGATACACAACGATGCAACTGCACTAAGCTCAGACAGAAAGAAGACAAGACAAACAAGTAAAAATTTGTATTTGTAGGAACAACAAAAATGTGAAAGATTCTGACAAGGAAATTAAATAAGAATAGAACAAAATTGGTGAGATAAGTAAATAATTCATCATATATGTAATTATGTATAAAATTGTTAGTTGTCTGCCTTGTAGTGCATTCATGAACGTCACACTAAACTAAATATTTTTAGCTGTGAATTATTAAAAGGAACGTAATAAAGATTTAAGATAGATCCAATTTGTTCAGTTTATTGAATATTATATGCCCTTCAGACTTAAACTAAATGAAGAACAGAAACATTATTGCAAGCAATAGCTCTCCAGTGATTCACCATAAATCAAGATGACAACAACTCAGAAATGTCATTGCACGTGTAAAATTTGACAAAGGGTAAATGTGCAGTTTCCCAGATAAAAAAACATCATCTGCTATCCAAAAGAAGATCAGAGTAAGAAATAGAAAAAAATTCTTTCATCCAATTACCTTCTGATGATTTCACCGTAAACAGAAAAGATGATGGAAGTCCAGTAGGTGACCTCATCAGCTGCATACAAGTGAAAACATGCCCATTTTCCAGATAGGAGACCACAATCAAGTAAGGGTCCATTTGGATCCAAATAAAACTAAAATAAAGTAAAATGTTTTCCAAGGAGTAACTTTTCCAAGGAAATTGCAAACATAATCCACCATTTGGTTGCATGTAATTCTTTTTGGTGAAATTCATAGTTTATTATTTAGTTATCCATAACATATTTTTATATAAATAGTTTTATTAATTTAGATATTTTTAAATCATTCTCTAAAATTCTGTACCTTAAAACTCAATTTAATTAGAGTTTTAAAATACTAAAGTTTTGAATAATCCATTTTATACAGTTATTAGTTATTGAATATATCATTCTAAAATAATTTTATAATAACATATTTTATTATAATTCAAACTTGACAAAATCGTTATCAAACTTAACATTTGTTAACAACTAAAATTGAAAATATGGAATTCATAATCCACTGCAGCACAAATCTTCTAGTCCAGTAGTAATTGAGCCACTGGTTGAGGATACGCATGGACATGACCTTTAGAATGGCGTAAAGGTGAACCAGATGGATGGCGAAATTCACCATTTATGGGAGTCAATGTACCATGTTTTCCGTTGACCTTATTTTTGGGACATCCAAACAAGAGTGTTTATGAGATTTTCTAGAAAACATGATACAAATGGCCCATTTTATGGACAACCAAATGGACCCTAAGTATCAACAAAAAAACCAAGCAACCAGCACAAAATTTTACAAGGGATGGTGAGAGTTGAACAGACAATCTTAAGTTTCTATAAGACAAGGTAATATCATAGTTGTCAAGGCGACAAGACGCCTAAGGCGTTGAAGGGTACCTATTCCGCTTAAGCGACAAGACGGCCAGTTAGGCGTCACCTAGGCGGTCAAGGCAATATTCAAGGAAGACTGGGTCGGGGGTCGGTATAGGTAAAAATATATATAAATATAATAATATTTTTATGTTATAATTGAATATGAGTGTTTAATCTATGCATATAAGTAAATATGATGTGTGGGTGAAGAGAAGAGAATTAAAATAGATTTTCATAAAATTTAAGTATATAACACATTTATGATTATAAAATTTATATATGTGCGATAGTATAAGTGAAAGTGAAATATTGTTATAATATTATTAAACGGGGAGTGTAAAGTAGTCGCGGAAAATATGTAATAATATAGGTGATCTTATATATGTAATTATGAAAGTGTGGATATTTATTTTTGGACAAGGAGTTAATCTTGATAAATTAAGTGTGAGAGAGAGAGAGAAGGAGAAGAGAGAGCTAAAAGAAAATTTTATAAATTTTAAATATATATGATAGCATAAGTGATAGTGAAATATATTAATAGGTTCAAACTATCATTAATTGGGTATCCCTTGTGGGGGTATTAAAAAAAACTTCAAAATTATTTTTTAATCATGTAAAAATACTTAAGACGCCTAAGCGGGCACCTTGGGTGCCTTTTTGGGCTCCCCACAAGGCGCCCTGGCAAGGCGCTGAGGCGCTAAGCGTCCGCCTTGGCAACTATGAGTGATATGTAATAAAATTTGTCTAGCACGCAACAAAAGATCAGAAGAAGCAGCAGAGAAGCTGATAGCGTGCCATTGTCTGTTAAAACTTCACAAAAATAAAAGAGGAACGAAATTTCCAGCCGATACCATCAGGCACATAGAACTGACAAGGGGTATATGCACAATTTCCAAGACAAAATGCCATTATCTGGTATATAAGAAAATTAGCTCAGGGAAAAGAAGAACAAAACAGCCTTTGCTTTTCCCCTTTTTGGCAGAGAGGGCTTATGCCGTCCCCCCCAAACCATCAAAACTGGTCCCCCGTCAGGACAGGACGCAGACACCAAACAATTTAAAGTTGGCATCGCAAGGGACACCAACCCCGCCTCTGCCTCTGAAACGCCAACAGCACGGACACAATCACATCACATTCCCGATACGCACACCATCAAAACCCATGACAAGATTCTAACAGCAGTAAGCCAGGGATGCGATATTTACCTAGAGCAGCCATCTGCTGCTTTCTGCCGGAGCCGGGCGGCCTACCCCTCACCTTCTTCACCGGAGGAGACGCCGCAGCATTCCCCATGACACCGGCTGCTGGGGAAGGAAATCCCGCCGATCCAGCTGCCGTACCCGGCGGGGACGCCGGGGACAGGGCAAGCGACATGGTTCCGTCCGGCCCGTACTTCCTCGGGCGTCCACGCTTCCGCTTGATTGGAGCTTCGACCATTCCCATGTTCAGCCCATAGGGAGCCACAACTGCCGGTGGAGCACTCTCACCGCCGGCCGCAGGAGCTCCTCCGGCACCGGGACCCTGGTAGGTAGGGGAGGTGCTCGCCACCGGCTTATAGATGGCAGTTCCGTCAGGGGTAAAGGCAAGTCGCATGCTCTGCATCGGTGACGGTGCTTGCCCCGAGCTCTTCGGCAGACCTATACTGAACTGCTCCCTGCCCGCC
Source organism: Cryptocoryne crispatula var. balansae (assembly GCA_036172225.1). NCBI lineage: Eukaryota > Viridiplantae > Streptophyta > Magnoliopsida > Alismatales > Araceae > Cryptocoryne > Cryptocoryne crispatula. Next base: position 44,068,802 of record CM069918.1, on the reverse strand, counting down.
ATGATCCCCTGCTCCGGTTTCCCCTCCATGAACGCGGAAGAGAAACTCCACCTACCTAATTCGGCACTAATCAGTAGCTCTGCAGCTAAACGACCCGGCAGAAAACGAACGAAAGACGAAATCTTCACACTCCTCTAATCACAGCCACCGGACGGAGCACGCCACAAAGATTCCAACTTTGCACGTAAAATCCACGAGAAATGAGCCGGTGACGCTCAGATCGTCAAGGATCTGAAAACCACGAACCCCATGGTTCAAATCCACAGTCAGAAAGTTACAATAACGCGGCAATAACAAAGGAAGTAAAAACAAAAACCCCGAAATGGGAACAAAGACCCCGACCCGACCAGAGAGAGAGAGAGAGTAGAAAAGTTCGGAGGGCGGTAAAAATGAACGCTCGGCAGACGATCCAGCTATAAAATTCAGGGAAAATCTCCACCCTCCCCCCTCCGGATCGCCGACGAAATTCCCCCCCCGCTCCCGAAATCCTCCGGAAAAACCTGAAAAATCCACCGCGGAGCGACCCAGAAATACGGAAAATACGCAAGGCAGGAAGAAAAGGTGGCGAATTTCCCACTCCGGACAAGAAATAAAACCGAAACCCTAGCAGCAGAACCCGGGGTCTCCCCGGTCGCTCACTCCACTCCTCTCCGCCCCCGCCGGCGCGCCTCGAGCGAAATTTTCATCTGGATTTTCCCAAATTTCCTCCTCCCTTTTATCGCCGAGCGGTGACGGCATCCCATTAAACCCCCCCCCCCCCCCCAAAAAAAAAAGGCACGCAAAGCCGGCCGAAATTGCTTTCGCACAGTGGTATATATATTTTATTAAAAGAGACAAAACCCCTGCATTAACTCCAACCCCTAACCGGGCCCTTTAATTTAACTCGCCAGTCTCTCCCACCCCCACCAACTAAAAAATACCCAACCTATATAAAACACACACACACACATATAGTTATTGAATATCACTATCATCACTTTATAGAAAAAGAAATTACCCACCAGATAGAGATAAGCACGACATTGTAATCAGCCTCGCCCTCCGGCGCTCCCATGGGTTTTTAATGGCTGTCTTGCTTTACCCGCCTTGACTTCCTGGGCGTGGATCCAAAGTTTAGAAACTGACTGTGAAGCGGCGGCGCTACGTTGCGATCTCGGAGCACGGGCTTCACTTTCTTGAACCGCCGCCACGCAGGAGTGCAAACGAATTAATGATACACTTAGACAAATAACTGGGAACTCGATTCGATAAAATTTAACTCGATTCATTTATTATCTTAAATAAATAAATTTAGATAAAAAATAAAATTTGACTTATTAAATGAATCGAATTTGAACAAACTCTTGCTCGAACAACTCGATTGAATATTATATTACATATTTACTTTTAAAAATTAATAATTATATATTCTCACTTAAATATATTAAATAATTTAAAAATTAAGTTTAAACTTAGATTGAATTTTATAAATGAGATAAATCTAAAATTTTATAAATAATTTTCATTAATTTTGAATTTAGAAACGAGTTTGTATATAATTTAAGTTTGAATGTAAATTAAAATTTGATCTAATTACTACTCGAGTTTGAGTTCAACTCGATTTGATTAATAAACAATCAAACTTGAACAGAAATTTCACGTACTCATTAGAAACTCGAGCTCAAACTCGAACTTGTGTAAAATAAGCGAGTCAAACTTGAATATTATGTTACTGTTCGACTCAGCTCGACTCATTTGCATCCTTACGGCCACGTAGGCCTCAACAACACCGACGTGGCTGCTTTTTTTCGTAAAAACCCCCCGGTGAGTTTAGTCGTGAAGCACCCTTTTGGCCATATTAATGGTCCTGAGAAAGGGGACGCTCCTTCGCGGCGCCTCCGGTACAGCACAGGAAGCTTGTGCCCTTCTCCAGCTGGAAAGGGACGGGTAGGCAGGAGGACGGCCGCTTGGCCTCCTCGGGCCGTAGGCTTTTTTTTACAAATGGTGATAAGTCGAGGGGGTAACGTCAAAAAGCTCAGGAAACCTGTGTCGGGAGCGGATGGTAAGATGCTACGGCATCTCTGCACGGCTCTTCAGGGTGGTGTATACCGGTGGGGATAACCAACCAAGCGATGCCGCGTGGAAGACGTGACCCCAGGGCCGGCCGGGGACGAGCCGGGATGGTCTCCAACTGCCTTTCGTGTGGTGGGCACAAAACGGTTCAAACCGAGAAATCAAACCAAACCAGCCCGTTCGGTTCGGTTTGGTTCGATTTGGACCCCTTTCGGTTTAGTTCAATTTGAAAAATCTCCAAACCGATTTAAACCAAATCAAATCGTTTAAACCGATTTAATCAAAAAATATAAAAAAACTATTATAGTATTAATAAACATGATATTTTTATAAATTTTATAATAAAATAATATTTATTTTCATTATTTTTAACATAAAAATTAGTATATATATGTAAAAAATAATTAATTTAAATATTTTTATTTATTTTCGGTTTAAACCGAACCAAACCGAATTGATTCGGTTTGGTTCGGTTTGGGAGGGTGATTCGATTTGGTTCGGTTTGGAAAAAAAATGGTCCAAACCGGACCAAACCGAATCGTGCCCACCCCTACCTTCGTGTACCGAAATTTGGTGGGTCTTGGTGACGTCTCGGGGTATGATTAAGAAAAAAAAAATCTCATGATAAAATATAATTTGAGAGTAGGGATGATGAAATAATTTCAATATTTTTATATAATAATTTTATTCACTAATTATATATATATTTTTTGAAATTTTATACATCAAAATTTATAATAACACTTTACCATGTTAACTAGAAAATTTTACAAGATGTTTAGTTGCATGATAAATTTTATATATTTTTATGATAATAACGTGCGAGGTAACTCAAGTTAATTCATGACATAAAATTGTCATATTTGAGAGAGATGTACTAACAAAAAATGAGTGTATGTCATATATGACCAAATAAGCTGCAGACCACAAGATAAAAAGTAAAAAGTCTTTTTGTTTAAAAAGAATTCTTTTTCAAAATATAAAAAATGTACTAATTGTCGAACACTGTTTTTAAAAAGTTTTATTATAAAAATATAAAATTATATTAACAACCTTACTTATCATGCAACCAACGTCCCATTAAATATATTTTCTGTATAAATATTTTCAATCAAAAATTATTTGTCGAACTCATTCTTATCCCAATTCCTCTGTATAATTTTAACTATCTAACCAGTATTTAAGAAGATGAGTCACGCAAATATGATCCACGTAGACAGTAAGTATTACAGATTATGCAAACAAATGTATACTAAAAACAAAATAGACAATTTAATTATCATTTTCATCATATAACGAACAAGGTGTTCAAAATAAAAAGTATTATGATTATCACGTAGCAGTTTATATGTTTTATCTTGATTATTGTGTGATGTTTAAAACATATTGAGGTAATCAAATCGACAAATTAATATATGTAATGTAATTTTTTTACATCTTTAAATTAAATACTTTCCGCAACATAACTTTCTATTTTAGAATATACAGTATAGCTAACTAATATTATGTACATCTAGGGAATGACTTCCTCTTGATAACTATGGTACTTGAGATCAAGAAAAGTCAGGTTTGAGTTAGCTCGGGGTTAGTCGGTCTCAAATCTAACCTAGTCGGACCACCTTGCAACCCTGTTTGACTGAATCAAATTTATTTTTTATTTTAAAAAATGTTAAAAATACAAAATTTGTAAAAAAAATAAAAATAAAAAATATATAAAAATTTAAAAAAAATGAAAAGTATAACTATAAAAATATTTTATTCAACTTTCACTCAAATACTACATTGTATTGTTATATATACTATATGTATACTTCCCATGACATTTGAGAATATTATGAGATATTAAACATGTATACATATTGATTATACTCATCACTATCTCGTTTTTTTTGTGATTATGTTGTATTGGTATATGTTGAAAAATAATTTTATAAGTTTTAAGTATGTATCTTATATTTATAATCACAAATCTTAACTATATTTAAGAGTATAAGTGATAGTGAAATATTATAATACTATCAATAAATGAACATTCACAAATCTGGATTGACCTGTGTGGTCAGGTCGTAGGAGTTAAGGGGGTAGCATCCTTTATCACGGGGGCAAAGTTCCCCGAAAAAAAGTTTAAGTCATAAATGGGACTTGGGCACCAAACTAGGTTGTTGAGTCGCATGAACCCATTATGAGGTTAAACTGGTTCGTGACCGAATTGGTCCATCGGAAAATGGAATATGTTGGCTGACTAGGTCTGGCCCCAAACCGACTCAATGAACCATATTTGAGATTAACAAATATATCAATTATGAAACATATTTAAAATTTTGTTTTACTTGGAGATTCATATGTGCTGCTGAAGTTGGATTCACATTTAGATTCAAAATTCTCATATCAAATATATGATATGACATATTCATAATAAATAGTTTCAAAATGCTTGGTGCTGTAACATTAAAGAAATGATTCATAAACTCCGAAATTTGATTGAAGTTTAATTCACATTTAGATTCAAATTTCTTATATCAAATATATGACATGACATATTCATAATCAAATAGTTTCAAAATAGTTGATGATGTTGTGGATGTCGGGAGAGAGATCTTCTTTGGGCATGCCCTTGATCGTCGGGTCACCCTCTTTTCTGGCCTCTCACTTCCCGTTTTCCCGCTCCACGGATCGGTGTTTTCTTCCTTCGGATTCCAGTAGGGTCGGCTTATGTTAATAACGTCGAAGATTCGGATGGGGATGACTCCCGCAAACTGATCTACTCCCCACTTCTTCTTTTTCTTTCTTTCTCCACACTTACCTTGATCCCCAGACTACTCAATCCTTGATGTCACTTGGGTATCGAAGGATCAATCTAGGTCGTGAGGAGAATTGAAGAGAAAGAAGATAGGGAGGCGGTCAATGATGTTCTTAACAAAAAAGCTAAACATATGGAACTGGTGAAAAGAAGAAAAGGTGTGGACGCCAGGAGCCAACGAGGCTCCGAAAGTTAAAAATGGAAGAAATGAACTAGTAAGAGAAAGGATGACCGGTTACCTTTTGGAACGAGGGGAATTGTGGCGGGTTCTATCTTCTCCTCTCTCGGCTAGCCGGGAAATGATAGCCTTGAAGAAAGTAGGTTGCCTAAAAAGAAGTTAAGAATAAAAGCACAAGAAAAAAAACAATGATTAGAGCTAAACGGAAAGTAGCAACTATTCGTAAGAGAAGAGAGGAATGATAAAAAGAGTTGGATGAACCAGATTAAGACTAACTCCTTACCCCTCTTAAGAAGGATCTAAATGACCTAAAGCTAGAAATGCATTAGGCTATACTAGCCTGATATGCATAATGAAGATAAAAGAAAAATGAAATGAGAATAATATAAGAAAGAAGATCGTTGATAAGCTCTAGGCTGGCCAGCTTTTGGAGGTTGTAGGTGCTCTAACTTAGGGTCGCCTGGCGTCCTGTCAGGGAAGTGCTTTGATCCTCCGAAGGCAGCTTTCGACATGATCTTCTCCCGATTCCAATGGAGGTTTCTAGTGGCTTTTCGGTTGGTTTGTTGACTCCTTGAGACTTTTTTGGATGGCGTGGAGGAGATGATGGCTTTTTAGTGGCATAATGGAAATGCTTTGGGTGACTTTTGGTGGTGTGAAGTAGGCAAGATGGTAAGGTTTTGAATGATGGCAAGAGATGGTTGTAGATGGTGATGGTGAAACTTGGGTGGCTTGGGGGAGACTTGATGAAGGCTTGGAGCTCTTAAGGAATCTCTAGAAAGGCTCTTGACCATTTCTTCTTTAAGAATTAGGCCCTCCCTCTTGAGCTTGGGACCTCTTTAATGTGGGAGAATGGTCTCCTTATATAGATCCGTAGGACAGCCTAGGCACTCCTCTATGGGGTCGCCTGGCGTCGAGACTACGGAGCGCCTACTATTCTATCGACTACGCCATGCCTGACCCATGCCAACCACCACCTACTGCGCCAACCGTCACCTACCACACCGGGTGTCAAGTGTTAGTCAGCCGGTCGGCATGCCAGGCGCTCTGCCATCGTAGCGCATGACATCGCACTGGCGGGACCCATCAGGGGCTCCGACAGATGTGACTAAAAGTTCGACGCAAGTGGGACTTGCGGTGTCAGTTGTCGACGGAATTCTCGGCGTCTTGGCAGTGGAGCGCCTGAAACCTTGTATGACTCCGACATACTGTTGACGAAATTGAAAGGCGGGAAGAATAAGCGGGAGATCTAGGCATTTCGAAACCATGATGCCAAGTAGCGTGAAATCGGAGCGTCTTAAATATCTCCCATGATTCGGTTGATTTTAAGTTGAACCAGTTTCCATGGCTGGAAAAGGGCAAGTGTTACCTATAGAATTAAGATTTTGGTCTCTATAATTAGGCTAAATTCGCATATCTACAGATGTAACATCCAAAAAATGATTCACAAACTCCAAAATCTGACTAAAGTTCGATTCACATTTAGATTCAAATTTCTCATATCAAATATATGATATGACATATTCATAATCAAATAGTTTCAAAATGCTTGATGATGTAACACCAAAGAAATGATTCATAAACTTTGAAGTTATTAAATATCAAATAGTCAAAACATAAGATTTAAATACAATTTGCAATGTAATTTGATTTAAATTTGTAACGAATAATCTAATACAGGTTACAAATTCAATTATTTTATAGGATGGTTATAAAGTCAATAATCCAATCAAGAAGCAATAAGTTGAACTATCAATCAATTATAAATAATATGAATAGAATATTTTACAAGATAATAAAGTAAGTTAAATTTGTATAATAAATAGATAAATTCATATCAAATAAAGTAATAAAGCAAACTATCATAAAACCTTACTTAATTGTGCATAACAAATCATCTTTTTAAAATGCCCATCAAAAGAATGACATATATAAATAAATAATAAAAATATATAGAATTTTAAAAAATTGAATTTAATAAATAAGATTTTTTATTTAATCATCAAAATAACAATTAGGTATCTATTACTAAAAATAATCAATTTTGAAATAATAAACCAATATATGAGAGATTGAGAAGGCCTACCTAATTTGATTCTTGAAAACCCATGATGATGTTGGTGCCCTATTTTTGTTATTTTCATGAAAATCAATTAAAAGAAAAAATGATAAAGAGACCAACAAAATTGAGAGAAGGGTAGAGGGGACGGAAATAGAGAAAGAAAGGGGGAAGCATGAGGGAGAAGATAGGGGGAAAGAATGTTGAGAGGGTAAAAGAGTGAATGTTTGAGAGAGAGAGAGAGAGAGAGAGAGAGAGAGAGAGAGAGAGAGAGAGAGAGATGTCGCAAGGGGGAGGGGGACTACAAAAGTCATCACCAATAAATATATAACTTGCAAGATGTTGCAGGCTCATCCCAAAAAAATCTATCACAAAAAGAGTATTGACGACGACTTAGGAGTCATGCCAAATAATCTTTTTAGCAATGCCTTCCGTCATCACACTAATATGTTTATTTGAGATGGCTAGACATGTAAACGAATCATGAGATCCGATAACTCAACCTAAATTTGGGTTTCATATTGGGTTGAAGACACCCCAATGGGATGTCATGTATTGTATGGCTTAAAATCTAGTTCGAATTTAGGAAAGATCCAATTTTTTTTATCGGGCTCATTTACATCATTTTTCCCCTAAATATTGAAACTTGATTATAAAGCATGTGAAGCAGCTTTGCCATGAATCTGTTGATCCTCTCCTTTGGCTAGGGTTTCTACATGTGTCCACTTGTTCAGAGGTGATGGAAAGGGAGAATCAGGGATGGCATGGGTGTCGAAGGTGTTACTAAGGTAGGTAGAGTCGGGGGTTAGGAGTGGGTTGGTTGGGCCCAAATCGACCTGGGTTGGCCAGGATTGGGACTTAGATCAGGACTTGGGTCGACTAGAGTTTAAATAAAAAATAATAAAATAATAATTTAAAAAATATATGAGGTCGGGGTCTCAAGGTTAGGATTGGGTTGGTCGGCTCAAAAATTGATTAGATCGAGCCTGGGTAGTGACCTGGGTTCCAACCCTGAATTCCATATTTTCATGAACTAGGTAACTTATTTACCCTCTCTCTCTCTCTCTCTCTCTCTCTCTCTCTCTCTCTCTCTCTCTCTCTTCTCTCTCATTTGTTGCAACAAAACTTTCTCATTCTTCAACGATAGAGGTAGAGACCTATGCTCAAGCTGTGCTTAAGCCAAGGATTCCGGAATCGGAATCGGAATCGGAATCGGTTGGGACCGATTCCGATTCCGATTCCCAGAATCGGCCGGAATCGGCCGATTCCTGGGAAGGGAATCGATTCCGGAATCGGTCGGAATCGGTTTTTTTTTTTGGATTTTTTTTTTCGTCAAAAAATTTCAAAAAATTCAGAAAAAATTCTAAAAAAATAGGAAATGAGTTAGAAAAATTTTAAAAAATCACCAATGCATGATATCCACAAAACCACATCATACAAATACTAATGAACACCAATTGAAGACTTGAAGACTTGAAAGTTAAGTACATATTCCAATTCCATTTATTCAAATATCAAAGAGTTGATACATCATCAAAAAAAAAATTACATCATATCAATCTACTACCAATATCTAGGATAAAGATGTGGGTCGTCCTCCTCTCCCTGCTGCTCGTGACGCTCCTCCCTCGTGCTCGGTCTTGAATGCGTCCGGACCATATCCATATGAAAATAATGCCGATGCCATGCCATCAAGGTCGTATGGATCGGACGCGGGACGACCGGGACGTAAGCGAGAGGATGATGGAGCTGGTGGTGTAATCCACTGCTGGTCAACCTGGCCAAATGCTGGATACTGTGGTTCCATAATATAAGACTGCGGTGGCTGCTCAACCAGAGTGTAATACGGCTTTGGAAACCGTGAATCAGGTGACTCAGCTGCCGATGGGCTGCGTCGGTATACACTCCTCGTCATCATCACCGAGGAGTGAGAAGGAGCCTCGCGTGATCGTCATCCGGGCCGACATGACGCCCGACCTCTAACTTCCTTCTCTTTACCTCTTCACCATCTCTCGAACTACCGGAAAGTCCGGAACCCAAAAGTTTTTTTCAAGCTTGTGCAAATCCTCCCATTCTCCGTGCGGTCAAATACCTTTGTTTTCGTCCTCCCGATCGCGAATGGGCCGGTAGCGGGCCGGGACGGAGGTAGGAGCCGGAGCCGGGGCTAAAGCGACAGTGGTCGCCCCATAGCCGCCGGGGCGAGAAGAAGGCCCCTGCCCGAGTCGTGGTAGTAGATGGAGGAGGTGGAGCCGGAGCATCCTCCTCGGCTCAACACCATCCAACTCTCCTTCGCCCATGCACGGTCATCGGGATCAAACTCGGTGCGTGATCCCCGGCTTCCCTCTCCTCTATCCAGGGAGGCAAGTGCATGCTCCTCCCCGGAAAATTCGGTCCATGTCCACCTCCTCGGGCGGTGCTGTGGCGGAGGACCGCCTCCGCTCGTACGGGCCACCTGCGAACCGTGCAAATCGCTCCTCGCTGATCTTCTGCCGATCCTTGATGTTCTTTATGCGCAGCCTCATGTTATAATGACAGAAGACCAGCTTCTCCAGCCGGTCTGAGGTCAACCTGTTCCTCCTTTTGGTATGTATCAGGTTGAATGTACTCCAGTTCCTCTCACAGTGGGAGGAACTCGGTGCTCTCCGGCTCGAATCCGATACCAATGGCCGCAAGTGGATTCCATCCACTCTGGTGTTCACCGAGTCCACCACTCACCGCAAAGAAAAACACAAGAAGAGAAAAGGAAAACAATTAGCCCATCATCAAGAATAACTTGTATGAAAAGAAAAGAAATTGCTCATCAAACTATTACTATACCAGGTGACACTTTATCAACTGAATATTTCAGGTCAGCATCTGAGTATACACCGACCCTCATCCTGTACTTACGCATCGAAACATTTAAATAAAAAATTTAGTTGCTGCTAATGCTAGTCCAAGGTATTTAATGAACTCTAACTTACTTCTATCTCGGCCTCTATCTGTCCCGCCGAGATCGGCACGGCAATCGCCGGATAGCAAGTGTGTCCCGCATCACCTCGTTGTCGTTCGCCACCTGTCCTCCATATTGCAAGCGGGCTTCAAAAGTATCCTGCAAGATTTTATTAGTTAACACTGTGCATATAAGATAATTATACATCAAAAATAATTTAAGAACCAAGTTACCTGCAGCATGGACATCGTGGTGCAAGGTCTTGTCCCATCGGTCATCAATGATTTTACACCACTTTTTGTAACCTCTGGGATTTTTTTCTTTAATTTTCAGCTTTGCCCGGTCCATAGCATCATATAGTGTGCCCATCTGGTCCCTGTCATCTGAGTCTACCAACCTCAAGACAACTACCAGTGGCTCAATGATTGCCAAATAGTAGGCAATCCTCTCCCAAAACCTCTTGTCAGTGATCTGCTTCGACCCGACAAGAATCTCCAATCGCTCTTTTTGTCATGTGTTGTCCACCATATAGTTGTAATACTCCTCGACATGTGTGAACCTAACCAATGCAACCGTGCCGGTGTAAACTCTCCGGCCGCAATGAAGTTCGTGGCAATCGTGTCGGACCGGGCCCGACAAGATCGTGCCCTCCCTGTGTGAGATCTCATGATATGTAGGAGGCGGGGATGCGAATAAATAAAGGAATCGATGATGCTGCCCGCCCTCGACAAGTGTAGATACACCCTCCTCCTTGCCTATATCCTCTAAAATGAGATCTATGGAATGTGCTGCACAGGGCACCCAGAAGATGTGCTTCCTCTTCTCCATCAACTTCCTCCCAGCCGCCTTATATGATGGTTCGTTGTCAGTGACAACCTGAACCACATTCTCCTCCCCCATCTCCTCCACCACTCCATCCATCAGAGAAAAAATGAAGTCGGCATTTTTAATCTTCCCAGAAGCATCTACCGACTTCAAGAATGTAGTCCCCTCAGAACAGTACACCAAGAAGTTTATCATACTCCTCTTGGTGTTACCTGTCCACCCATCGCACATGATTGTTCAACCCCTCTCCTTCCACACCAACTTGAACCCATCCATCCACTCCCTCAACTCCCGGACCTCCCTCATCCAGCGCCGTATATGTGTCCGTCGCCCGGGGCTTGCAAACCCGGTCCGGCCTCACCCACGGCATCCACCATCGTCCGGAAGTAGGGGTGGTGTTGCATGTGCCGGGATGCCTACATCAAGTTAAAAAAATGGGATCGGGGTAAAATTAAGTTTTAGTAAATGAAACAGGCATAATGTCAAATTTAATTTAAAAAGTGATACCTGCATGTAAAAACCACTTGACAATGTGGCGAACGGCTCTCTTTGCAGCCGTTCCTGTAGTCTTCACCCCTTTCATTGCCTGCTTTATCCCCGTCTGCCCAGCACTCTATTTCCTAAATAAATACTCGTCACTCGGTGTAAATCGAGTGCTGGTGGAAGTGGAACGGTGGTAGGGCGCCTGTCCCGAGTAGGGCGAGCCGATGCTGATCGGCCCAAAGCTGGGTCAACTCTGGACCCAGACCCTCCTGCTCCCCTCCTCCTGTCCTCCTCCTCAGCCGATGCACGCTTGCTAGCGTGGCTAGCACGTCTCAGCTCGGAGTCCGTGGACTCGTCCTCGCTCTCTGGCTCCGGCTGAGCTGCTGCCTTCCCCTTGCCTTTCCCTTTGGAGGTAGGCAATTCGCAGTCCCTCCTCCTCTCGAGTAGCTCGTCCTGCAACTCCTCCCTCTGCTCGATCCGAACAGCCCGTTGAGAGGCTCTACCTGTCATGTATCCTCTCATCTCCTCACTCTTCTCCCTGGGCACCTTGTCACATTTCTTTACATTCCCACCTGTTCCGGCAATATGTTGTTTCAGCCGGGACACCCCCCCGTTCATCTCCTTCCCGCACCACTTGCACTGCACCCTCTTCCTGACTAGGTCTACCATATGCCCGTGTTCCCAACCCACGTCGGAAGCACGTGCTGCTTGATCGGCCATTGCTTATATCTGCAAAAATTGTAAACAATGCACTAAAATTGATTAGATAACATAAAAAATGATTTAGACGTTGTTCGGGAAGCAGACAACCCAAGTAACACACCATTCGGTATGTTTAAAGGGTTACGTAGTTGCCGGAAATCGTCGCAAAATAACGTACGGGATATCCGGAATTTTTCCCGTGCAAAATGAACTTAAACGGATAGTTTAAAACTTGGACGGACTAATTCGGTCGGAAATCACAAGGTTTAACGACGCTCGGACTCGTCGGAAACGCGTAAGAATGGACGTACGAAGTGTTCGGCGAAGAAACCTTACCAAAAACTGGTCAAAGATCGAAGAAGACGTTGATTCAAGGCGGATCGGAGCTTGGATCGGCGGAATCGGCTGAAGGAATCGGTCCGAATCGCTGGAATCGCCGGAATCGCCCAGGGAATCGCCGGAATCGCCGGAATCGGTGCTGAGTCGCCCCCGGATCGACGGATCGCTGCCTGGATCGCCGGATCGATGCCGGAATCGCTGAGGAATCGCCGCGGAATCGCCGGAGACGAGCCCTCCCGCCGCGGGATCGAAGGAATCGACCGCGGCGGTCGATTCCGGCCCTTTTAGGGCCGGAATCGGTTCGATTCCCGGTCCAGAATCGAACCGGGGCCGGTTCGACCGGTCTTCCATCGGAATCGGTCGGATCGACCGATTCCACAAGGAATCGGTCGGAATCGGATCGATTCCGACCGATTCCAGTCGATTCATACCGATTCCGCGGAATTATTCCCGGAATCGGTCCTTCTGCCAGGAATCGGATCGGAATCCACCGATCCGATTCCAGAATCGGTCGGAATCGGTCCGATTCCACCGATTCCGTAATCTATGGCTTAAGCCGACTGGTTGAGAGATGATCTCTTGCTTGGACTTGTTTATAGTAAAAAAAATTTTTTGAATGATTTCATCCGCCAATTCCCTGTTGTCTCTTTAGCTATGTAAGGTTGGATCTTAGTGATGATATACTTTCTTTCAACACCCAACAAAGGTTGATAGAAGAAGAGAAGAAACGATGTCCCTCCCAGAAGACGTTTCCTGTTTCTAAAGAGCTTCCCTCGCCACCCATTTGAACATGAAGCTTTTCTCTACTCTCCATTGTGTGGTTTGTTATTGCCGTCCTCCGGATTTTATGGTGGATTATGTTGTAAGATTGTTCTTTTAGTCCAGCAATCACAATTCGTGTAGTTAATTTAGGTGGGAGGGAGGCCAATTAGCCATCTTTCTCATTTTTTTCTTTCTAAATGTTGTCTATTAGGGCAATTTTATTTCATTCTTCAGGATATTAACACTAGGCTTGATTTAGAAGGTTCACTTTGACAATAGATTTGGTTTCAACATGAATTTAACTCTAAGTCTGTCAAATTTAATTCATTTTTTATAACTTTAACTCTGAGTTTGTCTAAAAATTTAATAATGTTTTCTTTAAAGTACATATTATGATTTGAAAATTATTTAATTATCGTATGATAGCTTAAGTAAATCTTAAAGTTTCTTTTTTTGCTAGCCCATCAATTAAATCTTAACTATTAAGTATCAAAATGGCAAAACTATCAATTTAACATAATTGTTTTTTATTACTTTTTAGATTTGCTAAAATCATGCCTCATGAACTAAATACTCAATATGCAAATAACCTTGACATTTTTAACATAATATTTCATATCACTGTTTTAGTAGTTGATATTAGCTCTTGTTGTTCTAAAAATCATCTTTATTTCTTTTCCTCTTGTAAAATATTACACTCAGAATTGTCAAAATAATCAAATTGTTGCATCTTCAATCTTTATACTACTTATTTACTTATTCATACATAATCTCCTATGATATCAATCAATTTTTAATTTTGGTTTGCCATGATAGATCTCTATCTCACATTTATTCTCAATAGACATGGTACTAATCACTTTAAAATTTACAAGATAATTAACAATCCTTCTCCTAAATTGAAACTCAAACTCCAGGAGGTTGTAGCTCTTAAAATTATCTCACAACATTCTTCATCAAATTTGAATAAAGATCCAAAATAACACATCTAAATCAAATTAACAATAAAAGGGTCAATTCATGGTCTTCTAGTTTAGGAAAATTAAGACTACCCAAGACTTACTCTCATTTGGATTTGACTTAAATGTGATATAAACAATCAGTTTGCCTCAATACATGTGATCTAACTTTGTTTGAAAAATATTTTACTATTTACAATCCTTTTGTTATTTCTGTATTTATGATAAGAGAACATTCATGTTTAATTATTAAAATTTTATTATTTGATTTAAGTTTACAATTTAAATGTTTTTAAATCACACTTTATTTAATATAAAGTATATGTTGAATTAATTATATTTATCTTGATCATTCATTTCCGTTTGATTTTCAAACAAAGATAACTAGATAGCATATCTTCAACCACAATTGTTGCTTCATCTTCTTGTCTTATTACTACAGTGTTGAAATCTGTATCTTTAGTTATTCTTTTGAACCTCCACTTCATGTCCGCTTCTCATACTCAATCTTTCTCTTTTTTCTAATCTTTTTTATGTCTTTTCCCCAAATCCCAAATTACAAATCTCAAGTTGTTATCTTCTAAATTTCATTAACTAATTGTAGATTAGAAGGTACTCTATTTTATTAACTTAATGGCATACAAATTCATTCTCTTTATATAAAAATACAATGATATATATATATCATCAATCAAATATTCAACCCAAGTGATTACATTTCTCATGCTTTTTTTCCCATCACAATGATATGATAGCAACAACTTTGATGTTTCTTCCACAGTTCCTCCTCTCATGTCAAATTCTGAATTCCATCCTCCATTTCCATCTGATCACATTGTGTATAACAAAATTATAATGTCAAAACTTCATAAACTAATTAGATCAAGAATAAATCTAATTGCTCAATTTACTAGTTATAATTTTTTTTTTATTTATAAGAAAATACAAAATTAAATATTCAACTAAGTGATATATATTTTTAAATCTTATATAATATCTGGATATATATAGATTTTGTTTGCATAATACAAATTGTCACTCCTAACCTACAATTAGTAAATTCTATCATCAACTCTAATTCATCCAAACTAATACTCGAAAACCATTTCCATCATGCCCTAAATGAGAGGCAGGAACACTTGATGACATGACTAAAGAAATAATACCATAATTGGAAATAGTTTGTGAAGAGATATAATAAAATAATCTTAGATATTCTACAACATAAGTTTTATCTATTCCTTTTATACTTTTTAATATTTGCATATCAAAACTTTACAATCAACTTTATATGATCCTAATTTGATGAACCCAATTATTTTCTTCATGAAATAATTTGAATCTTTAATGTCTCGTCTCAAAAATCCTACTACATTGTAAGGACTCATGCCATAACAGTAAAAGTTTTTTATTCTTTAGATTTCAAGGTTGTAGTCTCAATCAAAACCTAATGACGCAATCGAGAACTAGATTCGAACCAAATCAAAATTCCTTCGTGAGATTTGATAAATCCCTCAATGCGATGAAGATGAAAAGTTCCGGTGATCTTCAAGCCATCCAAATGTATGGCCTCTAATAGTATCCACACGAACTTCCTTCGCCGATGGGTTCTTTTGCATGTCGAACGATCTGACTCATTCTGAATGGAGCTGCACCGACTACCAACAACCTCCAGAAAAGGAGAAAGAATATAAATATACTAAACATGAAATTTGAAACCCTTGGCTTAATGGGGTTTCATAAAATTCACTCATATTTATAGAAATTAATTCTTTCATAAAAACTCCTCAATTTTTATAAATTACATGCATGCCCTATACTTACAGATCAATTCTTATGTGTGTGGCTTAGTAGGCCCAATAGTCTATTTAGTTAAAACTTAATTAACATAAAAATTTTTTAAAATTAATTCTGTTATCTAAGAACCTCATTATGGCATACACATCTAATAAGAGCAAGTAACAAAAATATGCTAATTTAATTAAATAAGATATTTCAAGAAATATCAAATCATATCAAATATGATTGGTTTGTAGGACATACAATTCAATCAACTTAGTGCCTATATATCAGAGCACCAAGTGCCCTGCTGACAAGGCATCTTGCACCCCTGGTATCAGGGCACTAAGCCCACACTCATTTTTTGTGGGGTTTTTCCCACAAAATCCAACAAGATTTGTAGCATTGACTTGATAAATAAGACAATGTACATAGTGTAAGGGTTTGTACCATAGTAGTAGAAGTTTTCGATTCCTTGGATTTCATGGTTGTTGTCTCAATTGAAACCGAACAATGTATCCGAGAACCAAATTCAAATAAAATCAAATATACCTTTTACAGATTTAATAAATCTCTCATGACTAATAAATATGGACCATTTTTTTGATCTCTAGGTCATTTAAATGCATGATATTTAACGGTATCTACACGAATTTTTTTCATAAATGATTTTCCTGAACGTATAACTTTTCAACTCATCCTGGATGGAGCTCCACTGGCTGTTGGCAGAGAGAGAGTAGGAGGTGGCTCAACATGAATTTTAGAACCCTTGTCTTGATAAGGTTTGGCCAAATTCATTCTTATTTATAGAAATTGAAATTTTTCATAAGTCTTCTACTAAGTCAGAATATCGTTCTATGGCAATAGTTGTTTCATAAATACATTGGTTAAGATATCTTATGAATGATTTTGGAATTCAACCAAATACTACAACATTGTTGTGATATTAGGCTGTAATACATATAGCAACAAACCCTGTGTATCATGAAAGGACAAAACTCACTGAAATTGATTGTCATTTTATAAGGAAAAGTACACAAACTGGTCTGATTTGTACGTCATACATAAAATCTAAAAGCCAACTAGCAGATATGTTTTCTAAGGCATTGACAAAAGAACACTTCAAGTTACACATGTAAGTTAATTCGGGATCTCCACTTATCATCTTGAGGGGGAGCGTAAGTTTTACAAGAGCTTTGATGTAATTTTGTTTTTTTTAAACGAATGACTTCTCACCTACATTTGGGAGAATCTATTCAGATTGTACATTGTAAAGACCTATATATATATATATATGAATGATTACTCATTCACGGTGAGAGGGCTGTGAGATTTTCTCAATTCTTCATCTCTTCCTTCTCTAGTAGTATTTCATTGTGCTAGTAGAGAACATAGTGCTTTGTTCATATTTGACAATGCTATTAAGGAAAGATTCCACCGCTGGCCATCTACCATAGCAAATTTACAGTCTCTGCACCTTGCTTGCTTCCGCATCCACAAAGGATCTTCTCAACAACTACCAGAATTTCAACTTATCTGCTCATGCATGTTATATATGAATAATGCCGGATAATTGAACGGAAGAAGTAAGCAAGAAATTCTCCAACCAGCTAAGAAGTAATGCGGAAGCTTGAAGTTGTCGAGATCTGGAGTTGAGGTACTCCAACAATCAGATAAAATTGAAGACGCAGGTGCTTCAGGAATGCCAGTGAGAGCTGTAGCCGATTGTAGGCACCCGGAAACGGCCCGCACGACAGTTTGCCCTCTTCCTTTCTCTTCTTCTTCTTGGGGAGAAGAGTTAGTGGTGTGTGTGTGTGTGGTCGCCAGGAGCCGAAGACTCCGAAATGTGATTAAGTGTAAAGCAAACGGAATGAAAAAGCAAGTTTGACCATCGTACCTTTTGAAATGGGAAGATTACTAGGTTCTAACTTCTCCTCTCTCGGCCGGCCGAAGGAGGAGAGTTTTAGTGAGCTCTTTTACTTCCGATCGGGTTGAAGCTTTACCTCGATCGAGTTCACCCAAGAATGTCCTGCGGAGAAACACGAAAACAAGTGAAGATCATTAGCACTGGCATGAGTATAGTATCATGCTTGGTGTGAATCTTAAACATACAAGAGGAGATGAACTGACCGGATCGGGAAGAAATCCCAACCCCTATTTTTGGTATGTTTTTAAATATATGGAAGATGTAAAATGACTTAATGCATGCTAAATGAAGTAATAATAGGTTCTGCGATAAAAATAGAGAACAAAATTCCGATCGGACAGGCGATTGGACTCCGAAAAGTGCAAAACCAGCTTCTGCCCCTGCTGGTGCCCTATATATAGGGCACTAGGTGCAGGTGCCCCCCTTATAGGGCACGTTGACCAAGGTCAAACTGCCCTGTATATGGGGCACTAAGTCTGGCTTAGGCAGATTTTCTTTCCCTCTTCACGATGCTGCTCCGGAGTGCTGGGTGGCTTCCGGGACGAAGTAGGGGCTCCTCCTTGTAGCCAATATGCAAATGAAGCTAGTGGTGGGTGATTTGGATGCTGAATGAAAGAGGAGAGATGGATAGAGGCTTTCAAAGTGGAGGAAAAATCATGTTTCCATATGGCAGAAACAACAAGTTTTTTGGGATTTTTGGGGGGTGAATTTGAATCGGTTTGAAGGCTTATGGGAGGTGCAAATGGCTTGGAAACATGGTATTGGATGAGCTCTAGGGTGGTACCGAGTTGGAACCTCCTTCCAGCTGCAAATGGGGTCTATTTATAGCCTAAAATAGGGTACTTTGGCCAATTCCGAAAAGCAGTTCCACGCGGCAAAGCGCCCTATATATAGGGTGGCAGCATCATGAGCTATGTCAAATCGATAAGACGAGTTCCTGTGAGTGGTCAAATCGGCCGGTCGAGTTGATTTGACCAGGTGCCAGGCGCCCTATATATAGGGCGCCTGGTGCCCTATAAGCAGGGCGCCTGGTGCCCTATATACAGGGCGCTTTGACCCCGGTCAACATCCTATCGATCTTCTTCGGAATGTGCCGAAAAACTTGATTCTTCCAGAAAACATGGTTCCCTTGAAAGGTTACTCAAATATTCTTCATAAAAACAAGAATTTAAGCTTTCCAACTATGCCAAAATTGCGTGTCTACACCGATAAGGAATGAGAGGGAGAAATGTTCTATTTCGTATATCTTAAAAGTGTGTTTACAAGAGTATTTATAAGAATGTGTATTTCAATAGATGTACACCCGACCTTAATTGAGGCAGGAAATGAAAGAAAATAAAATTACATAAAAGACCTTTCACTATTCTATTTTTACACTCCCCCTCAAGTTGGTGAGTGGAGATCCCGAACCAACTTGCTTGTAAGTGTTTTGAATTGTTCCTTTGCCAATGCTTTTGTAAATATATCAGCCAACCGATCTTCAAATTTTATATACAATGGTTGAATAAGATCATTTAGTACTCTCTCTCTCGGATGAAGTGACAATCTATCTCTATGTGCTTGGTTCGTTCATGAAATATTATATTGGCAGTAATGTGGATAGCTGCTTGACTATCACAGACTAGCCTTGTTGTAGTTGGTTGAATACCAAAATCACTTAACAAATAGTTAAGCCATTATATTTCAGAAGTTGCCATGGCCATTGCCTTGTATTCCGACTCCGCAGAAGACCTGGAAATTGTATGTTGCTTCTTTGTTTTCCAAGAAATTGGACATTCTCCAAGAAGTATAATATATCCACTAGTGGATCTCCTAGTAATCGGATAGGTTGCCCAATCGGCATCAACATATCATGTGAGCTTCAGTTCAGATTTTTTGCTTAGAAATAATCTAGTTGATTTTATATACCTGACCACTTGGAGAGCATACTCCATATGTATTTCAGTCGATTCAGTCATAAACTGAGTAAGGAGATTGACAGCAAAAACAATGTTTGGCCTACTCACTGTTAAATACATTAACTTGCCCACAAGTCTTCTAAATTTTCCTGAATCCTGTAACTTCTTTGATTGTTCAAAAAATCTATGCTTTGTTTCCAAGGGAACATAAGATGGCTTGTAGTCAAGTAAACCACACTCCACAATTATATCTAAAGCATATTTTCTTTGATTCAAAAAAATACCATGAGAATTCCTTGCTATTTCAAGACCAAGAAAATATTTCAGTCTTCCCAAATCTTTCAATCCAAAAAAAGAATGTAAGTTCTGTTTAATGGAATTAATGTGAGTTTGACTATTCCAAGTAATGAGCATGTCATCGTCATAAACAAGAATGTATGTTTGTAAATCATCTTTAGTAAACACAAACAAAGAATAGTCAACCTTAGACTGTTTAAAACCAAGACTAACCAGAACACTTGTCAGTTTTGCTTGCCAATTTCTAGAAGCTTGTTTGAGTCCATAAAGAGATTTTTTCAGCTTGCATGCAAGACTCTCCCCATGTCTATAGTACACAGGTGGAATGACCATGTAAACCTCCTCATCAAGTTCTCCATGTAAGAAAGCATTATTTATATCCAACTGATTTAGATTACAATCTCTAATAGAAGCAATAAAGAGTAAATTTCTAACGGTAACAAGTTTTGCAACCGGAGCATAGGTATCATGATAATCCAAACCTTCGAGTTGTGAATATCCTTTAACCACTAGTCGGGCTTTGTATCTAACAATATCACCATTTGAGTGATATTTAATCTTAAAAACCCATCTACAACCTACCAATTTTCTATTTAGAGGCAATTTAACTACTTCCCAAGTGTTGTTTTTTTCTAGAGCTTCAATCTCTTCCTTCATGGCTTGTATCCAATTCTTGTCTTGTTTGGCTATCTCATAAGTTTGTGGCTCAAAATTGTTTGAAACATTAGTGAGAAAAACCTTATGTTCATCATGGAAATTTTGATAAGATAAAAATTGTCTATGGAATATAAGCCATTCTTACCACTTGACTTGACATTCAAGCTAGTCACATAATTTTGCAAATAAGCTAGTTTTTTTCTTGTTCTTGATTCTCTGTTTTGTAAAACCAGACCTTGATCATTCTGTACAATCCCATGTTGCTATTGTGCATCATTATGTGTATCTATATCAACTTCGGGAACATTAAGTTTTTCACCTGGAATATTAGGCTCTGTATCTTGAACAGCCTTAGGTATAGGCATCGTGTCTTCTTCTCTAAAATTCATATATGGAAAAACATCTTCATGAAAAATGACATCCCTGTTTACAAAAACTGTGTTTCTAAATCATAAAGTTTGTATCCTTTCTGTTGAGGAGGGTAGCCTATAAACATACAAGCTCTAGCTCGATTATCAAACTTATCACTTTGCAAGTGAGAAGTCGAAGCATAACACAAACATCCAAAAGTTCTGAGAAGTCCATAATCTGCAGGTTTGCTAAATAAAACTTCAAAAGGTGTCTTATTGTCTAGAACTTTAGTAGGATACCTATTGATCAAATAGGTAGTCGTAAGAACACAATCACTCTAAAAAACTTTGGGTAAATGAGATTGTATTCTAAGAGCTCTTGAGACATCCAAAAGATGTCTATGTTTTCTTTTGGCCACTCCATTATGTTGGGAAGTATATACACAAGTTCTTTGGTGAGTTAATACTTTCTGTTTCAAATATGTCTGAAAATACAAATTAATAAACTCAGATTCATTATCTGTCTGGATTGTCTTTATACAAGTAGAGAAAAAATTCTGTATATATTCTATAAAATCCTTCATAATCTGAACATTTTCAGATTTAAAAGTCATCAAAAAAGTCCATGTGAAGTGAGTAAAATCATTCACTAAAGTAATGAAATACTTTGCATTTGTTCTTGATTGAACATAATATGGTCCCCAGAGATCACAATGAAGTAAATCAAAAGGAAACTTTGAACAAGAATCACTAATATGGAAAGGTAATCTTGTTTACTTTGCCAATGGACAAATGTGACAGTTTCTTTGGAAAAAAACAATGTTCAAAATACTAGATAGAATTCTAAGCTTGTTATTTGAAATATATTCAAGCCTTCGATGCCAAGCTCCTTGTATATCAGTTTTTGTATTGAAAGCAACTGGTTTCTCTTGATGAACCATGTAGTGTAGGCCTCCATCTTCAAGGTTCCACCCAATCACCTTGTTGGATTTTATATTCTGAATGACAAAAAAATTTCGGAAGAAGGTGATTGAACAATCCATGTCCCTAGTCAATTTAGTGACAGATAACAACTTGTTCTGGAAATTTAATGCAATATAAACAGTCGGCAGATGAATTTTGTCATTGACATTCATGAAACTAGTTCCTGTAATTGGTAATGAAGATCCAGCAGGTAGACAGATACCTGCAGGTTGTGTAGAAGTGCTTGCAAAATCCCTTGAAGGAATATTTTCTGAACTTGGCACAATATGGGCAGTAGCCCTATAATCAATAACCTAAAGAACAAAACTCTGTTGCTTCACAGCTATGTTGACCTGAAGAAAATTCACAGTATTTATGTAACTCAAAAGTTTGACAAGATTAGAATACTAATTTTTAGTCAAACTGAACTGTGAGCCTTTCTTGTTGTTTTTTTTTCTTATAACTTTCAGGAAAACCATTTAACCTATAGCAAATGTCCCGTGTATGTCCAACTATATTGCAATATGTGCACCTTGGAGCATCCAATTTGAAGCACTTTTCCCTAACAAGACCATGGATGTTACAATGAAAACACCACGGTTTCTTGTCTTCTTTAACTTCCTGTTTTATGTCAACTCCTCTGGAAAACATAGCAGAAACTTCATAATTTGTAGAAGTTTGTATTGACCGCTGTGATTCATCTTGCAAAATTAATGAGTATGCTTTAAGCACATGTGGAAGTGGATCCATAAGTAATATCTTCCTCCTCACATCATTAAGTCTCATGAGGAACTACATTAGTTTTCTTCTATTAACAAATTTGCTATCTGTAGATGCATCCAATTGACTTAATTCATTCCAAAAACCTTTCAATGTGTTAAAATACTTTGGAACAGCATCGGTTCCCTGTTTCAAGATCGCAATTGATCTTTCCAAAGCATATATCCTTGGACCTAGGGCCGGGGAAAATCTGTCACTCAAGTCCTTCCAAATTTCATGTGCAATTTCACAATATATCACAGAAGAGACAATATCCTTATGAATATAGTTGAGCAACCATCATAACACCATATTGTTAACTCGTTGCCAATTACTATAAACAAAATCAAGTGGATCAAGTTTATCAATAGCACCAGTCACGAAACCTAATTTGTTCTTTGCTGAAAGTGCAACAGTCATTGCTCTTTTCCAGCATATGTAATTATCTCCAACAAGTCGGAAACAAGTATAGTGCCAGAACTATCAGATGAGCTAAGATAAAACGGATTCTCATTCTCAATGCCAAAGCTAGAAGAAACACTTGGAGACCTAGCAATTCCGGAAGTACCTTCCATAGATCAGGTTCGTAACCTGCTCTAATACCAAATCGAACAGAAGAAGTAACCAAGAAATTCTCCCACCAACTAAGAAGTAATGCGGAAGCTTGAAGTTGCCAAGATCTGGAGTCGAGGAACTCCAGCAATCAGAGAAAATTGAAGACGCAGGTGCTTCAGGAATGCCAATGAGAGTTGTAGCCGATAAGGAATGAGAGGGAGAAATGTTCTGTTTCGTATATCTTAAAAGTGTGTTTACTAGAGTATTTATAGGAATGTGTATTTCTACGGATGTACACCCGACCTTAATTGAGGTGGAAAATGAAAGAAAATAAAATTACATAAAAGACCTTTCACTAATCTATTTTTACACGGATGCTATTTTCAAAATTTTCTGCGCGCGTGTTGTTTACCTACCAAGCAAGTTAGAGCATTACTTGTAACTATCAGAGAAACCATGCACATCGTCTCTTGGTGAAAAAAGCATGAGATTAAATATCATCCGAACTTATAATTAATTAAGTACGTGTATCATTTTCTGGCTGTTTGCAAGATCTATCAATTTACCCCTTACATGTGGTATGATTATATATATTGACCTGCCGTAAATTCACAAATTGGTCTTATCTTATATAAGGCCCTATCTGATAGTAGTATTAGATTTTTTTATTGTTAATTTTAAAATTAATATCGATATAAATAATCAAGAAAGAAATTTATTGACTAATGATATCAAATTTAAAACTTGTACGTGCCAAATACGTTATGTAATTAATTCATACCTCCACTTATATCAATTTCAATATTATATTGTGTCTTTTTATTTGAATATCAATATTTTCAGAGGATAATTTTAATATCAAAATTCATAAAGACAAAGACTTGTATCGCATACAGTTTTTGTTTGTGTTTAGTTGCACAATAATTTTTCGTAGAGTTTCATGATCAAAAATTTTATTAAAAAATCTGAACTAACAATGACAAAAAATTATCATGTTTGGAGGGATGTGATAAAAAAAGTGTAACCACCGCATGTGATCAAACAAAGTTGAGGACCATAAAAAAAAGGTTTTTTAAAAATGGGGTGTTTGGTTGCATGATAATGAAGATTTTTGTTTTAATTTTTAAAAATTGTAAGAAAACTTGTTAAAAGAGGTGTTTGATAACCATGATAATTTTATGTTTTAAAATTGATTTTCTTCTTAAACAAAAAAAGAGGGTCTCACCTCTTTCTTTTTTCTTGTGGTCCCCCACTTTGTTTGGTCATGTGTGGTAATTACTCTTTTTTGTAATCACATTCCTCCAAACATGATAATTTTATGTCATGAGTTGGTTCACTTTTTGTTTTAATACAATTTTTTATCATGAAAGTGTACAAAAAATTATCATGCAACCAAACACCCCATAAGAAGAAAATTACTTTCAAAACATAAAGTTATCGTGCTTGCCAAACACCTCTTTTAAAAAGTTTTAGTACAATTTTTAAAAATTAAAATTAAAATCTCTATTATCATGCATCCAAACACCCCATAAATGTATTTTGATGATTTGTATCAATATCACTATTAAAACTAACAATAAGATAGATGTCTATTTCCAAACAGAGACTACTTATAACCTCTAGAAACATTAATCTCATAATTGACATGATATCATTTTTTATACTCCAACCGAGCAGAGCATAAAGTAGGGAACAAATATCTACTTTTAAAGTCACAGCCTATATTTTCCATATTACATTTTAAAAATAAATAACCCATGATGAGGACTAATCCAGTAGTGAGGAGATATTGGAGAGAACACTGCCTAATCCGAATTCAATAATTTCAACATTTCTATGGTTGCTGATTTCTTGATATTTTAAATCAAAACGCGGCATGAAATAGAAAATTTTCATGTAATGAGGATTAATCATTTCAGGGTGTAACAATATAAAAAATAAGTAATAGAAATAGGTAAACATCGCTGTTAACGGATCCAAGGAAAGTAAAACATTCGGGTTTGGAAGAAAAAAAACCCTAACCGAAACCGGAACGCCGCATGCCCCCCCGTCTTTCGCAATTCAAATTTCGAAAAGAGTACCGTTACAAAGGCCAACGGCTACGTTTAAAACGAACATCCGATCGCCTCGTTGCTTTGCCAGGCACATTCACGCTCGCGGAGTCGCAGGTTTTCTCAGAGAGAGCGAGAGAGATGGGCGGGGAGAGGGTCATGGAACTGTACGAGAAGCTGGAGAAGGTCGGCGAGGGGACATACGGGAAGGTGTACCGCGCCAGGGAGAGGGCCACCGGCAAAATCGTGGCGCTCAAGAAGACTCGCCTCCCGGAGGACGACGAAGGGGTGCCCCCAACGACGCTCCGCGAAGTCTCCATCCTGAGGATGCTGTCCATCGATCCTCATGTAGTCAGGTCTCCTCTTGGCCTGCCGACGCTGATGCTTTGGCCGTCTCCGTTGAGGTGTTCTCGGACGGCGGCTCGGCAGTTCAACATTTTTCATTCTTCCTTTTCACAACTCGACTCGATTCTTTTGTCCACCGGTTTCTTTTCTTCTGTCGGTGATTTCATCCTTTCGAAGACAGAAGATTGTCGATCGCGACGGCAGAATGTTCTAGGTTATCATCATCTAGGGAATAATTCCTCCCCATCTACCTTTAGATCACCAAGTAGCTATATTTATCATCATCATCATCCTTCTCTAGTCATCTCCATCATCGTCATCTGAATTTTTTTTTAAAATGCCCGGCAACGCTTCGGTTGCTGGTGCATTGGGGAGATTCCCATATGAATTTTCGAAACGCCCACCATCGACAACCTTCTTCAGCCTGCCCTTCGTGTCCACGATAACAATTTATCCAGTATGAAAAACAAAAAAAAACGAAGAAATTATGTTTCATTTTCTTATCGTTGCAATCAAGCGTCTTCCCTGTTCGACCCGTGCATAACTCACTCTTGTTTGGTGGCATCCTGTAGATTGCTCGACCTTAAGCAGGGGAAGAATAAAGAGGGCAAAACCATTTTGTACTTGGTTTTCGAGTTCATGGACACCGACCTCCGGAAGTACATCAAAGGCTTTTGCCGCAAGGGGAATACGATTCCTTCCAAGACTGTTAAGGTAAATGAAGATTTTCCTTCGAGCACATCCCACGAAATTTCATGTTCAATAATATTCATGGATAATGCCTGGTATTTTTGCCTAGACTCTGATGTACCAGCTCTGCAAAGGCGTCGCTTTCTGTCACGGCCATGGGGTACTGCACAGGTGATAGAAATCTATCTGCCCATGCTTGCTCGGGGGGTTTGCCGGTTAATCTGATATCTCGATCACAGCCTTCTGACGATACTTCTCGTGGCAGAGATCTGAAGCCTCACAATCTTCTGATGGACGTGAATACCATGGAGCTCAAAATAGCAGATCTTGGGCTGAGTCGATCGTTCACTATTCCCCTCAAGAAGTATACTCATGAGGTATTTATATATATATATATATATGGGTTAGATAGAAGTCCGATCTTCCTTGGCTCGGTGGGTTGGTGTTCTTCTTCTGTCTGAGATAGTTATGTTGTTCTCCAGATATTGACTTTGTGGTACAGAGCTCCCGAGGTCCTCCTTGGGTCAACCCACTATTCAACGCCGGTTGATATGTGGTCTGTTGGTTGTATATTTGGTATGGAGATGTACTCTTACCCCCAATTAATTAATTATTACAAACCATTTGTCTCTATTCCTGATTTCCTTCACCATGTCTTGCAGCTGAACTGGTTTCAACCCAAGCCCTCTTCCCTGGTGATTCTGAGCTGCAGCAGCTCCTCCACATCTTCAGGTCCCCTACATCTGTCTGTCTCTCTGTGTGGCGCAAGCGGCTGTTCTTTCTTCATGCCAGTTTACAGGTTTTTGGTCTGAATTTGTTGCATTGCTGGTGCCGCCAGGCTGCTGGGAACTCCAAACGAAGAAATCTGGCCAGGTGTGAGTAAGTTGACAAATTGGCATGAATACCCTCAGTGGAGTCCGAGGAGCTTGTCATCGGCTGTTTCCAATTTAGATTCTAATGGGTTGGATCTGCTATCAGTGAGTGTGAATCTTCCCTCTATCGGTTTTAATTAACGCGCAGTGTTTGGAAACTGTATAAAAAGAAGACGGTTTTCTTCCTTCTTTTTCTTTTGGCAGAGCATGCTGAAGTATGACCCTTCCAAGAGGATTTCTGCCAAGAAAGCGATGGAGCATCCTTACTTCGATGACTTGGATAAAACGAAGCTCTGAGCCGTGCCCCCGAACCCGACAGCGCTTTGCAACGATAATGACACTGGTCTAGGGGCATCATAATGATGACTTTGCTTTCCTCAAGCACCACTTGTTTGTGTGATTGAAAAGTCATGTAATGACGTGCTTGTTTTTCCAAGTTACCTGCTGATGCAGGAAGACTGATCTTTGGGGGCAGGCAGATGGGGGACAGATATGATCGAGTTGTGCATTGTAGTAGTAGACTAAGGTTCTGTTTGATTCGGATTTCTAACCTCTGTTTCGATCAGAGTGTTGGCAGATTGCTGCTGATAATGCCCTTTGCTTTTTTGGTTACAATGCAATAATGTTGGTTGACTCGGTGGGCCGCGTTGAGGAGAGTTGCGTTGGGGTAGACTGGACATGAATTGTTCAAACATTGAGGGTTTGGTATAAGATTATTTAAGAGATAAAATCTGATTTATTTCTTAAAATTTGAGGATAAAAATCAGGTTCACCTACAAAAAATTAATCTTGTCCATGGTCCTGATAAATGAACTCACAGGTTCGATGAACTGAGTGAGTTGCTTGGGTGTTCCCCTGAAGTTAAAGATTAATTAATTGAAGGTGGTTTTGGGTACAAGGTGCAAGATTAAGAGAGTTGAATTGTTAAACATCGAGGATCCTTTATGATATTTAGAAGATAAATCTGGTTTGGTTCTTAAACTTTGGGAACAAATCATGTTACCAAACATCCATGCCTGTCAAGGTCCCTGATAGATGAATTGTTCAAATATTGAGGGTCCGTTTGTACAAGATTATAAATATAAATCTTGTTTTTTCTCTTAAATTTTGAGGACAAATCAAATTTATCTCCAAATCAATCTCATTTACCAAACGGTCCCACGAGAGTTCCGCTTGTTTATTAGGTGGTAGCTTTCACTGGAGTTGAAATGTGTTAACAATGAGGGTCCGTTTCGTACAAGATTATTTAGGATATAAAACTGGTTTATTTCTTAAAATTTAAGGATAAAACAAGTTTATTAACCCCTGTTATTGATCAACTAGTCCATCTAGATTAGTGAAAACTGTGGACCAAAAGATAAGTCATTGGTTATTTTTTCCCTCCTCAGGTTTATGTAGGTCTCCCAGGTTAGGTTGTACAGGTCATTCAGCATCAGACTGATAACTATCTAGGGAGGTAATTGTTTACGCCTGACAGACCCATATTGAAATGTCTCAAGGTTAGGTTTTACAGGTCATTCAGCATCTGACTGATAACTATCTAGGGAGGTAATTATTTACAACTGACAGACCCATATTGAAATGTCTCAAGAGATACAACAGTATATAGAGAATAAACTTTATCAGTGAAAGATCAACTCTGTTGTCGTGAATAGAACGAGGAGTTCCAGGTGCAGAAGCAAAGAGGAGTGTCGACGAACAAGAGACTTCTTTGGAAAAAAGATAGAAAAAGGAGTTTCAACGCAATTTTTCCTTCAAAAGAACAGCCTTTTAACTTGCATGTATTGATGGAAAGGAAGATTGTTATCTAGAATGTACGTGTCAAAATGCCCTCGAGACAGTGCGCTACAGCTTTAGGCTTTATTATTCGACCTTAGCCCTCGAGACAAGGGAACTCATGAAACAAGCCACATGAAGTAGGTAGACCAGAGTGTCAACGAAACTGAGGCCAGGCCGTATGTCCACAAGAAAATAACAGAGCATTCACTCTCACCAGCTCCAAACAGTTGAGTGATGGTACCTACATAAAATAGAAACATAACATTGAATATGAGTAAGAAGGTGGTTGGCAAACTTCACAGTATGCTGGAGCAAGAGATAGATAGATAGATAGAGAGAGAGAGAGAGACTTGTGAAAATAGAAAAGCTAAGCAGATAAATAACACCTAAAAGAGTTACTGGATCTTTCCTCCATCCTCCTTTTCAGATACTAGTTCCTCTCTCTCATAACTTCGATGAATAACACAACTTACCAATGTTCATTGCTGGTGGGACGGCATACTGCACAAGCAAAATAAACTGGTACAAGGGATCTGAATGCACCAGACCGAGATGAATAGCTCCTTCGATTACGGCTACACCTATTGCTGGCAGGAGAACATAACGGACAATGACTACTCCAATCACAAGGGAGCTCTTAATGTCTGATCCACGTAGACCTGATGTGACGAGAAAAAGTTCCTTTGCTCAAGTCTTAAAAGGATAGCATGTCAGAGAAAGTACTGAAAAATAATCGAAAGAAGATGATCTACCTCTGATTAGGTTTCCACCCATTATTAGGGTGACAGCTGGGATTGCTCCATCACTGCACATAAAACAATGAACGAATAAATACACTGGACATAACTAAAATTTAGTGTGCCTAAGTCGCATGAAGCTGAATGGGCCATAATTTTCTAGTCAAAATCAAACAATATGTGAAAACAAATTAAGCAGCAGTGCTTCATCGGTACAAAGCTATGATAATAGCATACCAAGGTGTGCAGCGCAGTTAGAAATGCTCCAGATAAATTGAGAATTTTGGAAATTCATCTTGAGACTATACCACGTGCCTTGTAGTTTTACTATCATTATTATTAAACTGGGAAATCTATCCACCTCTTCGAAAGACTTTTCTACTTTTCCTGGGGGGTGGGTGATGTTGATGTGCATGTGCCAGAGGCACTTGTCCTTAAACTGAATGGATGTAGTTTAATGAAATTGACTTATGGGTTTACATTATTTAACAACGCACGGTCTCGATAAAAATTATACTAGAGTTGATAAGACCATAAACAAAATTGTTGATTTAAATATAATCTAAGGTGAAAGAAAACCAAGAAACGTCATGTAAGCAAGTTTGGTCAGCCATTAGATTGCATGAAGCATCATGTGATCACTCCAACTTATATTCCTTCGGTGAAAGCTTTCAATAAGACCTATCGAACATATATACCCCAAAATACCAGCTGATCCTTCTATCATGCGTAGAGGGGCTGTTTCACCAATAACCACCTTTCTTAGTTGAGGAATTAGTCCAACAACGAATCCAATAATCTGCAGAAGTAGGACAAGAAAATTTTGTCAAACAGAAAAGAAGATTCCATAAAATTGTTAGAATTCGAAACGAAATTATTTCATAATGCAAAATTCATCCCTGAAAATACTACTAATATGAAAGCCTACATCTGTACTATCATGTCAAACAAGCTCACGAGTGAAAATAAAAATACCAAAAGTAGAGAAACATAAAATGTAGAAGACTTAAAAACAAATGCAGTAGCTTCATAAGCATCTCATCTAAAGGCATATAGAAGGAAAAGTTCTTGAATGAAATGATTAATTGATACCACACCGACTGTTGAAGGTGCGAACAGTCTCCTTAAGTTAACGCCTGAAAATACACCCATGAATTGTCTGACCATGACTGCAAATTTTGCCTGCAATAGGATAAAAAGTAACACATAATAACTACCAGTTTTCTTCTCTTATGTATGCAGCATTTGCAGGTGGTTAACTCAAGATCAGTTGCTGGATTAGTAAAACACAAGGCTTTGCTTTATAAGCACTTCAAATCATTGTACGCATAACTCAAAAAGATGCATGCAACTTTATGTTTTTAAAAGAACAAGAATTATGAGCTCCTGATGGAACCAGATGTGAAGTTCAACACTAACTAGAAAGAAATACATCTCTTAGGTAAGACATGTATGTGGAATCACTTATGTCCTAGATTATATGAGTAGGTACCAAGAAATTATAACCTCGGTTCTTGCAGAGAAATTTGGAGAAGCGGACAAAGGTAATTCGCGTACACCATCAACATGATCACATAACAACCCACTTCCTAAATCTGTTGCCACACCATCATTGCTCTGTGAGAGTAAGCTCTTGGATTCCACCGGAGTTGATTCCTTTGAGGTGCTTGAATTTTCTTCTTTCACTCTCGAAGTTTCCCGCACCACATTGTACACATAAGACCACAAGAAAACAGCTCCTAACTTCAGAGGTACAAAATCAAGTGAAGTACCAAGTCAGTGTGAGATCCAAGGATTCATGAAGTACAGTTCCGTAAATCAACATAAATAGAAAGAAATATCCAGAATAATGTACAGATAACCTGCTATGTTCATGATAGAATGTAAAGAAAAAAGAGAGAAATCTTACTGCCATCGAAAGGGAAGAATATGCTAATCCAAACGTGCGGCAGACATCAGGAGCTCCGAAGGGACTGGCTTTCTCCTTGCACATAGCAGGGATGATTACAAAAAGAATATTGCCCAAGTTTCCTGCTCAGACCAAATGTTCAGAGCTGCATTCATGACACTAATACCCAAAAGACATCAACAGAAAACTTCTGATGCTTTGGCATGAGATGAGTTTTAATCTACGTCTAGCTTTTTGCAGCACAGAGGGCACAATTGGAAGACTACTCATGTTACCTGCAGAGCAACAGCCCAAAATAAGGCCCTTTAAATGGTCAGGGGCCTTTGTGATGCGGATGACGATCCATCCAAGGGCAGAGCCGGCCATGACTGTGATGAACACATTAACTGGCATAAACCATCTGCGGATTTTGAGAACGATAATCAGTTGCATACATGCTTGCAACAAACAGAGACAGAGAAATACGAAGCGATGGATTGCTAGGTTGTGATGCATCGCCCTGAGATGCAATGCAACGAACAGCCAAAAACAATTAGTACTGTCTGTGAAGAGCATGAAACGCAGGCATAGATGGTTGCCATAGATTTCTTTCTTCACAATTGTAAAGGAAAAGAAATGTAATCATCCATCCGTAACCACGTATGTTCAAACACAGGAGAGTTCAGAGCAACTTACAGTAAAGCCAAGCTCTCAAAAGTGATTGTTTTGGCCAGATTATACGCGACAAGAGCTGGATTGAACACATAAAATACGATCTGCTCGTACACATACATACTTCAATCATCATCTCGGGCGGAAATACGTCCAAAAATAAAAGATTGCGCCCAAACAACTTCGAATAAGAAAAGAGTAGGGACACATACATTATTGAGATGCTTCCTGGCGTCTTCCCCTAGTATATTAACACGTCTTGTTGCAAGAAGAGACCCAACACAGGTCACCAGAAGAACATTCAGGACGGGGACCGAAGAAGCTTCCAAGAGTTGAAGGAGACCCATGTTTCTGTAGCCTACGGCCGTTTCCTCTACCTCGTATGCTTGATCTCGTAGAGCACCTTTTTTTTTTTTTATAATTCAACTCAACCACATTGAAGCCACCAAATCTTCCGCTTCTCTTCTCGTCCTTCGCTGCAGAAAGGAAGGCTGCGTATGCGAGGGGAAATCAAAACAAAACAAAACAGAGAGAGACGAGACAAACGCTAATTTTGTTTTATATGCAAAGGGTGGTGGCGCGACCACTCTGCCGCGAGTTAAACTTGAACTCCTCCGTCTGATCTGAACGCCGGAGAAAGATGGCTACCTCGTCCAGCGCAAGCTTAGCAAGAGAAGAACGGGGCTGCGACCTTCCGACAACCAGCCTGCTCGGCCGTGAGCCACCGCAGAGCGCGAGGACAGAAGCACGCGGAAACCTGGGGAACTGCCTGCCCTCTGCGCTGGTGAGATCCGCTTGTGCGCCCGGTTCCGCCGCAATAACAGGGAAGCAGATGGAAGTACCGCTGGATCGCCCCCTCCCCCTCTCTCTCTCGCTCGCTCGCCCGCCCGCCATTACCGTAAACTTACTCTCAATAGATGAGATATACTCATTTATTTTCTTCTTTCTCAAATTTCAAAAACCATCCAGAGATAAGTTTCTAAAATCATCAATCATTGCAATATGCATATTTTATTCAAAAAAATGAGAGATGAAGATTATTTCACAATTTATTCTTTATATTACCTCAATCAAACTCGTTCCATAACTCAAAAAGGCACAGATAAGCTTTGATGAGATTCAGCCTTGTCAGAGAGAGTTTAATGATCAAGAAGTCTCTTTAAGTTTACCCACAAGGAAATTTCTTACATCCTTTCGGATAGAATACGTGTTGGTTTCATTGGAGAGAACTTTTTTTTTTTTAGAAGATCCACTTCTATAATGAACAGCCATTACTTGACTTAACTACCCCAACATCTTATCTTAGTAACCTTCCAAGAGTTCATTCATCCAGCTATTGCTCTCCTCTCAACATAACATATTTAACTTCAAAAATCTTTCAACCCGAAAAATAGTTGCTCAAAGTTGTCGTCGGTACGTAGTCCGCTAGCTTTATCTCTTAACATATTTTCGTATCATAATATTACAATCATCTCTCTTGAAAATTTGAAGTCTTCGCCAACATAGATTCACAAACATAGTAAATAGTAAACATTCCCAAGAGGTCATTTTATTTAAGATTATGCCCAACAAAAAATAAGCTTAACTTCGTAACCTCCCAGCGGATGGATGAGATGAATCGTTCCGCCGGACATTTGCGTTTAATAATATCGATTGCCTTACGTTTCTAGCATATAAATTCTTAGGCGATAAGAAAATTCAATTCCTCTCTCGACATGTTCCTGATTGAAACTTCCCTAATTCAATGGATGAGACTAAATTCTCTGGTCTGAAAGCATATGAATACAAATAAATAAGTACGAGCACAGACAGTGATAGCCTCGGCCAATTGAACAGTCGGGCAACTTCATTCATCGATGTCAGCCAAATTATAATAACTAAGACAACATCGCATAATTAGACGATTGGAACCTGCGGCCTCGCCACCGGAGCGGGCATAAATAAGAAGGAAAACTAGGCGTCGTGAAGGAAGGAAGTCAAAAGCGTCGAAAACACCAGACTCTCATCAGATTAGATTGTGGAGGCGGAGACGTGGGCCATCAGGCCGCTGGCCGACAGCACGCTCGTCCGGGGAAGGCTGGGTACTACTTCAGACTAATCAGATCACCGAGGGAGACGTGAATGACCGGGCAGCCGCCCGACAGGACCGGACGATCCTCCGGAGAAGACGCTCCTGTCCAGTCACCGGTCGCTGCGAGGATACAGATCGTGTTACGCACAGTTGCATGAGATTCTACCCATTATTTAAACTCCCAGGTTTCACCGTTCAATTGTCGCCGGCCGACTTAGGTCAGATGACGCTTCCTCTCGTGAGCAAGAACGAAAATGGTCAGCAGTGTCTGACTGTCTTTGAGGGGTCGATTTCAAGGGAAGATCGAGCGATCCCTACGTGCAGAGCTGCGCATGCTTGGCCAGCTCCTCGGCCACTCGTGACCCCCAAAAAAATATATTTATTTATTTGTCAATCTAATCAAAACACAGACTCGGAAAAAGACACGAACTCAACAGACGATGTTTGAGAGAGAGAGTTTTTAGACGTGAAATACTGCAAAATAAAGGACAAACTTGTTCCATATTTTAGCCTTCTTAAAACATACGGACAAATGAATCGATGACCACGCACGGGACGGAGCGGCCACAGTGCCACACATTTGGGCTTCTCGAAAGAGAACATCAGGAATTATTATAAGAATTACGGTTTCGCTTATCAGGCCTAATCAAGTCAACTTTGCTGCTTGTGGGTACAGCCAGTTACTCTTGTTGTCACGTTCATCCATTATATGAAATTCATCATATAGTCTAGTCTCGAAACATTTCAGAAATGCTGGCTTTGCAAAAAGATTAGCACATTTACCGGTACAGTTTAAGAGTATATCTGGTGTATCTCGAGATACATTACGAGTAGGCTACGCGCACAAAAAAAAAAAACAAAAAAATCACAGCGAATACAAGAATGCAATACAGATAGTTCAAAAATAAATAGCTATATATAGCAGCTGAATGAAGCAGGTGCGAGGCAAAGATTAAATGCAATACAGATAGTTCAAAAATAAATAGCTATATATAGCAGCTGAATGAAGCAGGTGCGAGGCAAAGATTAAATGAAAATACAGAACGAAGAAAGTCCATGTCTACCCACCTCCACCTGCGACGGGGTTATAAAGAAGATAGAGACACCGCACATTTACCACGACACCATACTTTCTACCCAGATCTCAGTGGCTCAACACCAGCAGTCAAAGATGGTAAGCTTAATGAAAAACGCTGACAGATATATAGACTGGCTATTTCAAAGGCCCCAAAAAGGCAACACGTTCATCGGTCAATTACTGATCATGTTTTTACATACATGTGCTTCCCTCGCATTGTATCCATCTCCTTGAATTCCTTCCCTCTACACGCTGTTGGATGTTCATGTCACATACTGGGATCGCACCTGAATTCAATTTTACATGTTCGGTTGAGGTAAAACAAGCCGACCCTCGTATGAATGTTACAAATTCCCTCCCAACATGCGTAAATGATACCTTGTTTCCATACCAGCAAAGCAGCCGCCTAAGGCTGTCAGAATTTGTAATTTGTTTACCTCATCCACTGTGATGCTGCCGTAACAGTAAGGGCTACAAAATGGGATATTACTGGTACATGGTGGTGAGAGGGATCGAAAAACATGCCTTGAAGATGATTGACTCGGATACCACCTGTAGTTGATTAAGTTGGTCATCTCCTGCCCGGAGTGTCTTGTTTCCTCTCGCAGTTTCCTCTCACATTTCGATAGCACAAGCAGGAAACCACGTCTCTGCAAGGGTGTAGGATATTTGATGACCACAGGAAGATTCTTTACCATAATGAACCTAAAGTGCATCTTCCATTTCATCTGGTAGGTACAACTTCTCAATTGCAGACTGTCAAACAAAAAGCTAGTGAATCACTATCTTCGAGGTTGAAGTCAATAAAGCTAGTGATGTCATTGATAAAATAACTGTCAATGATACACATTGATGAAGAAGAAAAATGGTTATTATGAAATGCCGAGCTTCATATATATTTTTTGAGTATGTGCATGTATGTATGCATGCATGTAAATGTGTTTTATGCATAGGGGTGAAAACAAGCCGATACACTCGGCATGTAACTGAGACTTGGCTCAATAAAAATTTGACTCAACTCGTTTATTATGTTAAATGAACAAACTTCAACAAAAAATAAATCTCGACTTGTAAATGAGTTGAGTTTGAGAAGATCCTTGCTTGACTCGATACGTTTAATTACTTGATTAAAAACTTAGCTATTTTTTAAAAATAAATTAAAAGCACCTAAAATTATATAATATTTGATCAAAGAGATCAAAAAAGTAGAAATTGAATTTAATCTGAATTTAAACTTGTGTTAGAACTATATAAAAAAGCTTAAAATTAAGTTTCAGAAATGAGAATAGACCGCTTTTGAGTTTGAGCTTCATAAATGAGCATAGATTGAGCTTCACAAACATGCCCAAATCGAGCTCAAACTTGAACTTAGAATGAACTCTTATTCAAGTTCAATCAAATAAATGGGCAACTTGATGTGCCCAGCTCAAACATCTCGAACTTTTAACTAGGGGTGTTCAAGTAAATCGGGCAAACTGGTAAACTAAACGATAAGACTAGTTTGGTTAGGTTCAAGGACTCAGGCATTCGGTTTGTTGAACCAAACTGAACCAGTATCATTTTATTGTTTTGGTTTGGTTCGGTACCTTCCTAAACCGAATTGGACCAATAAGCTGATTGACCCGGTTTGACCCATTTTATTATATATTATATAAATTATAAATATATATTATATTAATTATAAATATATTTTATTCTAAATTTAAGCAATGTAAAAACATATTTATATTTTATAAATAAAGTATTAATCTTAATATAAACCTTAATTAATTTTTATAACTTAATTTATGTTTATTTCATTTTATTTTAATATATGTTAAACCGACAAATTGAACCGTTCAGTTTGGTTCACATTCGGTTTGAGGTCCAGTTGAACAGTTCGGTTTCGTTTCCTTTTTTGTTCAGTTTCAATTTCTAAAAAAAGTGGTTCAAAACCGAACCAGACTGAACCATGAACAACCCTATTTTTAGTGAGCCAAGCTCAGGCACAAGATCAAACTACTCGTCAAGTATCAAACCGAGTTTGCGCACATTTGCACCCCTATTTGTGTAACTGTGTTACATATATAGTTTTGGATAAGAGATAATAAGGTTGATACATTGAAAGAAAGAGAAAAAATCGAGAGAAAAAATTTATGAATTTTATGTATTGTAACAAAAATTCTTAAGCTTATATAAATGGTGTAGATGATAATGAAATATTTTAATATAATTTCAATGTTTATAGTCTAATATCACTCTCTTTAGGTGAACTCAACTTGCCCAGGCAGGCACCTTCTCCACCCAAGGCATCTTTTGGCTAGTGCAGAAGGCACCATTGTGCCTTTAAAGGGTGTCACACCTAGGCACCACTCATGCAACACATTGGTGCCTAAGCGCCACTTAGGCGGAAGACAGGTACCATGACAACTTACATAAACATCAGATACCAAAGGATTTCCAAGAGAGAAGCATGGATTGTAGAATCAGCGACTCGGAACGGGATCGGCCAATTCTTGGATCATATCGGCCCCAGCCGATCTGATTCCAGGTGGAACCAACGATCCAAACACGAATTCCAGCCTGATTGGTCGGAATCGACAGGATTGCCTAGGAGCTGGATCGGACCATGGATTGCTTGATCCACCAAACTCCGAAAACGTCTGAAATCGGGTTTATTCCGGACCGATTCCCGGATTGATCCCCCAATAAGGGGGAGATCAACCCCATCGTCCCCCCCACCCCTGATTCTCATCTCCCTCATCTCCTTCAAGCCCTTGCGGTCCCACCCCCTTGGCGTTCCTCTTTGGTGACCACCGATCCCCCCTTTTCGGCGGCAATCCCCTCTAAAACAGGTGGTTTTCGGTCCCCCCTCCTTGTTTTGGGCCCCTCCCCCCCTTCGGCCCTCCTAGCTCCCCTGATACCACAATAAAAAAAATCTTTAGGGGGCGTTGCCCCCTTGGTACCCCCTTCAAGGGGCATTGCTCCCTTGACCCCTATGACTTGACCATGCGGTCAATCCGCAATTCCCAAGTGCCGATTTATGATAATATAAACATATTAACATATGTCACTATCACTTATACTATCACATATTTATATAAGAATCATAATCATAAAATATGTTATAAACTTAAATTTTATAAAGATCTATTTCAACTTTCTTCTCTCTCTTATATGATAGTTTATAATTATATGATAGTTCTTAAAATGAACTTACTTTGTATGGCTTTGTTTGGTAGAACATCATCCACATTATTTTTTATTTTTTCATTTTTACTCATTCCCATAATTTTATTATAATTTTTAGAGAATTTTTATAATTTAAAAGAATAAAAAAATTGGTCGATCCCGATTGATCCGGGATCACCCTTTTGTCCAGAAGATCGACCAATCCAAACTGATCCAATCCAATCCGGATTAGATCGGTGGTCATCGATCCCAATCCAAATCCCGATCCCGCAATCCTTGGAGAGCAGCCACATCATGAATCATGTGTGTACACAAGCACACCAAGAGAAGTATAAATGTACCTCAAGTTACCTCAATAATAATCTCAGAAA
This sequence comes from Cryptocoryne crispatula var. balansae, assembly GCA_036172225.1. Classification (NCBI taxonomy): domain Eukaryota; kingdom Viridiplantae; phylum Streptophyta; class Magnoliopsida; order Alismatales; family Araceae; genus Cryptocoryne; species Cryptocoryne crispatula. Next base: position 44,029,804 of record CM069918.1, on the reverse strand, counting down.
AGCCCACCTTGTAAAGAGCATCCTAAAAATGATTGTGAACAAAACATGTACCTATCCATGCTTTACATGTTCGTAGCCAGGAAACAAAGGATGAAGTACCTTTATGGTCGCCACATCTGCAGCTGGGGGTTTCAGATCCAAAGCAATTCCATAATAGAACATTGCTTTATCATGCATGTTTTGTCGTTTGTAGATCTTACCCATCAATGCAAAGATACTACTTTCACAAGGTTCAATCTCGGTTAGCTGTTCTAGTTCTCTCAGAGCCTCATTGTATCTATCAAGACTTACAAGGGTGTTAGCTTTTTGAAACATAGGGAGAGGATTTTTCATATCAGCTGCAATGGCATGCTCCGTCATCTCCAAGGCATCTTCATATCTCTACAAAATGATCAAGATTTGAAATTTTAGAGCACTATTTCCGAGTTTATGAGCAAAAGATACTATCTTTCACTCTTTCAGTCATTAGAGGATGTATCCCTGTTATAAGAAAGGTGACATGAGAAGAGACCTTCAGTGAGTGCAATGCCATCCCAAGATAACACATAAGAACCGATGACCTTGGATTAATGTGGAAAGCTCTTCTAAAATGATGCTCAGCAAACTCAAACTTCTCCTGACGAAGATATACCACCCCAAGACCATACCAGGAGTTATAATGTCTTTCATCAACTCGAAGAGCACTTTGGTAACATTTTATACCATTCTCAAAATCTTCCAGAGACACATACCTACTCAGTGAAAATACCAACATAGTCAAGCAAATTAGCAAATCTCACAACAGCAGAGTACAAATAAAAAACTGTAAGGTCATTCAAGTAGCAGCTACTCACATGCCAAAGCACGTAAGTAGCCCAAATTACTATGCACTATTACAGAGAAAAGAGAAGTTTAATGTAAGAAAAGAAATGGAGTCATACTCATGGCCACAAAGTGTATGGGCATAAGTGAATCTAGAATCAAGGTGCACAGCACGCTGAAAATTTTTTAGTGCAGTTTCATGATCCTTCTGCAGGCTATAGCAGTTTCCCACTGCACACCTGCATCCAATTCCATAAATGAAACATGACTGACAAATATAAAGCCGAAGTACATATTCAAACCAAATGGTGAATGGAGGGATTATGGAGATGTAATTCTGAATATCAACAGTGATGTAGAGTGCAAATCAAAAGATAAGTTTCCATCATACAAATAAAAAAGGTCCATATTGATGAAAGTTAGCAAACACCAAAAAGAAACTACCAACAATATCAGATCATAATCAACTGAATATGGCATGCTTTGTGACATCATATCCATAGGCACCGATGTAACACCTCTGCGTTAACCAACCATACTAAAGAGGAGATAGAGGTTTCATGAAGCTTATCACAAGTCAATTAGAATCTTTAAATGACCAACTAGGTAAACATTAAAGTTTATGGACCCTATAAAAGAGACTAAGAAATTGGATAAACTTCAAATTTTAGCTAAATAAATAAATAAATTTGGTGTAAATTTATCCAAGGCAGTTCCCACGATTTAAAGATGACTTGGGCACAAAAGTTTAGGTGTGTGTAGAGGTGTAAATGGGTAGGATTCGGGTCGGATTTTTCAAAATCCGAATCTGATTCCATTAAGTGAAACCCAGATCCGACTGTAGATCCGGCAAAACATTGTTTTGAAAATCCAGATCGGTACCCGAATCCGAAATATGCTTCGGATTCGGATCTGCCCGTCGCCTGTGCTCCTCCCTGCTCGCCTCTCATCGCCCCCTTGTCGCCCGGCCTGGCCAACAACCAGCTCTGCTGCGTGTCGTCCAGCTGCCACGACGTGGTTGACAACACCGCGCGGTCCAGGTCGAGGTTCCTGCTCTACTCGTCATCCGTTGCCGAGTCTGCGTGGCTCTGCCCCCATCACCGCCTACTCCGATCGGATCCCCGTCACCCCTCACCTATCTCTTCCGTCCCCTCAACCGGCCGAAAGATTCCAGCTTCCTCCCTTCCCCCTTCTCTCTGGATGCTTTAATGGCGGTCGAGGTCCCCCTGACGGATTAGCCATGAAGAGATTGAGCAGAGCCAACCTACCACCCCGTCTCCATTCTCTCCCTTCGTCTTCCTCCGAGCCCCCGCCGCCGCCACCTTCACGCCGCATCATCAGGCCACTCCGCTGCCGCATTAATCCCTGGCACTGACAGGAGGTGGGAAGTGGCCGCTGGCAGCGGCGGGTAGCGAAGCCGCCCCACCACCCCACTCCTCAGATGGAAGTACGAGGATGCTGACCTCTCCGAAAATTCCAGCCTTCTTCGCAAGCACCCTTCCACCGCGCTGACATCGAGCCCAAGCTGGTGTCAACGAAGCTGCTCGGAGGGGCTGCCTCCCCGAAGCCTCGCTACACAAATGGGATTTCAGGAAACCCGAATTGTTGTTCTCTTGAACCCGGAGGAAGCCTTTCGGGTTTACTCCTGGAAAGAGAAATTTAAACCCGAAAATTATCAAAATCAGGCTTGCCGCTAAAAGTTCAGGACCGACAGTGTTTTTTGAATTTGGGTTAATTTATCGGATCCGTAGATCCACTTACAGGCCTAGGTGTGTGCATGGTACAGTTTGGTTCAGGTTTAAACATTTTTCTTCAAAACTGAACTGAACCAAAATGGTCACTCAATCTGAACCGAACCGAACCGAACTAAGTACAATTTGGTTTGGTTTGAGACTGAAAATTAATTTAACTATATATACTCATTTTAATTATAAATAATTAATATAAATACTATTTTATAATAAAAATTATACAACTATTATTTTATTAATAATTTTATGTAATGAAAATGTGGCTCCGATAGCATACTCATTGAAATATGGAAATGTATTAGAGATTTAGAGGTAACTGATTAACTCAAACTTTTCTTAACAAAAGCCTATCCTCTAAGAAAATGCCAAATGAATAGAAGAAAGATTTCATCATACACATTTTTAAAGAAAAAAAGAAATATACATATTTCTCAAATTATAGAGGAATCAAGATTGAGTCATACTATGTAATTGTGGGAAAGGGTTATGGAGCAGCGATTACAAGAGTATAATGAAAACTACTTTTCTCATTAAAATTTTAATGGATAAATAACAAGATATGAAGAAAGATTTACAAATAGTATCCATTGACTTGGAAAAGGTTTATGATTGAGTTTCAAGAGATTTTTTGTGATAGATGTTGGAGTGAAAGATGACACCCATTGGTGGACACCACATAAGAGTGACAAAAGACATGCATAATCAAACAACTACTAGTGTTTGCACAATTGGAGGAGAAACAAGAAAATTTTCTATTTCAATTGACTTACAACAAGAGTCTACAAGAAATTCTTATCTTTTTGCATTCGTTCTGAATTAATTGACAAAGAATAAACAAGATGACATATAATGGTATATGATATTTGCAAACAATATTGTATTAAAAGGAAAAAGCTAAAATATTGAAGAAACACTTTAGAGGTTACAAGTTTCAAAATAAGTAAAACTAAGATAAAATATGCACAATGTAAATTTAATGAAAATCAAAGAGAAGAAGAGAGAAGAGTTAGTTATTCTATCTTAAAAGTATTCAATTTAAATATTTTAGTTTAATTATTCAAAAATATAAAGAATATGATGGGGATGTTAACCATAGGATTAAAACATGACATATGAAATGGATATTGACTATAATAATTCTATGTGATCATAAAATTTTATTTAAGTAAAAATGAAAATTTTAATTTTACGGCAATAAGATCTACAATGTTTTATTATAGTAAATGTGTGGATAAAAAAACACAAGCTTATAAAATAAATTTTGTTGAAACAAGAATGCTAAGATGGATGTGCAGCTTAAATAGATTAGATAAAGTATGTAATGAAAATATTAGAGAAAAGGTAAGAGTAGTGAATTGTAAACAAATTGAAAGAAGCAAAATTGAGATGGTTTGGATGTTAAAAATAGATCTAACAAAGCTCTAGTTAGAGAAGTAAAAAGTATCAAAATAATTGAAATGAAAAAAGATGTGGAAGACCCAAGTTAACCTAGAAGAAGGGAATTCAATATCATTTGGATGAGTTAAATATCTCTTAAAAATTAACTCAAAATCAATGTAAATGGAGAAAGAGAATCCATATGGCCCACCCCAATTAATCTGGAATTAACACTTGAGTTGAGTTGAGTTTACTAATAATTTTATAATATTTTAATTTAATTAGTTTGGTTTTATTTAGTTCAATTTGGAAGATCTCCAAATTGGTTGAACCAAACTGGTTTGGCAGTTTAAATAGTTTAGTGCGCATCCCTAGGAATAAATTAATGCAACGATTCCACCAAAATATTAAGGCAAGGTTAAGACCATGGAATGTGGGGTCGCGACCCAGGTCGTGACCCCGCCCCGCCCCAGTCGGTTTTGGGGCTGACTGACGCAATCCCGACCCCAAGACCCCGACCCCGTAATTAATATTTTATTATTATTTTTGGCAAGGAGGGTTGGGTCGGGGGTCGTAACCGGGTCGCGGGACCCCAGGCCGACCCGGTCGCGACCCTAATTTTTAATTATTTTTTTTTGAAAAATTCAAAAAAATAAGAAAAATGTGAAACAAAATCTGAAAGAATACAGAAAAATTGGATAAATTAAATGACATGATTTAAATAAATAATGCATCAATTTTATTCCAACATGATGTGTTGTACACTTTGTAGGTAGTTGATGTACTCTACCTATGTCATTTGGGTTGAGTACAAAGCTTGATACATGTACACATGACGATCATATTCATCTATCCCTCTAGAAACTATCCTAAGACTTGATCCAAACGAGTCACCATAACTATAGGTCGATTGGATCGAAGTATCCGATAACTCCACATAATTCATTCCACAAGACTCTTGATCGTATGTAGGGAACCAAGAGCCTTGGGATGAATCATACACATAGTCGGAGGCATCGTGGTATTCGCTCCAACTCCGTGGCTACGATGACCTCCTCTACCTTGTGGCGGCCTTCTACCATGATCGGAATCTTGGGTCGCGTGAGTATATTGCTCCTCGCCGGTAAAACGTAGCGACGTGGTAGGAGATATGGGAGGATCTGAGGTCCCTTGTACTTGTAAAGTGTCCGTGCCCCCGTATCGAGCACCATCATCGCTGCTACTCTTTGATGACGAATCCTCGGACGTCTGGTACTGCACTCGGATGTTCGGCTCCGGCGTATCTTCTCGATCGTCTTCGACCGTATCAGCATCTGCAATATCAAAAGGATCGACCATAACTTGTTTACCTTTTCGCCTACTTTGCGTACCTTGGCTAGTTCCTTCTCCGGTCCTCCGGCGCTTTGCTAGTGAGGGAGGGATCTGGAATTCTTCGGCTAAAGGGACATCGTCGAGCACTCCTTCGGCCCATTGTCGGTCTTGGGGGTTGAACTCCGGTTCTCCCAACCCTTCTCGGTCGTTTACCCAAGCTTCTAAGGAGTTCTTCTCGTAGAATATTTGATCCAAATCGATATCCTCCTCTTGATTGGCGGCTCGTCGACCGAACGTCCCGCCGCTCGTGCTATCCAACTCTTTTGTTCCATCCGGTTCGCTTCATTCTATCCAAATTCCTCAACTTTAACCTCGTATTGTAGTGACGATACACGAGGTCTTCAAGCCTCCTCGATGTCAACCTATTTCTCTCGCTTTGTGTGAATCAAGTGAATGTAGACCAATTTCGCTCGCGGCCGAAGCCGATGTGGTTTGACTTAGGACCACGATGGCTACGTCCGCCAAGTCCTCGTACCCGGGTACTTTACCATGGTCCATCCACCAATCGGTCGCATAAATTGAATGTCGTACATTATTATCTAAGTAAGCTTTGATTAATTAAGTGATGAAAAACATTTCTACGTACCCGGACTTAGTATCATCACAGCTCGTTCAACTCTGCTCGTTCCAAAGTGAAAACTCCACATTCTGTAATCATACATCTTGTTGCAAGCGATAATAGCCCGGTCGTCGTCACCAAGCAACCGTCGGATGACGCACTTCACGTCATCTAATAGCTTGTTCGTCGCCTTGAAATGTGGACTATAGCTGTCTCGTGGGTTGAAAAAATAACGTACGACACAAATAGTATTAGTAAACAAGTTATACATAACTTTGATTAATAAAAAGATTAGTAAATGTTTAAGAAAATATACCTTTGCGTGTATGGGTTGATGTAATGTACGCTCCCAACGACGATCTATAATATCCCACCACTTGGCGAAGTCGGACACGGTCTTGGAGATTTCTTCTTTGGCTCTCTCAATCGCATCATATAAATACCCCGTATGCGCTTTTCTATCTCCGTCAACTATCCTTAGTACCTTCACTATGGGTTGGACGATGTCTAACGTCTTCTTTACAACTTTCTAAAAATCTCCACTCTCTATTGTCTCTTCTACTTTTCTCCCCTTTCTCTTATCCGATGGGTTACATCTAGCCATCCAACTACCCCAACCCGGTGAAATGACCATTTGAGTTAGAGCTCTCCTTTGACTCAATAAACTTTCTAAGGAAATATAGTGGGAGGCGAACCGGGTTGCACCGGGCCGTAACAACTCTCACCCTCGTGTGTTCCCTCATAAGTGCAAGGACAAAGTTGTGGTTATAAATAAATGAAGAAATAAACTGGGCTAGCTTAACTACTCCGTCTATTCGAGGATCCTTGCATATATCCTCCAACATCAAATCTAAAGAGTGGGCGGAACGGGGTGTCCAATACAACTTTGGTCTTTTGACCATAAGCATCCGACCGGCCGCTTTGTATGCCGCCGCATTGTACGTGACTACTTGAACTACCCGACTCTCTCCTATTTCTTCTATCACTCCATCTATCAATTGGTAAAGATACTCCGCATTCTTTACTGTCCCGATGCGTCGACCGACTTCCAAAAGACCGCGCCGCTTAATCGTACTTTAGGAAATTGATCATAGTCTTCCTAAGTAATACCGTTAAGTATAAGATGTTAACTAAGTTATACCAAAAAAGAATGTTAATACATATAATATGAATGAGTAAAAGAAAATTTAATTACCGGTCCATCCGTCGGTCATTAACGTGCAACCTCGTTCCTCGGATGCGTTCAAATGACCGCACGTACTTCTTTGTTTCGCACCTCCATAGGAAGATATACATTGTATATCTCCTTTGGGTTTGGACCAGGCACTCCCCTCCCGACGTACGCGATCGTGTCGATCGTTCTCGTAGTATGGTCCCTTCGCGCATTTGCCGAATGCCGTGGTGAAAGAACCACCTCGACGTTGCCCGCCAATCCTCTCCTTACATAATTTGAGGTTCTTCATCGCCGTCGTGATTGTTGTTTGACGTTGTCGTGGTCCGGTGATTACGGGATCCACGGGACCTACCGCCGGTCGTCGTCTTATGCGAGATCACGAACCCGATCTTGCGGTTGGTTGTTGGATCCTCTTCCGCTACCTCGACCACTCCCACTTCCGGACCTTCGACCCATCATTCGGCTGGTATGTCTATAGAACTCTTCCTCGGCGAATGATCTTCGACTTGCTTCCATCCCTCGTGAGAGTTCATCTTTTTAAAAAACATTTAAGTATCAAGGCTACTTAATTATCCTTTAAAATAGAATAATAAACAACGTTTATGAGTAACACCTCCCATACCTTCGTACTCTTCGTCTCCAAAAATATCCGGCCTCTCTTGTCCGGTTCCGTAAATGTCTACGAATCGTATCCCCGCTTGTTGCAATTCTTCTCGGACGGTCTCTTTATGTCTTTTGCTAGTTCCCTTCGTTTGCTCCATCGCTTGTAGGTGCCTACGAAATTGAGCTCTGACCTCCGGCGGAGTCCGTGTGCAAGGAAGAACATTTCCCTTCATGCCCGCAAGATAAAATTTTAAACGATAAATACCACCGAATATTACTTTGTCGCAATATTTACATTGCACTTTTCTCTCTGCCATGGAGATCAAATTGCAATGCAACCAAGCCGGATCACTCCGAGTCGCGCCGGTAGTTTGGGTTGTTTGGCTTTGAGAAGACATTTTTTAAGTAAATAATTACTTAAGTAAGTAATTAATTATTTAAATAGCTAATAACCTTAATTAGTGACTTCTAATGTAAGTATATTTTTATTTATATAAATTGAATGATTAACTAAATATATGATTAAGTAAGTAATTAATATTCCTTCAAACTAATGATGTGTTAAGTAACTACTAAACTAAATATCTAACTAATCTTCTAGCTAACTAACTATGCAAGTAAGCAAATAAGTATTAAAAAGAATAAACTACTTAACCCACTAATCAATGGAACTAATATTAAATAAATATACTAAATGAACTAATGAAATGCTTGATGAAATAATTAAGTAAATGAGAAAAAAATTTGAGCAATGAGAGCACAAATGAGAGGTCGAGAGTGAGAGTGGGGGTGGGAGTAAGGAGAGCCCTCGGGGGCTTTAAATAGCCCCCAGGGGCTAAATGGGGGCCGCGCCCCCCAAGACCGTGGGCAACGGCCCTGGAGACCGTCGTTAACCGGCCACGCACCCGGTCGACCGTTGCGGACCGGGTCGCGCGACCTGCCGGCCGGGTCGCGCGACTCGCGCGACCCGGCCAAGACTCCGCGACCCGGCCGGGGGAGTCGCCCCGACCGGGTCGCGACCAGGCCGGTCGGGCCTAAACCCGACCGGGTCGGGGCCGGGTCGCGACCCGGGTCGCGACCCGGCATTCCATGATTTTTGGCGACCCCGGCCGACCCGGATCGGTTTGGGGCTAAACTGACCTGGTCCCGACTCCCGACCCCAGCTCCCTTGGTTAAGACAGAAGCAAAATCATTAGTGGCGGCACATGGCAGATCTTGACAAGGGGGTGCCACAAGCAATTGACAATTGACCTTCACAAGGACGTGACCATGATGATTGCCACATTGAGAATGGGATGATATCAACCATTGAGTTAAGTAGACCATAATAAATGTCATCTCAATTCTTAACCCAAAACCAATGGCCAAAGTTATCAAAGGGGATTGCCTCAATCACCTAGGTGACAGGGAGAGGCGAGAGGCTGACTACTCACCTTGTCTCGGGCTTGATTGCCTTGAACACATGGCTCACAATGCTCAGGTCACCGTCTTGACCTACACTCGCTATCAACTCTGATATGGGCAACTAATAATGCCCCCTCCCCGACCCACCCTGATCTTTTGTGCATCTTTTTCTTCGTAGTCAAGAATTCCTTGCCCTGACTTCACTGTGCCTTCGTGGGTGTACATCTATGAACTGCCATGTTGCCGCGGCCCCCTCACAAGTGTGGAGGTTGTCCTTAGCCCTCTCAAATTCTCACAATGCGACAATGTGACTCCTTCCACTCTCAGTTCCAATCCCTAACACTCCCCATCCACTCACAAGGTCCCTCCCCCCACCACTATCAGTCCTGAACTCCTTCCCCTCCACTTGTATCGCTCTACACATACTCAATCCCTCCCTCAGTAGCCGTCACCATTGGCCACCTCAGGTCTTAGACTATATCTCATGACCCCACCACTGCCTTCCCATTAGGGATGGGCGTTAAATGATTCAAACTGCTAAACGAAACTGAACTGGATGATTTTAGTCATTGGCATGGTTCATCTGGTTTGGAGACCTTTCAAATTGAACCAAACTAGATAAACCAAAAGAGTTGAATTATGACAAAATTATTACTATATTAGTAATATAAATGATATTTATAAAGTTTTATAATATATTTATATCATAAAATGAGAATATATGTAAAAAAGTTGAATATTTCAAATATTTAATGAACTTTCCGTCTCAAACTGAAGCGGACCAAGTTTTGTTCTTTTTTGGAAGAAATGACCCAAAAAATTTACCCAACCGTACAGTGCACATTCCAACTTCCCATAGCCCCTGAATACCTATATATTAGGGGCGCATGCAAGCCTCATCTACCACACCCCTAAAGAATAAATGGGGGAGAGGGGTAAGAAGAGTGAGAGAGGAGCTGCAACCCATGGAAGTGCTAAACCAGCTCTATCCCCCACTACCTAAGAGAAGGTGATGGGGACCCGGTCCGGTCCATTTTGGGGTTTATTTGCATTTATGTCCATTTGGACTTGTTTGTAAATATTTGAGTTTTATTTGTGGTCTTTTCTTTTTATTTGGGTCCTCAAGAGGACATGTATGTAATTAGTTATTTACGATGTCTTGTTTGTAATAGGCTCCTCTATTTAAGAGGGCCACTTGTTGAAATGAAGAGAGAGAGTTTATTGTCCAATTTTTGGAACCCTAGGGGCTGCCCCTTGTGCTGGGGCGCTGCCCCTTCCTCTTCACCCCCTCCACGATGGAGGTCGTCCAGCTCCACCTCCGGTGCAGACCGGTCTCTTCGCGACCCTCCGGCGTGGGTGCCTTCTCCTTCTCCTCCGTCCAGCGGCCTCCGAGCCATTCATTCCCCTTCCCACTTCACCGGTTCGAGTTCGACCCTTACCGACTCCGTTCACCCCCGTTTACGTCCGTTTCGACATCTTCGACAGCGTCGATCTCCACCCCTCCGTCCACCCCCACCTCCGGCGATCCCCGGAGTACCTCCATCGAGTGCTGCCAGGACCCCTTCCCGTCGGATCCGCTAAACCCTCCGACGGACCCCTTTCCGAAGTCGGGCACGGCGAAGACGGAGAAGGAAGGAGGAGAAGAAGATGAGGGGGAGATAGGGAAGGTCGGACCACCTCCTAGGGCCCCCCGGCTCCCCCCTGTCGACCCCCAGCTGCCGGCGAAGGCAGCACGGCATCCGCGAGCTAACCGGCTTCCGCCGGTCCTTCCTCCCCGCTCAGAAACCCCCCCCGGAGACGTTGGAGATCTTCGGCCCTCATCCCTACTCCGGCAAGGTCGTCCTCGGCGATGGAGTCCTCCGGCACCCCCTCCCTCTGTCGACGGCTCCGGCGACGGCGGCGTCCGCCGGTTCCTCCTCCGCCCCCTCCGCCGCGGACGGGCCCGCGCGAAGACAACCCTCCGGAAGCCCTCGCGAGCTCGCCGTCGAAGGCGCACCCCGACGGGGTACGCGGCGCCAACAGCACCGGCCGCGTCTCCCCGCCGCCAACCGCCAGCGGCCACGTCCCCCCCACCCTGTCGCGGCCGGGCGAACCGGCGCCGGTTCGCCTCCGCCCGGCCGGCCGGCGCAGTGGTTCGCGCCTCCCGCCCGCCCGGTTCGCCCGCCATCGAGCCAAGCCGCCGGTTCGCCTCCCAGGCCGGCCCGACCGCCGGTTCAGGGCCGGTTCGGCCCGGTTCGACGGTCCAGGGGCCGGTTCAAGGCCTAACCCGGCCGGTTCAGGCTGTTTGGGGCCGGTTCACGCCGGTTCAAGCCATTTTGGGGTCGGTTCAGGCCCGTTTTGAGAGTTTCGGGCACGGTTCGACGTATTTTGGGCCCGTTTTGACCGGTTTAAGTCCGGTTTTGCTTGTTTACTGCATTTCTTAGGTCTTTTGAGCACCTCCACGGTCCGCTGCAGCCACCGCGTCGCCGGTCCATCCCGCCTCGTCCCGCATCAGAAGGTTTGCAAGATTTCTCAATCACCAGTCGCCCAAGTTAGGGAAGTTGGTGTCAAATTCGCCAATCACTAGATAATCAGCCTAGACGAGGTTTGGCTCAACTCCCTGGTCATTTGCCATTCAAGACACTAAGATACATGCCGCAACTAGAAGGTAGAATAATAGAATTATTACAAGCATTATGAATGGCATTTAAACATGCCCAAGCTCAATTATAATCTTGTTCTATCCATATTTTAGACAAACTTTGAAAAACTACTCCCTGTAATTATTCATAGTCTGTAATATGCCATAAAAACAAAAGAAATCCTACTAAGTTCCTGAAATATTTGGTTACAGAAGAATAAGTCCCTACCTCCCTACCATATGAATGACCATAAGTAGTTCTAGTTAAGCATTTTTGAAAAATTTTATAATGAAAATGCCCCTATCAAATAGTAGCTGTCCCCTCTCCCTCCAAATATCTCTCTATTTAGATAATAGTGCATTTTTTTCAAAAACATAGCAGTCAAGGCATTGAGGCTTCCAAGAAATTCGAACTTGGATGATAAGGTGGCCACTAATACTAAACATATACATATAGCAAAATAGGAGAAGAGCTAAAGTAGAGCAGACTTTAAAAGGCTTTGATGTAAGAGAGTTTTATATGTAATTATATATATTTGTTTGTACACTTGGATGTGTATTATGTGTTCATGGTTCCACACATGAAAATATGTTTTACGTATGTAAATGTGAATAGACGTGCATGCATACATTTTTTTAAAAAAAGACAGGCTTTGATGAACTAAGGTGTTAAGAAGAGGAAAAGAAATTGAGAGAGAACTTTATGATTTTATGTATGATTAAAAATATTAAGCTTATATGATAGTATAAGCGATAATAAAATATTTAATATTATTTCACTATCTTTAAATGAACACCTATGACTTGGGGGTTGACCTGTGTGGTAATGTTGCAAGGATCAAGGGAGAAATGCTCCTTGTGGAAGATATTTTTATAAATCATGTGGAGGAGGGCCTAGGCGGGTTTCTTGACTTCCTTTTGGACCACAGAAATGTCTCTTGTGCCTTGGCTCTGCAGAAGGTGCCAAGGCTGAAGCCTTGACAACTATGGTTAAGGGTTTAGGGTTTAAAAAATACTGAATAACGATTATTTCTTCATGCTTTTAGACAGAGGTATTTATTTTTCACAAACTTCAATGATTTTTTAAAGATTTCTAAGCTTGAGGACACATTTAGAAATACAAACAATTATGAGGAATACTTGTGTAAAAAATCTCTTTTTAAATGTTGTATATGATTTATGCACTAATTATTTGATTGACATTCACAATTATTCTTCCTATCCTCAAGTTTAACATATTCCTATATCATATTCACATGCTTTAAGTAGATTAATGTTATAATGATCTTCACTGAACTTCACAATTACTCCCTATAGTTTATATGAATCATGTGACATTTATCTTGTTAATGCATCCACCATTATTCTCTCAATCAGCTATATGTTTATGCAGCATTTCCCAATACTCTTTTCTCACATATATATTGATATGTCCTGGTTACATTATCTATTTTGCTATCATTTTTATACCTTTATGTCGTTCCCTAACATGCGAAGAAGACAGTCATAGTGGACACGATTTAATCTTGTGTGGTCCCTGGACTTGATACAATGCTAGCAGATACCTGCATATTGGTTCTTGGAACCTTATATGCAGGGATCCCCGAACACAAGTAGTGGATCTTGATCATATCTAGTCCGGAGAAGATGCAGGGGTGGTGGCCACCACTTCTCAGCGGCAATCTCATGGGGACCAAGCCCAAATAAATCTGGAAATTGCAGATTCGACCGAGCTTAACCCAATTCCAGTGAAAATTGGCCCCCAGATCAGTCCCCCCCCCAAACCGATCCCAACCTGAGTTGGCCAATCCTGCAAACCATGAATAGATCTGGCCTAGCTGTCTACCATCCTTTTAGTCTTCACCTGTAATGCATCCACAGACTCCAAAAATGTTAATAAATCATCAGATATCAGTTTGCAGGCATTTGTTGTTCTTTTCCCTCAGAGAAGAACATTTTATCATTTTTGTCTATTCCAAACAGTAAATATCAATGTGGATTTATTAGTACCTGTAAGAAATTTTAGGACACGGTAAGTGAGAAAATAGGAATGTTTTTCGAACACTAGTGAATGTTACAAGGAACCTTCTGAACAGGTAATATGCAAAGAGGAAAAGTATAAAGGAGCGTCAAAAAAAAGGCTTTGGCTGTCAACAAATCAATAGATAGCACCAAGAAAATGCCCCCACCACACTAATTATTCAAACCAAAAAGATAAGTTCCAAGCACAAGAAAACCCATTCTCAGTAAAGATAATGTATTTCAACAAACTTCAGGTAGATGATTTCAAAGAAACAAGAGACCATTATGCAGAGAATGCTTGTAGACATTTTTAGATCTGTTAACTGAGAATACTTTAGACATCAAGAAATATTTCTACAAAAGCATTAGGTGTAAGCATTCAGTATTTAGAAATCATATACAATAATTAAGTGAGAAAACGTGAATAATAGAAATACTATCTTCAGCAGTACCAGACGCATCCTCAGGTAGCTGTTCTACTGGCAGATAACAAGAAAATAAATAAAAAGGAAACATCATATCAACAAAAACAGATTGAATCCTGAAAAACAGAAACAAAAACCCATACAGGGAAAACCTATGACATATTAGACTATCAGCTGCTGCTTCTTTCTCAGACATATTGTGAGGTAGACTTTAATGAATGTTGACACTGATACTAGCATACCATGAGAAGGCTGTGAAATAAGGAACATTTCAGGAGATCAAATACGCATGCAACATTTAAACTAAAGACATAAGAACAAAACAATCTAAATAATGTGTTTCTTTTTTGAAGGCATCCCAGAGAATGTTAAACTAAAAAAGTTAAAACCTATAATAAAGCATTTATGCCCAACTGGCAACAAAAATAATGCTTTAAATGAAGATATTAAACATAGAAATGCAAGTTGCCTTTAGAAAAGACAAATAAATGGACAGACAGAATGATCATACTAAGTGACACCAAAATTCAGAAGAAAGGATCCTACAAAGTTAGCATCTCCGTGCGGGAAGGGATAGGAAAATGTCTACAAGCTAATAAGCAATATCTGCGATCAATGCTGATGTATTGCTTCTATCAGTATCCGTGACTAATGCCAAAGAGAAAAGACCATGTGAAAAGATCAGAACGTCAAGATCCAACATCACAACCGCAAAAAAAAGGCCAGCATACCATGCTTGGGGTGATAGCCGATCAATTGAAATAAGCTCTTGTGCAAGATAGCTCAATTTCATTTCTTCCTTCAAATGCTGCCAAAAGAAATCATTATTAAAAAGAAGAAAGAATATAAAACATAGTCTATCCTAAAAGCTAAAGAAATATAATCCATGCCTAATGAGCATAGGTTTATAAAGATAAACATATTACTTGCATCAATTTAATTATTTTGACAAATGTGGCTAAACAAAATAATTATAAACAGTGGAAAGTAGAGACAGTATGTAAAAATGACATTCATCTATACATTGATAAGTATGAAATAGACTGCACAATAAACGAACTTGACATGAGGATTATAACGTGGGATTTTTACAAATCAGTACCCATAATTGCTCGTATTCTAAATGTCCCCTAAAAATTAAAAATATTAAAATTTATTGAAATCCCATGTTTTTGAAAAATTAAGTACCTCCATCTAAAAATATCTGAAAATTGATGAGTTAAAAAAATTTATTTTATTGTAAGAAATAAAAAATGTCATCTATTTTCTAGAGAGATAAAGATGGTGTAGGATAGAAAACGGAAAGAGTATGTGAGAAGGGCATTTTGTCTTTAAATAAAATGTTTAATTAGCATTACTTTAAGGGCTTATAGCATGAATCACAAGATCTGCCAATTCCAGATCGTGATCTGCCTGATTTCAGCATTTCACCAGATTGGCTGCCACCGTGGCACGCCACTGTCTGCTTGGGCAGGTAAGGCAGCTGTATCAGGTCCAGGAAACTCTGACATCAAATGCAGTACACATTTTGAGCCAAAGCATAAGAATCTCACAATGAGAGAGGAAATAGAGCAACAAAAGTGGGTGAAACCCTTTGACATTCAATGCAGTATGCATCTTACGCTAAAGCCCAAGTTCCTCACAATGAGAGAGGAACTAGAGCACATTCTACTAGTTTTACACAAAAAGCAAAAAATTATTGTCAACAAGAAACTAGTATTCTGCCACTATAATATAAGACACTATAATATAAGACAATCAAAAATGTCAAGGAACAACAAAAATTGCCCTGACAAAGATTTTAACAATCTATCGGTGGACCTTACCAAATAAAAGCACATGCAGAGAAAGATGAAGTTGGAATTGACATGAAAGATTTAATCCAAAAGGATCGTTGATGCAGGATGAAAATATGGGCATTGGCATCCAGACACACTGGAGGGCCCAAATAACCTCAAGTGTTGATCGGGCCCAAAACGGACCAATTGGACTTGAGCCGAAATGAAATTTACTGAGCCAAGCTGAAAAGATGCTTAATAGGCCTAAAATCTGCTGAACCAACCCTATGATACTGTGAACCGGACCGTAATGTGCTGAATAGGGCTGAAACAACAGAATGTGCACCGAACTGGCTCCGAACTTGAACCAGGCCTAAAACCCCCTAAACTGGTCTGAACCAGGCTTAAGAGTGCTAGACTGATCAGCCTGATCCCTGAACCTGTCTGAACCAGGCTTAAGAGTGCTAAACTGATCAGCCTGATCCCTGAACCTGTCTGAACCAGGCCTAAGAGTGCTAGACTGATCAGCCTGATCCCTGAACCTGTCTGAACCAGGTTTAAGAGTGCTAGACTGATCAGCCTGATCCCTGAACCTGTCTGAACCAGGCCTAAGAGTGCTAGACCCGTGATCCCTGAACTGGAGTGAACTGCCCCCGAGCCGGCATGAATTGGCTTCAGACCAGGTGAACCGATCATAAAACTGACCGGACAGGCAGATAGCTGGTTGGACCGGCGTTTGGCCTGGCCTAAACCAACAGGCCGGATGCCTGAGAGCTGGCTCAACAGAGGCCCTGACCAGAGGGGACATGGCACACTAGGAGAGGAGTGGAAGTGGGGAGAGGGCATGAAATGCGATCTCCCGAGAATCTCTTTCCACGCGTCCGAGAAACGAGATCGCCGAAATGAGAAAATTTATATAGTACCTCTGGTACCTTGATCTCCTCTGCCTATTACTATCCCTAACTTATTAGATGACCATGTTAAGTTTACTTTATATATTGCTAATTATACCATAGAATCCATCTAAATATTTATCTAGACATTATTATTTGATAAAATTTTATAACTTAATATTTTTATGACTGTATATGTACAACTGACCCAAGATGTTATCAATCTTCTATTCATCTTGTTCAAGATAAAGTTTTGGTTTAACGTAAACTCCCTTGTATGTCTCTTGTTAACAATAGTTCACCTTCTCTGTATTATGCTTTTAATTCTCTCACAACTTATTTTGATGTTTAATATGAGATCCCTTGTCCTTTGTAAAGAGATTACATACATTTTGCACTTGAACATGCACATTTCCGAGATTCAATCTCTCGAGATTTTTCTGAGATCTTTTCTCTTCAATCTCCATGAGACAAAATCTAGACGCGAGATGACAATCCTTGAGTAAGATATACCCTATATAAATGAAATTCAAAATCTAATCTCTCGAGATTTTTTCGAAAATCTCACGAGATCTCTTCTCTTTCGTCTTTTCGAGACAAAGTCGAGATTTGAGACAGTAATCCTTAGGGGAGGGGGTCTTGTGGGTGTGTGCAACCACACATGAGGTGGCCCCCGGAGAGACTCGTGGCAGCTAGTAGAGAGACCAGACTAAGGAGGTTGTGCCGTGTGGAGACCGCCAACAGATAGTCGTAAACAAGCATAGTAGGCCTTGTGGCTGCAAGACATGGAAACAAACCTAGGTGTATTTGTGGCTATCCAGAAATGCGCTTGGACCGGGGGGGATTCTCGGGGCTAACATGGTAGCTTCCAAGTAGTGGGGAGTGTAGCGAGTTTTGGTGTTTCTTGACCTTGCAAAGAGGGTGTTTGTGGCGAGCCAACGATGCACCCAACCTCCTCCACCTCCACCTCCCCCTCCGCCTGAACCACCTAAATCTTGATATTGTGTAAGTGGAATGAACTCTTCCACATCATCATCCGAGAAAGATGGTTAGGTACTATCTATGAGACTCATAGGTCTTTGTCTGACAATTATCTTTCTCCTATTCTCCACTTCTTGCATATCGTGGCTAACATCGCATTGGTAAACCTTCATCAATGATTTGAACCTTGTAACTATTTATTTCTTTTATGAACTCTTATGAGTAATAGAAGGACTTACAACTAAAGCGGCACAAGAAACCTCTTCTTCATCCTCAGAACTTAATTAAGACACCTCAAGTAACACATGTGATTATCCTTTTTATTCCTATTTCCTTCCATGAGATTTTATCTCGCCGCCTGAGCAACTCATCGTGTGGATCAACTCTTTGCTTAATTTAGATCTCTCACTATAATGTTCTCCCAGTTAAATAAGTCATCAACTCTTCTCTCAACTCTACTAGTACTTTATCACACTTCTTCACATTCTCACTCATCCCACCGATATGTTATTTGAGGTGATAAACATCTCCATTCATTTTCTTCCAACACCATTAACATTTCACTCTCTTCTTGTCAACATCTAACATGTGTCCATCTTGCCATCCAATCACAATGTGCAGAAGTGCTACACTCTACGTCTGACATTTTTCCTACACACAAAAAAATAGTTCATATAAAATAAATATAACTGACAATCAGATAGCTCAGCCTGGACAAAGATTGGACAATCAGACGGTCTGGACAACGACAACAGGATCATTCAAAATGGGACAAACAAGCCATTGGCCATCCCCCAATCTCCCCCACAATCATTAACCCCTTCGGGTGACTGTATAGGGACAGGGGTACCCCTACATAGCCACCCGAAGGGGTGGTGCTGTGCAGTCATCCCTTGGGGCGACTAATCCCCCCGTGAAGGCCAACAAGCCCCGGGGGGATCCGCACTAGAGAAGACATTTAAGGGGAAGGGAGATGAGGGGAGGGGGGAAAAGAGGGGAAAACCATACCTTCAAAGGAGATTTCTTGACCTCATCGGAAGGTAGGGGAGGGGAGGGAAGTCCTAGAATCAAGAGAAAGAGGGGAGGGGGGAGAGAGGGATCGCCGATTCCGCAAGCTGCAGATCCGATTACGTAACTTAGTGATTCCCGAAGAATCAACCTAGATCAACCAATTATTGATCCAGTCATGGAGAATCGGCCAATCCCATGATCTAGGTCAATTCCTCCGGGATTTGATCTTGGACGGCGTTTCCGATGGTGAATCGGATTGACATGTGCCAATCTAATCTAAGAATGGGCCGATTCCGATCCACATAGACCGATTTTGCAAACTATGTTGACACGACCAACTGCCACTAAGGATCCTCGTATGTTCAAGAGAAAATAGTTCGCAAAGGGCAATAAGATAAGCATTAAAAAGAGTTAAGACAACCACTTCTGCTATAAAATGAGCAATCAAAAATATCTACAAATGATTTCTGCAGATAACAATCTTAAATTGGTCGGCTCATATATGTGTATTCTATATATTTATTTAGTACGTCAATAATATTTTTTATCTTAACTTAGTGCTGGCATTCCAACAGATGCCACCACTAGCCCCTACTTTCAAACCATAGTTGATACAATTAGAAGGCTAAATCGGGAATTAAAGGTCCCAACCAACAGATATATCTATTCAGCTAGCCTAGATGACAAAGTAGAAAAACTTGAAGTCTGAATAGATAGTTTTAAATTGATATGGAAAGATAAATGGTGCACAGTCATTTATGATGTGTGGACAAGCATAACAAAAATAACCATGATTAATTTTCTTATTTATTATTCGGATGACACAATATTTCTAAAGTCTATTGATGTTTCAGGTCATATCAAGAATGCTATTATATTTTTGACCTTATAGATAACGTTGTAAAAAAGATTGAGGAGAAGAAAATTGTCCAGTTCGTGATAAATAATGAACCATCCTACAAAGCAATAAGGAGAAAATTAATAGACAAAAGACTACATCTCTTCTGAGTTCCATGTGTAGCACAATCCATCAATCTGATGTTAGATGACATGTCAAGAAGGCATCAATTTCTACACTTGTGAGTCAAAGGCAATTGTTCACATCCTTCTTTAGTGCATATCATGACATATCCTATAGACGAGCACGATATGATCAGGCCAGGGCCAACTAAATTTCCCACATAATTCATTGTCTTAGAGAGCTTGCACCAATATGAACATATACTGGTTAGGTTCATAGCATCAACTGAGTACATCAACTATATAGTTGACATCAAGGATCGCGGGATTGAAATCGGAATCGAGATCGGTGGGTACTAATCCGATCCGGATCAGATGGGATCGGATCGGACCAATTTTGACCGATCTAATGGAAGAAAATCGATCCAGAATCAGTAAAAAAAGCAAAAAACAATCGATCCGATTCTGATTCTGATCCGATTCCAGTTGATTCGGACTGATTCTGGTCGATCCTAGTCAATCCGACTGGAATAGCAAAAAATGAAAAAAAAAACGATTCGATTCAGATTCCGATTCCGATCCCGACCGATTCGGTCGATCCGATTCCGATCCGATTCCGACCGATCCGGCCGATTTCGACCGATTCTACTGAAACATTTTTACGGATCGGTCCTTCGGCCAAGAATCGGATCGGCAATGGCCGATCCGATCTAGGAATCGGCCGATTCCGATCCGGATCGGCCGATTCCGCGATCTATGGTTGACATGTATAATAAGATGGTTTAATAAAAAATTCTTGCACAATTAAAGCGTTTGATTATAGACAAGCATTTTTGGGAAAATTATTTACTACTTGTCGATCATTAAGCCACTTGTAAATGCGTTCAAATTAGTTGACTTATATCAGAGAAACTAAATGGGATACCTCTACGATACTATGGACAAAATGAAATTGAAAATAAAAAAAGCATTACAAAAGTTACAAAAAATGGTGAAATACTGCAAATGGTCCATATGAACAAAGAGCTCAAGCACATAAACTACCTACTGAAATGTTGATGTGGATTACCTCTTCAAGAGCACCCACTTGTTGTGTGGGTGGAAAAGAAGGCGATAGAGCATCATTAGAGTTCGATCCTAAAGATTATGCATGGGATAAAGGAAAACTTAATGATGTTCAGGTTAAAACTGAGCATATGCAAGAAAAAATCGTTGCTATTTCACCCCTAGTCACAACTTCAGCCCCAAATCTAACTTTAGCCACGACTTCAACCCTAGAATCACAACCAACTCCCACCAAGATGAAGACAAAAATCATGGCAAACAGATTGGGACACTTCTCATAATTTAAAATGGTATATCAATGTGACAAGACTTCGAGTTTTTCATCACAAGCAAAGAAATCAGCAATGAAAAAAAATGGAAATCATGCGAGGGCCTATTAGTCTAACAGACAATACCTAAGCACCTTTCTCAAATGATAATGATCAGAAAAAGTTCATTTTCCCTACCCAAC
The DNA here is from genome assembly GCA_036172225.1 of Cryptocoryne crispatula var. balansae. Lineage (NCBI taxonomy): Eukaryota > Viridiplantae > Streptophyta > Magnoliopsida > Alismatales > Araceae > Cryptocoryne > Cryptocoryne crispatula. The sequence continues at coordinate 44,008,558 of CM069918.1, read as the reverse complement.
AATAAAATGTAGAGAGGTTTAGGTGGAGGTGACAGTGACGGTGGTGAAGGAGAAAGAGGATCTTCCAGTATTACACGTACCAATGAGACAAAGGCCAATGATTCCTTACAAAGGCAACATTCAAGTGAGAGAAGCCAATACTAGAATTAGGACTTTTTTTATCAATACACGATAGCAAATTATTCAACATCCCCTAAAGACTTCCAGTCATATATTCCAACTACATCTCTCACATGCGACATTGTTTATGATTTTTCTCAAATGATCGATTCATTATTTTCATATGAATACAGGCCAACAATGGCAGATAACTCTCACCGAAGCATCCAAGATAATTCAAAGAATGAGGATGAAGTTGGAGCCAAAAATGGTGGTGAAAAAAATGTATAATATTTTATTGCAAATCAATAAATCATTTGCATTGTATTACCTTTGTTTATTGAAATGATCATTATCAAATACATCTACATGTCAAAAAGTCTATTGTAATCTCATAAAACTATCTAAAATCAATATTTTTATGGCCCCTCCTAAATTTGTAAATTTTTACTTATTTTCTAAATTTTTTACAATGAAAAAAAAAGTTAACTGATCTAGAACAATTCTTGATTGGTTTTCTTCCCAAGAAATCGATCAATTCGGACCAATTCAATCTGATTCGGATATAATCGATACCCATCGATTCTGATTTTGATTTGACTTATAATTTCGATTCTGACTTATTCATCTGTGTCAAGAAGTAATGTCACAATCATGGAATGGTGAGTCATAACCCTAAGCGGATCAGTCGATATTTCGGCCGACTAGCCCAGTCTTGACCCCGGGTCCCCGACCTAGTGAATCCAAATACAAGGTCTCGCTAAGCTAGAACGGGTCCCAAGACTCAGCGAATGGCTAGCTACCTTATAGCCACCGCCCTCTGTAAATGCCTCACCTTGATCTTGCGAGTCTCGTGAAATCTCAATGATATCTCGTCTCTCCAACGTTTCCGAGATGAGGCCAAGAAGTTATCACTATCATGGAATTTGTGTCGCAACTAGGTCGGTTTTTGGACTGACTGGCCTAGTTTCGACCTCGGGTCCCATACATAGTGGATCCAAGTCTGAGGTCACACCAAGCTAGGTAGGTTGGGTCCTGAGACCTGGCCTAGTTGCGACCTAGCCCGATCAAGCCGAGCCAGGCTGATGGGCTAATTGTTAGGGGCCTTCCCACTTCCCCATCACTCTGAGACTCTCCTCACTTCCCCTGTCACTCGTAACTTCTCAAAATATCTCTTTATTGAAGCACACTTATTCAAGTTTATATGTAAATTTAAGTTATAGTACTATTGTCACCAAACTTTCTGATTTTCTGGTCAATACATGTATTATATTAATTAGTAAATAGAAATTATAAGTGAAAATAACACAAAAATACAAATTTACATATAAAATTTGGATAAATTATAACGGAAGAAACGAAGTCAAGGAGACAAAAATTGTTTCAAAATGTAAGTTTTGAATATAAATAAATATTTTTTATTTTAATATTTCAATATTTTTCGTTTTTATTGAATTTTTTATATATTTTCAAATTGTCCAACTCAGACGCAACCTGTTGGGGCCCGTCCAACCCAGTCCCAACACGGCCTACCTTGACCGCAATCCTTGGGCCAGACCATCTAGGCATTACATGATTATGCCCCCATCAGATGATTCAGTACGATCTAAAACTTATTAAGAAAAATATTATAATGTAAGATAACTTTAATGAAAAACTTCTCCAATCATGTATGAAGAGAATAATGATATAATAATAAATAAGTGTATGCTCAATAATTCATATGAATTAAACGGAGTCACTATTACTGTACTGATACAAAATAAGGCCAGCAATTAAATAAGAAACAATTTGGACCAATCGGTAATATAGAGAATGATCATTATAATAAGAAACAATGAACAGTACATTCAACAAGAGATGTTGTAAAATGAACAATTAGATAGTAATCACAATATAGATAATAATTGTATAAGCGGAGTGCAATATTCATGGGCATAAAGACATCCATGACAAGACAAGTAAAATAGAATATCCACGATGTAGATTAAGCATAAGATCGATGCAAGACAATAATGCATATATCAAATGACAAAGGGTTAGTATAAGAGTGGATGAAGAAGATAGAGCATAAGGTCATAAGCATATACACATAAGAATAAAAAGAATATTCACATAATAATGAATAGTCTCCCCTTGTAAATAGTGATTTTGGGACTTGAATATGAGAAAAAAATCTCCCCTTAGTTTCTGCAGATGTACTGGAAAATTTTGGCCGGACTACCATATTGGACAATCAAGAATTGGAGATTTCCAACAACACCTCTCCCGTAATGATGGGGACTTGACCAAACAAAACCTCCTCCAAAGATCATATGGGAAGAAAAGATGTGAGCTTATCCTCATTCTCTCTCTCTTTTTCATATCTCTTCTTTCTCGTTCTCTCTCTCTCCAGAAGGGACAAGGGGTCAGGTGAGCTTTCACCATCGGCCTCTTGTGTAATAGGGGTTGGGAAAGGTGAAGGGGTATCAAAGTGAATTTTATGCATCGTCATCCTTAATGCAACAATGCTGATGAATTCCAAGGCTGTGATCAAAATGTGATAATGGTGACCATAGTTCAAAAAAATTGTCTTACCGCCAATTATGGGCAGCCGCACTGGATCTCTACACCATGTCACCACCTTATTTGTCATGTCATTTTTCATTGTGTCATATTTAGATGCCATAGTCAGGGGCATCACATTTAGAGACTTGGCATATAAGAAAAATTTGCCAAGTTAAACGTATTGTGGGTGGGTCTTCGTTGTATCCCAAGTATGGTTGTCAAGGCACCTACTTGGGCACGCCTATGCACCAAGGTACTTTTCCCAAGCCTAGGTGCCCAGGCGCCTTGCTTGGGGGGCAGGGGGGAGGCACGTACGTGCCCACCTAGGCACCCTAGCCCAAGTCACACAGCTACCTGTGGTGGATCTGCAATTTAAGGCCACCAATTTAACGATAGTAAAATCATATTAAAATTTTTCACTATCACTTATACTATTAAACATATTTAAAAATTTTATCATAAATATATACTCAAAATTTTATAAAATTTTCTCTCGATCCCGTTTCCACTCTCTCTCTATCTCTCTCACTTAGTTTATAAAAATTATCTTTTTCAAAAGTATATACCAACACAAGATATTACAACTATAATATAGAAATATGTATATAATTAAATATTAAACTTTTATACCTAAACTTTTTGAAGTCTACTTTATATTTTTCCTAGTTCTCTCTATGTATATTATGCATATATATTTATGTATATATAGTATTAACATATAATTTTTTACTGCCTAAACGGTCGCCTTGTCATATAAGTGAAAGTTTCACCCATGAACATCTTGGGCACCTTTACAACTATGGTCCCAACACTAGGCGTTAGGCAGTCAAATGGAATGTTTCAACTTCTTTTCCCCTTTTTTGCGATCCTGGTTGAGAATAGGCCAGTTGGGCCATCGTACTTTCCATCATGATGTGACAGTGTCGCGTTAGGCCTATAGTGTCAAAGCCATAATTCAGTGATTATCTTAAGCATAAATAATAATCTTCTCTTAATGAAGTCTTAATGCATGGGATGCTATGAGTATCATGTAACGACATAATAGAAACATTAAGCATTGCATGCCAAGAGAAAATATAGATGTAGAGCCTACAAGTGAAACAATGCCATGTTTAGTTAGCATCTCCAAATTGATGCTATATCAATTTTGATATTGGCATCTATAGCGGATAGAATATCAGTATCAAAATTGATACAAGTAGAGACTTGCATTACATATCATGCCTTGTTTGTACCACAAAGTTTCAAAATTGATATTAATAGCCAAACACCTCTTGATAATCAATATAAATATCAATTTAAAAATTAATAGTGATAAAGGTGTCCATGCTGTTACCAAACAGGCAACAAAATAGAAGAATTAAAATGTATTGAAATAACTAGCTTACATAGAGAACAGTGGAGTAGATGTCCATCCCTTCCAATGCATATGGGGAAATACGGCGTGCCAGGCTGAAGGCTCGATCAGCCTCAACATAATCTACCAATTCAAAATGGGCTTTCCCCACCTACAATGAACAAGCAATATTATACCTGCTCTTAGAGAAAAGGCAGGATTTATCAACTGCCGATGAAATGTAAAACCAGGCAGAACAAGCAGCATCAACAGCAACCAAATAGACCTGAATCTATAAAGTAGAAACATTGATGGTATACATTTTCACACTCAAGCTGTAAATTTTGAATAAGGGTGTATAAGCATGTATCGAAGCAAGAGATTCTAGAAAGAATTTATAGAAAGAATTTATCTGACAAGAAATTTGTAAAAAAACCTATTTTCTGGAAGCTCTATTCCAAGGTAAGGAAGTTTAACGTAACAATGGATTGGAGCTCAGAAGCAATAACTAGCATACGTGAAGTTGAGACATCATTTAGGGATGTCGCAGCCCTTCAATTTTTCTGATTTCGTAACTTTCATATAGTTTGTACGTGCAATGAATAGTGGAAATGAAAACTTTCTCCAGCTGCCAAAAATATTTCTAATTTTTCACAATTTTGTTGTCTGAACCACCTCCGAAGAAAGACAAGTGCAACATCCACTTTCACCAAGGTGGTGGTATTTTCCTGAAAGATAACCACAGAACATTTTCTCAATAAAAAGCTTTCCAATATCTACTAAATATCATACTGTACACATTCCACAGTCATCTCTCTTTTTGTTTCCCCACATTATCCCAAGAAAATTGTGACTGCACATATTATGTCTCCACTAAATTGGTTCACATGTGCTTCAAATCTTGTATGAAATTGTTTCCACGTGCAATTTATCTTCTCTAACACACTCGCTTAGAATAGATAATGAAGACTAGATCTATCTAATATTGAGCAAGATATGCAAATAATAAATCATTCACAAGAAATCAAGCAAAGAAACTAGGGAGTTGGCCAATACAACAAGCTGGATCCCTGCAATTTATCCATGATACGACGAGGAAAAGACTTCATACCTGAGAAAGCACCCAACCAGTATTATACTGATGGCTTGGTAGTTTAAGATAAACTTCTAGAGCATTCTGCAACATCAGAAAGGCTCTGTTTAACAGGCTAAATAAAATGAAGTTATAGGTTGATAACAAATAAAAAAATATACCTGGCATCTGTATGTACATGAAAAATGGTAGCCCTCGCCAAGAGTCCGCAAAAGGCCCAGAAGCTCAGCAGCACCAGCCACAACCTTTGTATCTTGAGATGAGGACCCAACTTGCTGAGAATTTGTTCTTTCCAGGTAAGAACATTTACAGTCTGCCAAGTTCGAGATTGAAGAAGCTATTGTACATTCAACCCTAACATCATCAAAGACCTCAGACCGCCTCCCTAAAAGAAATGTCATTTAATAATCAGACATGATAAACTATTTATAGGAACAATAAAATGTGATTCAATAAACTCATTTAGTTCAAGACTTACTCTACAAGGTACATGGAAAGCCATCATCAAATCGCAAAAACATAAATCACCAACCCAAAATTCCCACAAAACAGACTCTTCTGATCAATAAAAGTGAGAAAAGTACATTAAACTTGCAAGAGACTTGCTCCCTATAACTTCGGATAAATGATTATAGAACAAAAGTTCAAAAAAAATAATTATAATCATGCCAAGAACCTTTTAGCAATGGAAAACAAGCTTGCATATAGTTGTTCCGGGGACAACCTCCATGCAGCAAAACAAGTGAATAAATAAGTTCCACAAATTCATTATAAAAATCAAATCACATAAACAAGACTCCAGTCGCAAAAAAAAAAGGACTCATGCACATTGGACATGGACGCAGTCCCATCTCAATGCATGGCATCTGAGCTACTAAATCATTTATCATTTCCAAAAAAACATCAACATTAAGGTTATTTACTCTAGCTAGAAATGCTAAATTTTCTCTTGAAAAGAAGGCAGAAAATTATCAATATAGCCTCTACTAACGCACAAAACAACCCAGTATTCACTAAATTCCCTTCTTCCAATCTTAGGTTAAATATGGAAGTTGAGACAGTCACCAGCGTGAGATAAGAAAATGGGAAGCAAGATAAAAACTGATCATCCTAATATTTAAGCCAAGGAGAAAAGAGAAACATAAGGAAAAAAAAAGTGTGAAGAGAAAAGTGATAAAGCTTCAATGCAACTATGATTCGTGTAGACTAACTCAGGGAAATCTCAAAACAAACAAGAGTTTAATCACCTTCATCTAAATTCTCTGCCACATAAGATTGACCCCTACGAACTGTACGGAAGTTTAACGAACTCATTCTTGACGATGTTGAAAATCCCCCAAGAAATTTTGCAGAAGTCCCATTTCCACCAACTGTTGAAGAATTTGAATTTAAACCAGTCGAATCTCCAGAAAGCCTTGTACTCCGACGGAGTCCTGAATCTGAAAACAACCTTCCTGAGACCTGCAGTGCATGCTGAACTAATTAGCAAGCCTTCATTTGTTAAAAAAAAAGGATGGTGCCCTTGGGTATATACAAGTGATGAAAGATGCATAATAAAGTAAGTAACCACTATGTATATATAATTGAATGAGAAACAAGAAGTTTTCCTATTTCAATTGACTTACATCAAAAGTCTATGTTGATACCAAAATTTTGCATAAACTTCAATGTCAATCCATGAAGAAATGACTCAATCTTGATGCTAAGTGGGCAGCCCATTCTTCTTACACCAAAATTTTGAATAAACATTAAGACGGGCCCATGTTTATTGTCATTGTTAGCCCACCTATCTTTTGGGTCTACTGGATGGACAATATTTTCATCCTAAGACAGGCCTCCCATTCAAGTCATAATATTGGCCCACCTGCCATCTAATTGCGCACATAATTGATGCGGGACAAATGAAGGATCGAGAGTAAAGGACTTGCAAAGAAATTCAGCTCACTAAAATTGTAACAGATCTTATTAACGTCATGTTTTAAAGTTTCAAAATCAGTAAGAAATGTTATTACTAGAAATTGGACCAGTAACTTTTCCTCATAAGAATATCAAAAGAAATCTTAAACAAGTTTCCTTATTAACCAATGTTGGTTATCAATTCCTCAGATAACGAAGCTGATTTATAATAGTTTCAAAATTTAGGAAAACTCAATAGAATCTCACCGTACGCCGACTACTCTTGAGAACGAGCTAGGGTCCTATGCACGACTGAGCATAGCTTTCAACGCATAAAAGTTGAACAGTGTAAACATCCAAGGTTTAGAGTTAGAGATGTACCTCCACGTCAAAACGTGGGTGTCGGCTCGGCTGGCTGTGAACACCACTTCCCTTATACAAATAAGGGAATTAAAGGCTTACAAATTTTCAGACAAAAAAAATAAGATCCACGTCTCACAGGACGGTATAGGATCAACAACTCATATTGGGGGGTGTTCACAACCAGGTTGACGAACAACCTCCAAACCAGCTCGAAGTCCTTTGTCAGCTTATGGAGAATCCACTTGATGCCGTAAACCAGCGGAGAGTAAACCGAGGATGGGATCAGAACCCCAAAGTCAATGGGACGGTGCTGATTTAAGCCGTCAAATCTGGCATCTCCAGGGAGTCGCCCAGTAAGACAGACAAAGAAGTAAACCAGTATGACAGAAAACGCCGCCTGCTGTCAGGGGACTAAGTCCACTCTGAAGGGCGACCACTGGAGGCCCTGTTTTCAAGGCGTCGCCTAGGCGACAAGGCACCCCAGAGGGGGGGCAAGGCGATGGGCGCCTAGGCGCCCATTGCCTTAAATAACTATTTTACTTATTTTAATAATAAATAATGCTAATTAAGTGTCAATATCATATAATTAAGTTGTTTTAGAGTAAAAACAACTAGTTTTAATAGTTAATTTGACTATAAATTAACATTTTGATGAATAATAGCTAGGGTTAAATGATTTTTTAAGTGTTTACTAATAGATGATATAATTTAAATAGTAATTTTAACTAATTTGTCAAGTAATTTAGTCTATGTAACTATGCAATTCCCGCATTATTGATTGATTTGCATGGTGTCAAAGTTATTTTGCATCATTTTTTACATATATCTTTATTATTTTATCTATTTTACTATATAAAATAAGGCGTCGCCTAACGCCTCACCTTATCGCCAAGGCGGAACTATGTCGCCTTGATCGCCTTGGCCGCCTTAACAACTATGACTGGAGGTGGACCAGTGTAGTAGAATCACTAGAAATCTGTCATATAATTGTTCGGACCAAAATCATAGACGATTCATAAAATGAACATCACCGTTCATCATTTCCCGGAATTGAGGGAGGGACTTAGGATCATCAATCATTATGGATTTCATCCGGGGGAGGGACTTCAGATCATCGATCATTCTGGATCTCATCCAACGTTGATATCATAGCTCGAAGAGCTCATCAACTAGGTTGCAGCCGAATAAGCAAAGGTAAACAACCAAGAACAACTTCAAATAAGTCGCATGACTAGTTCGGGATTCGTCTCCAGCCCATTGTCAAGGCAGACAGTCCACTGAACTAGAATAGCCGTAGGAACTCACGGAACTGACAGAAAATGGGAGGACCAGGTCTAGATAGCTCTGTATCGACATAAATTAAGCCATAGTCGGAAGCTATAGATATGGAGTAAACCTTCGAACAGAGTCGGAACTGGAAGCAACCGAACCATCACAAGTTCCCAAGAGTTACCGATTACTTATCTGAGCCAAAATATCCAGCAAGAGCCGCGTAGAATCCAGATCCAAGATGGATCACCAGGTAATACGGAACTAGATCCGTATCTGTGGGAGCGTATGAAGTTGGATCAGCTCCATGGGAGGACCACTTGATCCGAGGCACCATCAGATGAACGGAAGGAAGCCATCAGAGCTATTCAGAAGGTATAGCCGTCGCCAAGAGCCTCCGAGGTAGAGATCAAGCAACGAACACCAGCAGGTCAGATCGACCTCATCGAAATGCCGAAGAAGAAGGTAAACGTTGTAGGAAGACGAAGAACTAGATAATAGAAGAGGAAGCACTGAAGCTACGCTACGGTGAGGAGAACAGGAGGTCCGCCATCGCCATGGACAGAAACTAGGGTTCGCTCGCGAGACGGGCGAAGCAGACGAAGCTACTAGAGAGAGAGGACTACAGTCGCAAATATAAGGCTACGGAGCTAAAGGGGGCAAAACCGGAAAGAACAAAAGCAACGGGAAGAATTTTCATCTCTTCATTCCATCCCCTTCTAAGGTCGGATGTACAAAGCCCTTTATTGGAGCATGGAAAAACGAAAAGAAAAGAAAAAAAAGGAAGAGCGTAATGGGCTCCGGATGACTGTTAGCCCATTACACCCGCAGGCCCCATTCGCCCGCAGCGTATACCCGGATGGCTGCTAGCCCAATACGCCTGTAGGCCCAATTCGCCCACAGCGCACATTCCCTCCAAAAGCCCTATTTGGCACAAAGTAAAATTTAACAAGCAATTCCAATGTCTCCTAGCCACAAGTTGTCCTTCCGACGGCTATAAAATCTCCCATACCGATTTTGAAATCGAGTGTCCCCACCAATAATCCCCTCCCAAAAATTCCCATATTTACCCCTTGCGGGCCAGCTTTATGGGGGTATTTTTGCAATTTCCAGAGTACCTGCCGCATCAGCCAACTCTAGAAGCTTCCCCGCATTAAGAGAGCTGCAGCCTTGCATTACTTGGCCAAGGGTCATTGATCACTTCTTAAAGGCAGCAGCCTTTGGAAAAATAAAAAGGCACATTGGTACTACAATAGACCCTCATTAATCCCCTCTTACATGCAGCAGACTTTGGAGATTGAAAAAGCACACTGGGACTGCAACAAACCCACCTTGAACCCCTCTTAAAGGCAGCCGCCAACCACCTGTTCAAACCCCGACCCTTCATCTCCCTTCTCTCTCTCTATAAAGCAGCAGGTCCAACCTGCAATTGGAGGGTTCGAAGGTGGCTTCACAAGGAGAGAAGCTCTCAGTGCCCCAACAACCACAACCATCAGTCCAAGGTTCGGTCATCTACGCAACGGGAGGGGTTAGGCAGGAGTAGCAACTAGCAACAGCAGCAAGAGGACAAGAAGAGGTTGGATCTACTCAGGCCAAAGGAGAAGAAGTGCATCGAAGGAGCTGACCTTGACATCGAATGCAACATCCACTGAAGCTAACTTTGAAGTTGATTGCACCCTCTACATTCAAAAAAGAATGAAAGGAGCATAGCGCAATACCATCCCTACCCCGGCCCTTTCTCCATCTCAATCCAAAACTTTTCATCTCAAGAGCCCATTGAAATAGCCTTAATCTGCCAGTTAGGCACCCCTGCAGAGAAGTCTACCAGCTGCAGTATGATTTCTAGTCCCCGTTTTATGAACCCTTTATGTACACCAAGACTCATATGACTACCCAGCCCATACACTAAACTCAAACTCAGCCTTAATTATAAATAATAGGAGTCCGCCACATGGATTCGTCTTTTTTATTCAACATGGTTTTCCACTAACTCCTCCCATATACTTAGTTCCTCCAAGTCATAATGCATACACGTACGCCAAGTTAACTTGGGCTTACCTCTCCATGTTTTCAGCGGTGACAATAACAGGGTCTTGACTTGTCTAACAGGCACCTTAAGAGGGAGCCGCCTGATATGTCCAAACTAACAAAATTTTTCCTCCTTTGCAATACATCGACTCTCGTAACTCTCACTTTATCCCTAATACACTCGTTGCGGATTCTATCAACATGTACGTGACCACATATCCACCATAGCATTCGTATTTTAGCTACAATCAATTTGACAATATGTCTCTTCTTAGTTATCCAACATTCACTACCGTAGATCATGGCGGGTCTTATAGTCGTACGATAGAATTTTATTTTCAATTTTAAAAAGATTTTATAGTCACATAGAATCACTATCGTATGTCTCTATTTCAGTCATCCCACTTTAATCATATGATTGACATCTTCCTCACATTCCTTATCCATATATAACATTGAACACAAATATTTTGAATTTAGTATCTGATGCGAGGACCTTTCCATCCGACCTCTTCAACTCCTGCAGTTTTACTAAATCTGAAGTGTATATACTCCAACTTTGTCCTGCTAATCTTGAACCCCTTAACTTCTAATACGGTTCTCCATCGTTCAAATTTCCTATTTAAGCCATCTCGAGTTTCGTCAATTAGAACAAATCATCTACGAACATTATGCACCAATGTAAACTTCCTTGTATATCCTTAGTTATTTCATTCAAGACAAGAACAAAGAGACATGGGCTTAGAGTGAATCCTTGGTGTAGCCCGATTGACACAAATAAGGCACTTGACTCCCCACCTGGGGAGAAAACGTGAGAGGTACATTCTTAATAATGTTAATAAATCCATTAGGTACATTCTTCTTTCTTAACACCCACCAAAGAACTTCCCTTGGAACTCGGTTGTAGACTTTTTCTAAATCAAGAAAAATCATATGGAGATTCCTCTTCAAGTCTTTTTATCTCTCTACTAAAGATTTAATTAGAAAGATGACCTTTGTAGTTGATCTACCTGACATGAATCCAAATTGGTTTGCTGAGATTTTAGTGCACTCTCGAAATCTCCTCTCTAATACTCTTTCCCACAACTTCGTAGTTTGACATATAAGCTTGATACTTTTGTAATTCTCACAATCTTGAATGTCCCATTTTCCCTTAAATAGCGAGATAATGATGTTCTTTCTTCATTCATTTGGTATCCTTCCGTTGGTAACAATTTTATTGAAGAGAAGAGTTAGCCAATCCACTCCCCTCTCACCCAAACACTTCCAAACTTCAATCGGGATGTTATTGGAACCACACGCTTTTGAGGACCTCATTCTTCCCAATGCTAGATGCACTTTTAGAGGAGTAATTTTTTAGAGGACTCTACCCCTTACCTCCGGTCCCCTTCCAACTTCATTATAATTTCTAAAATAGCTCATTGAATTCAAAGTAACATTTTTGTCATTCCTAGATGTCCTTGTCCTGAGTCAACACCCTCCCCTCCCTGTCTTTAATACGCCAAACCTATCCAAAGTCCCGAGATCTCTCTCTCAACCTGGATAGATGGTAAATATCCTTCTCACATTCCTTTGTGCCCAATTTATTATATAACATGCTACATGTTAACTTCCTAGCTCGTCTAACTACTATTTTTGCCTTGCTCTTAATTCTCCTATATTGTTCAAAGGCCTCGCTAATGTTACATGTTGACAATTTCCTAAACCATTCTCTTTTGCTCTTCATTGCTCTCTACACTTCATTCCACTACCATGATTCCTTCATAAGTGGACCTCACCCAGTAGACTCACCAAAAATATTTTTTTCCTATCACTTTAATCTTGGATGTCATGTAAGTCTACATTGGCTTGGCTTGTTTGTTCAAATCCCATTTCTTAAGACTGAAGACCTCATTCCTAAAAATCTCTTGCTTAGTTTCTCTCATTTCATGTTATTTGATCTTAGGTACCCCCTTTTGTTGCACCATTTGCAACTGCCCTACGACCTTAAAATCCAAGATTAGGAGTTTATGCTAGGTTGTGAGCACTTCACTAAGTATGACTTTGCAATCCTTACAGAGTGCAGCTCGCTTTCCTAGTAAGGATAAAGTTAATCTGGCTCATACTCCTTCCGTTCTTAAATGTTACTAGGTGGAAGTCTCTCATGATGAAGTAGCTATTTGCTAGGCCTAGCCCATACACCAATGCACCAAAATCCAACATTTCTCATGTCATAGGCCCCTTGGACCAACCCAGGAATAGGCTTGAACGTGGGGAATTTCTGTCCAGATTGTTGGGCCCAGTTGTTACCCCTATCAGGTCAGTCAATCCCCCTTAGATCAAATCTTAACCTATGCTGATAACCAGCTGAGCTGAGCCGACTTTTGCACAGTCACAGTTCAAAGGCCATTGCACCCGAGCACCCAATGAGTCAGTTCCCTGTTTCGGCAGAAATTTCTGCAAGTCCCAGACTCTGATGAATGGCAGAAGGATGTAGAAGCTGAAGATGCTACAAACTGCAAAGCTTGGCATGGCTGACTGTGACAGACAATCCGATGACAGCAGCCAGCAAAGAGGCCTAACCGGCCATCTTCATGGAATAAAGTCTAACAATAAACCCAACTAAGACTGCCTGTGGAAGTAGCTTAAAACTTGGCTTTTGTCTTAGTTAAACTTATAAAATCAACACTAAGCCCAACTAATATTGTGTGCAGGAGTAGCACAAGGCTCGGCCCTTTTATCTTAGATAACTTAAGTAAAAATGCATCAAATAAACGAACAGTCAAACTAATTGGGGGCCAGTTTTACAGATAGTGTCTTACACTTAAGCAAAACTTTAAAAAAATGAAAACTAAATTTGAGGGTGACATACAAAGGTTAATCCCATAAAGGGATAAGACCCTAATGTCATGCAATTTTCACTCCCCCCCAATGGAATAGAATTAATCTATGGGTAAGAGGAGGATTAAACCCATTATAGCATGGGAAGGTCATACAAACTCATATGCTAGTATGTCCGACTATAGGTTGATGACGTAAAACAATGGGAAGAATACCCAAATGCCTAGCAAAGGCTAAAGAAATTCTATCCTAATTCACTCAAGGGACTAGCTTTCATGCCTCCCTCAATACACAGAAACTCAAATGATGAAAGTCATATGAAGAATTCCATGTCCAATGCTACTTGCAATGTGAAGAGTCCTCAACAGTTCAATGAGCTTGAAGAGGTACAAACCAAGCTCGAGGAACATGAACCATTAACAATTAGCAACCCGACAACAAAAAACTCAGAAAAATCAGCATATCTTAAAATCCGGAAGACCACTGGATCAGCAGAACGGAACCTGACCTGGTTGCAGTCCCTAAGCCAGTCCCTAAACCAGTCCCTAACTAGTCCGCCAGAGAATATCAAAATCTGGAACTCAAGATCGATAAGGCAAGATCGATAAGGCACTAAAATTAAATCATAAACCAAGAATTTAAACGTGAAACTTTAAGACTCAAAACTCTTAAAACGAGGATAAAAGGTTCCACATTCCAAATCCAAAAATCTCAAACCTTAAGACCCTCAAAACCCAGGATCTTAAACCAAAAGTCAGAAATCTGAAATATGGGGTCTTAAACAAATCTCATTATCTGAAATAAAAAAACAACAAAATCTGGAACCAGGATCAAAAAAATCTTCATACATGAAATATAAAATTTAAATTTCTTAACCTCCAAATTCAAGCAAGTCAAAGTCCCAAAAAATATAAGAATAATAAACTCAAGGAACAAGTTAATACGAAAAGGCCAAGCTCCAAGAGAAAGGTATCAATGTCAAACCCAAAACTGAAAAATCACCAAAACTCCAAATCCAATCTTAAAGCTCACCAAGTCCCAAACTTAAATTGAAGATTCCTAAAGGGCCCCAGAATTCCAAAAAGAAAATCGAACCTCAAACAAAGAAAATTCTTTTTAATCCTCAAACTAAAGGCTTTAAATCTAAGACGAGAATCCAATAAAAAAATATCAAACTGGAATCCCTAACTTATAAACCGCCAAAGCCGAAACAAAAAATAAAAAATCAAAACTCTAACTTGAAACCAGAAAACGAATATTCAGGTCTGAGATTCAAATTTGGGAGGTTCATGTCTAGAAAAAAAAATTAAATTAAAAAAGATATCACAAACACATTGTCCCAAATTTTAATTCTGAGAGCTTCCAAATCAAAGATTCCAAAATCAAGACTAACAAAAAACAAGGGAATGCTCAGATTTTAAGTCCAAAATTAAAAATAATCCTAGACTTCAAAGTCTTCAAATCCAGGATTAAAAAAATCCACATCCCAAAGCCTTCTAATCCTAAATCCAAAACCGCAACCCTAAACATAAAAAAACTTCAAAATCTGATCTGAAGTTTGGAACGTCAAAATAAAAATCTGCAAGTCTGAAAGCCAAAAAAACAGAAATTCCTCAAACATGAAATTAGAATATTAAGCTCCAGAGCTCATGAAAACCAAACCCCGGAACAAAAATCCTGACCTTAAGACAATAAGCCAAATGAATTGAAACCAAAATCACCTAAAAAAAACATAACAACAAAACACTTCAAACATGCAGAGGCATTAAACCCAAAACATAAAAAATCAATCAAATAAAAAACTGCAATTTAAGAAGACATCAAGTCTTAACAAAAAAAGAACACTCAAAACAAACCAAATCCCAAAATGATACCTATATCAACCCAAACCAAATCAAACTAAATTTAAGACACCAAGTTTTGCATTTCATCAAGTTCATGGGGCCGTCACTCCCACATGTTTATCTTGTGGATGCATGTCTTCTACGAATGAATTGCTATGTTCAAGTCCTTACTCGATGTCATTAACATTCGAACTTCGCAAATTCGATAAAAAGATGTCAAAATAAAAACAAATCAAAGAATGCAACAACCTCAATAGATATTTCAAATACCATGAATTACTTAGTACTCTAATGAGATATCACCTATTTTCATAGTTGTCAAAGCTAAATAAAAATCAAAATTATTTTCAAAAAAAGAAAGCAATGGATTTTGAGATGAATTTTAATGTTACATCAATCTATAATAAATCATTATCCTTTTGCATTAGTTATAGATGAATCAACAAAGAATATACAAGATGATCATGATGTGTGTAAACGATATGATATTGATAGATGAGACACAAGAAATTTATAGAAAGCCAAAATTTTGGAGAAACACTTAAGAGTCTAAGGGTTTCAAGATAAATAAAACTAGGATAAAATATGTATTTGTTAGTTTGATAAAACCCAACAGGAAAAAAATGGGTGAGTTAGTTTTTCAAAGTAATCAATTTAAGGATATTGGTGTACTTGCTTAAAATGATAAAGAATGTGACGAAAATGTAAACCATAGGATAAAAACATGATAGATGAATTAAAAATTGGTTACATAGATTCAATGTGATAAGATAAGATCCCATTAAATATGAAAAAGAATTTATCATATAGCTATAAGATCTACAATGTTATATTAGTTGGACAATATAAAAAAACATCCTTTCAAAACAAGTATTGTTGAAATGAGAATGTTAAGATGGGCATGTGATCATCATAGATTAGATAGAATACGTAATGAAAATATAAGAGAAAATGAAAGAGTAACAACAATTGTAGACAATATGAAAAAATGGAGATTGAGGTGGTTTGGACATGTATACCTAAAAAAACTGCAATTAGAAAAGTAAAAAAATATCAAAATATTAGAAACAGAAAAGACATGATATACTTGAGTTAAATTATAGGAGGAGAGTAATTCAATATCATTTGAATAGTTTAAATGTATTTAAAGAAATAACTCAAAATTGATGTGAGTGTAGAGAGAATCCATATGGCCATTCGTAAATAATTTGAAATCAAGGGTTAAGTTAAATTAAGTTGAGGCATTCAACCATGCAACAAATATGAACCAAATGAAGTGTCTCAAAAGTAGTGATTTTAATAGAAAAGTTGTCACTTGTTAGTTCACATTTAGAAGATACATAAGCATAAACACTTGAACACATGTTACACACTTTTAGCATATCTAGAACAATCAGGTGAGATATTTTGAAAAACAAATTGATTATCTTAGCATACATCAGGAGAAAGAGAAATAAATTGAGAATTGATCGTAAACATGAACACTGATGTAATAGTAGAAAGTACAATTCAGGAAAATTAAACCATTAGCATGTGCCATTTGCAGCTGAAATGGAATTTCTCTAATGGTGGTACAGCGATAAGATGAGGCACTAGGGAGTTGAAGAATTAAATAAAAGAACTTTTCTACGTTATCAGAGGCGAGCATCTCAACAACCTAGGCGATGAGGCAAGGCGAGGCGACGGTGCAACGCCTTGTCTCACCCGTGTTCGCCTTAAGCGAACGCCTCATTAGCCTCAACCGCCTAGATGGCTAAGGCGTAGTGAGGTGGCGAGGCAATCGCCTCGGTCGCGACAGGATCCAGGCCCGAACCAGACCCGGCCTGGATCCATTTGACTTAAAACACCCCCCGCCCTCTTCTCTCCCCCCGATGGTCGCAACCCTCTCTCATCCAGTGCCCCTCACTGCCGTTCGCCGCCGGAGAACCCGCCATCACCATTGTCTACGGCCGCAACACCTGCCGTCAATGCCGTCTTATCCTGAAGAAGCTCCCTATGGCATTACCTCATTCTTGAAGGTGTTACACAGGAGCATTTTAAGATTTTTGAGTTTTTTCTCGTTTTTTCTTTTTGAGTTGTTTTTTTGTGTTTATGCAAATTATTGTAACGTAACATCTTCCTAATAGCATCTTAATTCTTCGTTATTGTCGTAGTTTGTAGAAAGACCGTTTTAGCTGTAAAAGGTATGTTCTTTTATTTTTTATTTTTTTATTTTTGGTTTATGTTGTAAACATGATACAATCGTTGTTAATAGCACACCAGAGAGGCAAAGAAGTCGAACGTTGCCTTCATTTGTTTTGGAAAAATTTACCGAACAAGTCGGACATCATTTTATGCATTTTTAATGTAATTTCTGCTGTTTTTGTATTTCCCACATTTTTTAGATATGTTCTGAATTTTTAAATAATTTTATCTGCATTTTCGGACATAATTGTTTTATATGTATTTTCCCTACATTTTTAGATATATTTCCTGCATTTTTCATATATATTTCCTGCATTTATGATGCATTCACTGTATTTTTATATATTTTCAACTTTTTATATATATTTCTAACTTTGAAAAGAAATATAATAAAAAAATGTCGCCTAATGATGCCAGCCTCAAGTGCCTGAGACGAAGCAAGGGGTCCCTCGTCTCGATCGTCTCACGTCTCTGACTACGTAGGAACTTTTACATATCAGTCCTCCGAACATGTCTTCTCCTTTCTATAGTGTGTTATCAAAGGAGGGTATTTTCACCAAAACAATAAAAATACTTAACTAAAAACACTTTGATTACAGACCGAGTGGGGACATTTTTGACCTTTGAGCATTACAAGGACTTACTGTTTTTTCGACTTGTACAAGGACATTGATGTAACCCCAAAATTATTAAAATTTAAAAATTTAAAAATTTATTTTCCACTTTGATCTTTTATTTGACTTAGGACCTAGCATCAACTACTAAGAAAATATGTAGTATTCCATAAGAGTATTAGCTAGGTCCAGGATATGTATAAAAATATATGTTGAGGTTGTTAAGTTCTTTGAAATTTTATTTTGACATCTCTCCATCGGATGGTGTGAAAATCCGATGTTAATTGCATCGCGAATACTCGAATACTCTTGATTACCTGTCATAGCAATCTATGAAATAGAAAACATACATCCACAAAAGATAAACACATGGGAACAACGGCCCATAAACTTGATGGAATGCAAACATTTAATGTGTTTTAAATTTAGTTTGATTTGAACTTCTCTACTTTTAATTTGTTTAATTAAAATTGATTTGAGTTTGTTTGGAATGGAGTTGAACTGATTTGACTTTAATTTACTTATTGTTTTAAGTTCAGTTTGATTTAAATTGAATTGGGTTGAATTGGTTTAATTTGATTTTGTCTTATGCGATTTGATTTGAGTGGAAACTATTTTGTTAAAACTAATCTAAATTTGGTTTAGTTTGGAAAATTGAATTTGGATTTGATTTGAGAGATTGGATTCTGCTTATGGGTTGCTTATTGGTTTAATTAGAGTCTAACTTATTTAGTCAAGGTTGGTTTGAGTTTGTTTGGAAAATTTAATTTGAATTTGTTTGGGAAATGTGTTTTGAGTTTGATTTGAGAGATTTGTTTTGGTTTGTTTTAAGATGGTCTAATACTTTTTGCTTTAAGAATTTACTTTGAGATTTGATGGGTTCATGATCTGTTTGAATTTTGAAAAAGGTTTTGCTTGACAATTGGATTTGATGTTGGTTAGATTGAGATTTGTTTTGAAATTTGTTTCATTTCTTGTGAGGATTTGATCCAATTTATAGTTCAAGACTATTTTCATATTCACTGAAGTTTATTTAGAAATTTCGAATTTTTTTTTGTTAATTGTCCTGTCTTGAGTTTTGATTGAGATTTTGTTGTATGTGTTGCTCTTGATTTGATTTGATTTTTAGCTCTGTTGAGATTCAATTTGGATTTGATTAGGAAAATGGTGTCTTGCTATGTTCAAGAGCTTTATTTAGATTGTTTAGAGTTCATCTAAGGATTTGATTTGTTTTGGCTAAGATCTGATACTTATTTAGTTTGAATATCAATTTTTGTTTGAGTGTGTTTTTATTTGGAGTAATGGATGAGTCTAAGATCCTCTGATGATTTCAACTTGCATTTCCCTAGATTTTAAGATTTCTGGATTTAAATTTGAATTTGAAAAGCTTTGATTTAAAATCTGTTGGGATCGACTTTTAAATTTGATTTGTTTATTCCAGATGTTGACATTTTACATTTCAGTTTTGATACCCTTGGGATCCTCAGATCAAAATTTTGTTTTGAAGATCTTGTTTTCCCAATAGTGTTTTCAGATTAAGAGTTTATTCAGATTTATGCAACCTCCTGATGTCTGAAATCTAGTCTTTGGGACATATGTCTTCAATATTCAGATTTGAATTGATGATCTCTTATGACCAGAGGGTTAAGAGCATTTGATTCAATTTGTAAGATCTGGGGCCCCCAAGAAATTAAGATTAATGTTCCAGGGTTTTTTTTCATTGCCACTTCTGCTTTGTTTATCTTTTGGCCATTTGTTTTGATTGGGAATTCACTGATCTCAGAATCTCTCAGCTCCGAACCAGCTTGTGATTGACACGTTTTATTCTCCACTGGGTTAACTGGGAAGCAGGTCTTGGCATCACAGACCTCTCAATTTTTTTAGATATTTGCATTCCATTAATTTCATGAGGTTATTCATGTCCTTCACAAAATCAAATGTGCACCGAACATAGCATTCTCATTATTTTTGTTCAATCCAAGACACGCTTTCACAACTTGAATGGTTTGAAATCAGGCTCACCGGATCCTTGATGGAATATGCCTTGATCGATTTGGGATAGAAAATACCCAGCCTTTGATAGGCATATGGGCATTCTTCCCACTGTTTTTTGTAGATTTCATTAGCATATGACCAGCATGTTGGCATATTGATTATGCACAACCTTGCATAACTTAACGAAAATGGTAAGACATTGGGGTCCTTTTAATATATCTTTGTATGTCTTCCTTAAGGACGTAGGGACAAGTGGTTAGCCGACCCCCCAACTAGTCCAAATTTTATTTTTATTTTAGGTTAAGCTGAGACGTAAGGGCAGGTGGTTAGCCGACCCCCCAACTAGTCTCAATTGTAAATTAAACAGGTAAATTTTTATTTAATTATCATTGATGGTTTGTTTTAAACAAATTTTTAATGTCAATTTGAACTTCCCGGAATACTGTTCACGCAAGGGCTCAATGAGCTTCTGAGTCTTGAGCAGCCCATACCGAAGGCATCTGTTGGGCCTGTCCAACAGAGGCCCTTACTCTCTTTCACATTTTTCTTGGTGGGCCCCACATGACTTGTACCGGATGGGAGAGAGGTTGAGCGATCAACCGCCAGCTCAACCGTGCAACGCCGAAGGGACGCTGATTCTCGCTTGCAACGACGCCTGAGGGTAGAGCGAAGGGGAGATCGGGGCATGGTCACACAGGCACTCGAGGGAGTGCAGAGATCAGCTGATAGCTCCCTTCCGGCGATTGTACGATGGTTTTTCGACCACTCCGGCAGCGACAGAAGAATGCTAGGCCCTCGATGGAAGCGGCAATGGGAGGAAGGGGATTGATGACAATGGCTCAACGGCAGTGCATGGCTCCACAGACCTTGCTGACGATGACTATGACGGCTCCCTCTGGGACAGTAGCTGGGCTCGACAGTGATAGAAGAAGCTCCGGGCGGGCTATCCCCCTCCCAATGGTACTGCGGGAAGAAAGAGCGGGCTTCGACGAAACGAACAATACACGTCGGCTTCGGTAATCCCCCTCTGGCTTCTCCCCTTCTCTCTCTGCTCTGGCCGCCCTCTTCCTTTCTTCTTTTTTCTCCCCCCCCCCAGCCACGCAAGACAAGGAATGTTTAAATAGGTCATTGTGTCCTCTCCGACATGGAACCAGACTTCCTTCTTTTGAAGCTGATCCCCCTGATGGCGTCGGACAATTGCAACAATATCTCCCCTCCCAATCTTGACCAGATTTGGTACTGCTATATATTGGCAATGACCGCACGCACGTCGGACCTCCTTAGCGAAGTCGCAATCCTTCCCTTTCTATCTTTTGAGACCACAACCCTCCCCTAGATATGTGGAGGTTGATACGGTATTATCTAGGAAGCCGCGGGAGGAGTTGGCTCCCAAGATGGCAAGCTCAGTCCTTGTCATAAGTCTCCAGACATTGTTTCCCGCAAGAATTTGGATGCTGAGGTGGCAGGGGTTGGGGTTTCTCCAAAATGCCCTAGTAAAGTTGTAGTGTGGAGACCAAATGGGCCAAAGAAAAGCCATCACGATGGGCTTCTCAAGACTAAAATTTAGCCCATTAAATGTGTGGAAAGGGCGTTGCAAAAGAGACATTAATATGGGTTAAAATTGACTCTTGATGAAAAGACAATTAATTGTGAAAATGGGCTAGGCAACTGGTTGTTGGCAATTGATTTGGGTCCATTAAATGGGCTCAATATGAGGATTTAAACATTATTTGTCCGAATAAGATTTGGGCCCCATTAAGAAAAATATGAAATTTTTTCTTCAGAAATACAAACAATTACAAGAAACAATATGTAAA
Organism: Cryptocoryne crispatula var. balansae; assembly: GCA_036172225.1. NCBI lineage: Eukaryota > Viridiplantae > Streptophyta > Magnoliopsida > Alismatales > Araceae > Cryptocoryne > Cryptocoryne crispatula. The sequence goes on along the minus strand of CM069918.1, from coordinate 43,986,653 downwards.
AGAATGTCTAACCCATTTTCTAGTGGAACCATTATGGACACTCTAAAAAATGCTAAGATATGTTTTGGCGGTTACCTCACGCTGTACGGAGCATGTTGCAGCCATTGGAAAACCAACTCGAATCGCAATTATGGACACTCCAAAAAATGCTAACATATGTTTTGGTGGTTACCTCATGCTGTATGGAGCATGTTGCAGCCATTGGAATACCAACTCAAATCGCAACCCCGCCTCAAGAGGTTACAGACAGGATATTGCGATATCCAATAGGAGAGCCTCGGATCATAAAAGCCCACCAAGCCCAATAATCTCGTAAAATGTCATCAAGAAAAACAAACCATGGTTCCAACCAAAGAATATTCCCTTTGTTTTAGTTTCAAATTATTTCATTATATTATTATACTACATTTATCATACATTATATAATCTAAATGTTATATATTATTATAATTTATGATTATATATTTACACATTTGTATTTTATGATTATATAATTATTTTATTTTATTTCATTAAATTTTTATTTTATATTTATTCTAATATTTTAATTTAATCATATTAATATTTAGTTTATTTCATATTTTGCTATGTAATTTTAATTAAATATTTAAATATTTATTAAAATATTTAAACTTATTTACAACAGATTTGAAAATTAATTTGAATTTTTCATTGCATTTAGTAATTTTTTATTATAAATTACGTATGTTTCAATGACTAAATATTAAATTATAATAAATATTAGATTAATTATACCAACCATATTCATTAAAGACATATGCCCATATATCACCTTTGAAAATATAAAAGCACGCTAAATAGGAAATGAAGGTGAGAGGCAAGTCAATAAAGACACCAACATGAAATTGTACGTGTCAAGTACACAAACAAATTTGCAGAAACATAAAGAAGGCAAAGACAAGCAGTAATTAAATTATTGTAACTTAATATCAAACAAATTTCACTGATTAAAAAACACATAAAAACAAGTAACTCAATGGCAGGCATGCTCATTTAAAACCCTAAGAACATGTTGAGCATCAGCATGTTCCTCCAATTTTTATTTTCTCACAAAGAACAACTAAGCAAACTACTTCAATACAAAAAGAAACGCCTGTATAAACATAAATTACAGACATCAACCTTACAAAGTAAAATAACTTAATTAGACGCTTACTCTTAAGAAGAATGTATGTCCTTAAAAAAGTATCACGCTAAAAGAAGTTATAATACGCCATGCCCCAAAATTTGTCAAAAAAGCATCACAACTGGTAAAGCATATGTAAATAAACATCACATAATTGTTAGGCTCAACACAGAATCAAAAAATCATGAAAATCGGCATTCATACCTTCCGTAATTTCCCCTCGTCCATTACCTTTCTCCTAGGGGGTTGAATTGTTTGATTGGCAATCAACCTCACAGAGCCATCTCCACCTAGGTTATGCACATTTCTACATGGTGGTGGTGGTGGTACAACTCTTGATAGCTGCGAAAATGAACTCCATTCAGTATTTATATGCTTCTCTACAAGAAACCAAGACTATTAGTAACATGCCGTAATTTGTTCAGAACCAACGGAGGAGAAGAAGGCGAAGAATAAGGTGGTGAAGTCAAAGAATGCAACTGTCACATCGACAAATGACAATCCTTCATAATAAACAAAAAAAAAGAAAATGCAAGTCAACAGACTATTTATGTGGGATAAAGCGAGTAAAAACCAAAGTATTAACACTGTAAATGAGCTAAACCAGGTTAAAATAGACTGAGTTGGGTCCAAACCAACCTAAACAAGCCTTTTATCTAGCTCTCTACAACCCCATCAGAAGTCCTCCTGCCTCCTGCTTCCTCCCCTCCAGAATAATTATCTCCTTTTGCTCTGACATTTCCCATGGGGTTCCTTCGAAACAGAAGATGGGGTTGCGAGGAGCACCATAACAGCATGCCCATGTCGCTCATGCACAGTAAGGTGGCAATGGAGAAAGCAAAGGGTCAATGCAAAATAGCACGTTTGATGAATGGGCGGTAATGTGGAATGAAACATGGGATAGGTGGGTGACCAAAAAACCCAACTGAAGTTTCTAAGGATTAGGTACAGCTAAGGTAAAAGCCAATTGCTTAAAAATAAACATACATATTTTTTTTTTGATTCACGTGGCTCAGTGGCCAGAGAGCCCGCAGGTGCCGCGGGAGGCGAGGGTTCGACCCCCGTCGAACCCATCAAGTCGTCCCCCCCAGGGGACGCCTGGCTGGCGCCGCCGAGAGGCGAAGACGCGACCTGCGCCCCCAGGCGCAGGTCCCCGCGCCAGTCGAGCCACGCTCGACCGGCAAAAAAAAAACATACATATGAATATATTATAAAAATATATATGAATATATATATTTTTATAATCATATATTCATATGTATGTTTGTATTTTTATATTTTATTTTATATTATAAAAATAAACATACATATGAATATATGATTATAACTGTACTGAAAAAAAATAACTTTTCTTAAAATTTCAAAAATATCTCTAAAGATTTACTTAAAATAGAAAATTTTTAACTACGCAATCACCACACCAAGAAAATTGGGCAACCCAGGTGCTTCCTTACAAGTAGCGAAGAGTGTTTTGTAGGGTTGCAGATGGTCCAAGGAAACACTTGTATATAATTTCAATTTTGATAAATTAGCATATTCTGATTTCAATTATGATTAGTTTGGAATCAAACAATGAAAAAATACTTTAAAGATTAAGAGTTTCAAGATAAGTAGAACCAAAATAGAATATATGTATTATAAATTTAATGAAAATCAAAGAGAAATAAGCTATGGTGTTAATTTGGATAGAATAATATTATCCGGAAGCTAATTCAAGTATCTTGGATCAATTATTCACGAAGATGGAAAATGTGACAAAAATATTAATCATCGAATTAAAGCAAGTTAGATGAAAGGGGAGATTAGCTGAAAGATTCCACTAAAGTTAAAAAAAATTATCATACACCTATAAGACATACAATTTTATATGTTAGTGAATGTTAGATAATAAAATAAAACATACTTATAAAATAAAGGTGGTTGAAATGAGAATATTAAAATGGATGAGTGGTCATATTAGATTAAGTAGAATTAAAAATAAATATATTAAAAATATATAAATAACGACAAGTGTAGATAAATTGAAAGAAGAGAGATTAATATGGTTTGGATATATTAAACATAAATCTAAGGAGACTCTAATAAAAAAAGTAGAAAATATTAAAATAAATAAACAAAAGAGGGCATAAACCTAGGTTAACTTGGAGGAGAGAAATTCAATATGATTTAGAAAATTTAAATATATTAAAAAAGATAACTCAGAATCGACAGGAGAAAGAGAATTTATAAGGCCAACCCTAAGTAACTTGAGACTAAGGCTCAAGTTAAGTTGAGTTAAAAAATAACTTGTTCCAATGGAACTTTTTTCTAAAGTGCTCCTTAACACTATGTATATACAAATATAAATATGCGGTTTAGTGCCATGATTCTATGTGTGCGTGTGATGTGTTACACTATACGAGTACAAATTTATATTTTATCGATATTGACTCATATATATGTAACTCTACATATGTACAAACTCCTACTCAACTCAAGAAAATATTTATTTTAAAAAATTAAATTTTGAGTCTTAATAGTTATATATTGTCTCTTAAATATATGAAATAGGTTGAAATGGCATTTGAATTTAAGTTTAAACTCCGACCAAGTTTTTTAAATGAGTTAAAATTAGAGTTTCACAAATTATTTTAATTGTTTTTAAGTTTTATAAACAAGTTTGTATTGATCTTGAAATTGAATGTTGACTGACCTTAAGTCGAGTTGCTATTCAATCCCGAACACAAAACTCAATTAAGTAATGAATCAAGTTTGAACAAAAATTTAGGCGTTCAGCATACTCGTAAAAACTCTAGTGAGAACTTGAACTCATGTAAAATAAACGAGTTGAGCTTGAACAACATACTACTCAGCTTATTTACCCTCTAGCAGTGCTAACCAATTGACCAACTAGAGGCTAGATTGAATGTGGCTCTAGCCTAGAAACCGGACTGGATAAGAGCATGGTTTGCAAAATCAGTGGAATCAAATCAGAATCAGTCAATTCCAAAATCGGATCGATCACAAGAAAGGCTGAGTACAGTCAGAATTCCGGTGGAATTGGACGAATCGACGTGAATTGGTCTAAATCAATCCGATTCTACCAATTTTGACATGGAATCAGTCGATTCAACTGATTCAGACTGGGACGTTCGACCAAGACAAATTAAGTCCTGGTCTGAATCGATACGAGGCCCAACTCAGGCCTGATATCAATTTGATATCGGCCATTTAAGACCGATATTGGCCCCAAAAGACCGACTTTGTTGAATCAGTCCTAGGGCTTGAAAATTATGGCACTCTTATGGTGATTTTAGCGACCTCCTTGTGATTCCAACAATCTACAAGCGATTATGACATCGACCCTAATGATTCGACGGCAATTCAGGAGATTCGGCATCGATTCTGACGATTCAACAATGATTACAGCAATTCCAGGACCGATTCCGACGATTACTCCAAGTCTTTCCCTTGTTGGTGGGTCTCCCTCTTTAAAACTTGGTTTGAATGAATTCTAAGACCCGATTGACTCCCACATAGCAGATTTTCGTCATTTTGCAAATTGTTAGCATCCGGAATTGTCCCATAAAGGGTCGTTCCAATCCCCCCTTGCCCTAACAGTCACCCCACAGCCCCCTCGGGGGGGTGTCCACACCGAACAGCCTCCTAAGAAGGTTGTTCGGTTTTCCCCCCATCTTGATTACCTTTTCTTGGTTTATTTAATACTTCATTTAATATTTTTAAGTTGTTAACATTGTAGAACGAGAAGCTTAAATGGCAGAACAAAGAGCCTTCGATGCATCAGCTTCTTGTAACATTAGATGGGAACACAGTCACATGGTGATATGGAGAAGAAGATGTTGCAATGCAAATGATGTGCGAAGTAAATAAATGGAGTGTTTCAATTGAAACAACGTAGTTGGATTGGGTGGTAATGTGAAAAAATGTGACAAGGAACATAGAGAGAGCAGTGAGGTTATAAGGGCTTACCTCACAGGAAGAGCCTCACAGAGAGAGAATTGGATTGAACAGAGAATTGATTTGCATGACGAGCTTATGAGGAGAAGAGATGACAACCCAACCCACAAAAGAAAGAAAATAAATCTAGGGCTATAACTAAGGATGGGGATGTCTTCCACAAACTCTGAGTTGAGGAAAGCAAGGCATGCAAGTAAGTATGCACAAAGAGAGGAAGGGAGCAGGAGACTCTAGACCTTGAGATGTTACATTGCGTCAGTCACAATTCGGCCAACACCCACCTAGTGAAGATGCATGAATAGGAAAGGGGACATTTGGGGCAAATCGTTGTTCATATTCCACATGCCCGGCCACCACACCAACAGTGGATGACCCATATTGCTTTAAGAAGCAGAGTGCTTCCTAAAGGATATTATAGCAAGTATTTGAAGGCACCCAAGTAACTGACACAGCTGCCAAGAGAGCAATAAGACATATTGTCAAGTTTTTCTTACATTGAAGTATAAAATTTACAATGTTAATTTATTTTCTTCAATTTTTTTCTTCGAATTTTTTTAACCTTTGCACATGTATGTTTATGCAAGTATCCACATGTATCCACCAGCCCTTACCTTTAAACTATAGTGGATGCCATAATTAAGGCCAAACCGGGAGGAGATAGAGGAGCTGAAGTTGTAGATAGACGACTTCAAGCTGGTCTAGATAGACGACTAGCATTACAAAGAAGTCCATGATTAATTTTTTGATTTATCATTCAGAAAGCACCACATTTTTTAAGTCAATAAATACTTCTAGTCAGATTAAAAATGTTAACTACATATTTTCTTTGATAGATGCCGTTGTGGAAAGATTGAGGAGAATATTGAGCAGATTCTGACAGACAATGAGCCCTCCTACAAGGCAACAGATACTAAGTTGATGGAGAAGAGACACCACATTTTTTTAGTTCCTTGTACTGCACATTCTATAAATTTGATGATGAAGGATATTGGTAAGGAGCCATTGGTGTCTACACTTATCAATCAGGCTCAACTTATCATATCTTTTATGTATTCACATCCCCATTTGCTCCATATTATAAGACAATATACACAGGGGCACAATCTCATTAGACCTAGGCATACAAGATTTACTATAAATTTCATTAGCCTGGAGAGACATGCACTGGTGTGGTTCATTACATCACAAAAATATATAATGTACAAGGCTGATTTGCATAATAAGATGAACCAATTAGAGATCCTGACACAAATAGAGAGGTTCATCATGGACAAGCATTTTTGGGAGAGGATGCATTAGTATTTGTATATCATTGAGTCACTGGCTAACGTGTTGAGGTTAGTGGACTCAAATAATAAAAATCAGATGGGAAATATATATGATGCAATGGATAGGGCAAAGTTAAGGATAAAGGAGAAGAATCCTAGAGGCTACAAGAAGTGGTGAAAAATTGGATGCCAGATAGGATAAGACATTACACCATGATGTGCATGCAACGGGTAATTTTTCGAAACTTTAATTTCAATATCATCATTTCATTGTTAAATGTATACTTTTATCTGACATCATGTGTTGAATACAAGATATTTCTTAAGCCCTAACATCCGATATGGAGGGAATGTGTGCAATGACAATGAGGTGGTGAGGGGTACATTAACTGTGATTAGAAGACTTTTAATAACTCAACAGGATGGGACAAAGGCTGAGTTAAAAGTAAGACAAATGAATATTGAACTTGTTTTTGGAAAAAGGATATTAACTATGTAACATTTATCTTTTTTCAGATGCAATCATACAATATGAGAGTCGGAGTATACTCAGATTCAGATTTGAAATACTCCTATGACAAGGTTTCTCCCGGTATAAAAATTTAAGTTGTAATAATTTATTGTTAAGTATATTCTTATTAAACAACACTAATACTCTATTAAGATTTTTTTTTAAGTTGAAAGATAGGTGCAAGTGAGCACAAGAAGTTTATGGAATCCACAAGCTTACATTGTCGTGTGCAAATTAAGTCAGAGCACTACTTCTTGCCACTACAAAAAGAACTATAACACATTTACCTTTATTCACATAAAAAGAAGGAATAGGCTGGGGTCTGAAAGGCTAGACAAGCTAGTGTTCTGCCACTACAACATGCACTTGCAGATCAAGAACATCAAGGCATGCTAAAAGTTGACAGAGAAGAGATTTGCAAGATTTATAAGAGAGCCTTATGAAAAAAGAGCTACTTCAGAGTCCCAGGTGCCTGAAGAAGTGGTTGTAGACAATATTTTCTAGGAGGAACACCCACTTTCTGCATGGTTAGAGGAGAAGACAGGAAGGACACCACCAAAGCTTGACCCAGATGACCATACATAGACTGAAGGAGAGCTTGATGATGTTAAGAGTGAACCTAAGGAGGAGGTTGTTTATGACACTCAGCCAAGGATTCCGGAATTGGAATCGGCCGATTCCTGGGAAGGGAATCGATTCCGGATCGGTCCGGAATCGTTTTTTTTTATTTTATTTTTCGTCAAAAAAAATCGAAAAATTCAGAAAAAATTCTAAAAAAATAGGAAATGAGTTAGAAACATTTTAAAAAATAACCAATGCATGATATCCACAAGACCACATCATACAAATACTAATGAACACCAATTGAAGACTTGAAGACTTGAAGTTAAGTACATATTCCAATTCCATTTATTCGAATATCAAAGAGTTGATACATCATCGAAAAAAAAATTACATCATATCAATCTACTATCAATATTTGGGATAAAGATATGGGTTTTCCTCCTCTCCCTACTGCGCTTCACGCTCCTCCCTCGTGCTCAATCTTGTATACTGTCCGGGACCCATTCCATATGAAAATAATGCCGATGCCATGCCATGAAGGTCAAATGGATCGGACTGCGGGATGACCGGGACGTAAGCAGAGGATGGTGGAGCTGGTGGTGTAATCCACTGTTGGTCAACCTGGCCAAATGCTGGATACTGTGGCTCCATAATATAAGAATGCGGTGTCTGCTCATCCAGCGTGTAATACGGCTTTGGAAACCGTAAATCAGGTGACTCAGCTGCTGCTGATGGCTGCGTCGCTGGTATACACTACTCGTCATCATCACCTGAGGAGTGAGAAGGAGCCTGCGTGCTGTCATCTGGGCTGACAGGACACCTGACCTCTAACTTCCTTCTCTTTACGTCTAAAGACGCAAGTGGATTTCATTCACTTCTTCTATTCACCTGAACTCATCACTCAATTAAAAAAATCAATGTTTTAAAAAAACTACACCTCAAGATGTCAAAATGTACATCTAAAGACTAAAGGTGAAATGGTGGAAAACCACTTCAAAACTTACGTTTTCCTTCATCTTCGTGAGGTGTACACCATGTAAAAGAAAATGTCACAAGGCATCAATGTGTTAAGGCAAGAGAAAAGCGCAAGGGCATTTCGGTAAGAAGAAAAGTGTGTCGCGTGCGTCCATTGGCATTCTAATTTTTGTATGTAAGTGTTAAATATAAATGGCAAGTACGTTCACCTTCTCGGCTCGTGTTGTGACGGTGGCAGTGGTGGCGTGCAATGCGGTTCCTTCTGGCGACGCAACTTGCAACACCAGCGAAGCGAGGAGGACCTGAGGTGGCCATCAAGCCACTTCTTCTTCTGCCATAATCAGTGCTCACAGCATTAGGAACAGGAGGCGGTGTCATTGCAATAGTTAGGGCTCCGTCATAGCCCAATCATGACCTCTCATTGTTGTTGTGAGCCGTCGCTGATAGCTTTGATAAGTAAGTTTTTATTTAACTTGTTACTATTTGTTTATTAATGTTTATATTATGGGGCCCTCCATTTCCCCTTGACGACTTTTCTAATATAACACCGTTACTCTGCTAGTAAGATCACTTAGTTAAATTAAGCCGTTTAATAATTTGTTAGTTAATTTAATATTTAACTTAGTTAAAATAATAGTCAATAACTAATAACTTATGTAAGTTATTTAACAACTTTTAGTTATTATTAGTTAACATTATTTTAATTTCTAACTACAATCTACAATTGTCTAATAAAGTAATAACTTTAGCTTACCATACATTCATATTTAACAATAATCATAAGTTATTAACAATAACTCTAACTCTAACTATGAGCTATAATAGTAAGTTACACGGTTAAAATCTTAAAATGTGATAACAAACTTAGTTAAATTAAGTTATGCTTATGCTTTACAACATGTTAGTTAATTTGATGATTTACTTAATTAAATTAATAGTTAATGACTAATAATTTAAGTTGATTAACAAGTTGTTAGGTATTATAAATTAGAAGTTAAAGTTAGTTTGACTGGTTAACATGTACAAAATTTTGAAAAAATAACTTTACATTAACTTACCAGTTATCACCTAATATTAGTTAGCATAGTTAATGTGAAATTACATAGTTAATTTTACCTAAACATATTATACATAAACAGTATACTGTAATAACATGTAATTAATATGAACTTGTATTATTAACATAGTTGTTTTATTATTTCTTTATTATGAATGTTAATATGTTGTTGACAATAATTTCTTTTTTACTAAATAGGAATTCAATATAACTGCAAAAGAGAATATTGGAAGTGGCAATGGCAGCCGCAATGATTAAAAGAAGATCAGGCAATAGGACTGATGCAGTTTGAAAATATAGAGAACAAATAAAAATTCCAAAAGAAGGTAAAAGTTATGTTTACTTGAAATATAAATTTTGTAAGAAGAAAATTAATGATGGTGTGAAAAGATTGAAAGATCATTTGACAAAAATGCATCACAATATATCAGCATGTCCAAAAGTGCTCAAAGAGGTTGAGGAAGAGATCAAAGGTATATTAGGGCTTCTTCGAGACGAGAAGAAGTTAACAGAGAGATTAGACAATATTTGCAACATAGACTCGTATATGATCACGATGATTCTTTACCCATTGAAAGTAGAGATGTCACGGTTGGTGTTTCAGAAGGAATAAAGAAAAAACAACCTAAAGGTCCGATGGATCCATTCGTAGGATTAGGAGCTATGGAGAAACCACAATCTATTCTAAATGCACATTGAAAGAAAAAAAAATAAAGAAATAAAATGTGTCTATCTATTGGATAATTTTTCTTTAAAAATGACATTGCATTTAATGTTGCTAACCGTCTATCATTTAAAAGAATGATTGAGCATATTGGTCAATACTGTAGAGATTTGAAGCCTCTATCGATATATGAGTTGAGAACATGAATTTTGCAAGAAGATGTGAAGACTATTAATAAATTAATAGATAACTTTAGGGCATCATGCAAGATGACTGGTTGCACAATAATGACCGAGTTGGGTGATGTTAGTCAAAGAACATTGATAAATTTTTAATGAATAATCCAAAAGGTACTTGATTTCTTAAATTGGTTGATGTTACAATGGAGGTGAAAGATGCAACCTTATTGTTTACTCTTATTGACAGTGTCATAGAAGAAATTGGTGAAGATAATATTGTGCAGATAGTTACAAACAATGCATCAAATTACAAATTAGCCAAATAAAAATTGATGAAGAAAAGGAAAAAGTTGTATTGGATACCTTGTGCAGCACATTGCCTTGACTTAATTTTAGAAGATTTGTTTGAGATGCCATTGTATGTAACAATATTCAAAAAAGCAAAAAAGGTTATCAATTTTATTTATTCTCATGCATGGTTGAAAGCTTTTATGAAACAAAAACTTGGAAAAGAACTTCTTAGACCAGCTACAACTCGATTTGCCACTGTATTTCTTACTTTAAATAGTATTCTTGGTTCAAAAGAAGGGCATCAAGAGATGTTTGCTTGTAGACACAATTCACACAAAGTACTTATGTAAAGAAACCGATTGGGAAGTCTGTTAAAAATATCATCTTCGAAAACCCACACTTTTGGAGAGGTGTTGCTTTTGTAGTTGCATCCATAAAGCCATTAGTGAGTGTATTAAGAATAGTAGACGGTGAGAAATATCCTCCAACGAGTTTTATATATGAGACAACGGACAAAGCTAAAGAAAAATTGTTGAAGCCATGGTTGTAAAAAAAGATAAATATGACAATTTAGAAAATAATTGATAAAAGATGGGAGTGTCAATTGCATCAACTGTTACACACAGCAGGCTACTTCTTAAATCCACAATTGCAGTATGAATCTTCATTTTCACAACATCCTAAAGTCAAACTTGGCTTGTGCAGTTGTATGGGCAGAATGATCAAGGATGAGGACGTCAATTAAAAGCAAATTTACAACTTATGCTTTTGTTAATGCGCAGGGGATGTTTGGAGATAGATTAGCTATAATATCAAGAAAGATGAGGAGTCTAGGTACTTCTACAATCACAATAGTACTTAATTAGTTATTAGTTTAAATTTTGAAGTGTATTTTATAATTTGATTATTTTTTATTTTCTCAACTGATTGGTGGTTAGTATATAGTGATGAAACTCCAGAGTTAAAATATTTTGCTATCCGAATTTTGAGCCTGATTCGTATTGGAGTGCTTTTAACCAAGTAATTGCATCTTATATTTACAATTAACTTTTCAGCAAGTAGCAACTAACAACTAATTGTTTTGTGGCATACTATGTAAAAAGTGTTATGTTTCTAGGTACATACAAAAAGAAAAAATAGGTTGTCACAACAAAAATTATTTGTCTATCTTATTCATGTAAAAAAATATCTAAAGGGTTTGTAAGGCAAAACTAAACATATATATTAACATATAATAGTTGTCAAGGTGATAAGACATCCAAAGCACTCGAAGGGCCTTTTCGCTTAGGAGCCAAGATATAAAGAAGATAAGTGTGATAGGAATCGAGACAATTCCAACCCCAACACAAGTAATATCCAAACATCAAGCGCTTCATTAGACTCTATGATATGAAGATAAAAAATACATTAAGATAGAAAAAACACCGATTAGAGACCATCAACGCACGGGAGATGTCGTAGAATTTATAACGTTAAGCAAGGATTCCGGAATCGGAATCGGAATCGGAATCGGTTGGGTCCGATTCCGATTCCGATTCCACGAATCGGCCGATTCCTGGGAAGGGAATCGATTCCGGATCGGTCCGGAATCGTTTTTTTTTATTATTTTATTTTTCGTCAAAAAAATTCAAAAAATTCAGAAAAAATTCTAAAAAATAGGAAATGAGTTAGAAACATTTTAAAAAATAACCAATGCATGATATCCACAAGACCACATCATACAAATACTAATGAACACCAATTGAAGACTTGAAAACTTGAAGTTAAGTACATATTCCAATTCAATTTATTCAAATATCAAAGAGTTGATACATCATAAAAAAAAATTACATCATATCAATCTACTACCAATATCTGGGATAAAGATATGGGTTTTCCTCCTCTCCCTACTGCGCTTCACGCTCCTCCCTCGTGCTCAATCTTGTATACTGTCCGGGACCCATTCCATATGAAAATAATGCCGATGCCATGCCATGAAGGTCAAATGGATCGGACTGCGGGACGACCGGGACGTAAGAAGAGGATGGTGGAGCTGGTGGTGTAATCCACTGCTGGTCAACCTGGCCAAATGCTGGATACTGTGGCTCCATAATATAAGAATGCGGTGTCTGCTCATCCAGCGTGTAATACGGCTTTGGAAACCGTGAATCAGGTGACTCAGCTGCTGCTGATGGCTGCGTCGCTGGTATATACTCCTCGTCATCATCACCTGAGGAGTGAGAAGGAGCCTGCGTGCTGTCATCTGGGCTGACAGGACGCCTGACCTCTAACTTCCTTCTCTTTACGTCTTCAGCCATCTCTGAACTACCAGAAAGTCCGGAACCCAAAGTTTTTTTCAACTTTGCAAATCCTCCCATTTTCCGTGCAGTCACCTTTGTTTTCGTTCTCCCGAACCGCGAACGGGCCGGGTAGCGGCCGCCGGGATGAGCCGGAGCCGGAGCCGGGGCCAAAGCCGCAGTGGTCGCTCCATAGCCGCCGAGGCGAAGAAGGCCCTGCCCGAGCCTGAGAAGTAGATGGAGGTGGAGCTGGAGCATCCTCCTCGGCTTCAACACCATCCAACTCTCATTCAGCCCATGCACGGTCATCGGGATCAAACTCGGTGCGTGATCCCCGGCTTCCCTCTCTCTATCCGGAGGCAAGTGCGTGCTCCTCACGGAATATCGGTCCACGTGTCCACCTCCTCGGGTGGTGGTGTGGCGGAGGAATGCCTGCGCTCGTACGGGCCACTGCGAATCGTGCGAAATCGTGACTCGGCCGATCTTCGTCGATCCTCGATGTTCTTTATACGCGGCCTCGTATTGTAATGACGAGAAGACCGGCTTCTCGGCCGGTCCGAGGTCAACTTTGTTCCTCCTTTTCGTATGTATCGAGTTGAATGTACTCCGGTTCCTCTCGCGATGGGAGGAACTGGTGCTCTGGCTGAGTATCCTGATACCGATGGCCGCAAGTGGATTCCATCCACTCCTGGTGTTCACCTGAACCCACCACTCAGCTGCAAGAAAAACACAAGAGAAAAGGAAAACAATTAGCCCATCATCACCATAACTTATATGAAAAGAAAAGAAATTCCTCATCAAACTATTACTATACCAGGTGACACTTTGTCAACTGAATATTTCAGGTCAGCATCTGAGTATACACCGACCCTCATCTTGTACTTCTGCACCTGAAACATTTAAAAAAAAAACTAGTTGCCTGGTAATGCTAGTCCAAGGTATTTAATGAACTCTAACTTACTTCTATCTCAGCCTCTATCCTGTCTCGAGATCGGCACGGCCGCCGGATAGCTGCAAGTGTACCCCGCATCACCTCGTTGTCGTTGACCACTGTCCTCCATATTGGATGCGGGGGTTCGAAAAATATCTGCAAGATTTTATTAGTTAACAACCGTGCGTATAAGACAATTATACAAAGAAAATAATTTTTTAACCAAGTTACTGCGAGCGTGGACATCGTGGTGCGAGGTCTTGTCCCATCGGTCATCAATGATCTTCCACCACTTTTGCAACCTACGGGATTTTTTTCTTTAATTTTCGGCTTTGCCCGGTCCATAGCATCATACGGTGTGCCCATCCGGTCCCCGTCATCCGAGTCTACCAACCTCGAAGACAACTACGGGTGGCTCAATGATTGCCAAGTAGTAGGCAATCCTCTCCCCAAAACCTCTTGTCGGTGATACGCTTCTCGGACGACAAGAATCTCCAATCCTTGCTCTTTTGTCGTACGGGTTGTCCACCATATAGTTGTAATACTCTTCGGTTGTGTGAACCTAACCAATGCATGCTGTGCCGGTGTAAACTCTCGTATGATGAAGTTTGTGGCAAATCGTGTCGGACCGGGCACGACAAGATCGTGCCCTCTGTGTGAGATCTCGTGATATGTAGGAGGCGGGGATGCGAATAAATAAAAGATGTGATCGTCCGCGCACACGACAAGTGTAGATACACCCTCCTCCTTGCCTATATCCTCTAAAATGAGATATATGGAATGTCGCGCACAGGGCACCCAGAAGATGTGCTTCCTCTTCTCCATCAACTTCCTACCAGCCGCCTTATATGATGGTTCGTTGTCAGTGACAATCTGAACCACATTGTCCTCCCCGAGCTCCTTCACCACCCCATCCATCAGAGAAAAGATGAAGTCGGCATTTTTTATTTTCCCGGAAGCATCTACCGACTTCAAGAATGTAGTCCCCTCAGAATAGTACACCAAGAAGTTTATCATACTCCTCTTGGTGATACCTGTCCACCCATCGCACATGATGGTGCAACCCCTCTCCTTCCACACCAACTTGAACCCGTCCATCCACTCCCTCAACTCATGGACCTCCTCATCCAGGCCAGCGCCGTATATGTGTCTGCTACCCGGGGCTTGCAAACCCGGTCCAGCCTCACCCACGGCATCCACCATCGTCTGGAAGTAGGGGCTGGTGTGCGTGTCTTTGGGATGCCTACATCAAGTTAAAAAAAAATGGGATCAGGGTAAAATACACTTTTAGTAAATAAAACAGGCATAATGTCAAATTTAATTCAAAAAGTGATACCTGCATGTAAAAACCATTTGACAATGTGGCGAACGGCTCCCTTTGCAGCCGTTCCTGTAGCATTCACCCCTTTCATTACCTGCTTTATCCCCATCTGTCCAGCACTCTGTTTCCTAAATAAATACTCGTCACTCGGTGTAAATCGAGTGCTGGTGGAAGTGGAACGGCGGTATGGCTCCTGTCTCCTGGGGTCAGGCTCTCGGTCCCGAGTAGGGCGAGCCGATGCTGATCGGCCCAAAGCTGGGTCAACTCTAGACCCAGACCCTCCTGCTCCCCTCCTCATGTCCTCCTCCTCAGCCGATGCACGCTTGCTAACGTGCCTAGCACGTCTCAGCTCGGAGTCCGTGGACTCGTCCTCGCTCTCTGGCTCCGGGCCCGAGGCTGCGCCTTCCCCTTGCCTTTCCCTTCGGAGGTAGGCAAATCGCGGTCCCTCCTCCTCTCGAGTAGCTCGTCCCGCAACTCCTCCCTCTCGCTCGATCCGAACAACCCGTTGAGAGGCTCTACCTGTCGTGTATCCTCTCGTCTCCTCGCTCTTCTCCCTGGGCACCTTGTCACATTTATTTACATTCCCACCCGTTCCGTGATATGTTGTTTCGGCGGAACACCCCCCCCCGTTCATCTCCTTCCCGCACCACTCGCACCGTACCCTCTTCCTGACTAGGGCTACCATATGCCCGGGTTCCCAACCCACGTCGGAAGCACGTGCTGGTGCTGCGTCACCTTGATCGGCCATTGCTTAAATCTGCAAAAATTGTAAACAATGCACTAAAAATGATTAGATAACATACAAATTGTTTTAGACATTGTTCGGGTAGCAGACAACCCAAGAAACACACCATTCGGTATGTTTAAAGGGTTACGTATTTGCCGGAAATCAACGTACGGGGTATCCGAAATTTTTCCCGTACAAAGAACATCCAATCGATGTTCAAATAACTTGAGCGGAGTTATTCGATCACAAATCACCGAGTTTAACTCTACTCGGAGTCGTCGGAAACGTGTAAAAATAGGCGTACGGGATATCCGAAATTTTTCCCGTGCAAAATGGACATATCCGGATAGTTCAAAACTTAAGCGAACTTGTTCGGACAGAAATCGTAAAGTTTAACGACACTCAAACTCGTCGGAAACGCTTAAGAATGGACGTACGAAGTTTTGGCGAAGAAATCTTACCAAAAACCTTATAAAGATCGAAGAAGAGGTTGATTCGATGCCGATCCGAGCTTGAATCGGCGGAATCCTTTGAAGAACGAGCTTGGAATCGCCTGAATCGCCCCTGGAATCGCCGGAATCGGTGGAATCGGGCCGGAATCGACCCTGGATCGACGGAATCGGCCGGAATCGACGGTGGTTCGACGGAATCGAGGCCGGAATCGCCGGAATCGCGCCGGAATCGCCTGCGCTTCCTCCTTCCGCCGCGGGATCGACCGTGGCCAGCTCTGCGGGTCGATTCCGGCCCTAAAAGGGCCGGAATCGGTTCGATTCTCGGTCCACGATTCCCGGTCCAGAGTGAACCGGGAATCGAACCGGGGCCGGGTGAACCCGGCCTTCCGAAGAATCGGTCGGATCGACCGATTCCACATGGAATCGGTCGGAATCGATTCCGACCGATTCCAGGCGATTCAGACCGATTCCGCGGAATTCTTCCCAGAATTGGTCCTTCCGCCGGGAATCAGATCCTCCGATCCGATTCCGGAATCGGTCGGAATCGGACCGATTCCGCCGATTCTGCAATCCATGCACTCAGCCTATACCACCTCCAGCTTCAGCCCCAATGCTATCCCAAGCCTCATCCCCATCCCTAGCCCTAGCCCACCCCCGGGCCCCAACTACATAACCTACTCTCAAAAATACAAAGCAAATGGTACGGACAACACAAGTCTTTTATAGTATTGAAGAAGGTATATCAACATGGGTTGGGCATTGGGACTTCATCCTAGTTAGAAGAAGAAGAACCAAAAAAAAAGTTAGACATCAGGTGACGTCATGTCATTGAAAGCAGTAGTACCACCTCAGAGGATCATGAGGAAGAGTGCATACCACCCACCCAGCCTTCATCACTTTCACATAAAAGAGGTGGTGGTGGAGGAGGAAGAGGAGAATCTGAAGGAGGGGGATCTAAAGGAGGAGGTGATGGTTCTACTTCTAGTGCATGTACTAGTGATGCAGGTGCATCATATTTGGGCTCCAGGCAATATTCTAGTGGGAGAAGTCCACGTTGGCATCAATGGTATTTTGATGAGTATACAGTAGCCAATTATCCATAGGTTGCTTCCCCTTCAGGTTTTCAGCACACAATTCGGTGGATCCTCTTCAGAAGATAGTTTTTAATGATTTTAGTCAAATGACAGAATCGCTACTTTCATATAGGCCCACAAGCCCTGCACCGATCATAAGGGATAACAATGAATATGGTACTTCGGACCATAACAAAAATGATGATGACATCCAAGATCACCAATTTTAGTGAAAGATATATCATTTATATCACTATCATTGTCATTTATACTTTAAATTAGTAATGATCATGTGTTATCGTTCTTATAACATGTTAAACACTAAATTTATATTTAAAAAACACTTTCAAACTTTTTTAAAAAAATTTCCTTATTTTTGTTATTTTTTTTGAAGTAAAAAAAATTAAAAACCCATTCGGATCGATTCCGAATTGGTTTTTCTTCTTGAGAATCGGTCGAATCAGACCGATTCGACCTGATTCGGATCGAATCAGTCCATGCCGATTCCGATTCCTATTCCAAAATCCTTGGGCAACAATGTTGTAAGCTAGACTCGGTCAAGTGGTAAGCCCGGTTACTGTAGTTCCGGGGAGGACCAGCCCGAATGGCTCAATGTAGATGACGGTGCTAACTCGAATGCCGTTGCATTGTAGTCTAAAGAAATCAAGCTCGGAAGCATTGTAGCTTTGTAAAAGGGCTTTGAAAAGCTTCTACATGGGCACCGTAGAAAGCAAAAACAAGGGTGGCTCAATTATGCGAGATAGACAGGTCGACGGTTACGAGACGAGGTGGGGAAGCTCCATGGATGATGGGCAGAAAGGATGCCAGAGAGAAAGATCTTCTCACAAAAGACTCCAGAACCATGTGAAAGGAGAAGATGAACTCTGATGAAGCTTCACATTTAAACCTCTTGCAATTTGTATGCCTCGCCTCGCCTCAGGCTCCTGAGACCACATTTTTTTTTATTATGAGATTTAATTTTAATACTTGAAAAATCTATATAAGAAGGTGAAGAAATATAAAAAAATACAATGAATGCATCAGAAATGCAAGAAATATATATGAAAATACAAGGAATACATTTAAATTTGCAGGAAAAATAAAAGTTATGTCCGAAAATGCATATAAAATTATCTAAAAAAGCTGAACATATCTAAAAAATTGTGAAAAATACAAAAAACAGCAGAAATTACGTTAAACATGTATTAAATGATTACTGCAAAAATAAGTTAAAAGAAGTACCTTTTCTCATTTCATTTCCATAAGCATGCCTAGAAATCGAACACATCACCAAAATTAAAAAATATAATACATCAAGTAGAAGGATGTTGAATAAAAATGATAAACCAAACATAGAAGTACATAAATAACGATAAGTTCACAACAACGTTAAACGTCTCTCCAATCAGTTAACACAAATATCAATAATCAATCGGAAGAGTAAGGGTCATCATCATCAGTAACATGAACATGAATATCCCCATCCGATTCTGAGGTATCTTCATCCATGGCCACACTCTTTCCTTTCTCAATCCTTTTGCCTTTTAGAGGCCTCTGCTCTAGTTGATGGACCTTCCTCTTCATCAATACCCGCTGCTAGTTCAACTTCCCTCCATGTGAGGTCCTCTCCTTCATGCACATACTCGTCGTCCTCTCTAGTGATCCACTCATCAGCTTCATCAATATCGTCCAAAGAAATAGGATCATGATTGAACTTCTCCATCCTAAAATGGCGATCTCGAAGCCTTTGATTGTATTGGACATAGACAAGATCGTTTAGCTTTTTTGTTCCAATCTATTCCTTTTCTTTGTGTGCACCTATAATTTAAGGATGAACATTAGTGTAGAGTATCGAATGAAACATGCTAAATAATGAATGATACTATTGCATACATGTTCAAAGGTACTCCAGTTGCGTTCACAACTAGAAGCACTACAAGTGAGACTCAATACCCTAATGGCAAACCTTTGCAATTGAGGAACCTTGCTTCCCCAATCCTTCCACCAATTTGCTAAAAGAATGATGAGAATTAATTAAAATTAAAACAATACTTTGAAATGTATAAATGAAAAGTTTTGAAAAGTTAAATGTCAACCTGGAATAGAAGTTTTTCTTTGTCTAATGGCCATATCTCTACCAAATAGGCCCTCAGCATCTCTGTATGTATTAAGTTGCTTGGTAATCATATCTTGCTCTTCAGGACTTTCAATTAACCTCTCAATGGTATCATAGAGTCCTTGTTTAATTTCTCCATCACTCTCAACATCCGGATTTGAGTAAAAAAATTGGGAGTTAAGATAATAACCCGCTGCATGTAATGGACGATGGAGTTGATTGTCCCACCTCCTATCAATAATGTCCCAAATTGGACCGTATTTGTCTAACTTCTCATCCAAGGCACTCTTAATGCCTTCCTTTGCCCGGTCCATTGCTTCATATATGTAGCCCATTCTTTGGTTTCTCACCATCCACTAGGCGTAAGACAATCACAACAGGCTTGAATATTGAAAGAGCATATGCTACACCTCTCCAGAAAGTTGTTTTCAAAATGTTGTCACATGATTTCTTTCCCTCAGTTTGCTTAGCCCATCAGTTGCTAGAGCCAATCCACTCTTCAGATGTAAACATCCTTCTCAATTCAGCCTTCAAGTTGTGTAGGCTCTCTAAGTTGAGATACTTGGTCGCAAACCTTGCACGAAAAAAAATAAACAAGTTAATGGCAATCAATATCACTAGTCAATTCACAAACAAATTTAAACAATATAAAAATACATTTCAAATTGAGATTATACCTTGTGACTGCTGCCCTACACAAATTCCTTCCATTGGTGAACTTCCTCATCATGGCAAGAACCTTTGTATGCCCATAAATAAATGTAGTCACATACTTCGCGTACTTTAATTGTGGATTTGATACCCGACAATTTAGAAATATCTTCTAGCATCAAATCAATGCAATGGGCTGCACATGGTGTCCAAAACAAACGAGGATGCATAGACATCAACAATCTACCTGCAGCTACGTAACTTGTCTCGTTATCCGTTACAATTTGGATAACATTTTTCTCCCCAACTTCAAGAACTATTTTGTCCAACAAATCAGCCAACAACTTTGCATCTTTCACTTGTGAAGATGCATCTATTGATTTTAAGAAGACTGTGCCCGTAGGTGTGTTGACTAAAAAATTTATCAATGTTCTCCCTCTTCTATCTGTCCAAGCATCGGACATGATAGTGCATCCATATTTCACCCAACTTCCGTTTTCTTTTTCAACTAAATCTTTAATTATTTGAAGCTCTTTCACAAGCAAATTTTCACGCACCTCATGATATGATGGACCTTTCAATCCCGGGCCAAATTGACCAATAGCCTCTAACATGGTTTGAAAACTATTCAAGCGTACGGTGTTGAAAGGTATACCTGCTTGGTACATCCACCGAGCAATGTATTGCACTACTTTTTCCCTTTCTTCCTTCAAATGCTTTTTGTCTTTCACACTCTTCTCTTTGGAAGCCTCTGGATTTTGCCTCATAAAACGGTCCATAGGACCTCTCAAACGAGGAGGCAAAAATGCTGGATCACAAACAAGTGAAGTATCTTCAGCTTCCATGCCTATCTCCGATGTGTTGACACCAAGAAGGTTGTCTCTTCCCTCAATCTCTCTAATCACTGCAACCTTCTCGAACCGAGCTTGTTTAGCTTGCTCCATATGTTGTTTAATCTCTTCTTTGGCCTCCGATGTAGCCTTCTTGCAAGTTGTCACATTGGTGGATAAACCGGCAATATGTTGCTTCAACCTATATATTCCACCTTTGCAATCCTTGTTGCAAAATGTACATCTAACAAGATCCCGATTTTTTGGATCCACCAAAATTCCATACTTCCAACCAACATCCTTTGACTTAGGAGCATGTCTTGAGATAATGGGGCCCGATGAAGTTGTTTGGGTGTTTGACCCGGTCCCCGAAGCTTGCTCCACAGTTTGAGACATCTTCATACAAAATACATAAACAAAAAATACATAAACAAAAAATACATAAACTCTGTGTTAATAAATCGGATTCAACAAACAATCTGATTTAATAAATCAGATTTAACAGAAACTTGGATTTGATAAATTAAATTTAACTAAATATCTGATTTATTAAATCTAATTTAATTAAAAGTCTGATTTAATTAATAAGATATAATAAAAACTCTTATTTCAGAAATATGAATTTAACAAATCAGATTTAAAAAAACAAATCAGATTTCAGAAATCTGATTTTAAAAAATCAGATTTAAAAAAAAAACAAATCAGATTTCAGAAATATGATTTAAGATATCTAACTAGCATTAACATAAAAAAAGAATATATCAAAATAAAAGAAGTGTGTATGAAGAAGACGGAAAAAACGTAAATTATACCTTTTCGACAACGTCCGGGTAGTTCGGTAATCTTTGCAAACCCGGTTAACAACACTTACGCCTTCTACACGTTGCCAATAGCCTAATAAAAATCAGGGAATGAAATTTACAATGAAAAAGATGAAGACTAACCAAAAAAACGTACCTTGTACGTCTAAATCCGGTCTTCTAACAATGTACACCAAGATAGAAGAAAATAAAACAAAAGATAAGATTTCTGTATTAGTAGAAGGATGTTGAATAAAAAAGATAAAAAATTTTGAAGAAAAAACGTTAAAACCCTAAAACGCACCGGTTGGAGAGCTCCTCCGATGCTCTAGAAGGTTTTGACACCTTCTACAGCTACTGGCGGCGGCAGCGAGGGCTTCTCCGGCGACTGGCGGCGGCGAGGGCTTCTCCGGCTAGCGGCGGCGGCGGCGGTGGGTCCTTCTCCGGCAAGCAGAGGCGTCGGGCTGAAGGAGAGGGGCCGCGGGAGAGAGAGAGCCAGGGCGTCGGGTGCGAGAGAGAGAGAGGAGGCCGCCGCGATAGTTTAAGTCTATCGGATCCGGCCAGTTCGGTCCGGATCCGATAGGCTGAGGCTGAGGCGAACGCCTCAGCCTCGCCTCACGCCTCCCCCGCCTAGGCGGCTAAGGCGGGGGAGGCGATCGCCGCAAGAGCGAGGCGGCACAGGCCCGCCTCGCCTCCTCGCCTAGGCGACCGAGGCGGTCGCCTCTGATAACATAGCAAATGACCCATGGTATAGCATGTGAATCATCCATCACGCATAGCAATCCCCTTCGTCCCTACACCTCCTTCCCACGTAGACCATAGAGCTGAACAAGATAGTGGAAGGTTGGAAAAGCAACTTATCCAAGGCAGTATAATTTGCCAAACATCACCTGCAAAATGACAGTGCAAAAAGAGATGAGCAGCTGATTCATCACTATTTTTAGAGAAACAGCAGCAAATTTCAAATGATGGCATGAAACATTTAAGAAGATTGCCAAGAGACATCCTCCATCATGGCACTTCGATTTTGACTTTTGAGAGGAGAAGAGGCTTCGCCACTTGTCTAGCAAATGGAATTCCAGGCTATCCAATTGAAGAACCCTATAAGATGACCGCATTGAAGAATTGCCAATCACATTCCATCTATTTTGAAATAAATTCCACCCTCCGATGACTTTACTTCTTGAATAGGCATCAAAAACTTCTGGCTGTTTAATTTCCTGATCCCTTAGATTTCTTCTGAGGTGCTAGGATGCAGAAAGACCAGAAGTGAAGCATTTTCTGCAGTCCTCATCCGACACAAGTCATAACAGTACGGGAGAAGATACGGAAGACTGTTTTCCCAGACCAAACATCTTTCCAGAATATGGCATACCTCCCATTTCCAATCTCAATTCCATTCCCGCCATGCACAAAATTGACCACAAAGCATACTCCTCAGATCCTGGACGACCTGATCATAGGGACAACGTTATGGAGAGAATAACTCTTTTCCAACATATAATATTTAGCTAGAATGATTTTCATTCATAAGAATGAAGAGTTCTATATTAGCTTCCAGAGCCACCTGGTAAGACGATCAATACCGAGCATTTAATGTCATTGATGACAGCATATTTTATCCTAATCTATACTATGCCAACATTTATCCATTCCACGTTACTGTCAGAAAAGCCAAGGCCTTATTCTATCTAAACTAGACACGACTGGTTACTGTCAGAAGCTTCTGGGCTGGGCCGGAGAAGCCGGGCGATCAGGAATGGAGAACACAATGATGGAGAGGACGAAGAGGACGATGACGGAAGTGTGTTCGGACAACTGGTAACGTCAAGAGAAGTTCCACGCCACTTCGGTTGTCGCAGGAAGGGCTTCGTCAAAAGCCACTCTGATTGTGTCATAAGATCGCCGGAGAATGCCACATGGGAAGTTGCAGGTGGCTGAACAGCTCCGCTGATTACCAGAGCCTCAACACCACCTGACGGTACAGAATGCTGCTGTCAGGGGGAATGATTGCCATCGAAGAAGAGTGCTTCACAGTCCTCTGGGAATCACCAGAGAACATTGAAACAATGAGGCGACGCCAACAGGCCTTCAACATCCCTCTGGGGATTGCCGGGACATTGCCCCATGAGCTGCACAGTTTGCTAGATACGGTGATGGAGTTGTGTTGGCGGAGATGGTCATTGGAACTATGCAAGACATTTGTACTACTCTGAGTGTTGCTGCCTCAACCAGACAAAGAACAAGATGATGATGACGAGAACCGGTGTGGATCTTGAACTGAGAAAGCTAAAGAACTTGTTAAGGGGGAAGGGAGGTGAATGGCACAGAGGCTGGAGGGTGAGGAGAAGAAGGCAACTGCTGGAAGGTGGATAGGAAGCCAGCCATCCGTCGGGGGTGACGGAGAACTGGGATCTCCCAGGGGTGAAGAAGCTACCAGAGCCAACCCCCCTACATACGAAAACGCAGCCTGAAGGCCCTTAGCTCCAAAAATTATTCATCGTATTCTTAATAAGTATGAAGTACGGATTCAAAAAAGAGAGCCATCTTTACACAAAAAAAAACTTCTAAAGAAACTAAATACAACCAAGCCCTTCTAAAAGCTTAAATGTAAAGAAAGGACTAAAAGGAACTTCAAATATTTACAATCAAGTCCTAAAAAAAGAAATGCAAAAAAAGACCTAAAATCTCTCAAACCGGATCCCCATCACTTTCAAAGCCAAAGCATCCCTCTACAGAGGGAGTGATGCGGGACAAACCGGCTATACCGGGTTAAACCGACCGAAAATGAAATAAACCAGCGCTAACCGCTGCTAAACCACCTAAACGAACCCAAAATAGGCCTAAACCGGCCCGAACCGGTCGAAACAGGCCCGAACCGGGCCAAAACGGGCTCAAGATGGTCTGAACCGGTCAAAACCGGCTCAGAACACCTTGAACCGGCATGAACCGGCCGGTTCAGGCACTGAACCGGCCTGAACCGGGGTGAACCGGGTCAGAACCTGGTCGAACCGGCCGGTTGGCCGGTCTGGGCCGCGAACCGGCGATCGGGCGAGCCGGCGGCCGGTCGCGAGCGTCGCCCGCGCTCACGGACGCGAGCGTACCCCGGGGAGGGGGTCGTGGTGGCTCCCTGGACGTTGTCGGGGTGGTCATATGGCCGAGTGATGGCCGTCCCTCGGTCGTCCTCGTGGCAGCATCGTGACGGGGCTGCGA
Source organism: Cryptocoryne crispatula var. balansae (assembly GCA_036172225.1). Taxonomy (NCBI): domain Eukaryota; kingdom Viridiplantae; phylum Streptophyta; class Magnoliopsida; order Alismatales; family Araceae; genus Cryptocoryne; species Cryptocoryne crispatula. The sequence continues at coordinate 43,961,650 of CM069918.1, read as the reverse complement.
AGTCGCGAGCCGCGATAAAAGAGCGGGCAACGCGGGGGCACTCGCGTCGTTCTTGTCGACGCCGTCGTCCGGACAGGAGCCGTGCGCAGACGACGGAGCAAGGGGGGATGCTGGCGATGGCGATGGTGGTCGTAGCTCCGGCATCTCCTTCTTCCTCTTTTCTCCTTCGTCTATTCATGGTTGCCTCAGGGAAGAAGGAGACCGCGAGAGGGGAGGGAACCGACGCACAGCTGCACGATTCCGGGAGGGCACCGGGGCTTCGGCGACAGGGACGGGAGAGCCCGAAAGAAGCTTGCGATGACAAGGGAAAGGGGGAGGTCGGATCCGAGGATCGCCGGATCTGCCTTCCCCTCCCTCCCATTCCTTCTCCGCCTTCTTCTTCCTACGCCGTATCCACGCGAATGGAGTTGGAGGAGTTGGATCCGGCCCTGTCGTAGCCGTGGAAGGAAGCTATCGGAGAGCTTCTGTGAGGGTAGACCTGGAGGGACATCACCGTCTTCCAATCGCGTGAAGAACCGAGAAGGGGAAGTGGGAGGAATGGCACGGAGGCCAGAGGGTGAGAAGGGAGGTAGAATGGCCATCTGTCAGGTCCGGAGGGTGGAAGGGGAAATGAAGACATCGCCATAGGAGGGTGGAGAGGAAGAAGACGGGGCAGAGCCCCCCTACTCGGGACACCAAGCCGCAGCTTCCCAAAAATTCCAATCAATTCTCTATTGAACTATGTACATCGATCCTCCTCTTATAGAGAGAGAAGAGAAAATTCAAAGAAAAGGACTCCCTAAGAAGACTATTTACAGACTAGTCCATTTAAGGACTCAATTAAAAAAAGGCTCAAAAATGTCCCCATCAGGGAGCTTTTCTCCTCCCACTAAATCAAAAATCTATCAGAACCTAGAAGCTATTAGCTTAAAGCTACCACGGAATTCAGGGTCAGAAAGGCTACTCTGATTGGCCAATGCCAATCCTGAGAGAATCAGTCTAGAACAGGCTTGGTATCCATGCTGCAATCCATTAAAGCTACATGTTCCAACAAGAAATTACATTCCAATTTCATGCCTGATAAATGCAAAGAGAAAATGTAATAAACTTACTCAATAGATTAAAGCTGTTTTGATGATGCTAAATCACTAGAAAATGATGAGTGCAAAGGCATGTCAACTGTAAAGCATACATTGCTACCAGAAAGTTTTCAAGAATTTTTATGATTGAAGCATGACATATAATGAGACCTAAACATGTAAAAAATGGAAAGCAAAGTAACAAATTCATAAGCATGATAATAATTTGATGAAGAATAAAGTTTAGTGACATGGCATGAAAAAGTAGAACAAGAAATTGTGCTATGCAAAAATGAAATTAAAAAAACACCATAAAGCAATAACCAACACACCTGTGTTGCTGGTGAAGGAGTATTGTACAGTGGTACATTTAGAAAGCCATTAGTAACTGGTTGCACCCCATTAGAGTACCCAACAATCTCTCTCTGGTTGTTAGCGTGTAACTGTTTAAAGTGCTTTGGGCAGATGTCTTCCGAGCCGATAGTTATCCCACATGCAACACAATGGTCCTCACCACTTTCTAGCTGTCTTTTACAATTCGATTCCGATACATGTGGCATCTGAATGCGAAGCGTAGCAGAGGCAGAAAAGCAATCATCTGCCTCCATAGCTGCACCTGATATGGTAAGATCTATTTGTCAACTGTTGCAGCCTTAAACATCCATATGTGATATTTTATTAACAAGACATTAGCCAGCAAGCTGTAAAACAATGGCAGAAAACACAGATACAGATGAAGCAGACTCATGTCTAGAAATGCAATTGATATTATTGATCAATAAAGATTAGGTAATCAAGAAAACCTAGCATGCACAGTTCCTCATATGCAGCCCATAGCAGGGGATCTAGTGCCAAGGCCTGCATAAACTGGTCAATAGCTGCAGCTCTCCGATCTGTATACCTGTGACCAAATAATGAAATATAACTTTCAACATGCCAAAATATAGATAAAATTTGAGTGAAGCTAGATATATAAAATAATGAAGTAGATGGAGGCAGATGCAAGAAACAACTTTAATCGTGAAAAAATAATCTATCATAAGCTTCAACATCTAAGTATTAAGCACCAGGAATAAATATCACCTTATGAGCTAGAACAAGAGAAAATGCAATCGCAATAGTAGCATTTACAAATAAACAGAACAAGTAGAAAAAAGAAAAGAGCAGAAGAGAACTACTGATAATGATATTCTTTCTGTTAACAATCTCATCCGAACCACTTAACTAGGAACAAAGTCAAGTTAGCATGGTCAGAAAGCGCAATAAACATATCAAGATGAATTGCAAATCATGTGAGAAATAAAATCATGTCCGCTTACCAATAATGAAATATAAGAGACCATTAGAAATGTTAACTGATAAAAAGCACATGAAAGAAAATTCAAATATTAAGTGCAACAAATGCTGACAAACAATAAACCTTTGTAAAGCACAGATAGTTTGGTAACTTACAGAACGAGGAAAAATTATTTACTGAGTGCCGTTTTGGTATGCAAGCTAAATCTAAAGGAATAGTCTGCTTGTCAAAGCTTTGGCTACGACATTACGACGTGTTTGGGATCATACGGCGTGTAAGGACAGTCTACAGTCTATGTAAGTGGACATATCCCTATTGGACAAGCTTGAGAGACAACGACGTCAACTTTAGAATATTTTATTTGTTCAAGATCTTTCATTTATGCCTCTTTCTTTATTTACAAATTTTTTCCTGTCCTATGGGCATCAAGGCAAAACTTAAAATTTTAGATGTTTATACAAGTCAATTTTTGTAAAAATGAAATAACTTTTATCAATACATTTTAAATGATCTAAATTATAAAATGTGACTTCTTTAAAATTCCCCATTTTCTAACTAAAAAAATCAATGAAGATAAATGAAGAAATAAAGAAAATTTGGGGATTTAAGGCACTGTCCTGCTCCATGTTCTCCCTCACTTTCATCCAGCTGAGGTCATTCCATCCCTCCCACCGATCTTCCATCTCTTCTTCCAGCCGATGACGCTATTCTCCTCTCTACTTCCTCCTATCGGCCTTTAAGACTTCTTCGTGGGTTCTTATCCGTTGTTGACCCTATACATCTACGTGATCCATCTCTGTGCACTTTACCTTGAACTAAAGACCACTTGTGCACTAGGGTTTTCTGCTACGCCCTCACTTATGTAGTCAGAGGCTTGATGCACCTGAGGTGAGGCCTCACCTCAAGTTCCTTAGGCAATAGAGGCGGATGGAGAAAAGCTCGGTATCGGGCTGGGAAGATGAAGCTACCAGGTCCATCAGGACCCGGTAGCGACGGATGCGGTGACTTAAGTCACCGGATCCGGCCATGTTAAGCGTATCGGGTCCCATGGACCCAATACGCAAACCGGTAGGGTATAAACCCTACCGGTTGAGGATCCGGTGACTGGCCTTACCGGATCCTCAACCGGGTCCGATGGACCCGGTAAGGCCGTCTTGCCCGCCTGATAGGGTGGGGAAGACGTCATGGTGGCAAGTTGCCGCCGTGGCGGCGATTCCGGGCCACTTCTAGGCCCAAAATCGCCCCAAAATGAGAATCCGATCTACCTCCTTATTTAGTTTTTTTTTTGTTTTAGGATTTTTTTAAGGGTCGATCCGGATCGATTTTTCTTCTGCTGAATCGGCTTGAATCGGACCAATCCAATCTGATCGATCGGATCGGACCCCACCGATCCAAGGACCAATTCCAATCCCGCAATCCTTGCTTCCGACACATCCAGGCTGCTGAATTTGTCCCACCATCTAACGACATTGCGGACACTCCCATCTGTTGCGCCAGATCTGGTGACAACCTCGGCATCACCATCCCTGTAGACGCATTGAGGCAGCCACAACCTTCCTTCGTTGTCCTTCACCAGTCAGATCCACCAGAGTTCCTGCCTCCAACCCTTTCACTCATTTGTCGCTTTCACACCCGCGTGCAGTCGCCGTGTCATGTTCACACATTCGAGAAGCCCCAGTCTCAACACCTTGCCATCATGTGCTGCACACACCCCATTAACTCACGTCCAGATTTGTTCATATGGGCATGCACCTCAGGGGTATACATTGAACGGTTCAACCCAGCATTCGGTTTAGTTTGGTTCTGTTTGAACCACCAGTTCAGTTCAACTGATTTAAAACCTTTCCAAACCGAACCAAATTAGCTCAAACCGTTCAACCCAATTTAGTTAAAATATTATTATATTATTAATAAAAATTATATTTATATAGTTTTTATAATACAATAATATTTATTTTAATTATGTATAACTTAAAATCAGTATATATGTAACTAATTAATTATTTTGAATATTTTATCAATCTTGTATCTAAAACCAAAATGAATTGAATCAAATCAGTTCGGTTCAAGGTTTGGAAAAAAAAATAGCCGCAAATTGAACCAAACTGAACCATGAACACCCCTACACACTTCCCAGTCATCCAAGTATTCACGGTGCAATACTGCCTCCGGTCAAACCTGCCGGACCCCTCTCCTGAGCCCCTTTCACTTCTCTGCATCCACCTTTTCACACCCATGCTCCCAGCTGCCCATGTGTTCAACAGATGTGCCCCTCCAGCTTCCCTCAAGACACCCAAATGCCCTCTCATCCACAGCCGGATCCAATGGTTTGAACAGTGCACAGACCACTCGGAGGACTCTGTTAAGAGCCAGTTCACCCGGTTCTGAGCACTTAAGCACTTTAACATGGTTCAGACCCAGTTTTACTAGCTCAGATTGGTTTAGACCAGTTCAAGACTGGTTCAGCTACAAATTAACTGGTTAAGTTTAGCTCGTTTATCTCTTAATTTTAGTTGTTTTTCTCGCTTTATCCTACAACATGAGCTAATTGTATTCAGGTGGTATGTCTTTTTGTCCATGTCAGTGCTTGTATCACTTCTGCAATGGCTGGTTTACCACCTAGATAGATCTTGTAGTTTCCTTTTTCTATAATATTTTTTTCGATGACTATATCAATAAAGTACTCCCATTTTTTGAAATGCCTTCAAAAAAACAATAAATCATGAAAGAAACCTAGGAGAACAAACCAATTTTATTCCAACTTGCACAGAGAGGGAAGCTAAGCAGAATAAATATCATCAAGACTTTCTACCTTAGGGATGAGCTCATGAGAAAGATATGACATAACGAAACAGGGAAATACTAGCTAAACTGGCCTAAGAAGTTTACAACACACTCTCCAGAAGATGAAACATGCAACAAAACATGGTACCATTATTACCTGTAGATAAGTCCCAAAAGATAATGTCCAGCTGCACCATTTGGGACCTGCAAAGAGATATTTGTGGCCAAAATGCAGTAAAAAACAGAGTTCAAACAATATAAACAATCAAGCATGCAAAAAAGAAATATCCATAGGCGAACAGTTTTCAGTAGTAGTTGCATAACAATGACAAAAAATAGATCCAACTGTAAATTGGATAGCTAAAAAGATGCTAAACTAAAGGTAACCCCATGAATCATGACTCAGTTTTTATTGATGTTCAAGTGAATATGAGCGGTGAATGCTACGTTCCTTCACTAAAACTACCCATGCAAGTTGCAATTTGTTAGTGCACAAAGAACATCGTATAAAAAGATAAGGAGAAAGAAAAAAGAGAGACAAAAAACAGAAAATGAAAAAGAAAACATAGAAAAAGATCTAGGATCCAGCATCACAAGACCCCACAATACAGGAAGAAATCCTTCCAGAACATTTTTTTTGAAGGTAGCAATGCCACAATTTAATCCTTCCAGAACATTCCCAAACAAATTGACTTATTTCCCTCCCCAATGCCAGCTAACAAACAAAAACCCTGGCATAGTATGTACATCATTTGCTCAATCTGAAAATGGTTGCAATGACCCCAAGAAATGATTTATTTTTTCAAACATACCGCTGCCTAATAGAATATCCAGAACCTTCACTAAAATAATCCAAATTATCCTCACAATGCCACAAGTAAGAAACAAGCGATCTTATCTTCAAATAACCTGCAGAAAACACATAATTTACATTCCATTTTATTTTTAACTTGTTTATCCTCAGTGCCTCAAGTAAGAAACAAGTGATCTTGATCTTCAAACAGCCTGCATAAAACACATAATTTACATCCCATTTTAACTTGTTTATGGCAGGCTTTCCAGGTATTTCCTAAAAGAAATCTGGATCACTATACATGGCTTTCTATTCCAAGTCAAAGCCATATTTTGGTAGGTAGAACCACATCTCAATTGTTCTTCAACCTGGTTATTAACCCATCAAGCAAAAGACTGGATAGGCTGTCTTCACCAACCTCCTTGAGAATACCAATTCTGCAACCACACTTCAAGTGGTTTCCACATTAAAAACATAAAGCAGGATCCCCTTCAACACACTAAAAAGTAGATGCCTTTGATGCAACAGAACAAACTGCCAGACTCCATTAAAAAAATCTCATATTTGATTCACCTATCTGCGAAAAAAAATGGCCTATTGCTTTGTCTTTCCAGGAGAATAAAAAAAGCTCTCAACAAGAATGAAAATGGCGAGATGCCCCTGATCCACGAGCTCCTAACATCTGGCTGACGTACAATGACAAACTTCCCCCATCCAGTTTATGCCAAACAGCCACCTGCTAGATGGGCCATCCAACAGCCTTCCACCACTGCTGCAGAAGTGACAATTTCTGGATAGCATAAAACTTCAGCGAAGCTTCCTAATACTACCCATATTTATCTCTATAAACCGTGGAAGATCTCACAGCCACGGTCATAGCCACAGGTGTTGAGAACAAGGAAAAACAAGTGAGGAAGACAGGTCTGTAGACAATCATAACAATTGCAAGTTCAACTATGGTGCATAAGGAAGGATCAGGAATGCAGGATAGAACCTGGACTGGCCAAGGTTGATCCTGATTTAATCAGCCAAATTGGTCGAACTTGACTCGGTCCAACTCAGCACTGACCTGGATGAACTCAGTCCGAGTCAGCCTGAAATTTGCTGAATCCAACCTGGGATTGGCCAGTCTGGGCTAAGAAATGATTGATCCTGGCCAATCTTAACTTGAAAGAACCAATTTGACCACACGTGTCGATTCTCATGCAGTCCAACCTAAGGTTCGCGAGATCAAAATCAGGGGTAGGATCGGTCAATGCCAGTCCGCGAATCAGATGAGTCCGATCCGGACCGATTTTCCAAGATAAATCACAATCCGGAATCGGTCCAGATCAAGTACTTTTAAATTTTTTCTTTAAAAATTCATAAAAATCATGATAAATCCTAAAGAATGTGAAAACCCCTAAAAATTCGTTAAAATAGAAATGTTACACCTAACACTTTCACGTGACCATGAAAGATTTTAAAAGAAATGAATATAAAATAACACTGATATTTATTCAAATATACAAAGAAAATGGCACAATTCATATACAATAGAAAAAAACCTTTGTATCACCAATATAAACAGTATTGGCCTTCGTGATTCTCGTTATCCTAATTCTCTCGGATGCTCCATTGTGACATATCAAACATAATTGACCCATAGTCATATAAAAATAATGATTTAGTCATTTAACTGAGATAGGGGTGGAAAAAATGGCTCCAAATATGAAGCAAGTTTGGACAATTTATCACCGCACACTCCTCAAAAAAAAATCATATGCCACCAATATTTACTCCATCCACTTAAATGTTGCATATGACCCAAATCATCGGATCCCACTTCACTCGTACGTGCACTATTGGAAAAACCAAATTCCCCTCCACCACCACCTCCACTGGAACCACTTATATGTTGTTGTGTAAGTGAAATGTACTCATCATCATCATCTGAATGAGGTGTATGTGTATCATCCGTGATACTCACAGGTATTTGCTTGGCAACTAACTTCCCCCTCTTTCTCACTTCTTATTGCATACCATGTCATACATTGGTAGACCTTCCTCAACAGTTTAAACCCAATAAATATTCTACTCTTTTATGAACTATTTTTGGTGGTAGAAAGACCTGCACATGAAGTAGCAAGCAAATTTGGACCAGTAGTTATGGTTGGAATAGGCTCTGAAGCTATAGTTTTAGGTGGACCCTGGATTGAAGTTGTACGAATAACCTGAGTATCATGTCCTTATTCTTGAATTTGTTCAACCTCATCAATTACATTGTCAAGTTCACTTTCAGCCCATGAACAATAATTCAGGTTGAAATCTTAGGCTAGTTCAACATTTTTGTCAACCATCCATGCTAAAAGTGGATGTTCTTGTTAGACAATGAATTTCAAGTCAACATCTTCATGTAATAATCCTTGACCACATGCATCGTGTCTTTATTCGCAAAGACCACATGTAAATCTTATAAAACTTTTTACAAAAAAAATTTATTACCCATTAATGTTCTTAATTCTTAGCTGCGTATTATAAAAGAAAAACATTAATTTTTTCAATATTTCACTCTTCAGCATACTCTTTTTATTAGTAGATAATTAGTTAGAAGGTATAGTTAATTACTTACTTAGTTACATAATTAGTTAGTCATTTATTTTACATAATTAAAAGTTTACTTAAATAAGTGGTCACTTATTAACGTTATTAACTTTTTTAAATAGTTAATTACTTACTTAAGTAATTATTTAGTAAAAAAAATGTCTTTCCCAAGCCAAACAACTCAAACTACTGGCACGACCCTGAGTGATCCGGCTTTGTTACATTGCAACTTGATATTTATGCCAGAGAGAAAATTGAATGTAAATATTGCGACAAAGTAATATTCGGTGGTATTTATTGTTTGAAATTTCATCTTGTAGGCATGAAGGGAAATGTTCTTCCTTGCACACGGACTCCGCCGGAGGTCAAAGCTCAATTTCGTAGGCACCTACAAGCGATGGAGCAAACAAAGGGAACAAGTAACGGCATAAGCAAACCGTCCGGGAAAAATTGTTACAACCAGGGAGACGTTTTGTACACATTTACGGGATCGAACAAGAGAGGCCGGATATTTTTGGAGACGAAGAGTACGAAGGTACGTTTGTTTTACTCATAAATGTAGTTCATTCTTCTATTTTAAAAGATAATTAAGTAGTTGAATATTTCTTAAATAGATGACCTCTTACGGGGAATGGAAGCAAGTCAAAGAGTTACATAGATGCACCGGCCGAATGATGGGTCAAGGGTCTGAAAGTGGAAGTGGTCAAGGAAGTGGAAGAGGATCCAACAACCAACCACAAGATGAGATTCATAATCTCACCCAAAACGACGACCCGGTAGTAGATCCCGTAATCACCAGACCACGACAACGTCAAACAACAATCACGACAGCGATGAAGAACCTAAAATTATGTAAGGAGAAGATTAGTCGGGCAACGTCAAGGTGGTTCTTCCCGACAAATGCCGCAAGGGGACCGTACTATGAAAACATGATCGACACGATCACAGACGTCGGGATGAGAGTGCTTGGTCCAAACCCAAAGGAGATATACAATGTATATCTTCTTATGAAGGTGCAAGAAACAAAGAAGTACGTGGCATCATTTGAACAAATATGGGAGGAACGAGGTTGTACATTAATGATCGACGGATAGACCGGTAAGTAAATTTATTTATACTCATTTATATTAAATGTATAAACATTCCTTTTAATATAACTTAGTTAATATCTTATACTTAATAGATATAACAAGAAAGACAATGATCAATCTCCTAATGTACAGTCAAGCCAGCACGGTCTTTTGGAAGTCGGTCGACGCATCGGGACATAAAGAATGTGGAGTATCTTTACCAATTGATAGATGGGGTGATAGAAGAAATAAGAGAGAGTCGGGTAGTTCAAGTAGTCACAGACAATGTGGCCGCATACAAATCGGGCAAATAGATGCTTATGGTAAAAAGACCAAAGTTGTATTAGACACTTTGTTCCGCCCACTCCTTAGACTTAATGTTAGAAGATAGATGCAAGGATCCTTAAATAGACAGGGTAGTTAATCTAGCCCAGTTTATTTCTTCTTTTATTTACAACCACAACTTTGTCCTTGCACTTATGAGGGAACACACCAAATGGCGAGAGTTACTACGGCCCAGTGCAACCCAATTCGTCTCCCACTACATTTCGTTAAAAAGTTTGTTGAGTCAAATGAGAGCTCTAACTCAGATGGTCGTTTCACCGGGTTGGGGTAGTTGGATAGCTAGATGTAACCAATCGGATAAGAGAAAGGGAAGAAAAGTAGAGGAGACAATAGAGAGTAGAGATTTTTGAAAAGTTGTAAAAATGTTAAACATCGTTCAACCCATAGTGAAGGTACTAAGGATAGTTGATGAAGATAGGAAAGCAAATATGGGATATTTATACGATACGGTTGAGAGAGCGAAGGAAGAAATCTTCAAGACAATGTCCGACTTCGCCAAGTGGTGAGATATCATAGATCGCCGCTAGGAACGTACGTTACATCAACCCATACATGCAGCAAGCATATTTTCTTAAACATTTACTTTTTTAATGTCAGATACGTGTAAGTCGTTTACTAATGTTATTTGGTTCATAAGTTACTTTTTCAACCCAAGATATTGTTATAGTCCACAGTTCAAGACAATGAACGAGCTATCAGATAACATGAAGAGCATCATCCGACAGTTGCTCGATGATGACGACCGGGCTACTATCGCCTGCAACAAGATGTATGATTACAGAATGCGGGTTTTTCACTTTAGAACGAGCAGAGTTGAATGAGCTGTGATGCTACTAAGTCCAGTTACATAACATTATTTTTCATCACTTAGTTAATCAAAGTGTACGATGTAATAATGTAAGACATTCAATTTATGCAGTTGATTGATGGATAGACCATAATAGAGTATCAGGGTACGAGGACTTGGCGGATGTAACCATCAAAGTCCTAAGCCAAACCACTTCGACTTGGACATGGGGGTCTCGTGACCCGCAACCCAGCCTTCCTTGTAAAGAACCTATCAAGCTCCTTCTCAACAGACCGAAGAGAAAGAAGTTGAAACTCACAAGCACATCTCCCCGTAAAATACGTTGGTCAATACTTTCATTTCTATTATCATTTGAAACTCTCGATTTATGGCGACCACAAACATCATACACTCCATGTTTTCTAGATTGTTTCCTTTCTTCCATTTCTATCATTCTCTTCTTTCATTGTCCCCTTTTACACGACCCGAACTGATTCTTCGATATCTGAGTGATATCAAGAGCCGAACATCCGGAGATCAAAGTGTGTGAAAGTAAAAATGAGTGAGCAAAGGGAAGAGTTCACTTCCATCAGAGCAATAATCAAACCCCTCAAAATTTATGCTCGCAGGTTCCTTCCCAATATCTTCTAATATCAAATCTATGGAGTATGCCACAAAGGGTACCCAAAACAAGTGTGCCATGACCTCCATCAGCTTCTTCCCTGCATCATTATAAAATGATTCATTGTCAGTGACAACCTACACAAAGTTGTCTTCACCTATTTCCTCAATAACATCATTTATAAAATCAAACAAGTAGTTAGCATTTTTTATATGGCCAAATACATCTATACTCTTCAAGAATGTGATGTCCTCAAAAGAGTAGACAAGAAAGTTGATCATCGATCTCCTTGTAATTCTTGTATATATGTCACACATTACAATGCAACCCCTTTCTTTCCATATTATCTTGAATCTATCTATCCACAAAATCAACTCATCGACCTTTGCATCCAACCCACTCTCATAGATTTATTCCGTACTCCGAACTTTTAATCCCAGTCCAACATCACCAATAGCACAAATCATTGCTTGAAAGTATGGAATGGTGGTCACATTAGCTGGGGCATCTACATAATGAGAAATAAGATATACTTATTAATATTTGTTTCAAAAATATGTAAGACATTTAAAATAAGTCAACTTTATATGCATGCATGTTACAACTATTTGCAAATGTGTTTAACCTCCAACATCAAATCTAAGAAGTATGGCACATAGAACACCCTGAACAAGTGTGGCCTAACCTCCATCAGCCTCTTTCCTGCAACCTTAGACGATGCTTCATTGTAAGTGACAAACTACACAATTTGTCTTCACCTATTCCTCGACAACATCATTTGTGAGACCAAACATGTAGTCAACATTTTTTTCTGATTTAATGCATATATACTCTCAAAGAATGTGAGAAGAAAAGACAAGAAAGTTAACCATCGATCTCCTTGTAATTCATGTCCATATGTAGCACATTATAATGCAACCCCTTTCTTTCCATATTGTATTGAATCTCTATTCACGAGATCAATTCATCGACCCCTGGATCCAACCCACCAACATAGATGTATTTCAAACTTGAAACTTTAATCCCAGTCCAGCCTCACCAATAGCATCAATCATTATATGAAAGTATGGACTGATGGCCATATGGGTTGGAACACCTACATTAATGAGAAATAAGATCCATTTATTAATGTTTCTTTCAAAAATAAGTCAAACATTTAAAATAAGTCAACTTTTATACACTTGCATGTAAAAATTATTTGCAAATATGTTTAATTGTCTTCTTTGTACCCCCTGTCATAGCATTCACTCCTTTCAAGACATGTTTAATCGTCCTTTAACCTCTATGTTGGCGTACATTTTTTTCAAAAAAAGGGGAGAAGACAAATGGGTCAACAAGAACCAAACTTGAAGCAGAAGAAAAGAGCCCATAATTGAGTCAAATCAGGCCCAATTGGGAACCCCAATTTGTGCCCAATTGACCAGCCTATGAGCCGATGTAAATCAGAAAAAATGCAGCCCATAAGGAAGCTGGCGTACAGCCCAGCAGGAGCAGGGCCTGGCTGGGCCATGGCTGCCCACTGCAGGCCCAAATCAGGCCCAGCCCACTTCAGATCCAGAGTGTGAACAGGCCCAGCCGCACCACCTGCCACCTCAGCATCGTCATGCGCACCATGCTGCCACCTCAGCCTCCCATCAGTCAGTTGAAGGAGGGGGAAGATGAAGGGACAGCCAGTCAATCAATTGGATTAAATGGAGTAACCTCCATGGGAGAGGCCAAAAGTCACCTACGTACCACAACTGCTGGCCCTTCATCTGCCCCCCACTCTCTATAAGAGAAGAGGGGCGCGCCAGCATGAGGTGGGGGCTGCTGAAGACGCCGCCAGGCTGCTGGTTTGAGCCCTCATCCAGCTGCCACCTGCTGCCACCTGCTGCCTGCGACCAGGGAGGAGAAGAAGAGAAGAAGAACACAAGGTAGGAAGGAGGCAATATATGTATGCTTATTACATAGCCCTCTAAGGGCTCCTTTTTCTATCTGTTCCAGCGACCATCTTCAGCCCCTGCCCTGTCTGCAGAAAATGCCCCATTTTGTCCTGATTAAACCACCCTGATATGGACTGCACCGGCCTCCTTTCCAAGCCCAGAAATCTGGCCCCTGTGCAGACCATTTTCGGTTACCTGCAGACTCCTTGGCTCAGCCGAACACTCCCTCCCCATAGGTGTCTAAAACAAGCCCCATTTCAGGCCCATATCTGGCCCATACTCACTCCATAATCAGGCCCCTTGCAGCCCATTCAAGAAAACCCCTGAACTGCACCTGTTTTAATTCAAAAACCAGGCCCACGCGCAGCCACCTGCAGCCACCCAAATCAGGCCCCTAAAAACCCCCTGTGCAGGCCTATTTCGGTCCAACCAAAATCCCAGAATAAGCCCAAATCCAGCCCCAACATAGCCTGCTAAGAGCCCCTCTGCGGCCCATTTAGCAGACCCCCCTGCAGGTCCACTTTCGGTCCAGCCAAGTGCCATTGTGCAGACCCATCTCGGTCCACCTGCAACCACCCAAACACACCTTTGTTCAGACCCTTGTCTAGCCCATCCAACAGACCTTCAAACCGGTCACAAACAGTCCCTTTGTGGCACCTATTAGAGCCCTAGGTGAGAGTGGCTGACCCAGAGATTCTTGGAAACCGCCCGACGGACCAAGTCTACTCCGGGCGGATCCTCATTTCCCTTACTCAAAACAGCCCCTTTGTGGCTACCCTTGCTATATTATCTTGGCTCCCTTTGGAGCACCTTCAAATGCCCCTGTTTTATTGCCCCTTGAGCAAGCCAAAACAGGTCCGAAGTTGCCCCTTTGAGTAGTCCCAAGAACAGGTCATTTTCAGCCTCTTCTGCCCACACTCCATGCCGCTGCAGCAGGGGAGAAAACTCCCAAAACAGGTTCTGCAGAGGTGAAATGAAGCGGGGGACAGCGGTTTGAATGTGGGCCGACTTGAAGGTGACGGCCCGGCACCCCTTGGAAACCGTCCAACGGGCCAAGGGCACAGCCGGGTGGCCTTCCAAGTCGGTCCAACCAGGCAGCTCCAGCAGTGCAGCAGCTCCCCAACAGGCCCTTTCAGCCCAAAACAGTCCAAGACAGGCCCGGCGGGCCTATGAAGATTGAAGGCCGGCTCGGAACGCCGATGAAATTGAACCGGCCTCCATGGCCTTGTTTCAAAAAAATGAACAAATAAAAATTCAGAATGCGAAAGCAATATTAAATTAAGGAGATCCACCCTTCGTGGGGACTCCAACCTTGGACGACTCCCCCCGGGTCCGCCCCGGAATGTCGATCCGGACGGTGGCGCGGGCATGCTCCCGTAGCCGGCGATCCTTCCCCTAATATGGCTAAGCTAAGGCTGGCTATTTTGGATGGGTAAAACGTCACTAAGTTGGAAATGACCGGCATGCCGTCGTAATGCCGAAATTTTCCAGAATCGGTGAAGAACCCATATTGGGGGAAGAATTGCCTATCTTTTCTTACATCATTGTACTTCATCACATATGAAATGAAAGTGACCTTCTATGTCAACTATGAGATGCATGAAAGTGGGCACCAATTGGCAGCCGGAGCCCCGATGGGTCGGAGGTGATGCAAACCGCCAAACCAAAAAAAATAAAAATCATTTCAAACCTAATCTGAAAATTCAAACAGAAAATCAAAAACAGAAAATCAAATCTAAAAATTCAAACAAAAACAGAATTAAATCAAATTAAAAAATCAAAACAATAAAAAAACAGAATTAAAAGAAATCTGAAATTCAAACGTGAACTCACATCGATTTAACCCAACAACCGATCTTAAACAAAGAAGTGAACCGGTTTTGAAACTCATTAAACCAAAAAATCAGATTTTGACCGAATCCAAAACAGATAAAGTTCAGATTCAAATTAAATCTGTCAACCATCAAAAAATCAGATTTCAACAAAATCTGCCAAAACAAAAATCAGATTTAAGCAATCTACCAAAAACCAGATTCTAGCCAGCTTCAAAAAATCTGATTTTAGCAATCTGAAAATCCACTTAAAATCCACTAAACTTCTTCCCAAAAGAAATCAAATAAACAACATTTCAAACATCTCGAAACGTGGATCAAAACCCACCTAAAACAGAAAAATCCAGAAATCTGAAAAATCCAGAACCTAAAAATTCAATAAACCAATCAAACAACAAATACCAAAACTGCTTAAAACACTTTAAGCACATCAAAATCAAAATCAAAACAGGTTCAAAACAACCCAAACTGGTCAAACCAAATCAAATAAAAAAAAATTAAATCAAACAAACTCAAAAAATCAACAAAACCGACTTTCAAGTCGATCCAAAAATCAACCAACAAACAAATGAAATCAACCCGAACAAGTCGGTTTGCATCTCATCGGACCCAAAAGGCCGTTGCCCTTTTGAGTTCTTTACTTTTTGTGGATGTGCATGTCTCCAAAAACAGGTTGCCGCGACGGTTAATCAAAAGCGTTCGAGCCGTTGCTCGATGTAAGTTAACGCCGGGTACTCGCACCATCCGGCGGAGAAGGGTCAAATATCAAATTTTCAAAGAACCCGAACCTCGGTTCTAATATTTTTTTAAACTATCACCAGACTACCTAATATTTTTAGGATATCACCTATTTTCCTAAAAAAAATCCGGGGATGTCTTTCTTTCTAAAGAACAGACGCGTAAAAAAAGAGGTTCACACACTCTATTACTCTGCCTATGCACGGATGTGTCCATCAGCCGAACTGACCAAGACCGACGGAACCCACTCTCTCGACCTGGCAAAGGTATAAGGCGAGTGTCTTCCATATTCAACCCTTTAGCAGTAGATTCTCCTACCCCCATTCTTCTCTCCTCATCTTCACAAACTTGAGCCCTACTTACATGCATTGCTCATCTTACTTGTACATCCTCTTCATCACCTAAACTTAATGAAGACACCTTAACATGAAGATATGATTTTCTTTTTTCTTTCGATTTTCAGACATCAGATTGTGTCTCTATGTTTAAGTAACTCATCGTGCAGGTCAGCTCTCTACTCAATATATCTCCCTTTGTGATGCTCTCTTAGTTAAATATGGCATCATCTCTTCTCTCAACTCCACCGGTACCTTGTCACACTTATACATAATCCACTCACCCCACAAATGTGTTGTTTAAGATAATAAACACCTCTATTCATTTCTTTCCCTCACCACTTACACTTCACTCTTTTCTAATTAACATCTAACATGTGTCAATGCTACCAACTAATGTCACAACATTTTTCCTACACAAAAAATATAGTTCATATTAAATAACGATATTCCCCAGTGATAAGACAACTGGACGGTCCAAACAAATATCTAATTTCAGCTCCATGGGCCGAAGACAAGGGGAAGAAACCAAACAAGTCACCTCACCCCGTTAGGGTGACACAAGGTTCCCCTACAGGGAACCCCTGAATAGGGGGAGAGGGAGAAGAGGGAACATGGGAAAAGAGGAGAAAAAATGTACCTTTACGGGAGTGCCCTTCGCCGGAGGGGAGGCTGGAGGGAAGAGGACACAAGAGGAGGAGGAGCCCTAGATTTGGGAGGGAAGGGAGTGGAATCGGGGGAGATGTTGGATTACCCAATTTTATCATCTTATGAGGTGAAAATCGGATCAGAATCGGGCCCAATTCTGGTCTTTCCAATTTCCTAGAGAATCCCTGAATTGGTCAATCCAGGACCAATTCTCCCAATCCAGGGTGATTCCTCCGGGATTCGACCTTGGATTGGTTGTCTACAAGCTAAATTGGATTTGCCGATTATGCGAACTATGGGTCCAAATGATTCTGGTTGACTACGACTGATTACAGCTTAATTCAAAAATGAATTGTCCCCATCAAGGCAGAATAAGATTGACTATCAAATCTAGATCGGCCAATCCATCATAGCATGATGGCTCCCTATTCGTCTGCAAAGACAGCAGTTAACTCCACTATGGCAGTCCGATGTCCAGTGACCTTTGGAACATCTCGCACAAGAATCATTGTCCAGCAGCCTTCCCACTCCACTACCACTACTTCTGACCTCCAGCTGCTTTCCCCCGGAATCTGGGGAGCCTCCAACCACTGACTGGCATCTCTCCTTTGTAATCATCCCATACTGTTCATACATCATCAGGCTCTAATCGAAATGCTTGTATGACTGTGAAACCTCGAAATTTATAAATATAAGAATATATGTCGTATGGCATGGTATGGTTTGAAAATTCATTTGACTTCCATTTATTTGGAAAAATGGACTTTCATTATCTTATTTTTCGACTACTATGAAAATATATGATATTTCATAGAAAATATTAGCCAAAATATGTGGTATGCATATAAAATATATATCGAGGTTAGGGTTCATAAAGTTTGTCTTTGGACATCTCTTCATTGGAAGTTGCGAATTTCCGATGTTAATTACATCGAGATTCTCGAACACCCTTGATTAACCGTCGTAGCAACTTATACAAAAAGAAACACTTATCCACAAAACACAAACACATGGGAGCTATAGCCCATAAAGTCAATGGAATGCAAACTTATGTTTTTGTAAGGTGTGTTCTAATGATTCCGACATTTTAAGGTTTATGTTCCTTGATAGATTCGTATTTTTATGGGTTTAACTCTTTTAATCCAATGTCTTTTATTAAGACATATTCTGAATTATTAGAGTTTATTCGGACCCAATTTTATCATGGACATTATTAAATTCTAAGTCTTAATATCTTAGACTTAGTCAAGCGTGCTTATATCTGATTTCTATGGTATCGGATTAAGCATGTTTATGATATCAAGGATCGCGGGATCGGAATCGGAATCAGGGGGTACCGATCCGATCCGGATCGGATCGGATCAGACCGATTTCGACCGATCCAATTGAAGAAAATCGATTTAAAATCGGTAAGAAAAAAACGCAAAAAAAAAACCGATCCGATTCCGCCCGATTCGGACCGATTCTGGCCGATCCTAGTCGATCCGACTGGAATAGCAAAAAAAGAAAAAAACGATCCGATTCCGATTCCGATTCCGATCCCGACCGATTCGGCCGATCCGATTCCGATTCCGATCCGATTCCGGACCGATTCCGACCGATCCGACCGATCCCGACCGATTCTGCCGGAATTCTTTTCTGGATCGGTTCTTCAGCCAAGAAACGGATCGGCAATGGCCGATCCGATCCAGGAATCGGCCGATTCCGATCCAAATCGGCCGATTCCGCGATCTATGAGCCTACCCAAAATAATTTGTGACTACAATTTTTTTGAAACATATACAACTTATAGCTTAGTAAATAGCATATAGCATACAACAAGAAAGCCGTTAGATGGCATCATCCATGATGCTTTTTTGCATAAAAGTTTACTATGTAAAAAGTTAAGCTTATGTCATGCCAAAAGAGTGAGGCAACCCTTGCTCTCCTCACACCTATGACTACACAGTTGTCGAAAGATGTCTAGTTGACAGACATAATCATCAATCAAACCTCCCCAATGTTTTCAAAGGGCCATGCTCTAGGATTGACCAAATCCAGCTTGCAAGCCCTTAGATGTATATGATCCACTGAAATGTGCACACAAGCAATGACATGTTATCCTCATAAAATAGTTGGCCTAGAACAATGCCTGAACTGGCACCTGGTTTTTTTCATTGGGTGGGGGATAACTATTAACACATTCACAACGTCTTAGATAGTAGATACCCCCTTACAATCCAACCCCAAAAAAAAGAAAGTTGACGCACAAACAGTTTGTAAGGAATATACAATCCATTTAATTTTGGTACTAAATGTCCACATTATCATTTCTATGAGATCTAAATGTCCAAGCTATTTCCGTATACAAATGTTATTATGTCAGAAATAACCTTCACAAAAAAACATAGTTTAATTGTATCTATAACAAGGATCGCGGCATCGGAATCGGGATCGGTGGGTACCGATCGGATCCGGATCGGATCCAGATCGGACCGATTCCGACCGATCCAATGGAAGAAAATCAATCCAAAATCGGTAAGAAAAAAAGCAAAAAAAAAATCGATCAAATTCCGATCTGATTCTGGACCGATTTTGGCCGATCCTGGTCGATCCGACTGGAATAGCAAAAAATGAAAAAAAAACGATTCGATTCTGATTCCAATCCCGACCGATTTGGCCGACCCAATTCCGATTCCGATTCCGATCCGATTCCGACCGATCCGGCCGATTTCGACCGATTCTGCCGGAACTTTTTTCCGGATCGGTCCTTCGGCCAAGAATCGGATCGGTAATGGCCGATCCAATCCAAGAATCAACCGATTCCGATCCGGATCAGCCGATTCCGCGATCTATGACCTATAATTGCTAATAAAATATAAAATATTAAATTTGTGCATGTTTTTGTTTAATGCATAACAGTCGCCTGACTGGTGAATAGTGAAAAAAAAATAGAATAACACATGTACCAAACTAGAGCTGTAAACAGGTAGGGTTTGGGTCAGGTTCACGTGGATCCAAACCCAAACCCAATAACACAAGCCTGAATCCGAATTTGAACAGTAATAATGATATTACCAGATTTGAACACAAACCTGGATTCGATCTGGGGCTCCTGATAAATCTTCTCCTCGGCCGTCTCTCTGATCTCTCTCCCCCACCATGGAAGCCTTTCATTTTGCTATTGCCATGACAGACAGACGGACCAAGGTGGGATCGTAGCTGTCTCCGATGCCACCAGCATCTATCCCGCAGTCTCGTCCCACCACTGTTGCCTCTGCCCTCCAATCTGCAGAGGACATGCCTAACGATGATGATAATGGCCCCTTCTTAGACGAAAAGAAGCTTACCCCTCAGCGACAACATCCCTGATCCATGCTAGTGCCCTCCGTAGTTTTTCTGGGACACCACCACCAGAGATCAGCAGTTCTTCCTCCGTTCCTAAGGGGAAGAATCCAGATTTTCTTTCTTTCTTTTTTCCCCTTTAATGACGGTGTTGAATGCTTTCTTCTTGATCGATCTATTTCTTTTATCACTTCAAATTTTCTATCCTGTAAATTTCTTGTTCAAATTCACTTTCTCCGTTGTTGATTACCTTAGCAATCACTCCTGGAACTAGTACAAAGCCCTGTTGCGATTCCTTCTCAATATTATGTCTGCCTCAGTGAGGCAAAGGGTTCTGGTTAGCCAAAGATAAGTTGACTGTAATTTAAGGTTCTGGTTAATGGAAGAGAAGTTGTGATTGTGATTTCTGGAGATCTGTGATTAGGCAGCAGGCACTGCAACAAAGTCAACTTGGCATTCTACAGTTTGAAGAAAGCGGAAACATGTAGGAGGAAGAAGATGAAAAAGAGAAGTGGAGAACCTGAAGGTTTTTTTTCCTTGTAATTTTTTTTACTGCCTTTCCATAACACCGCACATAAGCAGACTTTTGGGAACCTGACTTGTTTTTCTGCTGGATCCGAAAAAAGATTTTTGGGTTTCCTCGTGTTCAAGGTAAAACTAAACCCGTAACATACCAAAATCGGGGTTGTCATTAGAAGCTCAAACCCGATAACTTTTTCGGACTCGGGTCAGCTTTTCGGATACATGGGATCCACTTACAGGTCTATACCAAACCAATGTAATCTTTCACCAAATCTTATAGAAGTGTGATTCGATTTGTGTTGAATATTTTCTACAATGGCCTCATAAGATAATAAAAGCTGGACATGGGTCATATACATGCATTTTGTACATGTAGCTTTTGCACAGGGTATTACGTGGACTAGCAGCATAATATATCTAAGTTCTAAACATTAATAAACTCAAACGTTATTCAAATAATTCCCAACTTGGTACGCATGTATATCAGAGATTAATAAGCAACTTTCATTAAAAGTTTCAAGGCTATTGAATGTATTAAGTCAACCAAAATAGGTGAGCCATACAGTTAATACAAACTAATAAACTAAGAATGCCTGAACCATCTCCATGGACAGTGGTACCTTCTTACATAGCCTCTCTTGCACGCAGCAATAGCTTCAGGTACAAAGATGCCTCTTATCACCTTTGAAATGGCTTAAAATCTCAGTATTAAGCCCCTTCAACACTTAAGTGAGCTCAACAACACGTCACTCCAACTAACTTCAAGTGTGCTATCACATAGCAGTAGTTTGAACAGCTTGTCACCCTCCAGTGCACAGTCACCTCTTTTGGCACCCCGAGAAATGCCACATGGCTTAAGAAGAATTTGTATTTTAGCCCCTGATAGGTTTTCATGAAGACCTCTCTTATATTTAACATTCACACCACCATGTAGTACATATAACCCCATTATCATTTTGCTATTTAAAAATATATTTTAGAAGTATCAGAATATGCATATGACACTACTTTATCTAAATGGAACTATTATGCATAAATTTATATTCCAATTAAATTCATTATGCTTATCCGACTTCCAACAAATCCTGCTTTTCACGATTTTCATCTATTTATTTTTTTTGACTAAAACTCTCCATCAACTTCCATAAACTATAATTCACACCAATAAAATTTTCTAATCCATTTGAACCTAAATATAACCTCCATGTTCCTTAAAAACCTTTCAAACATTTCAGAATACCTAAATTCAGATTCCAGGGCTTTTGGTAAAAACACAATTAACTATGCTCAAAAACTTTAACCATACTCAAGTTCCAACAATAATTATAGATAACGATGAGCACAAGGTGACAAATTATTAAAAACCCCTAATTTCCGTGGCAAGTTATAGCATCTGGTGCCTCACATATATGACAACATAGATTCTTTCCAAGAACGATTTGTGATGGATTAGACAAACACCGATTAAAAGAGTTGTCAAATTGGTACTTTTTCATGAAGCACATCAAGTGATGTGGAAGTTGATACACGCAAATTCAACGAAAGGTCATAAGGTGTGGTCCTCGTACAAGTTAAAACATGTACCATGAAGGTTTATAAAAGCACTTTCATCTGATGCTCCTTAAACAAAAACTACCTCTGCACTTTGGTCATTATTGGGACGCATTGCCACCTCAGCTTCACGAAGGAGGTTCATCTCAAAGCAGGCCAATGCAAACAAGTAACGTGATTGAGGCATCTTTTTTCCTTCACAACAATATGATTAAAAAAGAAACAGAAGGGATTACAATCAGATACTAAAGTATATAAAAATAGTATATAAGGTACTAAAAGAGACCATCCAAAAAGTCCTTAATCTGACACAAATCCTTGAGTAATTAACAACATTGATATATGAATACTGCCAAATATATGTTGCAATTTTTAGAGTATGCTGTATACATGTTGAACTATCAGATAATTACAACACAATACCATAAGATGATTTTTCACCACCGGAACACTTATGGGCATTTTGTCTTGTATTCCAAAGAGGAACTAGGGTCTAGGAAAGATCCACCTGAGTAACTTTGCTTAGAAGGTGGATGCAAAAAAGTGCCACATTTCACATAGAAGAAATATAGTACAAATATGACAACAAAGGAAATCTACCACCATAGCCAAAAAGGTATATCCTTACATAAAATTTTGGAAAGGGGACACCCACTTGACTCAACTCAAGCCTTAATCCCAAATTAATTGGGGTCAGACATATGGATTCTCTTTCTCCATTCATGCCAAGTTTGATTTAATTCTTCAAAGATATTTAACCCATCCAAATCGTATTGAATTATCCTTCTCCATGTTAACTTAGGCCTTCCATGTCCCTTTTTTTTCATTTCAATCATTTTGATATTTTCTACTTTTCTAACTGGGGATTCCTTATGTTTATGTTTAATATGTCCAAACCATCTCAATCTCTTTTCTTTCAGTTTGTCTAAAATTGTCATTACTCTTGTATTTTTCCTAATATATTCATTATGTATTCTATCTAATGTAGTATGACCACACACATCTATCTTAACATTCTCATTTCAGCAACACTTAATTGGGAAACAAATTTCTCCTTTATTATCCAATATTCACTACCATATAACATTGCAGGCCTTATAGTTGTACAATAAAATTGTAAACAATGCAATAAGTTCAACTTTTTCAGTTTTACAAATTCTAATCACTTTCTCTCTATGGAAAAAAAGAAACACAATTTACCTTTTAAAATATGATATGCGCAATAAGCTTGATTATTTCTCAGATAACAAGTTGCTAGCAATTGTAAGTTTTCCTGCAATTATTACAAACTTTATTACATGCAGAAAAATGTGAAGGCATAAAAAACGTATAAACACAACAATATTTTATGAGGACATCCTAATCAAAAAAGTACATGCTAATGGCAGAAATACACAGCAACGCGAAGGTTTACGTGAAGGACAACAAAATAAGGCTCGATAATATGCACAAGCCCTAGAACATGAAACAATAAAAAATCAAACATTTTCCCCGTTTCGCGATTTAGAAATGTGATCAGAATAGAAGCAATTTAAAGTCCGGCAGTAGTAGAATATCGGAACTTAAAGATTCGGCTAGAAACCCCGTGCGAGGTAAACAAATGGACTAGACTGGGTCTGGGAACAGCCTGATTCCGGACGCAACGGTCCAAGAAAGAAGGTTCCCATGTTGTCGTCCGAAGAGGGTGAACTGCGCATTTGAGTGAGCAGACAATGCAGCAGAAACCGGACACGGGGAGCACACCTCCGAAGGGGACTCGGCGCAGAGGCGCTCGCAGAGGAAGATGGCGTTACGGTTCATAAAGAGGCGAAGGCTGGACTGCACACAGTCCGCCATCAGGGTTTCCATGGCTCCCCTGGGGGGCTCCATCGCGCGGTCCCCGCCGCTTCTTCCACGCCGGTGACGGTGGAGATAGAGAGAGAGAGAGCCGAAAGGACTGAGCGGAAGGCGGAGCTACCCCCGGATTCAAAGTTCGAACAGGGTCGGTACCTCCGTTCCTCAGATCTTCTTTTCTCTTTTTTTATTTCTTTTCAAAATAATTACTCTTACGCCTGTTCAAAATAATTATAAGATGTATACTCTAAGTCAAGGGGAAATTGTGGTCTAACCTTGGGTGCAAAATGTATTTGTATAGGTAAGAAGACTGAAAATTGAATCCAATAGTTCAATTAAAAATTAAAAAGTTTAAAAAAATTTTTCATATCTTATAATTTACTGAGATTGAAATTATATATTGTGATAGATTATCCAAATTGAAGTTCGTTCATTTCGTTTCTATTTACCTAAATTTATTAAAAAAATAAATTGATACAAAATAAATCAAATAAATCATAAAATGTTATCTATAAATTAATAAATTAATAAAAATAAATTTAAAAACATCGTGATAACATTAGTAATTATATGTAAATTATTAACTTATTTATAAACAAATTTTAATATTTTACATGTATTTTTAAAATTCTCGAATTCCATTCCTATTTCGATAACAAAATAAGAATTGGATCAAAGTAGAAACATGGTGATTTTGAAATTATCGAATTCAATTATGATTTTGATAACGAAATCAGAATCAAATCAAAACAAAAACATATTAATTTTAAAATTATCAAAAATTAAAATCGGAGCATCTCAACTCTTATCGGAATCAGAATTGGATACCGGTGATTTCATTAACAAAATTGACTTGTTTGTAGTCCTAAATACATTTTCCCAATAGTTTTGCCATGAAATTTTTTATTTCTTAGAAAAACAATAAAAATTTAAAAATAAAACATGTAATATTGTAAACAAATATTTTAATCTTTCTTCTACAAATTTAACAAAAATATCTTTGAGGTTGTATCGAAAAAATATCATGAATTCGAAATTGAGAATGGAGATTTGGCTGAGACATACACATTAGCTCTAAAATAATTTAAAGAATCATCAACGACGATAGATGAATCTATTAAAGAACTCAATATTAGTACATAAAAAGATCTATAGTTTGTTTTCAAAAGTGCTAGTCTCACTCTTTCAGAAGAACAATATATAATACAGATATTTTAGGAGTATAAGGACAATGTCACTGGCATATATGAAGTTATGTTGGGTTTAGATGGCTAATTGGTCAAACATAGATTAATCTTGAAATGTGGAGCTACTCTGATGATGCAAAGCTTAATGGGTGTTTGGTTGCATGATAATTGAGGTTTTTATTTTAATTTTTAAAAATTATAAGAAAACTTGTTAAAAGAGGTGTTTGACAACCATGATAATTTTATGTTTTGAAAGTGATTTTCTTCTTAAACAAAAAAAGAGGGTATCACCTCTTTCTTTTTTCTTGTGGTCCCCCACTTTGTTTGGTCATGTGTGGTAGTTACTCTTTTTTGTAATCACATCCCTCCAAACATGATAATTTTATGTCATGAGTTGGTTCACTTTTTATTTTAATATAATTTTTTATCATGAAAGTGTACAAAAAATTATCATGCAACCAAACACCCCATAAAAGTTTCCACTCAGACGTAGCTTTGAAAATAAAAGAAGAGATCAACAAGTTATGTAAAAAAATTTATTTGAGTTGTCATTTATCCATAATGGGTGAAGAACATAAATTTTGTCATAAAGAATGATGGGGAGGTTGGGATTGGGATTGACTTTAGGGACGTAAATCGAGAATATCCAAAATATAAATTTTTATATTTCATTTTAATGTTTTGGTTGACAACACAATTAGATATAAAATCCTATCATTCATATATAGATATGATTGGTACAACCAAATTTGGTTAGCTGAGGAGGATCAAGAGAAAACGTCAATTCACTACATCTTGGTGTACCTATTGCTATGTCAACATGCCTTTTGAAATGAAAATTGCAAGCACTACTTATCAAAGGGCAATGCTAGCTATCTTCCATGATATGATGCATACACTTGTAGAGGTGTACATGAGCGACTTGATTATCAAATCTTAGACCCAAGGTGAACATGATGAGATTTTTTAGAATGGTTTTGCAGAGTACCACGTAATATAAGCTTAAAATGAGCATCAAGGAGTGCAGTTTTGATATCCACTTAAAAGCCATGGTTATTATCGACATGCCTACCTTAAAGATAATTAAAGAACTTAGAGAATTGATCGGGAGGTTGCGGTTCGTATCATGATTTATCTCCCAATATGCCCAAAGATGTAGATCTTTCTACGAGTTGACTAAGACAAAAGTTGAATTCAAATATGATTCAAATCATTAAGAGGTTGTTTATGGATTAAAGAATTAACTAGCAAGACATCATGTGCTCAAATCTCCGATTCAAAGCAAATATTTAATATTATGCTTATTGGTCTTGGAAAGCTCTTTTGGAGCGGTTTTAACACGTGCACGATGAAAGGAAAGAAAGAGTAGCGTACTGTCTATATAAAATACTTCATCCTTGTGAATAGAAATACACATCAATGGAAAAGACATGTGTTTCCTTTGTATGGGTAATTTAGAAGCTAAAACGTTACTTTCTATCTCGTGAAGTCAATCTTAATGCTCGAATAAATCCCATCAATTTCTCGCTTGAAAAGTCTGCCCTGATTGATCAGTTGGCACATTGGAAAAGCTTTCTTTAATAGTTTAATATCTTCTATATCAAATAAAATTGATCAAGGGCTATGCTATCACTAAACATCTATCTCATCATCCTATTCCAATCTTTGATCTAGTTCAATCGAAACTTTCTGATGAAAAATTAATGTTTGTTCAGTCTTTCAATCTATGGTCATTGTTTTTCGACAGAGCTTTATGGGGTGTTTGGTTATGTGATAATGGTCATTTTATTTTTAATTTTTGAAAATTGTAATGAAAGTGCTCTGAAAATTTTGTTTGGCTCGTGTTTTCGTTTTTTATTTTAAAACCGTTTTTCATCGAAAGGGCAACGTAGAAAAAAAATGGTCAAGACCACATTTTTTTTCGAAAGTGAAATAGCATCTCGCGAACCCTCGATGACCTCCCGGTGCTTCCCAGTGGCACTCTCTCCTCCTCCCGGCGCTTCCTTCCCAGCGGTGCTCTCGGGACTTCTCTCTTCCACGCGCGCGCCTGCTCGACCATCGCCCAGCTAGGGATGTCAACGGGTCGGATACGGGTCGAATAATAGTATTATCCGTATTCGTATCCTATAAGAAAAAAAGTATCCACTTACTGTTCGTTAACTATCGGTAATGGGTGTATCCGCGAATCGCATTGTAATATCCGCTTAAAAAGGGTTTACGGTCGGTTAACGATCAATTAACAAATATATAAATATTACTAGAAGGTACCTAATATACACAAAAAATGTTAGCTTCCTTCTAACACGTATACTTAAATATCGTAGTAAGATAATACAGAGATATCATGCATACTAGCACCATGAAGTAAATATTTGCCAAATAATATACATTTGCAACAAAAGTAGGGAATGAACTTGACCTATGATCCAAGATAACTAAGTAACATGGACGATTGCATACAATGACCCACGTCTGTCAAGTTCATGAGAATGTTCCAAGACGAGAGCGAAAGAGGGGTGACAGTGCTGTGGGTGAACCAGAGGAGAGATTGAGTTGGGAGCCTTGCAGACACCACGCGGACCACCGGCCACCCAAAACCAAAACCAATAGGTCCTTGATGTAGCCGCCAGCCGCCACATCAAGGTGAAGGTGCAATAGGTCCTTGATGTAGCCGAGGCGCAATAGTGCAGCCGAGGTCACACCGGCCACCCAAAACCAATAGGTCCTTGATGTAGCCGCCAACCGCCACGTCAAGGTGAAGGTGCAACGATGCAACAAGTAGGGTGTCGAGCAAGGAAGAAGGAACAGGCAGAAGTTGAAAGGTCGGACTCGGGGATTCTCACAAATTAATTTTAAGGTTTTTGAGATTGACATATTTCTTGAACATTAGATGTTGATATATTTTCAACCGTTGGATCAAGCTTTACTTAACGGGTTCGGAAACGGTTTATCGAGTTCGGTTTATATTGTATCCGTGACCATATCCGTTAAAAAGATGGATAATCGGTAAACGGCTAAAGATATCATATTCGGAAATTTTCGATGATCCTTTAACCGTCCATTAAGTTAACAAACGGGTCGGATAATCGGATAATCCGCTACCATTGACATCCCTATGCCCAGCCCTCCTCTGCGCGGCCGTCGCGCTAGTCTCTCCCTCGCTCCCCCCTCTCTCTTCCCCTCAATCGTCCAGCAGCCACCTTCGGACGCCGCCGCCCATCTCTCCGCCGCCCAGCCAAGCAGCCTCGCCGCACTGTGTGTGGCTGTTGGTGCCGTCCCCCTCGCGCGCAGCTACCTCACCGCGGTCCCCTCTGCCGTGCGCCAAGCCGCGCCGCGACCGCACCTCCGTCCTCCCTCCTGTGTGCTAGGGTAAACCCGAGTATTATTCTTCTTTTTTTCCCATTTCGTTCTTTTTCTCTCCCTCAACCTATTTTAACAATCTCTTTATATTATATTTCTCTTCGGCCAGCAGAGCAGAGGAGAAGATAATTTGATCGATTCGACTGTGTTGCCATCGTCCAATCTCTCCTTCGACTGCTGATCTCAGAGTTTTTAAAGCTTGGACTAGGTAAGCATCCGGGCAAGCCTATTACCATTAAGCTTAAATACTTAATATTCATCGACGTCTTGTAAATGTGTGTCAATTTGATATCGGACATGGCGATTGTTTGTAACGGTGCCTAGTTTTAAATTTGTGGGACGTATACGGTTTATATAGTGATCTTAGTAGTTAATTGGGCTTATTATGACTGAATTGTATGTATGACATTTGGTATACATTTTGGTGGTCAATCGTAAACTTGTTATGATTATGCTCTGATTGGGTATATTCTATGTTCTGTTTCAGGTGAATTAGATCAACCAACATTCTAGATAAATTATTAGACCTTTCTATGTTGCTGTATATACTTTTGGTTGTACGCTAACAAGATTAGAGATAGTTTAGCACAGTGGTGTCAGCTACTCGGCCTTAAAAAAGTATAAAAGGTGCAGCATCTCGTTCAGCTCCTCCATCTTCGAGATAATATAGCAAAAGACGTATTGGAAATATTCTTCGAGATAATATAGCAAAAGAAATATGGGAAGATGATGTGAGACGTCGTAGATTGTAATTATATATTTTTAGATGATTGAATTCTTGTATGACATGAATATTTTGTCATTTCTTTGATCTTGTGAATTTCTAAAGTTGTATGGCATGAAATGCTTGTTTTTTGATGTTTATGAAGCTGATGAAAATTGAATTTAAAATGCTACCAAACACCTCATTATCATTTTTAAAAATTAAAATGTTTTTGCCAAACACATTCATTGTCACGTTTTCACTTTTAAAAATTATCTTGTTTGGCATTATATTTTAATTTTTTATCATGAAACCTTTTTAAAAATTAAAATGCAACCAAACACCCCATTAAACTCTTAAGGTAGAGAAATATGTACCGTACTTCTATTACCCAAGAGTGTCACAATTCCATAGACTTTTTAACTTCACTTTCTAGAAACCAATAATGCAGTTGGGTATAAAAGTCTTGTTGATGGGGCTGGAGCCTACCAACTTCTATGGTGTCACAAAATTGAAGGTAACTGGTGATAATCAAATGATTTTGTGACATGTGCTAACTAGGTATCGCATATCTTGTCCTAGGTTGAAACCATGTAAAGAACTCATCTCATAATATATCAAGTTATTCTTGAAACTTTAATTCGTTCATATTCTTCATGCTCAAAACATTCTTGCATGTGCCATCATCTTCACAATCTATTCCATTAGGTAAACAAGTTAGAACTATCTACGTTCATAGGCAACATTTCCCGTAGTTTAAGATGAACACTTTTTGAAGGACAAAGAGAGGTTTGAAATGGAGGAATATATTAAGTAGAGAGAGAAAGTATCTTTGATTGAGCTCTAAGAGTTAGAGTCTCCCATCAAAGTTGATTTCATAGCAACATAGACCCTTGACCATAAAAGTGCCAGAATTAATATCTATAAGTTTTCTTAGAATTTTCTACAAACCAACACTTCATAATATTTTATTTGAACTTGTTAAGGTTAAACCTTTTCACAAGGGACATACATTCGAGAACTTTAACAAGCTTAAGGTTAAAGCTTTAACCCCTTCTATATATCTCATATAGAGTAGTGGGAATTGACTTAGAACGTACCCTAGTTAAGGATAAGTGGTTGCTTTGAGTACATAGCCCTAAAATCAGACAAACAATTTAGCAAATGTTGTCATTATCTGTACCATGCCCTACACAGTATGGCTTCTCTTTTTCAACTTCACTATCAACCTGAAGAGTGTAAGGAGGTGTCCACTCATATAAGATTTTATTATTCTTCAAATATTATGTGAAATATGTACTTAAGTATTATTCTCCTTAATCTGATAAGGACTTTAATTCTCTTTCTATTGTTTCTCTACTTCATTCTTAAACATTTATAATTTCTCAAATGTCGCGGATTTGTTCTTCATTAAGTACATATATCTATATCTAGAGAAATCATTAAAAGAAATAACATAGTAAATTTATGAGTTCTAATAACTCATTGGCCATCTCTTCATGTACACTAAGTGAATAGTCCGCATCTTTCCCTTTAAATAGGACTCAAATATGGCTAATGATTCAAAATTATTTATCCTAATAAATCCAACCATATAGAGCTTCTCAAAACTTTTCGTATTAATATGACCATATCTATAATGTCAAAGTAGTGATTGTTCCACATTAGTCATTTTTTTCTCTTAGGAAGAGCAATCGCATATCATGAGAGCTTTCATATCTAATATGATAAACTATTTATCAAATTTCTATTGGCAAACACTTTGTTGTCCAAAGCCAAAGAACAAATATCATTTCTATAACTCACAATAAACCAACATTTATTCAAGCAAAAAATATAGATAATATTTTTGTTTATAGAAGGACGTAATATTATTATCTCATAACTAGGACATCTCTTGAAAATTACTTAAGGTTTGTTTCTTGCACAATTATTGTTTTAATTTTTGCACCATTTCCCATCTATAAGTCAACCTCTTCTTTATTAAGCCTTCATCTACTTATCAACACATGTAACTCTTTCTTTTTAGATATAAGATACATATTCAATATTTGGTACTATGATAAACACATTTAGTATCTAATACTAAGATATATACATCTAATATGTAGTACTAAGATGTGTGAATATATATGACAAATATATATATAAATGATTGAGATACTTGAAGGTTCTCTAAGTTCCACCTTTGCTTTATCTACAAGACAATTTGTAATTCAAAGATAAGTTTAGAGACTTAGAGATGCTTCCAATAGTGGGACTTAGAGAAGTTTATCTAAATTTATGCTCTTGCTAATTTTTGACAAATTCACATAACCCTCATTATTCCAAGATGAAATATATTTGATGACATCCTTTATCCTTATGGCGGCTAAAACTGTATTAATTCTTGTTATGGAAAGATGAGATATCATGACAATATCCTAGGGCAGTTAAGACCTTATTAACCTTATAGTTATGACCTTGTGTAAAACACAACAAATCACCACATACTTAATAGGTGGAAAACTTTTGTTTGTTACAACTCTTAGTTATATTTAACTTCTAGAGTTATAATCTTGTAGGAAAGACAAAAGATCATATACTCTACTTATGTCAAATCTGCTTGTAACGTTATGAGAAAACATTTTTAATAAAACCATTGTGAGAAGCACAATAAAACCATGTCAATGGTTCACTCTAGAATTCGACAAATGTCTTGGCCATGATCAATATTTTCTTACCGATTGAGTTTTGTAGAAACATAATTAATCCATATAATTTTGAATTGGCTCATCAAGATCACAGCAACAAAAATTATGTGAGTCATTTCTAATGTCTCACGTTTATCAACCTAATTAAAATAAGAAAAAAATTTATTTTAGTCTCATCAAAATATATGCTACAAATGTATATATCTTTTAGAATATCATATATCCAAAGTAAAAATAATGACAAACACCCACTTATTACATATGAATTAAATAGATGATCATGATCTTAATTCTAATTATGCAATGCCACAACTAGCCGATGTGCATGAAAAGAATCAACATTTTATGTCAATGTAAACATGTCACTTTTAGAAGAACATGTCTTCAAGTGATCCCGCTCTCTTCTCCTCCACGACTATCTTCTTATTACAAGATATTTAAGGATATGTAGACCCATAAATATACATCATCTAAGTAAAAAATCGTGGTTTTAACAAAGAAGATTACATACCATGGTGAGATAATAGCGGAAGATGAAATAAATAATTATAATTCAATAGAGAGGAGAAGAGTCAAGTAGATCACAATAAACATATCAATAAGGAAATCTAAGTTCATAAACTCTATACAATCACACTTTAAATCATCATGTGAATATATATAGTCGATTAGGTGATAATAATATAACATAACATTTATACCATAAAATTAAAATTAATTATGTTTTTGGTTGCATGATAGCTTTACTCGTCTACAACTGTTTTTCTCTACATAATAATCAGATTAATTTAACGAAACGGTCACCGGTAAAAATTCTCGAGGAAATTGACTTTCGATCCATTTTTCATATTTCACTTCAATAGTTAGTCCGTCTGCTAAATTCCTTTAACATCCCGTCCAACTTTTCAAAAATTTATAACATCCGCTCCAATTTCAGCTCAACCGATGAAGGAAGAGTTGAGTGGAAACGAAATGACCTATTTGCCCTTGAACCATTGTTACGTGAACAAAATTTCATGTATGGAATACATATGTCATGCTAATTTATAATAAACAAAATATTTAAGGTATTAACTTAAGTCATAAACAAAATAATTAAAGTTAGGATAAAATAATTTTATTAACTTAGTAAGTTTTAAACACCTCATTGGTTAAATTAACTAAATGATAATACTTCTAACATAAAAAAATTGATCGAAGATTAAATTAGATTTAATCATTATGTCATAATAAATACATTAATATTTAATAATTTATATTAGATTTAAATCTTGAATATAAATCAGATATAATAAATCATAAAACATAAATAATCAATTTAATATTATATATCTTATATTATATTTTAAACTTAATATAAATTAAATATAGTATATTTTATTATATTTTATTCAAACAATTAATATTTTACTGTCATAAATCAAATGTAATTTTTAAATAAATTCGTAGTCATCATATATTTTTGCTCAAAACATAATAATAATTTGAATTTATAAATTAAATATAATTAATATGATACAACATTTGTTTAGATTTTAATTTTTAAGTAGGCCAAATGGCTTCTGCCTAAACCGACACGTGGACCAGACAAAGTGAAGAGTCCCCGAAACACGAGCTATCATTGGTCAACTGACGCGGCGGGCAAAGACACTTCCTTGCCGACGACGCAACCGCGTTGCTGATGTCATCCGCTCCCCCGGGTTTAAAAACTGGGGAACAGCGGCAGCCGTGAGATCAGCTTCTTCCCTTCCTCCCCGGCGGGGACGGAAATCGACAAAGTCCGATCACCGACATCCGATCGTAGAAGACGCTCCTTCCCATGGCGGACGAGCCAGCGGCACCAGAGCAGGACGTGCTTGGCGACCTCGACTTCCCCACCGACGTCTACTTCGACTTCGGCGATATTGGGGCCCTCGACATCTTCCCGGATGCCCCGTGTGTAGTTGATCCTTCGCCAGCGATCCCGGGCGTCTCGGTTGAGCCGATGCCGTTTCAGATGGTAGATGAGGTCGAGCGATGGTTGATGATGGAGGAAGGTGGAGGAGATGAAGTCCAGCAGGCCGCGGCGGATGATTTCTTCGCCGACGTATTTTTTGTCGGGTCGGACGAGGGGTCGGTCGGGTCCGGGTTGTCTAGCGGCGACGCCAGCACTCCTGAAGAGAATGCGGAAGAAGGAATCGTCGCAGAGGAGGACAAGGTCGGAGGGGAATCGGATCCTGAAAGAAAAGTTGCGGCTTCGGAGGGGGAAAACGAAAAGGAGGCAAACGGGGAGGACTCTGAGAGGAAGAGCGAAGAAGAAGAGGATCTCAGCAAGAAGCGAAGAAGGTACCATTAGTAACTTCGCTATTAAAATTTCAGTTTCTTGATAGGCAGTTCCTATTGTGTTCCTTTTCGTTACACGACAATTAGAATATTGTGAACTGTAAAAGATTATTGTGAAAAGTTTTTGATCAGAGCGTTCCCCTGATTATTGCCTAATGCATACTATTGTCATCGACTCTGGTAGGAGTAGCCTTGAAATGTACCATGCAGAATTGGATACATTATCGTTCTCCTCATATAGGATTCCGTACTCTCTTTTATGTTGTCATTTTCTCAGGCAGATGAGGAACAGAGATTCCGCCATGAAATCAAGGGAGAGAAAGAAGATGTACGTTAGAGATTTGGAGATAAAGAGCAAATTTTTGGAGTCGGAGTGTCGACGTCTCCAGCACGCTCTTCACTGCTGCGTTACGGAGAACGTAGCGCTTCGCCAATGCTTACAGAAGGCTAAGGTATTTGGTGCTCCAGCGGCCAAACAGGAGTCTGCTGTGCTCTTCGTGGGTAAGATCCTGATCAGTGTTCGGCTATGGTTCCCGCTTTTCTTCTCCCACATGCGTATTCAGATAGATCCAAAATATCGAAAGTTGATTCACACACTTTCTGCTTCGATCCTTTTGTTTCTCGCATATAACCGTGAATCTTTGTAAGGTGAGCAACGAGTCCAACAGGACTTGAACCTTTATAGGGTCAGCGTACAACTTTTATAATACAAATTCCCAGTCGGCAGTGAACTGTCCTAACACGAACATTAAGCAAAAAAACATTTCTTTCTGTTCGCTCCCCACATTCATACATGTCCCAAATCCCAGTCCTCATAGGGATCCTCTTCTGGACATGACAGCCAGATAAGTCGGCTTTAACTAACCTTGACCTAAGTTTATATGTTGGTTGATTTATTTGTTCATATTTCACCAATATCGCTCCCAAAGGCCCAAGTGGTTTAATTAAAGACCTGTAATTGGAAGCAAAACAACTGTTCTAAATGGATATTTATTTTGGTGACATTCCGCCACCAACATATGCCTCTACTCGACTTAAGTCCCCAACTAAGATGGCTGCCAGCAACTGAACAGTTTATTTGTTAAGCCTCTGATCGGTTTGCTTAGAGGCTGTGGATTCTTTCCCCTTTGAAAGTTCTCACAGAGAAGCCAATTTGATGCAAGTGAAATACAAAAAAGATTGACCAAGATGAATGACCACGAAAGGAAGAAAACTGCTCGGCTGCAAATAAAGGCCAGTCACAGTACAGGGGTCATGGGCTTGTCCTAAGAAAAGCATTTTAGACATCAAGAGGGAGCTCATCAGCTCAAAACCTGCCCATAGCAAAAGCTTATCATGAACGTGGCTGACAGATCTTATACCTCAGTATTTTTTCTATTGTACTAACTAATGTTATCAAAGTGGTCGCTTGGGGTTTTTGGTGGGCAAAGTGGAAATCTGCTTTATGGGACTTTAAAAAAGGGACCACTTTAAGCAATAAAGTGCCCAAAGCGGTCGCTTTGGTTGCCCAAAGCATAATCAAATGATTTCCACCAGAATCCACTGCTACCGTTGTAGGGCATCTTCTCCACCTTATTGGGCAGGGAAGATAGGTCTAAAAAGACATCAACTGATCAGATGAATAAGTCATTGGATCACCTCATATCGGGTCCGGTGGACCTGGTATAAGTCTTTTTTCCCTCCTGAAACCGGGGAAGACAGTCCGACACAGCAGCGTCAGACTGAGTGGTGGCCGTCATTGGATCAATTGACGTCGGGTCCGGCAGACCTGGTACAAGTCTTCTTTCCCTCCTCAAAATGGGGAATACATTCTGATGCAGCAATGTCAGACTGAGCGATGGCCAGATTGCTGATTAGTGGATTATGGCTCCCTATTCGACCCAATATGGGTGGAATAGGGCCGATTTTTTACATAGAATCTTTCTTGCTTATAGAAATCTTATTTATTCTTTAATTTTTGAAGTAGTTATTGTGACCTTTTTTTTGTGGGCCAACCTCCCCCCCCAAACCATAATTAGTATTATTACTGTGGTAAGACAACCATTGCTCGTTTTGGTCGCTTTGTCACCTTGACAACTGTGGTACTAACCACCATTGAGTAGGTAGGAGAAAAGATGTAATTTGTAGTTGAACAATGACTCATTTGGTTTCTGCCACGTCTTATCTTCTTGTGATTCTCTAAGAATCCGATACATCTGGTGCTACATGTTGCATTATTCCACTGTGTTAAGTGACTGATTCATGGATGTGGCAACAGCTTAGCAGTATGATGTGATTTGTCATATACTGGTGTTTTTGGAATAATAAAATCACGGGAAGCATCTACTATGCTTGTGTCTCTTTCTTCATCCAAACGATTTGCCAGGCATTGCAACCTGTTAATGCCTGTGTCCCTTCCAGATCTAAGTAGCAATTTACTATGCTAAAAACCTAGATGTATGTCCAGTCCAGCCTAGGACACAGGTTCACGAGTTTTTCAGTTTCCATGTTACTCTTAAAGCGTTGTTATGACCATATCCATAAGGTGGCTTGACAAGAAATCTCAGTCAATGAGGGACATTCGGGAAATTGAGGAAGTCCTCTTCGATTACTCAAAACACAATATCGTAGGTTTATGTTAGCTACTGTCCGTTTGTTTGAAGAGTCTTATGAACCTGGTTCGCTGTTTGCATGTAAGAACAAGAAAATTGTAGATCAATCTTCACCTTGATAACCTTCTCACTGACTTGACCTCTATCTCAATAATTTTATGAGCCCTACAGTGCCTATTAGGAGCTCAAATGCGAACAATCTCGGGGATGCAACAACAGAACCATGCAGATAGCAGGGTTCTTAGTTTATATCTGAAGTTAATTACTCTTCTTCATCTATGCCATTAGAGACGTAGACATTTGAAGTGAGAAAAGAGTCACCTCGTCTCAAGTGGTCCACAATCGAGATGATCACCTTAGAATCTTAGTAGAGGTGAAACATGAAAGGAGACAAATGACACATGAGCATAAGGGCTTGTTAATCGTCAGTGGCCTGGCGAATAAAGTCCTTATTCGGTGTAAGAGACTGGATCTGTTTGCAGGCCTTATGATCTACCATCCTAACCGGTATCAAACCAATTTAAGTAGGATCTGTGGCCGCTGTCTTCGTGCAGTGGCACAGTGGATGCTAAATGCTCCCCTACTGGGGGAGGTTGCGGACTCAAGTTTGCACACTGTACAGTGAGCCTGACAGTTCCAGCTGCTTGCATATGACACGACTATGGATGAGGGACGACGGTCTATGCTACCACCTTTTCCCTTCAGAAATGTGCAATGAGCCGTTTCTCCCGTTTTCTGGTGCTATTCTGTGTTGTTTCCTCAACAATGTCTTGCAGTTTGGTCTGTCAGTACTTACATTTTTATCTTCCCCTTTTCCAGAATCCCTGCTGCTGGGTTCCCTGTTCTGGCTAATGAGCATCTTGTGCCTATTCCTAACGCCTTCGTGTCCGCTCGAAGTAATCGAAAACGCAAGCGGAGTGGCAAGGGGCCGGACACAGACCATCGCACTAAATGCGTTGGGAAGTGAGAAAGTAGGTCCAGTCCCGAGATCCGAGTTTATTTACCTGAAGCGGAGATGCAAATCTTTGAGAAGGAAGATGAGGAGTAGTTTATATCCCTTCAAGATGAGCTTTGGCTGATGGGTGATACATGCATCCTTTTAATCATGTCTTATCACAGTGGCTGTACATTTTTGTCCCAGGGTATTACTTTCCTCGTCTTTCTCCTCTTCGCGTATGGATACTCTATGCTGTCAGTTTCATTTCATCTGTGGACTCATTTCATAAAAAATCGTGACTATGGACTCTGATCGCTTCTTAGATGGGTGACATTGGCATACCTTTTCCTGCGTATACAATCAAGTCCTGGTCGTAGTTTTCAGTATCAAGTGAGATGCTCCTGGCTGATGGACAGCGTCTCTGTATTTACTTCTAGTTCTACCTTGTGCTTTTGAGTGTTCGTTCAGGTACGAGGTTCATCTGGAACGACGATCGATTGGTTAGAAACGTGCGTTCGAGGAAAGCAGATAAACGTTTCGCCCCCCTCCCCGTTCGTAAATAAGATATTGTTAAACCATGGAACCGTAAGAATAAAGACGGCATATCACGTTGTTAGGAGAGTTTAGTTTTAAATCTATTTGGCCATAATTACGTATGTTCGTGATTTGGTTTGATTTAATTTTTGAGAATCAGATAAATTAAACTAAATTATTTTTTAAATTAAATCAAATTAGAATCAAATAGATTTCAATTATATTTTATAATGATATAATTTGCATGATATATTAATATATAATTTTATTTAAATTTTCATTTATATATTTTATTAAAATATAGCATATTTGTTCGCGTATTTTATTAAATTTATTTTAAAAAAATAATTTTTATTAAAAAATACATAATCATGGTTAATATACGTAAATTAAAAAATATTTAATTTAATTAGATTATTCAATTTATCACATTGGTTCGAAAAGTCTTAAAAATCAAGACAAACGGATGACAGTTTAAACCAAACTTAATCCGACTATGAATTTGGTTTTGTTTTTTAGGTTGAACAGTACCAAACAACCAAATTTAGTTAGCTTAAGCGAGAGTGTAGCCAAACTTGACGCACATAAATGAAATTTGTGTTCTTGCACGATGGATCTTAAGGACGTTTGGGAACATGTGTTGCTATTGAATCACCTCAGTCCCTCGGTAGAGGAAACTCTTAGTCCCCAATAAGGTGACAGCACATGGTGCCATAGAAGATAAGGCGGGAATGCGATTTAACGAGGATGTAAAGTGAGTATGATGTTGTTCGGTAGTGGGTCAATAGAGAATCGGTAACAAGTCTTTGGAGCCTCGATAGTAACACGTAGTCTCGGTAACGAGTTAGTAGAGGATCGATAATGGGTCATTAAAGCCTCGGTAGTAAGTCAATAGAGACTCGGTAATGGGTCTTTGGAGTCTTGGTAGTGGGTCTCGATAGCAAGTCCTCAAAGAGTCGGTAACAAGTTATCACATGCTCAATAGCAGGGTCATGAGAAGCCAAAATGACATCACGTCGTCTTTTAAAACGCACTTCTACTTTGTCTTCCGTGACACCACCTGTCATCACCGTATTGAGGACTGTGAGAGTTTTCTCCACTGAGGATTGAATGATCTGAACTCCTTTTTGAAAGGTCTACCGGATGGGTTGCAACATCAGGCACATGACTTCGTGAGCGTAAATAAACTGAGGTTTTGAGGCTTCACACCTCCCCATTGGGAGAATACGACGGAGCTTGTGGTGCCGTGTCCATTGCGGCATAGCCGAGGGACATTTATGAACATGCATGTGTCGCGACGACACTTTGTTGCCAACTCTTGCATTGACCAAAATGCCTCGCTAAAATAAAACATAGATATACATCGCCGTCATCATAAAAAGGTCGTAAAAATGGAAAGAGAACCAGAAAACGACATTCAGGTTGAGCAAATATACTTCGTTCTAGTATTTTCTTCCATTAAAGATTTGATTGTCATATTATAAGTTTATAACTCTTTATTTCAAAGCTGCTTATTTTAAAACAATTTTTTCTATGAAATTCAAAACAAAAATTTTGTTTGATTTGATAGAATTATACAAGTCAATCATATTTGATATAATTTGATATTTTTAAAATATATCATTTAATTAAATTAAAATAATTTTATTACTAATTTTTAATAAATAGGTGAATTGTAATAAAAATCTTGATCACACATAATAATGACTGAATTATGATAATATCACGATAACGAGATCAATTATATAAATATATGTGATAAAAATGTTTCAATTCATAAAATTTTAGACATAACATTAAAATTATAAATAAATTTGTATATGTGATGTCTTGAAGATGATTGATCTCATTAGTTATTAGTGTTGAGATATTGAAATATATATATACCAATTAGTGTAATGAGTTTAATGAACTGATCAAATTAAAAACTCTGAATGATATCTCACATAACTGTCAATTAACATTTTCTTTCGTCATCTTTGTATGGTTTGACTTTTGACTTGAATTACAAAAATATCTTGTTGGGTGTATCTCATGCTTTAGTAACTGACTTATAAATCACCTAATTCGATAGACTAGTACATTAATAGATCGGGTATAAGGAAAACTCGATACAAACAGTTGAGTAGATAATTAGGGATTGTTCACTCTCGATAAGTGATAAGAAATGTCTTATGTGATAATACTCTAAATATTTGGTCAAGGTAAAAAAATAATTAGAAAAAGAGTTTTCCAATTATCTAATTTTGGGTACAGGATCCCAAAGTGTTGATATATTAAGGGGTTGACAATCACATTGTATCTCTATCCGATTGTGACATTGGACGGATGAAAGTTTACATCCGTGCAATAAATGACGATGAAAAAACTCAATAGAGATGAGATCATCCCCAAAGTTGTTTGGGATTATAAAATATTATTTGTACCTTTTATGATTGAAAATTGTTAAATCTGTTATTAAATAACATATTTAATTTGAAAAAAATTATTTTAATTTAACTTCAACTCAATGGACTATTAGGCCTAGTGGGACACACATAAGAACTAATCTGTAAATATGGAGGTATAGACATAATTTATAAAAATTGAAGAGTTTTTATTAAGATTTTTAATTTATATAAATACTATTGAATTTGACTAAACCTTACCAAGTCAATGGCTCCAAATTTCTTGTTCAACCATCTCTTTCACATTCTCCCACCCTTGAGGCTAGGTGAAAATTGCATATTACCTGTTTGACTTGATGAATACTGATGGAGGAGAATGAAGAGAATAGTGTAATTTGTTACTAACAATGAAGTATCGTATAAAACTATAGAGAAGAAATTGATGGAGGCTAAACCTCAATTGTTTTGGGTGCCCTATGTTGCACACTCTATTGATCTTATATTAAAGGACATTAGGAGGGATCCATCTGTGAAATCATTGGTCAATTAAGGATAACTGATCACATCATTTATTTATGGCCATATTAGATTATTACATATCATGAGAGAGCACATTGATGGTTTTGATCTAGTTAGACCGAGTCCAACCAGATTTACTACAATTTTATTGCATTAAAGAGCCTCTATATATACAGTCTAAAGAGGTTCATACTCTCCATAGCTTATCATGACTACGTGGATGCTATAGAAACATCATATATCAGTATGAGATTCAATTGAAGATGGAGAGCCTTCTTGAGGATAATAGGTGGTGGGAAAAGGTAAAATACTACATGTCTGTCATAGAACCCTAGTGCAGGTCCTTAGATTGGTGGACTCAAATGATAAAATCAAATGGGGTACTTGTACGATGCAATGGACAAAGCAAAGCTCAAATTTAAAGAGAAGTATTTTAGGGATTATCAGAAGTGGTGGAAGGTGATTAATAATAGATGGGACAAGACATTTTACCATGACATTCATGTTGCAGATATAAATTTAATTGTTGTTTTTCAGTTTATTCATATAATAATGTGTTAATGGCTAATGCACTAATCGTGAGATGTGTTTCATTGTGATAGGATATTTCTTAAACCCGAGGATGCAATATGGTGGTCAGATGTGTAATGATGCGAAGGTACTCTCCGACATATTATCGGTGATAAAGAGATTATGTAGGACTCCACATCATAGAACCAAAGTTGAGATTGAAGTAAACAATGTTTAAAAATTTAGTAAGCATTGAAGATAAGCTGTGGGAAAAATTTTACCTCTATTTCAAAATGTATCTTAGATGACAACATATAAACACAAATTTGGAGTCTACGGAGATCTATATTTATAATACTCACATGATAAAGTTTCTCTTGGTAAAATATTACACATTTACATGTTAAACATCGTTATAAGAACACTATACACTTACTAATTTTGGATCTATTTATGTTTTCACAAATGAGTGGTGGATACAAAGGAACAACAGAAGTGGATGGAATCCACTAACAGCGGTAATAGTTCGGGTGCTAAGTCAAAGCACCAGCTCAAATTAATATGAGAGAAATTGGAGCACTTTCAACCTCATACACACAAAGAGAAGAGACATGTTGAAGAGTGAAAGATTAGAGAAGTTAGTCTTTTGTCATGACAACATGAGGTTGAGGATCAAAAGCTTCAAAGAATGACAGAAGATATCTGAGGACATGTTTGCCAAATTTGTAGGTGATTGTACCAAGAGAGAGCTCAAACTTGTCAAGAATTGTCATAGGGGGATGTGGACTTGGAGTATCTATTCCGAGAAGAACATTCACTCTCATCATGAATGAAAGACAATGATGCTGCGGAGGAGCCAAAGTTCGACCCGAATAACAGATCATGGGCTGAAGGTATGCTTGATAGTGTCATTGGTGAGGAGGAACAAATGTAGAACCAAGATACCCAAGTTCCATGCACAGTTTCAATTTCTTATCCACCCACACTATAGCTCTCCCTGAGCCACATATTGCTCTATCCACAACTCGAGCTCGATGCTCAACTTACAAGAGCTTTTACCACCAAGA
Source organism: Cryptocoryne crispatula var. balansae (assembly GCA_036172225.1). NCBI lineage: Eukaryota > Viridiplantae > Streptophyta > Magnoliopsida > Alismatales > Araceae > Cryptocoryne > Cryptocoryne crispatula. Next base: position 43,918,796 of record CM069918.1, on the reverse strand, counting down.
AGAGTCTTTCATTGTTCAAGACATTGTAGAAAACATGCATGGTAGGGAGCCAAAGTACAAAAGAAGAAGAAACTGGCAAAAAAAAAAGTTAAGTACAAAACACCAGTCCATTATCCTCATCTGAGGATGGATTTATTCCACTCACACAACAAGAATGTGTGGGAGATTCAGGTGAAGGTGAGGATGATTTTGGCCACTCTACCAATATTGCATGCACAAGTATAGCAGGTCCAAATGATTTGACTGTCAGAAAGCATTCAAGTGGAAGGAGCAGCAAATATTGGAATCAAATGAGTCTCTTTGATGAGTACACATCATATCTAGAGCCTGTTTCAGACATTGAGACTTGTTATCCACCGTCTCCTTCAGCTCGAGCTAAGGGTGGATTATATAATTTTATTGAGATGACATAGTCATTATTTTCATATGGTTACAAGTCAATCATGAATGATCAAACTCACTGAGAAATTCAAAAGGGTGAAGAGTAAGAGAAAGATTATGATGGATAATTTCGCAATTAGTGGTGATTAGATTGGAAGGTACAATTATCTATACATTCTAAAATTACTTGTACTATTGTACCATAGTACACATTTTATTTTATAAATTGTATTGATGTTAATTTGTATTCATTTGTGATTTAGATTCTCATACTTATATTATAATTTATCGTATCAATGTTAGTTTGTATGACATTATGTGATAGATAATTCAATTTGTTGTTTTTAAAATTTTAAAATTTTCTTAAATTTATAATTTTTACTTTTTTTTATAATCTTTTGAAGAAAAAATTTTATTGATCCAAATCAATTCTAGATCAAGATCTGTTTAGGTGGATCAATTTGTATTAGATTGAATTGGATCGGTGCCCACCGATCGTAATGCTAATTCCAATTCTGTGTGAGGTGTCGTTGTGATCGAACGAGGGGGTGTGTGGCATCCGAGTGGGAACAAGACTATGCATGCGCCCATACGAGGAGGGTCGTCGGTCGTAGACACCGAGGATTGTGGCTATCGATTGGCACACGACGATGTGTGAGGGACTACCACCAGATGGGGACCGTGGCACGGTCCAAGGTGAATGTAAAACCGTGTGGGGCGAACTGCGCGTCTATTTCTAATTGGGAGATCCAGGGGTTGTGGCAATTCCTAGGCAATGGTGAACGCGCATGCACGATGGGAGGTGTCATGAATGATCTTAGAGCACCCAATGGTGTGTGAATATGGATCTCCAATTGGGGAGATGTGGCTGTATGATAGCTGCTAGATCCCAGGGGAGGCCTGGCGACATCTCCCTGCACTCTCGCGCGTGAAGAGGACCTGTCGCTTGCAAAAACTTCTGGAAGTTTGAATTCGAGCTCGTGCACGGACGGAGAAGAAGCAATGCGATAAAAGTCATTTGGGGGACACGTTGTCTTCTCCACCGATGCCAAAGTCAAACGGGACCAGCATCGCTGTCAGGACTGTCAGAAGAAGACTTTGTAGGTTGAAGCCGCTGCTAGTTGTTGAAAGAGTAAGACATGGGACATGAATGTTGCATATCAATGGCTTTTGTTGAAGCCGTCTCAATCAAGTACACCGTAGATCGATGCCAAAGAGGTGGTCAAGTCAAGGGATCACTGGACCTGTCCCCTTCGATGTCGTCCATATTGAAAGAAGGCAATGTTGGTTTACTAGTGATCTCGTCGGGTGATCTATTGTTGGCGACACCAATTTGTAAGCAAATTTGTGAGACAATCTGAAGGAGAAGAAGTAGATGATCTTGCAGAAGCTCCACTGATCGATACACTTGGGAGGATAACGGGAGGAGGAAGGCGAAAGAAGATAGTTGACCTCTATCGGGGAATTGGAAGGGGAAAATGAGCTAGGATCCTTGCGGGGGTGAAGAAAGAAAGAAGCGGTGCTCCTCGCCAGGGAAGAAGGAGAATAGCCTGTGTTCATCACCAGGATCGGAAAACGAAACAGAAACAAGGGGGAAGGAAAACATGGGCAAACCCCTCTTCCAGACAGACGGCTAGGATTTAGCTCCAAAAATTCTATTCAGTGTATATTGAATCATTCGGGAGCATGCTCTTATTTATCGAACAAGAAGTCCAATTAAGAAAATTATTTACAATAGTGTCCTCCTAAGGATTGATAGTAAGTTAGTAACAAAAATTAAACTCCCTAACTTGATCCCCATCTAGGAGTGTCACTAAAAATGAACCATTCTGTCAAACAAAAGAATTACAACTCATAACTAACACTCACCCAATAATAACAAGAAATATGAATGGTACCCGGAAGCCAAAAGCTTACATGATAGAGAAGAATTCCTCGGTCATCTCAAAAACATTTCTCTTGCATAAGAGAATTCTTATTTTGCTCCAACCACTTTTCGAAAAGCACAAAGGTTCCCACATTGACTTAATGCACTGAATGAGAAATTTAAGGCCTTAGTTCACGACAAAACATGGATCCTTGTCCGACCTACACCAGAAATGCACATTATTGATTCAAAGTGAATTCACAAAATTAGTGGCATGTGGATTTAAACAGCAACTTGGAATTTATTATCATGAGATATTCAACCTACTTATTAAACCAACAACAATATGGTTAGGCTTATGCTTTGCTATATCTAATAATTAGAATATTAGTTAAATTGACATATCCAATGCTTTTCTTCATGGAGATTTGTCTGAACATGTGTAAATGAAACTGCATAAGGGCTTTCATTCAGCTATGATTAACTTCACACGTATGTCTTTTAAAAACAATCCTTGTATGGTCTCCAACAGGCTCCACGGGCTTGGTTCAAGATCTTTCAGATAAACTGCTATAGCTTGGTTTTGTACCATCTAAGACTGATACTTCGCTATTCATTTACATAAATGGATAACAAGGCTGCTTGTTTTAATATGTGTGAGTGACATCATCATTACTCGGAGTTCAAATTCTCAAATGACAATTATTTCATTTCTTTGGGAAGTATTTATAGTGAAGGACCTTGGTTATCTATTTTTTTCTGCGCATATAGGTTGTGAGAAGTTCACACAGATACAAATGATTTTCTTTACTGATTCAACTTTGTACATGCAAATACTATGATCTCTACAATATGCCATCTAACAAGACCTGACATTACTTTTACAATAAATAAGGCTGCCAATTTATGCATCTAACATACTTAGAACAATTGGAAACTTGTCAAGCGCATGCTTCGGTAAATCAATGGTGCAATCACTCTAAATTTGTTCATTAAACCAAAGAAAGTTCCTATTCTCCATGCTTATAGTGACTCAGATTTTTTAGTGACATGGAAGACCGAAAATCCACCGGTCAGCCTCTTACTTACTCTGGATCGAATTTAAGATCACAGAGCTCCAAGAAACAGCAAACTGTGGCCATATCTAGCACAGAAGCCAAATACAAAGCTATAGTGAATGCTACAGCTGAAATAACATGGCTTCAATCACTACTAAGTGAACTTAGAATTCTTGTATTCTCCACCAAATCTATGGTGTGTTAATTTGGTTTCATTTACTTGTCTAGAAATCTAAATTTTCATGCTAGAACCAAACCCATCAAGGGTGTAGAAATCGGAATCAGAATCAGTGAGAACCAATCCGATTTGAATCAGATCGATCTGACCGATTCTAAGGAAGAAAAACCAATTTGAAATTGGTCTGAATTGATTTTTTGGTAAAAAATTCATAAAAAATAGAATAAATATCAGAAAATAGAAAAGTCACCCAAAAAATTCTTAAAAATAAAAATGTAACATTTAACATATTTTCATTCCATAATATTGCAAGATACTTTCACTTAACATATGTTTTCATTCCATAATATTGCAAGATACTTTCATTTAAAATAAACAATAATTAACAATATAAAATTGAGAGTCATTGACATAAAATGTAATTTGATACCTTTTTTCTCATTAATATCTATGAAATTTGTCTTCATACTCTTGCTCCTCCTGAGTCTCTTGGACTTGGGTATTCCATTGAGATGTCCTTGCCATTATCAACCTGTATCCATATAAAAAAATGAGTCGACTATATTATGAAAATCATATGTATGGTCCTACTACTCCTGCACATGCATTGGTGAAGAGTATGAAATGTATGGCTCAAAATCGTGATAAGAAGCTGATTTTGGATATTGATATGCTGCAAACTCATCAAAAAAGCCTTGATTCATCATCCTTCGGGTCCCATTAAAATGTTGCATGGAAGAGCTGCAATCTCCTCCTCTCCCTCCTCCACCTGGCTGTGTGACTGGTATGCACTCCTGCTCATCATCATCTGAGGAGTGTGAGGGTGGTTGCGTACTATTTGTTGGACTCACATGACCTTGTTTGATATCCAACTTTCTTTTCTTGACTTCTTATACTATATCATGTGATGAACTCTCAAGTCTCGTACTTTTCTTCAACAATGTAAATCATTCAAGTTTTGTTACTTTTGTTTTTTGTCTTTTGCTTCATCGGGCTAAGATTTGGTTGTGTAATGGGTGGGGCTAGAACTTCCGCTAGAGCTGGAGCTACAGCTAAGGTTGTTGGGGTAGAAGATGGGACTAATTGTGCTTAAGGAGTAGCAGTAACTTCCTCTTTTGTCCTCAATCTCAACATCATCTAGTTCTCCTTCTGCCCACACACGGTCCTCAGGATCAAATTCAGGTGGCTCATCCCTAGCTACCTTCTCATTCATCCAAGCAGCAAATGAGTGCTCCTCTTGAAAAATATAGTCAATGTCAATCTCCTTAGATGATTCCTGTATTCTCCTTTGACAATTTCTGGCGGTCCTTAATACTCTTTATGCGTAACCTCATGTTTTAATGACAAAAAACCAGCTTCTCTAGCCTATCAAATGTCAACAAGTTCCTCCTTTTGATGTGCATGAGGTTGAATGTACTCCAGTTTCTCTTACAATGTGAGAAATTAGTGCTCTGGCTCAAAATTTTGATGGCAACAAATGCAAGTAGTTTCCAACCACTTCTTGTGTTCACCTGAACCTATCACTCAGTCAAAAATATAGAACAAATAATTAGTCTTTAGGATAAGTACTTGAATAAAGTGTTAATATAAAATGTCATATTATTATTAATCATACTTGGAGAAACTTTGTCAAAAGGGTATCTCAGATCTAGATCTGAGTACACTGCAACTCTCATCCTGTAGTATTGCATCTAAAAATTGATAAATATGAAAAGATTAGAGCTCCCAAGAAAATATTAAAATCATTTACAAATAATTAAGAATCACTTGACTCTGGTTCAACTTTTGTTCTTTCATGTTGAGATTTGTTCAAGTGTTATACCACTGCTAGAGTACTCGCGAAACTTCATTATCATTGGATACTTGTCCTCTATATTGAATGCAAGAGTTTAAGAAATATTCTACAATCATGCTACCAAATGACAATCTCGCATATAATACTTAAATTAAAATAAATTGGCACAAACACACTAAAAAACTTACTACATGTACATCATAATGGAATGTCTTATCCCATCTCACATCAATTATTCTTCACCATTTTTCGAAGCCTCTAAGATTCTTCTCCTTAATCTTGAGTTTTGTACAATCTATTACATTATAAAGAGTCCCTATTTGGTTCCTGTCATTTGAGTCAACTAACCTTAAGACAACTATCAGCGGCTCATCAATTGTCAAGTAGTATGAAATCTTCTCTCAAAATCTCTTGTATGTGATCAAATTCTCCATCTTCACAAGAATTTTCAATTAATCATCTTTGTTGTGCAAGTTGTCAACCATGTAATTATAGTAAGCTTCATCATTTACGAACATGACCAGTGCATGTTTATGATGATGCAAACTTTCCAAGGAAATAAATTTTTTACCAAATCTAGTAGGCCTAGGCTTGACCAGATCATGTCCCTCAGTCTGCTCCCACATGACATGTGGTAAACGGGGTTGTGAATAAATAAAAGATGTGATCACTTGAGCCTACCTGACTAATGTAGATACTGAAGCCTCCTTGCCTATGTCCTCCAACATGAGATCAATGAAGGTTGCTGCATAAGATACTTAGAAAAGATGTTGTCTTTTTTTATCAATTTGTTCCTTGCTGTCTTGTAGGATGGTTCATTATTAGTCACAAACTGAACAACAATTTCTTCTCCAATCTCTTATACAACAGTATCCATGAAGGAAAAATGTAGTCAGCATTTTTGATATAACTTGAAACATCAAATGATTTCAAGAAAGTTGCACCCTCTAAACAATAAATCAAAAAGATGATCATGCTCCTCTTAGTGATGTCTGTCCACCCATCACACATTATTGTGCAGCCTCTCTATCTCCACACCAACTTGAAGCCGTCTATCCATGTCTTCAGCTCCTTCACCTCTTGCTCCAGATTTGTAGCATAAAAAAATCTACTACTTGGGACTTGAAATCCCGATCTGGCTTCAACGATGGCATCAACCATATTATGAAAGTATGGACTAATGGATGTGTGTGCTATAATACCTGCATTCAAGTAGATAGAAAAATATTATTGCCTTCACCCCAATTAATTATAGTAAAACCCACTTCACTTATTCACCATATATCTCACTACTCCCTTTGTAGCTGTTCTTGTTGCCTTCACCCCTTTAATTACTTGTCGAATAGTCTTTTGCGAGGCACTCTATTTCCTAAACAAATACTCATCTCCTCGTACTGTTGTCAGGGACGGGCGTGTTGACTCAGATCGACAATATAGCCCCTCTCATGCTCTCATACCCACACACTCACTGGGTGTAGGTTGTGTCGAATGTGATCGACAAAAATATAAGTCAACTCTAGACCCTCCTACTCCCCTCCTCCTCTCCTCGTCCTCCTTTTATGCATGCTTGCTTGCATGCACAACAATCTTTAGTTCAAAGTCTGTGGATGAGTCGTCACTCTTAGGTTGAGCCTCATGCTCAACTTTTACCTTCCCTTTCCCTTTAGAGGTTGGCACCTCTTTCTTCCTCCTCCCTAAAAGTTCATCATACAACTCATTCCTTTGCTCGATCATAATCTTCCTTTGTGAGACTCTTCCCATGAGGTAGCTTCTAATGTCTTCACTCATCTCCCTGAGCACTTTATCACAATTTTTAACATTTTCGCCAACCCCATCAATGTGTTGTTTTAGTCGATACACTTCTCCATTCATCTCCTTTCCACACCACTTGCACTTTCACCATTTTCTTGGCCATATCTCATGTGCTGGTGCAGCCACTGTATGAACATCACCTTTGCCATGGTCAATCATTGGTTGTAACTACAAGTAAAGAAAAAGCAATTAAAAGAAATTAAAAACTAAGTTAAGGAATGAAATAATTAAATTAAATAGGAGTATGAGCTATTTAGGGAGTAACCGGGAAGATAAACAACCCCTAAACCCTAAACCCCTAAAAGGGGTTGTTTGACTGTTTAGGGAGTTGATGGAAACCGAACACCTCCTTGAGGGGGTAGTTTAGACTATTTAAGGAGTTGACGGAAATTGAATAGCACCCTACAGAGTTGTTCGACAGTTCAAGAAATTGAAAAACCTCTTAAGGGAGTTGTTTGGCCTCATGACAAAGTGAACGGGGGGTCGAGATGGGAATAGGAAACCCTAAACACATTTTTAGAGAGTTTCAAGAAAAAAATACTCACAAAGGACTTGAAACGATAGATCATCGAAGAAGAATCGTCTCCAAATATATCACACGAGTTCAGTAAGTGTCATGAGAAGAAGTCAAGTAATCAATGTCAATGCATAAAATGAAGTTTGAATGCTAGAAAGTGTTAAAAAGAGGACTGGTATGCTGTTTGAGAGGATCTGTTTGGGAGTAAATGGGTGCTACAGTTAGGGGTGTAAATGGAATTTGATATTCTGATTCGATTTTGATAAAAATTAACGGCTTTGAAACTTGTTTTTGTATCCTATAAGCTATCGGAATCGGAATTGGATATTTCGGTAGCTTATCGGAATTGGGATCGAAATCAGTTGATTCCATTTCCATTAATCCGATTTCAATAAAAAATATTTATATATAAATAAAATAAAATAAATCATAATATATAATATATAAATTGATAAATGATAAAAACAAAGTTTTAAGAAGATTATATCAAATTTTAGTAATTATATGTAAATCATTGACTCATTTTTAATAAAAATTAATATTTAACATATATTTCAGAATTTATCGGATTTAGTTCTGATTTTGATAACGGAATCGGAATCGGATCGAAATCGGAACATAGTGATTCCGAAATTATCGGAGTCGAAATTGGAACCCCTTAACCCTTATCGGAGTCGGATTCTGATGATTTCGCTACCGAATCCGATCCGTTTACCGCCCTAGCTGCAGTGATCCCTTAGATGAACGATAATGTGCATCTGAACTAGGGGTGCAAACGAGCCGAGCCGGGCCAAGTAACATGGTATTCAAGCTCAGCTTGTTTATTTTACATGAGTTCGAATTTGAGCAAGAATTTTAACGAGTATGTTGAACCCTTATTTAAGCTTGGTTCGTTTATTAATTGAGCAGAGCTGAACTCGAGCTCGAATAATAGTTGGACTAAAGTTCAATCCACATTCAAACTTGAGGAATATACAAAATCGTTTATAAAACCCAAAATCAATGAAAAGTCATTTGTGAAACTCTAGATTTAGCTTATTTATAAAACTTGATCTAAATTTAAACTCAAATTTTGAATTGTTTAATATATTTAAGTGACAATATATAACTATTCATACTCATAATTTAATTTTTAAAAATAAATATTTAAAAGAATTTTTAATTGAGCTACTCACGAGTTTATCGAGCTGAATATGAGTCTGTTCAGGCTCGGTTCATTTAATGAGTCGAGTTTTATTTTTTGTTCAAGTTTGTTCATTTTACATAATAAACGAGCTGAGTTGAATTTTTATTGAGCCGAGTTTCGAACTACTTATCGAGTGTATTGGTTCGTTTGTACCCGTAATCTCAACTTAAATATGCTGCTAACTTAATGTCATTAAGAAAATCAGGGGTTGACTATTAATTGTATATGTTGATGCAATGATCATTTAGAATACGTTAAACTAAGATTATTAATTATATATTAAATTTTTATAATTTACATACAAAATAAAATATATATGTTTTAGTTTTACTCTTATAATTTTTTTGTATTTCATATTAGTTCATATTTTAATTTTTATTATATCTATTTCAAAATGTATATTTACTTAAGAATTAATTGTATTTATATTTTAGTTAATTTTATTTTGATATAATATTTGTCATAATATATTTTTTATTATAATACTATAATTAATAATACAACTATATTACATGCTTTATTTTTTTGATTTACTATAAATTTAAAAAATAATATTTACAGCATTCTATTTTTATAATTAAAGTCTTGGTGCAAAGAGAGAGGTACAATAATCACCATCAGTTTCCAAGACCAACTCATTCTTAACTCTAGCATAACTAGTTACGGAATTCATATTCCAACATAAGTCATGCCCCTTCCAAATTGTGCTTTAACATGTAAGTCAAGTCCATAATATCACATCACATTAAGTGTAACAAGTGCCCAAGAACATCCACCCCCATAAACACAAACCAATTCACCATTTAGGTATGCTTGACCATGAGCTTCACTTGCCGGTTGCAGGATCGCCTGAACCAGATTAGGATTAATTGATACTGGGGAAGAGCCCGATCTTAGAATCAATTTTTGTTGGGATCAGGCTAAGTTTGGTCAAATAGGTTGATTCCAAAATTTGATCCCCATGGCGATCACCGCTGGAGGCAGTGGAAAGGCAGCTTGCTGCGTCCCTGCATCTTATCCAACCGTGATGATTGTATCGAGTCTGATGGATCTATAATACAACTAGATCCCCAAGTATCCTAACCAACCTCAGAGCCCAGATTGATTCAACTTTGTAAATGCATTTCTTTTTCAATATTTAGGAGAACCATCCAAGCTGCTTTTGGATCTGATTTCCTTCCGCAGGATTGACCAAACTGGCTGATCTGATACCGGGCTGAATTTGCGAACCAAAAGTCCCTGCCTCCCTGGCCACTCAATGCTCCAATTTTGATTGCACAAGCTTGTGGCTAGAACAAAGTCATCTTAGAGACATTGTGTGGGATTGACCTCAGACGTACATAAATCATATGGCATGCCTATACAAATGTATGTAACGAATACCATCAGCTATCCAAACAAGGCCAGTCCTTGGAAGTACAGGGGAAACATAATTGCAGTTGGCCACGCCAAACATAAGAAAGGTGATGAAAAAAGTGTAGCCTTAACATGGCCAAAACTTTAGGCATATTGAATAAAACATCATCGAGGAAGCGCGAAAGATGAAAACAAGGGGAATATGTGAACCACCAGCCAGCATCTGCACCATATGACAGTTGCTTGGAAGTGTCACCATTGCATGATGGCCGAAGAATCAGTGATATCAACAATGCATCAAATATGTGTCAGTGCTCGGAATACTCCTGGCCAAGCATCCAACAAAAAATAAAACAACAATCTGAACATGCAACTCTTTTAATCACATAAAGGCTCCTTGATCAGCAGGTTCATTTTTTCTGTGAGGAACCTCAGTACATCTTCTCTTCCTTTCTTCAAAAGTAAATGTCTTAACTTTCCAAATGTTGACCCTGGTGGTCGAATTCCCTTCTCAATCATATCCTCCAAAAGCACGCAAGCTTGGTTGACTTCTTCCTTCTCACATAATCCATTTATAAGAACAGAGAAGGTGTGCATTGTAGGCATAAACCGCTTCAAACCCATATACTTCCACACTTTAAGAGCTCTATCCAATCTATCATCCTCGCAGAACATCTTGATCATCATTGTGTATGTATCTGAATCCGGTTCGCAGCTCTTTAACATCCTCCTGAAAAAGGAATATGCCTTGTCCCGTTTACCGAGAGTGATCAAGCTGTTCAGGATGATGTTACAAGTTCTTGAATTGTGTGAAATCCCCTTGGTTTCCACCTCTTGCAGGACACGGAAAGCATTATCTAATCTGTTAACTCTGCAAAATGCACCGATTAGCGCATTATACGCTACCACGTCCGGCTTAACCCCGTTTCTTTCCATTTCCAAGAAAGTATTTACAGCGTCCTCTATTCGCTTCTCTGTCCCATACGTATGAACGAGCACACTATAGATAAAAGAAGTCGGGGGACAACTCCTAGAATCCATTTCTCTGATGATACTCTTTGCCTCTTCCACCCTACCCACCTTGCAAAGCACATCGACCATGATCCCATATGTGACAATGTCCGGCTCACACTTGTTGCCGATCATCTCCCTGTAGAGCTGCCTCGCTTTTGGCAAATTCGGCTCCCTTCCCCAGCCTTCAATCAGAATACTGTAAGTTTTTGAATCAGGCAAAAACCGATCTTGCATTTGGTCGAACATCTCCTGTGCCTTACGTACATTCTTGGACTTGCACAAGGCGCTGAGCAGGCTGTTAAACGCGGCTAGATTCGAAACCACCCCAAACTTATCCATTATGTTGAACGTGTAGATTGCTTCCTCGACCTTCTTCGCCCTCGCATACTTCCTCATGATCACGCAAAACGTCTCGATGTTAAGGATTCCCTTGCTGCGCATGCCGTTGACGAGCTCCCACATGAGCTGGTACTGCCTTATCTTGGCCAGAGAGGCGATCATGGCGTGGTAAACTCGGACGCTATGCGAGTAGTTCCGTTGCTTCCCCGCCCACTCAAAGAACCGATAGGCAACCATGCCGGCATTCCCAAACCGCTCGAGTACCTCTTCCGTCTGCTCTGGCGACACCCACATACCGCTTTCGTCGAGGGCGGCCTCCAGTCCGGCCTTGGGGCAGGAGGCCATGATCTTGCTGATGCGGGACAAACAAGAGGAACCCGTCGAGTATGAACCTCTAACAATGCCGGCCATCTCTTATTCATCAGAAGAAGTGACCATCACTCGGTCGGTTCTCGAAATTTTGGGGCAATCTGCAACAACGAAACGGCGGTGGCCATTGCAGCAGCGTTGGTGGGATGATTCATGGCGACGGGAAGATGACAGCAAAGGGAGGTTGAGCTATTGAGTCTTGAGTGAGGCTGGCTGTCAATTGCGGCAGGTCTGCGCTTAACTGCTCCGAGGTCGGGAAGATCGGCGGCGCAGAACGAGCTGGAATGGAGAAAAAGGGTGAACCGTGCGATTTGCAGCTGTAAAGAGAGGAAAAGGGGAGCGCAGCCGCCGGTGGTGTTGGGGAAGACGCCCACCTTTGGACCCAAGAAAAATGTGGATACAATAAAGTAAAAATACGATAAAATTTAAGAATTGTAAAATATTTAAAACACTTCGAGAATTCGATGAACATGGTATTGTACTTTTTATTTTAATAAAATAAATATAAAAACATGAATAAGATATAAAATATCTACAAGATACTTTAATCTAAAGTAAATTAACACCTCCATTCAAAGATAGAAATTTCAAATAAAATATAAGACCCACAGAGCAACTTAGGATCATCTAGTGGCGGGGGTTCGACCCCGGCGACGGACTGCCGGGTCCACCTCTCCATGGGGGGAGAGGTGGCATCCAGTGGGGATCGAGCGCTGCACCCGGCAGCGCTCGATCCCTCGCCGGCGCGGGAGCTGCGCCTTGTGTTGGCCACTGGGCCATCATGTCGAAAAAAAAAAAATTAGGATCATCTTTTTAAAAAGATTTAATTCAAAAAATATGTATGTTTTAAAGTGTAAAATTAAATTTATTTAAAAAAAAATTGTCTGACTTTGCTCGTGTTAACAAATAGTCTTAAATACTTTGATTTTTTTTCAAAACAAGTGCCACTCAAATAACAATGATTCGATTTTTTTTTTACATTACACAAATTTGGAATCGAAAACTCGATCATATGAATATGCAAAACACCGAATTCCCCCCTCAGACTCGTATTCTCTTTTGACACTTGCACATCTGACCAGTGCCAGAGTGAGGATCCCTTTTATTTGCAATGCTCTCTGCACACGTGGTGAATCAACGAGACGTTTCAGCCTGCACTGACAAAAATATAAAACCAAGCTGACAGATGTAAGGATAACGGGAATAGTGTAACATTCGCAAAAACAATGAACATAAATAAAAACTGGAATAGAATGAATTAGGTGGGAGATAAATTTAAATCTCTCTTTTTAGTGTTTTAGAATATTTAAGTGAGATGAAAAGAAATAAAAATGACTAAATGCATGTTAAGATGATATATGAAGGTGATGAAATCGCCTGAAACTTGGAAATTCAAATTCAGAGTACTACCTCGCAGAAAATGGTTTGTTTCTAAGATGCTTCTGATAGAAGTGCTTTCTAACCGGGACACTTCTAACCGAAGTGACTTCTGGACTAGATGCTTCAAATAGAAGTGGTTTTTGGACAGAACACTTTTAAGTTTTGGGAGTGGCTATTGAAGATTGACTCTTCCTTTCTTTTCCTCGGACCTATTAGTGCTCTCTCTACATGGAGGAAGAAGAGGAGTAGGGAGAGAACTTGAAAACCACGAGGAACCTCTAGATTAGCCACGGGGGGTGGGAGGATTGAACGATGAAGGAAGGAATCAAAGGAAGGGGAATCATTCTAGCATGGGTTGAAACTGACATGAGAGGGGCTGAAAGAAGGGTTGAAACCACACTATCAAAAGAGGAACCATAAAATGTTGTAGGACCTTCTCTTTTATAAGGAGGACTCCAAAGCTTGGCTCATACCACAGAGACCTCGTGTTTGACTTCTGCAATATAGGTGCATCCTATCGGTGGGGCATTTTTAAATGATGCCTATCAATCATTCTTAATGACAATGTGCATACGGTGTTTTAGGGCACTTCTCGTTAAATCCCTCATTAAATACTTGGAGATTTTGCTATTTAGAAACCATCCTCTTAAAGCATCCCATCAATGGGGTGCTTCCATTTAAAGGATAACGACAATGTACAATAAACGAAGCAAATTTTATAGAGATTAGGCAGGAAAAAGTAGCAAACTTGAAATGTCTTGTCATCAAGGCAATGTGGCCTCTAGATAAGATGCTTCTAGTTGAAAAATCTTGCCAACTAGAAGTGTCCTATCATCGAGACACATGTGATCTTTGAATAAGGTGCTTTAGACTAGCAAGCTGCATTAGCGTGTAGTCGATGAAAAGTAGTTCATTCAGGTACATTCTCACATATTATTCATAGAAACAAAAACTTAAGCTCTCTATTAGGCTAATTTAGTGTGTCTACAAGAGTGTGTGGAGATGTGTGGGTGGAAGAGAGACCTGTTGGGGGGCTCCTAATGCATCTTGGAGATGCTTAAGTGCTAACCAATTTAGGTGATATAAATCAAATGTCCAACTTGATCCACACTATCTCAACCGATTCAGTCGACTCGAGTGACTAGATTGGTCAATCTAACTCAAAGCCATATAGTGCTAGTCAAAACCCAATATAGTTGGACCAGATCAAATCAGACCCATGTGGCATTTCATGATAAATAAGAGATAGTAAGAAAGGTTGGCAGGTGTAGTGGTAGGTGGAATTGCCTTCACTATATTAATAAGGATGACCTTGGAGCAAAAGAGATAGACAACATTGTGAGGGCAACAAACAATGTACATGGAGAAGTCAATGGTTTGTTAGATTAGGTCATGCTAGATGGTCATGAGCGATCAAAAAAGATGTTGAAGAGTTATTCTATGAGGTGGTGTAGATGCTACTTCTTGGAGGAATTCTCGTTTGGGGCCTTCCAAACGCTATGTGGCAACATCAAGGATTATCGTCAATATCATTGTTGCTCACATCCCTAAGCTTTCCTCTTACTTTTCATCTATCCGCATACTTGCTTGGTCCCCACCCGAAGTCTTGAGAGACGTAGTCATTGGGCGTTAATCATTCGTTGTTTCCATATGAAGGTCCTTTTGAATTTTGATCCTTGTAGCTGTATGTGCCTCGCCTATTATTCTTCAAAAGAAGCACATGATGTTATGAAGAACTCTCGATCGAGTGTAGCTTTAACTCCATACTATATTTATTGCAATCAAAAGGTGAAAACTCTTGATGCCGAGATATGGGCCTAGCTACCAAAAAACCATTCAATTTTGGTTGGGTAGGCCAGAGCAATGAGTAATTGTAGTTGTCGAAGCCTGTCATCGCAAGCTCACATTCATTAGAGCAATAGATGTGACATTTCAAGCTACCTTGTTGCATGAAAATTAGAAGCTTGTCATATTGCTACCATGACAATCATCAACCTCATCTCTAGTTCCCATTGACTAATCCCATGTAAGAATCACTTTCTTCTTTTACTTTATTTTCACCCCATTCCACTCGATGTATGGAGAACCCCACTAAAGCCCTTTGGAGGTACCTATATTCTAGTAGTTCTAGAAGTTTTTGACTCTTCACATGGAATTGAAACCAATATCCATTTAAAACCATTCAATTTAGAGTAACCATATATGAAAGAAGTCAGTGGTTATCTATTTGCTTACAGATTATAAAACTAGACTAGCAGGCCTCAAGGAATGGGTCCGAAAATGTGGAATTCGGTGAACCCTTGGTCTCTACTAGATTACCCTAAGTAACAATTTTATTCTAAAACTGCAATTGGAGGAAGAAGTAGACAACATTTGTAAAAGAGTTCCATGGTTTTTCAATAATGACTTGGTGTTAATGGAGAGAGGAGGATCCAATACTACCCCTTCTAAATATCATTTGAATAAAGCTTATTTGTGAATCAAAATCTATGACATACTACAAGAATTTTTAGAAAAAGATGTTGTAATGCAATTGGCTTCCCAAATTGGTGAACCTACTGTAAACACACTAAATTGGTCTAATTTGGAGCTTAAGACTTAATCTATTGGCAATACCTTCTATTCGACCATTATCTAATCAAAAACACCTTGTAGAGATGAGCCGAGGGCCTCGATGGTGAGTCATGAGCTTACAAATTGAATTGAGAATGTACCAGAGATTTTTTAGCAAAGCTGTAACTTTCAAGCGAGAGCCGCACGCTAATTATGGAAACACGAAATCCGCTCAATGACCAACACTTAATGATTCAAAATTGAAGGTCACGATAATGTCGCATGCATTCCAGACAATTTCATAACATATTGGTTTTCATCATATCTTTCCGGTGGTTACACGATTATGCCTGCTTATATCATGACTTTTCGATTAGTGTTTTCACAGTCGTCCCGGACCATCTGTGATGTCTTTTCGATCGCCACTATGCCTGTTTAAGTTTTCTAAGTCATCCTCGGCTTTCCTAGTCGTCAAGTTGAGCTGTATGGGTTGCCATCGGTTATTTTGGTCATTCCAAGTTTTCCCAGTTATTCCCTAGCTTTTCGATAATCATTCCGAATTTCCAAGGTTATTCTTAGCTTTTCTAATTATTCCAAGTTTTCCAGGGTCACACATGGCTGGTCTGGTTGTCGTTTTGAGTTCTTTCGGGGCGTCCCTTGACTTTCTAATTAATATCGTGACTTTTTCGGATGACTGCCTAGGCTTTTGGCATCGCCAAGAAGATAAACTGAAATTTAAAATCTTGTATAGAAATCTTGAGATGTGTATCTACTAGTTTATTAATTTGGAGAGCTGCGTTTGTGAGTCTTTTTTTAGAAGCAATAAACGAGAGTCGAAACAAACATCTGGTTTGCAAGATATGGCTCGTGAAGCAGAGACTCACAAGAGAGAGAATTGAACGTGCCCTTACTTTGAGAGTGCGGCCACCTTGCCCTCTCCCTGAGGGCGTGGTATGCACACCCCCAACCCGGGGGTGCGGCCTGCGTGCCCTCGTACCGGGGATGCGTCTAGTTCTAGAAACTCGATTCCTTCTCCATGTTCCAACTTTCCAAACCCATTCTTTGAAGTTTTTCCATCAAAAAATGATTATTGTGACAATGCCCTTAGGTTGGGGGCACGTCCATTTTAGAAAATCGAATTTTGGGAGGTCTTCAAAATTTTTCGGACATTTAATGACAACTTCACTCTAGATGTGTCCTCAAGGTGAAGGTGTGGTCTGTGTGCCCCCGGGGTGAGGGTGCGACCACTAGGGGTGTAAACGAGTCGGATTTGGTAACGGAATCACAAAATCTGATTCTGATAAAGGTTAAGGTGTTCCAATTTTGATTCTGATAATTTCGGAATCACTATATTCTAATTTTGATCCAATTTTGATTCTGTTATCGAAATCAAAATTGAATTCGATAATTTCTGATTTTGATATTAAATATTATTTGTTATTCAAAAATAAATTAATAATTTATATATAATTAATAAATTTGGATATAATATTTTGAAAACTTTATTTTATCATTTTATCAATTTATATATTATTTTTTATATTATTTTTTAATTATTTTTACCTATATTTATTTATTTTTTATCAAAATCGGATAAACGAAAATGAAATCACCTGATTTTAACTCTGATTCCGATAAGAATTGAAATATCCAATTTTGATTCTGATAACTTATAAGATCGAAAAGTAGTTTGCAAATCTGTTAATTTTTATCGAAATTAAATTAAAATTTTAAATTATCGGATTCTGTGTACACCCATAGCAATCACAATATGTCCTTGGCCAAAATCAAGGTCTAAGACTGACCTAGCCATAACTCCCACGAGCTAGGCCGGTCCATTGCCACACCTATTAGGGATGTCCATGGAATAGTAGTGGCCTATATACGTTGGGAGATAGAATGAGTTATTATTTTCTAGAGTGTAGTTTTTGCCCTAAAATTAGAATAAATAAATCATATTTGATTTGGTTTAAGTTGTATCTATTTTTTTTCTGTATCCACTAACTTTATAGATTATTCATTACCAATATTATTAAGCCGTCAAAGAGCTATCAAACTATTTTATAACCATTCGTTACCTTAATAAGTCTAATAATTAGATGATGAGTTACCGTCCACATCGCTATGTTCATGGCCCGGGTCACGTGCCTAGTTTTTTTTTTTCAGAAATTCAAAACTTCTGTTATTTTATAATATTGTGTTCATGCTTAGTTTAGGTATGTTTCAAACAAAACTAAGAACTATATGTAATGTGATTATACAGTTGTTTAAAATATTAAATACACTGAAGTTTATCTCAATCACTCAATAATCAGATAGAAAATGATAACGGTTATATAAATTATATATTTATATCAATGACAAATTATTATTATAAACTAACGCTCCTAGTTTATATGTGTTGTCCCCTCGCTTTGCTCTGTCCCATCGTGAAAATAAATAATGACTTTTCTCATCTATGATGGCCTTATAATAGTCCAAACATTTAATATTGGATTCTTACGAATCTATATATAACACCCTGTTTGGTAACACTTTTAGGTAGCTCTATCACAATCAATTTTAAAATTGATATTGATAAGGACCATTAAGAGGTGTTTGGGTAATTGTATCAATTTTAAAATTTGTAATACAAACAAAACATATTATGTAATACAAGTGTCCACTTGTATTACCTTTGATATTGATACTCCAACATTTGAAAATATTAATATCAATATCGATGTAGTACCAAAAATGAAACTCTAACCAAAACGGGCATAAACAAGCAAATTTCTTAAATTCATCAACGTGGGAACACATAACTGATTCTTCAACGATGTTCCTCACTGTTAAAATTGATTGTGAAAATAAGATTTAAGATAAATAAAAATTATAATTAATTTATAATTAATCATCTTATAAATTTTAAAACCATGGCTGAAAGTAGATTATAGAAGCGAATGATCATCTGCCCGCCCGACGGGGATAAGGACGGGCTCGAAAGACGACACAACGAAAAAATTTCAGTTTATTTCTCTGTTTCCACGTAACAAAAGACGACAAACGCCCGAGCCGGATATATATCTGCCGGACGTAGCGACCTGCCGTCGGATCCGGGCAGTGTTGACCTTGGTTCGCGTATAATACGATTCACGTACGTATTAAACAAAAAACCGTTCCGCCTCGGTCTTAAATTTAAATGTACAATTCTGTACGTAAATTATGAAACTCTATCGAACTATTTATGTTTAAAACGTACGTACGTCTTAAACGTTGACTTAATACGGTTGTTAGTGATTTCATAATTTAAGAAAATAACTAAGTAACGTCGCAAACTCGCAGTATAGAGCGATCGTACTCTTGCAAACAAATATTTGTTTCGCACAAATTTAATATAAATTTGAATCTTTCTTTTTTTTTTTGAACAAAGACGTAACACATTACATTGGGGCAAAGGAAAAGATTACATATACATATGGCTCGGGACAGAATGACATATTTTGAACATAAAGATGAAAGTCTCCAACAAAGGAGAAACATAATATAGGGACAGACTACAGTGGACAAAGAGACAAATCTAGATTTAGAATAGTTCCAAATCTTCAACTTCAACGACGTCAAAAATTGTCACAAAATAAAATAGACCTGCACATTAGTATGTTTTGATGGTCCAAGAGCAAAGACTTTGTTTGTAAAGTCAAACATTTGCCTAGAGGCTGGAAGATTACATCGTGAAGATGTGGATGTTGCCCAAGTCAACAATTTTACAGATAATCTCAAGATTATGTAATTAGTATTTGTATAGAAGACAAACATAGAGTAGGAAAAAGGAAAAAAACTAGATAATACAACATTACGGTAGACCGAACCAGGACACTACAAACACACAACAGAGCCCCAATAGAGAATATGTAAAGGTTCTGAGGAGAAGCCTGGCATAGTTCCATAACTCTCAAAATGGGGTTCCAAGTAGAAAATAGAAGATTTTTTCCGTGAAGACAAGAAAAAGATCGACCAAAAAGATAGAAAAATAGAACACAAGCAAAATCGTCTACCTCACCGTGCACCAAGACTCTATTCCCCTCCCCCTCGGGGGGAACATGGCAACGAAACCTTCTTTGTGATGTCGGCGAAACCCTCATTGCGAAACCTGCTACGATGCCGTCCCTTGTCAATAGGGTTCCCCCCTTTCCGACGAATCCAGAGACACTCCAATATTACTTTCCTTCATGTTGGTCTTTCAAGATGTCTGAGCTCTTGTCCCTACCCAATCAGATCCTGCACCGGAGATTGTTCCTCTCTAGGAGTGTCTCCTATCCTGCTAGCATGTAGCTCTCGTAGCGTCGGCACGGTATGCTCATGTCATGTTGCTGTCGTGATATGAAAGTTCAAATTAGGGGTGCAAATGACCAAGTCGAGTTGAGTAATATAGTGTTTATACTTGACTTGTTAATTTTATAAGAGTTTGAGTTTGAACTCGAGTTTTAATGAATATCTTAAATTCTTGTTCAATTTTGATTCGTTTTTTAATTGAGTTAAGTCATGTTCAAACTCGGGTAGTAGTTGGACCAAAGCTCAATTCACATTTAAACTTAAAAGTTGTATACAAAATTATTTGTAAAAATTAAAATTAATAAAAATTTATTTGTGAAACTCTAGATTTAACTTATTTATGAAACTCGATATAAATTTAAATTTAAAATTTGAATTATTTAATATATTTAAGTAACAATATATAACTATCGATATTTATAATCTAAAATTTAAAAATACATTCAATAAAATATTTAATCAAATTATTTGTGAGTTAATCGAGTCGATTAAGCGTTCATGTAAATTGAACTAATTTAATGAGTCAAATTTTATTTTTTACTCAAATTTATTTGTTAAACATAATAGATAAGTTGAGTGGAATTTTTATTCGAGTCTAATTTCGAGTTAATCGTAAAGTGTATTATTTGGTATGCACCATGGCCCAACACACACGCCATGCCCACGTGGGCAACCCGTTGAAGTTTGGATAGACACCAACCACTCGCATCCTGCGGGCGCGCGAATTACCTGAATTGCACCTCGTGGCCCGTGGGTGCAACACAACGGCCGGTAAACCAGTGACCCACCCAGATCATGCCACGTGGCGGACACGGTTGCTTGTCTCCCACGCCATTCTTTTTTTTTTCCCCTCGATTCGGATCCGGTTCGGTCCCGTCCGCGACCGTTAGCTGACCGGGCGCGTACAGCCGTCAACATCCGCGGGCGGGCCCGCATTGTTGATCCCTGGTTCGCGCGAGAAGCCGGCGGGAGAGATAAGCTGCCCGCGTCGGCTCTGCGTCGGGTCGCCGCCCTTCGCTGGGAAACCGGGGGCGGTCGTTTCTGCGGCGGCGGACGGGGCACGGTATCTTGAAGCGTGGGAAACTTTCGATCAAAAAGCAAGATTTTATCAGCTACACTACGCAATCACAACAATACAAGCGTTCGGTTCCAGTTGTGTTGCATCGGGAGACAAGATAAGGGCCAAAGTATTCGAAATATAGTGGTTTTTTTTGAATGGGGAAATATAGTGGTTTAAACCCAAGAGGATGATAACGTGTCAAAAAAATCTAAAATTTTATGAGACAATCTTATTAAAAATTTTATTTACTCAGAATAATATATATTATAACTTAAATTATGATAATTTATTTTATTTATTTTGATAATATGTATTTGAAAAATAAAAAATGAGTCTTTCTAGTTGGGGCAAGTCAAATTAAGCTTTTTTTATGGATTTGATCGATAATATAAAATTAGTTGAGCCTCAAAATTTTATGAATTAGGCTAAGGCTAATTGGGTGTTTGGTTGCGTGATAATTTTTTTACGTTTTCATGATTAAAAATTGTATTAAAATAAAAAATGAACCAACTCATGACATAAAATTATCATGTTTGGAGGGATGTGATTACAAAAAAGAGTAACTACCACGTATGACCAAATAAAGTGGGGGACCACAAGAAAAAAGAAAATAAGTGAGACTCTCTTTTTTTTGTTTAAGAAGAAAATCATTTTTAAAACATAAAATTATCATGATTACCAAACACCTCTTTTTAACAAATTTTCTTATGATTTTTAAAAATTAAAACAAAAATCTTTGTTGTCATGCAACCAAACACCCCGTAAGGATCGGGCCAACACTTGGACAACTTTTATCAATGCCTTTTGTTTTCTTATCTTGACAGCCGTATGAGCCACTTCAATTTCTTTTCATCAAAGATTATTTTTGCTGGCATTACGTTATATGCGTGTTAATGCTGACTTCATTATTTCTCAATATTAAATTTGACATGCACAACGTCAGAACTGACCGGGTAGTAGTTTTAACAAGAGAAGCCAGCACGGGCAATAAGAGATCTATAAACCCTATTAAGCACCGAAAGCATACTTCACCACTCAGAATGCCCTGTGAGAGTTGCCTTGGCGAGGGACCGCGAATTCTCTTGCTCCACGTCACGCGCCACGTAGGAGACGACGCCTTCGTACTTTAAGGTACGCATGGGACCCAAACCCTTCTCGGATGCCCAGGCGTGGCTATTATTGTAATTTGCGTTGGTCCCCCGGTGGACTGCTCGGTGAGGTGAAATCCGGTGGCGCTTTTGGACTGTCGCCCACTGCTCCAGCCCTGCTTTTTATAGATCGCCGTAGGGATCGACACCAGCCGGGGAGAGAGAGAGAGAGAGAGAGAGAGAGAGAGAGAGAGAGGAGTTGATCAGTCGAGTGCGATGGATTCCGATTTCGGCGTTCCCAGAGAGCTATCAGATCTGCAGAAGAAGAGAGTTCACTACCAGCCCGATCTTCCCCCATGTCTACAGGTTCTCATTCTCTTCTTTCTTCTCTGTGTAACCATCGCTCTATTCAGAGTTAACTGAAGAATCTCGGACGCTTGGAGTCTGCTGTGGCCGTGGCGTCCCTTGTAGTCCTGCATTGCGTTCATCACGTCACAGGCCGTCGCGATGCTTGTTATAGTTGAATAGTCTAACTTGCTCGAGGTCTTGGTGTTGCTAAGAGGGTTTTTAGTAGGCATTTTGCTTCATGAATGATTAAGGATCTTGAACAATCGGACCCTGGATGACACGCATAAATCGAGAAATGGTCATGCTTATCTCTTTTATTATTTTTTGATCGGAGGTCTTACCATGAACCAGTTTATAAATTTCATACGTCGTAGATGTGCATGGATGCGGCAAAAATGTGATATCCTGTGCGGTACTACAATTTTTGCTTGAAAAATGAACATGGTCTCCTAGTGACGTCTCGAACATACTTCTTTGAATCCCGATGAAAATTTTCCGCTGTGTTTTTTTTTTTGTTTGTGGGGAGACTGTTCTAAAATTATGCATCTCGCTATAAGAAGATAACAATAAATTCGCTAGTTCTCTACATCCAGTAAACTAAAACCACAGTACATAGATGCGGCCATGTTCATTCAGTTTCCGCCTTTTGAGCTAACGTTGAAAAGCTAAACGAGCCGAACTTCAAGATGCTCTTCAACAATTGACTTAGTTCGTCGTCGTCATTTCGTTTCCATGGCAAGACTGCTGTTCTGCTGATTTTTTTTCGCGGACACGTGCAGGGTACAACTGTTAGGGTGGAGTTTGGTGATGCAACAACCACTGATCTCTCGAGCGAGCATGTCATAAGTCGGTTGTTTCCACACACATACGGGCAGCCTTTGGCACACTTTCTGAGGCCAACTGCCAAAGTTCCTGATGCTCAAATCATCACGGACCATCCTATTATAAGGCAAGTGCTTATCGATGACGATTTCTTTTCTATTTACCTTTTTATAAATGGATCTTATACAAATCTCACCCAACAATTTACTTCCGAGCATCTCTATATTCTTGAAATTCTTTTTGTAACCCCCTCGAATCTTGTTCCGTTCTAAAGTTAGTTCATCCATCAACATTCTAGTCAAAAAACTGTAACCCTATGTCAAATGACTAACCTACTCCTATCAACCCTCCGAGAGATGAGACTTGAGGGGGTATTTCTGTAATTTCTGTAGTTTAACATTAAAAGTAATGGTAGAAGTTGAGGGGCTTAAACCCTATATATCGGAATGGAAATAAATTGACATTTGAGAGGTTTTAGAAAGTAGGGACATATTTGGAATTGAGATAAGCTATAGGGATCAAGTTGTAAAAAGCCCTTTCTAAATTGGTTTATAAAATTCAGGTTTGTTACCTTTTTCATTTAAACTCTATTATGTTTTTGGAACATGATTTATTTTGTTTGATCTAAATACAAAACTGCAACCAATGATTTAGAAAGTGATAGAAAAAATGTGAGCGTAAATTATCTAAAATTCTTACCTGCCCAGCTGCCATTTTATTGGCATACTTTGGAGGGTTGAGGTGAGTGTAAGCAATGCACTTGACCCGAAAGATCTCTCGCTACAATGTACAAGAAAGTACATGCCAAAGAGAATGCATAAAAAATGTGCATCAACTTCTTAGGGAATCTTTTTCCATCTTGGAAAATATGTCTATTCTATTCAGTGTTTAAACGCTGAGAGTGGATAGAAATCCCTGCAACATTACCTTTAGTTTCTTCATCAGCATATCAGCTGGGAATGAATTATATCATAAGTCATTTTTGTTTTTGTAAATGCTTACAACATTGCTATTTTGGTAACCTGATATTTATCCTAAGTTGCAATAATACTCTTATGCTGCCTCCTTTTTTTTGCTTTTGCTTCACAAGTTCACATGTTTCTCATTTCTTTTTAAGAGTTCAAGCTTGAATCTCATTTTGCTTTTGTTCCCTGTGTTACTGTGGTCCTGATGTTTTTAAAAGTTTGTGGCTTGCAGCACAAATATTGTTGGTAATTGGAGCTTACTTTCACATTTGCCTAATTGCAGGGTGGGCATAGTGTTTTGTGGAAGACAGTCCCCTGGAGGGCACAATGTTGTGTGGGGCCTCTATAATGCTATCAAAATTCACAATTCGAAGAGTGTACTCCTTGGATTTGTGGGTAAATTCCTTGTCATTTCTTATATTTTAGCATTGGCATGATATATTGTTGGCACCGAAATTTTTTTAAAAAAGATGTCAAGTAATTCAAGAAATCTCAGTTGACAAGGCAGGGAGTCAAATAGAGGGCATTTCAAGACCTGTATGTTCGGGAGATACTTGGGGGTAGTCTAGAAAAAAAATAGAATTCTAAGTCTGCAAAGACATGACAGATTGGAGAACCAGCAAGCCGAAAGTATGCAAAACAAGAAAAACACGATACAAAGGAAATCCCTCAGGAGTTTGTAAGATTATTACAGATCCGGGGCCAGTAAAGTGATAGTTAAGGTTTTCAGATGATGGCTAAAAGTGCAGGAGTAAAGACAATACATCCAAATTCAAGATGTCACGACAGGGGATTGCCCCTAGTCCAACTAAAATCCAGCAGATTCACGATTGAAAAAAAGGGATAAGATAATAGTGAATGAGGATATCCATCTGGTCCATAGGCATTAAGTTCTCTAGTGGATCTACCATCAGGTGGGAGGCTAAGTAGAAACTCATGTCTATTGGTGTTGGATGCAACAAATCAGAAGCAGATTTTTGCAGGGAGTTATATGAAAATATTGGAACTAACTCAACTGGTGGGCATTAAGTTCTTGATGGGATATCATCAAAAAGTATACCTAGTGGAAAAGCTTGTGCTTACCTGGGTCACATGATACTAAGTGGAGTTGAGAAGCAAAAAAATAAAAAATAATAAAACCATTATGTTCGTGCAGTCGGAGGTTGATGTGCACACAGGCATATACTTGGTCAAAGTAAAGAAAAGGAGAGGGGAAAGGGAACAGTTGCTTGGCCGTTTGACCAGGGTGGTTAATTACTTAAGTATCGGAACAGTTCAGGGCTTGCCAACAATGACATGAAATTGTCACCTGAGACACTAAACAGACAGTGGGGATATATGGACAAAGCACATGCACATATAATCAGGTGAATGCACCTCAAAATTTCTCAGATTTCTATAGAAGTAGACAGACAATTGCATAACCTGTAGGTTCCTTTGGTCGGTGGCCAGACAAGCTTGCAGAAGGTAATACAAATACTTGCAGGGATGAGGAAATTAAGACAGCAGATACAAGGCTTGGGTATTAACACCATCATAAATATCAAATGCCAAGAAATTGAGTAGGACGGGGCATATCTGACACCACCAGTGGCTGAGAAGGGAGGCTCCTTTGTAAGCTCTGCAGCATATGCCAGCTAAGAAACTAAGTGTCCAAGCCCTTCTTAGGTCCAGAAGTGCTCAGATAGGAG
This sequence comes from Cryptocoryne crispatula var. balansae, assembly GCA_036172225.1. Lineage (NCBI taxonomy): Eukaryota > Viridiplantae > Streptophyta > Magnoliopsida > Alismatales > Araceae > Cryptocoryne > Cryptocoryne crispatula. The sequence continues at coordinate 43,892,703 of CM069918.1, read as the reverse complement.
ACAGGTGACAGGGAGGGCATTCTGCCCCGACAGCTGGCCCCGGCAGATGGCCAATTGAATCAGAAACAACAGACCCTGGCATGTTCAAATTGCAAGAGAATCCCCCTCTTGCTGATCCCGCGGGCAAGATTGAAGCTTGGCACAGTCATGGTCAGGGAAAAGGTTGAGACATAACAAAAAATTGACTGGTCACTAAGGACAAGAGAATAGAAGAGAATTCTGGCACCCACAGGGCCGGGTATACCAAGAACAGTGTGAGTGATAAGAAGACTTTACCTCCTCTGATGCCGGATGGAGACAACCTCAGCTAGTCTGCCGAAACAGCTGGAACAGTGGAAGGACAGGTCGGGCAGAGGTCTTACCCAATTGACACCATAGGACAGTTCAATTGTGCTAATAAAGGAGTTTGGATACAAGTTTGAACCAAATCCAAACATTAATACCACTCAAATACTGATTTGCTGCCACCACAATTAGCCTAAATCAGATTAGGAATAAATAAGTGGATGATAAAAAAATCAGAAACAAGTAGTTTACTGTCGAGGCTTAATGTGCTGAATTGTATCTCAAGCTGGTCCATTCAGTAATACATGGCCCACTTATTATTGGCAATGAATATCCCACTTGATTCTCCTGAAGTCCAGGAGCTATCCAGGGGAGCTATTGGTCTGTGTGATCGGCAAGTTGGCTAGCTGGAAGTGCCTCCGGCCTTCCCAGATTATACCAACGGTCCTAGCAGGTTCGCCAGACTCTTACGAGGAGGGCAACACATGCAGAAGACAACAATTCTCACCCAGGGACCCCTGCAAACCACGGGGGGCCATCATAACCTTCCCGGAACGTCATAGGAGATCGTTGGAGTATTTGCTACAAAACTGGCCAATTCGGATGTAAGATCGCATCACAAGCAGGGCACCGTAGCATCCTAAAAAATATTAGGCAGGCCATTGGGCCTTCCTGCTCTTATTGGGACAGCCATTAGATATCTCAGAACTAGGGATTGACCCTCGGATTGCCATTCAAATGGCTACTAGAACTCCTCATGATAGCGGTAAGCTTACTGTCGGGACCTACCAACCCTTCTTCGAAGACTGAGGGCCATTGGAAAGCTTACAGGACATAATAGAAGCGGTTGAAGATTCCATTGGCCTAGAAAAATTGGCAATTAGGATTGCTTGAGGGATTCGACAATATAGAAAGCTCTGTAGCCTTCGTTGAGGGCTAGAGTTCCTGTCCGGAGAACCCGTTTCTCATGGGACTTCTGATGTTGAGAGATCCAAGTCCATATCAAACATGATTGGAACCTTCCTACAGTGGCCATGGAGAACCGTGACAGGCTTCTACAAGGTCAGGGGGTGTCGAGGCTTTTGTAATTGATTTTTGAGGAAGCCAATGCCGTCCAGGCTTTTTCCTGATAAGGATAGGCCTCATAGCCTATCTAAACAGTAGCATTGGGATTCGGGCCTGCCTATAGGTTCCAGGCAGAAGGGAGAAGAGGAGTTTCATGGAGTCTTGATTGTTGCTGCCACAAGCACAAGTCCATCATGAAATTGGGTACAGGAGTTGTTGTCATCGCCGAGGTTGGAAGAATATCATGAGGTCATCTGCAAGACCTCTTGCTACCGTTAAAGCCCTAAACGTGTTGCAAAGACTCCCATACAGTTTCTGATTACCGTTGCCGCTAGAAGAGCAAGGCAAAGGCCTTGTAGGAAGCTCTGTTGCTCTCGGAGGAGGCTTAACCATCTATTGGGCTTTGTGAACTTTGTGGCATAGCCGGAGCTGATCGTAAAGCTTCCTACATTCCTTGTTGCCATTGACATTTGAAGGCCAAGAGCAGATAGGAATAAGATAAACGTAAGGTGAGATATGCTTGCCTTGAGTTGCACATGCTTCCATCCCTCCTCCCCTCTACCTAAACATCTTTCTATATGTCCCAAGGACTTAAGAAGGTGACCTACTTGAGCCCCATACATATCCACCCTCAATCTTAAACCCATGTAAATAGTCGATGTTCGGCTACTCCATCACTCGTGTTATTCCCCCACACCTTAATTCAGATGACCAATTGCATCATACATCAGAGCTGACTACATTGACACCCATATAACCTGAAATTAGCCTTTGCTTCCCATGTTCTAAAGCCTAATTGGACAAACCAACAGCACCTAGGCAAGTTATATCTTGCTAGCTAAGGTCGATTCACCATGGCTGGAACATCACTTATCCACGATAGAGCCATAGTCAATACCATTAGTCCCTAGGCAAGTGTTGGACTGGATATTTTCTCAACAAATATGTATACGGCAAACAACACACATTTTGAAGGGGCTATCATTGCTTTAATAGGCTTGAAACACGTACATCAACATATATAAGTGTGTGTATATATATATCTTTATACACATACTTTTACAATCGACCAAAATTTATATTTGAGGACATAAACCCCTCAAAATTCATTCAAAGAATGGTCAAAAAAATTGACCATCAAAAGTCATTGCCATCGTTGGACGTTGTTGTTGTGCCGTCATTGATCCCGTCGATTCCACCGTTGGAAAAGGCAAAGGAAGTGCGTGAAATCTCCCGCACCGTCAGATATGACCAAACTTCCTTTGACTGTGGGCCACCGCCTCGAATCCCTTCCGACCAGCATCTCCGTAAGCCATTGTCGACAAGGATGCTTTGGAAACCTTTGACCACTGGTGAAGGGGGAGGAATTGGACCATCCCGGTCTCAAAGAGCTGCTAGCTAAAAGAACGGCCCATGTTGGAGAAGATGACAGCCTCGCCGGCCTCCCGTGTGTTGTGTTGAAAGGGGAGAAAAGAAGAAAATGAGGTTGTCAACGTTGAGAAGTTACTATTGCAAGCCTCGATCACACTGTTGCCCCGAGAAGTAGTCCCTTGTGGGACTCCTATTTGTGTACAGATGGGGAGTTAGAGAAGAAAAAAAGAACTTCGTCGCAAGTCACTGTCGAGGAAAGGATAGAAAGCAGAGCGGCATAGCCCTCAATGGGCTTTCTGTTGTCGCATTGAAGGAGGGATTAGACTTGCACACCACCACCACCACCACCACCATTGGCATCGCCACATGGGAAGGCCACTACTGAGCATGTTGCCACCACCAAGCGGTTATAGTTCTCACCGTTGTTGTAGTTGGGAGCGAAGAGTTCCAACCAAAGCTCCTCTTGTTACAAGCCACCTTGTAGGGAGGAGGAAGATGCTAGAATGATGAGGAGTCTCCCCAGGACTCTTGTTCGTGTGCCATCAAAGATAGAGGGAGATTGCGGAGGCCCCAGAGAAACTACCATGGAAAGGAGTCTATAGGACTCTTTAGTTGCCACTGATAGGAGGTAGAGGTGAAAAGGGCCTTGGGCCCTCTCTGTTGTAAGTCACTGCTGTTGCCAAAGTAATCACCAAAATAGGAAGAAACCCCATGGTTCTTGTTGTCACGCTGGAGAGGGGAAAAAGGAGAAGGAGAAGTGTCCTCCACTGCCTTTGCCCTTGGATGTCATCGCTAATAGGAGTGTTGCCGGAAGATCCCTTGTGAGTGGGGTTTGTTGTGTCCGTTGCCATTGGGGTGAAAGAGAGAAAGGGAAGGATGACCCTCTATGGTCTCTATCAAGGAAGGTGGGGTCGGAGTCTTGGGGTCGCAACCGGGTCGGTCGGCCCCAAAACCGACTGGGTCGGGTCTGGGTCGCGACCCTGTGAACCATGGTCTCTATCATTGCCAATGCTCGCCGCCGACGTAGTCTCCCTTGTTTGCTGCCGTTGTCGCGAGGAGGCTCACTAAAGATCATGACCGTGAAGACCCCTTGAAGGGCTCCCTGTTGCGTCAGGTCAAAGAGATAGAAAGGGATGTGGAAGGGGCCTTGGGTCATAGTCAAAAAAAAGAAGAAAAGAAGAATAAGAAAAAAATTTGTTGCCCAATTGGGTAGTTGTGGCCCACATGCGCTTGCACGTGGGTGGTTGCTTGACCAGGACCCGGTTAAGCTAGACTCTAGTCACTTAGGATAAACTTACCCTGTTTTGACTCTCTGTCCAACAAAGCTAAAAAAATCCATAAAAATGAGGAAACAAATGGAGAAAAAGGAGATAACTTCGTCTCTTGCATACTCTACCCATTTGGGACCAAAATACCCCTAAAAATTTTCCATAAATAGGTCTTGAATGTCACTCATATAGGAGATTGGCTCATTTGGCAAGGAGAGTAAGATAAGGAGAGAGAAGCTCTAAAGCTTCAGTTATTAAAAAAAGACTTTTCATCCAATTAGAAAGAAGGTAGCAATGGCTTGATGTTGAAGTTGGCTTTGGTTTTGTTCTACCTTTCCATCAAAAGTGAGTGGTTTTGCGCTATCTTTGTATCAAAAAGGGCTGATTTTGTTCTACCTTTCCATTAAAAGGGGACCAAATTAGTTTGCTAATTTGCTATTTTGGATGGTTTTGTTATATCTTTCTATAAAAAGGGGACCAAAAGCTATTTTAGATAGAAACAACGAATCCAACTTTGGTCTATTTGAAATGTTGTCGACATTTCATGGTTTTTCAATACCTTTCTATACAAAGGAGAGCAAAATATATTGCTATTTGGATAGAAACAGTTAACCAAACTCAGTCTAGTTGAAGTGTTAGTGTGTTACTGTTGGCACCTAAAAAATGTCATAGCACCAAAAATGACAAGTTTCAAATGAAATACATCGAATAAAACTGAACAGACAAGTTGGATCTATTTTTCATTACATTTAGGGCTAATGGGCCGAGCAAGCCCAATAAGCCTTATTGGATCCGATCGACCAAATGTCGGCCCAATAACGATCGAACACCACCAGAAAGTCCACTTGACTTCCAGATGAATAATGCCAGAGTCGGATCAGAAATCTGACCTATATTTGAGAAGTTATGGGAAAAACAATGAAAATCAATTTTTATGTGACCTTATTAGGGGCATATTGGGCCAAAAATACAAAATAAGTGGGTCCATGAGACTGTACCAGTTGAGACCTTCGCAACGGTACCTTAATTGTCAGAATTCGGTTTCGATAGGACCCCGAACGGTAAAATGGTGTCTTTCACCCTTGTTAGGTTTGGACAAATTGGGGCAGGTCCGATAGCATGTTAACGCGTTACCGGATCCGCCTAACTCTAATTAGAGCAACATTGAAGTCGGATTGAAAATCCGACTCATATCCGAAAAGATATGGGCAAAAAGAGTGAAAGCGAACTTTTGGGCAGTATTTGTGGGCTTAACGGGTCCAATGACCAAGCCAGTGGACCCACGGTGTTGTCTCAGTTGAGACCTTTGTAACAATATCTTGAATGTCAGAATCCGACTACGGACGGAAAAATGACCGTTTTGCCCCTATTGGGCCCGGACAAATCCAAGCAGGCCTATTAACAACCGACGCCGCTAGAATGTCCACCCGACATCCAGAAGAGCAATGTTGAAGTTGGATCATCAATCCGATCTATATTCGGGAGGTTATGGACGGAATTCAAAAATTTGCGAAGCTCGCACGTATCCCAAGATAGGGGCAAATCAGTCCAGACAGTCCTTGCACTGGTTATTTTTGCGTGAAGACCAAAACTTTGGTGTATATTTATTTAATTGTATTTTAGGTGCAATTTTCGGAATTTTTGAAAACCAAGATCGTACCGATCGAAAATTCTATCAAATTGGTAATCTCTGGACAATTGGAGGGGTCTCGACCGTAGATCTAATGGTGCACAAAATCAATGGCTATCAGGATATCTTCCGGATTATTCCGGTTAATTTTGGAGTTAATTTCAATAATTCTAATTCAAAATTAATATCTGACGTCGGATCGAAGTCATCTTGATCGAGATTAGGTCGAAATTGACCTAAGAAGGCCAGCCGCCAACGTCCCTTCTCTCCTGCCAGCATCAGCCGCCATATCCTTTGTTAACTCCTACAATTTGGGAAGAGCATTTATTTCTTATGATCTTCATTTGAAAATGAAAAGAAAAAGAATACAAGAGAGGAGAAGATCGAGGAGGAACCTGCCATTTCTCTCCCTCTGTTGCCCACGTACGCTGTCAGCGGGCAGCAAAAAAGAAAAAAAAAGAAAGAAAAAAAATGGCAAGATCGGCATCGCAGCACCCTGTGGCCGATTGAGGAGAGAGAGAGATTGAGAGTGCCAACCTTCCCTCCTTATCCCTCTCTCCCTTCCCGTAACAGTCCCTGCCACCTCAACCTTCCCACAATTTCTCTCCCCCCTCCTATTATCCCCGGGTAACAGGGAGAGAGGGAGGATTCCCTGCCCCGATTGCCCATTCCCCCGGCTGGCCTTCTCTCCCTCGGAGAGGCTAGACTCCGGTGATCCTGAAAGAGAAAAAAAAAGGAGAGAAGGGAAAATCATCTCTCAGCAGAAGCCCCGCGGGCAGCAGATCAGAAGAGACTCTTCCTCTCTTCTTCTCCCTCTGGCGGACCTTCTCCAAGGGCAGCAGCCCTCTCTTCTCCGCGACTAGCACCAGCCAACCAAAGAGGTTCCTGCAGCGTCCAACAGCAGATCACGATCTGCATCCTGCTGCCACCAGTGCCAACAGAAGAGGAGGCAGCCTCTTCACACTGTAGCCTTCAACCAACGGCAAGGAGAAGAGAAAAGGCAGCCGCAGCAGCACATCCCATCCTGCTGCCACCTGTAGGAAAAGCAAAAAAAAAGGAACAAGGCAGTATCCCACATACTGCTGTAGTGCCTGTTTTGCCAAAAGGGTAGAGAGAGGTATTAAGGTAAATATATATATATCCATCTCTTCTATTCCCATGTTCTCCCTCTTCTGCTCCATCTTTCTTTCTTTCTCTCTATATCCCATGACGGGTTCCCCCATGCATGACCAGAACCTGTTTCTGCCCGTAATCCAGTCAATGGCCTGTTTGCTCCCCTAGCGATGGCCCTCAACCACAGTGCAAGAAGCCCACTGCAGGATCCCACATACCTGTAAAAAACCACATGTTTGGCACACTTGTTGTCACTCTTAAACAGTCCCCGCAGCCTCTCAAACAGCCCCTTGGTCGATTTAAAAAAAATCTGCTAACACTTTCTTTGTCCTGCCTTGCTAGGGGGATGAGAAGAGGGTCGACATTCGGACCCCTTGCCCACGGGATGGGTTGAGGAACCCCTCGAATGGGCCCCCGCTCTCTACCCCTTAGTGAGCTCTCATTTCGATCCAAAGAAAAATCTACAAACAGTCTCCTTGTCAAGCCTTGCTGGGGGGATGAGAAGAGGGTCGACATTCGGACCCCTTGTCCACAGGATGGGTTGAGGAACCCCCCGAATGGGCCCCCATTCTCTACCCCTCAGTGAGTTCTTGTGCCAATGCAAAAGAAAATTTCCAAACCAGTCTCCTAAACCAGTCCACTTCAACCCACTATTACAGTCCCTAAAACACTCCAAAGTAGGTGCTGGTTCGGTCCCAAAACAGGTGCCGAATTGATGTCAACACAGGTGCTGGTTCGGCTAGAAGACAAGCCTCGGTGCGGTGCTACAAACAGGTCCTTGTGAGGAACGGGTTGGGGGTGACGGTCCGGCCCCCTTGGCTCGCAAGACGAGTCAAGGGCTGAAAGGGCGGCCCTCAATTCTGATTCAAACAAGGTGCAAAACAGGCCGCCTTATTGGGCTATGAGACTTGCAGCTGGCCCATTGGGCCTTGTACCAAAATAAACTTAAATAAAATTTGAAATGCGAAAGCAATATTAAATAAGGAGTTAGCACCACATCGTGGGCACTCCACAATTGGGCGGCTAGTCCGGACCAGCTTCCGGTATGCCGACCCGGGCGTAGGCACGGGACACGCTCCCAGTGTAGACGGACCTTCCCCCAACATGGCTAGTCGAAAGACTTGACTATGTCGGGGGGTAAAAATTCATTTGAATAAGAATGGGTCGGCATGCCGTCGTAATGCTGAATTTATCTCTCGATCTTATGAAAAATTATCCTGGGGGAAGAGAGATGACCATGTTCAGATTTTCATGCATCCAATGTAAACCGACATGATGTACCCCGACATGGGATGAAATGAAATGAAATTCAAATGCAGATGTGAGATTGTTTGCAAACCGGGCACCGATGCTAGCCCAACGGACCGAATGAGATGCGGACCGAACATAAATAAAGAAATGAACTAAATAAAATTTGAAAATACCTTAAAACAGGTCATTAAATCTGAAAAATGAAAGAAAAATCAGATTTTTAATAATCTCGAAATTTCAATTAAAAACATTTAATTTAATAGAAACTCACTCTTTAATCAATTGAAAATTAAATAATTCAAAACATTCAAACAAATCACATCAAAAATAATTTAAAACACTAAAAATCAGTCATAAAACTAAAAAATAAGATAATTAACAATCTGAAATTTAAAATTGATCAAATCTCTTCAAAACACCTAAAACACACCGAACATATTCAAACCGACACCAAAATATCAACTTACATAAAAAATAAAAAAACACCTTAATTCAAATGCCAACTAAACTAAACAGATGAAATTGTTTAATCCATCAAATTTCAAACTCAAAAAAAAAATATAATTTCAACCAATTGAAATAAAAGCAACCGAAATCAAAATCAACATAAAATTAAATATGAAAATTCACAATTCAAACCAAATAAAATCAACCTCAAATTAAATCAGAAATTAATTCCAAAACAGATAAAATCAATATCTAACAAATTTAAGACAACTTTTTCGCATCTTATCAGGCCCGGAAGGCTAGGCCCTTATGAGTTCTCTTTTGTTATGTGGATGTGCATGTTCTCTAAAACTAGTTTGCTATGGCGGTTAATCAAGGATATTCGAGAAGTTGCTCGTTGTAAGTTAACGTCGGATATTCGCACCATCCGACGGAGAGAGGTCAAATTTAAATTTTCACAGAACCCGAACCTCGGTTCTAGTACTTTTAGATGTATCGTCGGACTATTTAATACATTTATAGGTTATCACCTATTTTCCTAAGTAGTCCAAAGGAGATACGAAAAATCATTTTTGATAAAGAGAAAAACGAGGTTCTCACAGTTACTGAAATTAAAAAGGGAAGAAAGAATAATACATGACAAATATGCATACAAACTCTCTGACTTTCCATGATGGAAATCAATTCCAGTTTTATGAACAAGGCTTTTATGCCCCCTTGTTATACTTCTATATACTATGAAACTCAAGTTGAAATGAAACAAATTTAAATTCACTTGACATGATGTGTTGTTGCAGTAGTGACATCAAATCCTTGTAGATTTTAAAGACACAAGATGACAATAAATAAGTTACATGAATGACTTAAGTTAAATAAATAAACAAAACATAGTTAAACTCAAATTAAATAATGACCAAAGTACTACTTAATTAAATATGCATAATAAATTCTAATCAAGTAACAACTTAAACATGTTAACATACTTAAATTGAAGTTATTTTATTAAATAATACAACTCAAATTATTGTGAGTCTAGTGGGGAAATGCTCAAATTTACTTTTAAAAGTTTGCGAAAGCGTCTGTGTTCCTATATTTAAATATCACATCAAATTAATTAATACTTCTATGATTATTATGTATTTCGAAGTCATCGATGCTAGATAAAAAAGTTTTTATCTTTTAAAAAGAATAAAAAAATTGGTTTCAAAAGCAAGTTAATCTTGTTGGCTGAAACCCCATCACTACCGGAGCAATTGTCCATCTCAAGTCCTACCAGATAGTCACCTAATCTAGATGGCAACATCGGAATTGGTGGATACCGAATCAGGCCAATTTTTTAGGAAGAGAACTTATCTTTTAAAAAGAATAAAAAAATTGGTTTCAAAAGCAAGTTAATCTTGTTGGCTGAAACCCCATCACTACCGGAGCAATTGTCCATCTCAAGTCCTACCAGATAGTCACCTAATCTAGATGGCAACATCGGAATTGGTGGATACCGAATCAGGCCAATTTTTTAGGAAGAGAACCAATCCGGAATTGGTACAAAACCCTAAAAAGTTCTTAAAAAACTTTTAAAATTGAAAAAATCATGGAATATGGGCCTAGATTGGATTTCGATCCGATCTAGGCCCTTTGGGGCCATATTTGGCTGCCACAGCAGTCTTCCCTGCCCTTCCCGGGGGGGACTTCTAGCTGGGTTCATTGGGACCTAGTTAGGCCACATTTCTGTCTGATAGGACAGGGAAGAGCACCACTGCAGTTGGGCTGCCGCAGAGGTGGCGGAGGACTCAAATTTGAGGACAAATCGCCAGAATTGGTCGATTCCTATCCCAATGAAGTCTGATTTGACCGATTTTGGTTGATTCCGGTGAGAGATTGTGTTGGATCAGTCCTTCGAGTGAAAATCAGATCGACATCGACCAATCCAATTCAGGAATTGGCCGATTTCAATCTGATTTGTGCAATCCATGCACCCAATTGATCCCAAGGGCTGTGAGCATGGTTCATAGCCTATCTAGCCTCAGGATAAACAGTAGTCAGGTCTAATTGAGCTCCATATCCGAAGCCTACAACATAGTCAGAGAAAGAGAGAAAAGAATTGAACACGCGAGGCAATACAACAAGCACCTGCAGAAGCATACCTGATCAACATGTTACCAGTTTTGACAATAGGCCTATCAGTCCAATTGGACATAAATTTGTCTTTTATAGCCTCAAGAAACTCATACTTAACAAGAACATTAATCTTAAGGATGGTACACATAGATCAACATCCCAACAAAGAAGATTCTAATCGGATTGATCCAACCAATTCTGAGAAAGGAAACCGATTTAGAATCGGTTTGAATCGGTTATTTTTTTATTTGCTTCAAAAAATGATAAAAATCAGAAAAAGATCTTAGAAAAATAGGATACTCACCTGTGAAACCTCGAAGATGAAATATATGGAAATATATATATATATATATATATGGTGGTGTAGTATGACATGGTCTGAAAATTCATTTAACTTTCATTTGTTTTGAAAAATGAACTTTCGATATCCTATCTTTGGCTACTATGAAAATACATGATATTTCATAGAAAATATTAGCCAAAATATGTGATATGCATATATAAAATATATGTCGAGGTTAGGGTTCATAAAGTTTGTCTTTGGACCTCTCTCCATCGGAAGTTACGAATTTCCAATGTTAATTACATCGAGATTCTCGAACACCCTTGATTAACTGTCGTAGCAACTTGTATATGAAAGAAAACATTCATCCACAAAATATTAGTGTAAGGGGATTATGGCCCATAAAATTTAAATTTGACACATAATGACCATATAAGGTCACATGTCAAAATAAAGCTTAGTATCTAAGCTTAAGGGTAAGGGCAAGGATTTTAACAATATCTTGCAAGAGATTAGTCTCTCAACCTAATGTTGAATTATTGAGGCTAATCAAGATCCGAGCATATTCAGATCAAAAACTATATTGATTTCATATAAGTCCTTTTATTTTGAACAAAATGAAATCTGGCCATATATACCAATTTTACGATCCAAGTCCTTTCTTCTTTTGGACTTGGTGATGAAAACGGAATATTATTCAAGTCTTCATTTCTTGACTTAGTATATGTTTGAGAAGTGGCCTTACCCACAAAATTCGGAGGGTCCAGGCATGATATATATTTGGTTTTAGGAAGAGACTATGTTCTCCTCTCATGGGCTTCTCGGGTTATTCTAGATGAAGGTGGTTAGACATCCCCAAGTTCCAAGTCTTGATATTCTAGACTTGATGAAATGGCATATGCACCTTACCAAATCACAATCAGATTTAAATTGCACATGACCATGTCCGGAATCCAAAAAGTCCTTGGCCCCTGCACCTTATATGCTCAGCCCCATCTGGTTTGGCCCAAAACATGCATAGGATTTTGACATACTTTCAGGTTGTTTCGGATCTTAAACCTGGTCTATGATCCAGGTTTTCACATAACTTCCTTTGTTGAAGGCTTCTAGTCTTTAAATACATGGGACCGGGCCTAGGACTTATTGATATCAGGTTCTGAATTTTGAGTTTAGGTATGTTAAACTCAGAAGATTATTCATTCCTTAGACTTAGGATTTTCAACTTTTATTAGCACCCGGACCTAACCATTTGTAAGCTTCACTCTGTTGGAACCTCAATTTTTGGTAAAATTTCGGAAAATTCATTTTCCCGTTTTGATTTTTGCTTTTGACTTAGACTTTGACTATTAGGAAAATAGGTGGTATTCCATAAGAGTATTAGCTAGGTCAGTGGTATGCATAAAAATATATGTTGAGGTTATTAGGTTCTTTAAAATTTTGTTTTGACCTCTCCCCATCGGATGGTGCGAAGATCCGATGTTAATTACATCGAGAATACTCGAATACCCTTGATTAGCTGCCATAGCAATTTTGTAAATAGAAGACTGTTGAACA